>JAITYX010000097.1:1200000-1932636 GCA_021018815.1 Talinum fruticosum | reverse complement strand
AGACTCGGACTCTCTCATAGTCATTTCGAGTTCCTTCTAGGAATCATGTATATAGAGTCTATATCTGTTAAGGTTTTGATTTCAAGACATTCCATGTATCTTAGAATCTTTTCTAAGTGATAGAACCTTTTTACTCGAGTGTTGTTATATTATTCTCGCTTATCTCTGTTTGACTCAAATTGCATTATTATATTCCGAGTCACATATCACTCGGACGTACTACATGTATCAAGTCCGTTCACTCCGATATTCTCTATCTGACTTGATTTTATTTCTTGACTAACCGAGATGAATATTGAGTTATTAAACTCAGAACATTCCTTCTCGTTTCGACCTAGATAATTATCGCTTGATTATTTTATTTATCATATTATCTACGTCTAACCTTGGACCAAAGTATTTTATACTTTGAGAACCAAAATTGATTTGCTTTTGTAGATTATCTAATCGAGGCAATCATGCTTTTCGAGCTGCAAAAGCAACCGGCTTCGGATGTCAAAATCACCGACCAAAAGGAGCCTTTTCCGCTTCTAGTCAAAGCCCCATACACTGCATCGAAGCTGTCCGCTTCCAAATCTGGAAAACTGAAACGCCATACTCAACGGTGATTTCCACCTTACTTTTCGGATCTGCGCTAGTGGTTTTGGGACTTCCCAAGAAGCCAAGGACCGTTGCTTCAACGTTCATATTTCAACGGACATTTTACGAGTGACTCAAAAATCTCTCAAGTACGGTCACAAAGGATTTCCAACTAGAAGACGGACGTAACGCCTACTTTGCCTGGTCATCTATAAAAGGAAGCCATCGTACAAGACTTGAAGACAAGAGACGAGACACGGAACCAACAACGAGAAATAGCCTAACACATTGTTATTCATTCTCGGTCTTCAAACTTACAACTCCCTCTCTATAATTCATATTATTCTGAGTTGTAAGATCTTGTACTTAGTTACAAATACTCTCATCTTACTTTTTGAGTAAGGATCCCTTGACTAAGTCTGTAAGGGTTAACTCAACTTAGTTGTCCCTCGTTGTAAGGGTTATCTCGGCTAGGAAGTACTAGATCGGATAAGGGAATTTTTGAGTCTAGGAAAATCTTGTAAGAGTTGTCTAAGGAAGCAACTCGGGTTCGATCAAGTTCACGGTATTTTGTGGACTCAAAATAGTGGATTTGACTTCGTGCTTGGATTAGCACGATCCATGGTTTTCTGCCCCAGGAGGGTTTCCACGTAATCTCTGTGTGTTCACTTTCCGAGTTCATTCTAGACTCGGACTATCTTATTACTTCGGACTCTATCCGAATCTTCTTTACGAGTTCCTACTTTTCGACCTTATTGTAGACTCGGAAGCTACTTGCTTTCTATTATGAGCGAAAGAGTCTAATTTTCTCGTAAATCCTTCATCACCCTATTCACCCCCTTCTAGAGTGACTCTGTCTCTCCCGAGCAAACCTTCAATTGGTATCGAGCCTAGCCTTTCTGAAAGGATCTAACCGTCCAAAGGTCTAAAGATCATATGGCTCAACACAATGGAGAGTTCGATGAAGGAAGATCTTCCAGCGAGACCACCTAAATTCAAGGGGTCAAATTTCGTACACTTGGAAGAAACTTATGGAATGTTTCCTCCTGGATCATGATGAAGATGTCCAGGACATCATACAAAAGGGAAACTATATTCCCATGAAATCGAAGAATTTAGACTTGTTCCTAAGACAAAGGCCGAGTTTACACCATGAGAAGCGAGAGAAGTTCGGGAAGAACTTCAAAGCAATGAACATTTTTATGTGCGCCATAAGCTCGGAGGAATAAAATTGAGTTTCTACCGTGACTCGCCAAAGAAGTGCGGGACACACTGGTCAACACTTATGAAGGCACAAGCCGAGGTTAGACAAGCGAAGATCAGCCAGTATCTTCATAAGTATAAGCTATTTAAGATGGAGCTAGAGGAGAACATCACTCGGATGTTCATTCGATTCACCGAGATTACCAACAATCTCAAATCTCCGGGAAAGAAGATTTCCCATGAAGAAATGTGCAGAAAAATTCTCGAAGCCTACCCAAGAGAAGATGGGGACCCAAGGTGACTGCCATAGAGGAGGCTCGAGAATCTAGCACAGCTGAAGCCGGACGAGCTAATCGAGAAGCTTCTCACTCACGAAATCCACCTGGAAGAGGAGGATGCTGAGGTTAGCACTAAAAAGAACATAGCGCTAAAAGCCTTAGAAACCGGAGAAGCAAATCGAGTTCCTCCGACTCGGAAGAGGATCCCATGGCGCTTATTGCAATAGGCTTCAAGAAAATGATGAAGCACAAAAGATGGGACAAGAAGCCAAAAGAAGACTACTACAAAAGAGACAAGAAGGACCGGAAAGGTAAGTATTCTTCTCCTTCTAAATTATCTTTGACTAAAAACTCGGTCTGTTTTGAATGTGGCAGCAAGGATCATATAGTCAAAGACTGTCCAAAGAGAAAAAGGGACAGAAAGAAGAAGAGGGCCATGATGGCCACATGGAGTGATGAGGACTCATCGGAAGACGACGAGGACTCGGATGACTCAAAATGTCCGATGGCGGTCTCGACTCGAAGCTGAAAAAGAGTTAGACTCGGACTCGGACATTGAGGAAACAAATCCTCGGGAGGTAATTGAATACTTCCTTAAATTCTCCGAAGTTGATTTAGCTAAATATATTTTTACTTTGGAAGAAAAGTCCAATTCGATTCTTCTCGGTTCAAAGAACAACTTGAGTTAATCTCCGCTGAGAGCATTTCCTTGAAAAATGAATTAGAAAAGCTGAGACTTACACTCGGAGAACTCAAGATTAGCGCTCAATCCAATGAGGCTGAATTTGAGTTACTCGGAAGAGAAAATGAGCGGCTAAAGTAAAAGCTCAATGAGTCTCAAGATCTTGTTTTAAAATTCACTCGAAGGTCGAAAAACCTTGATATGCTCTTAGGAGCTCAATGTGTCTCCTTCGAACAGAAGGGCTCGGCTATAATGAAGAGGAGGAATCAAATTCCTACTCGGATCTTTTCAAGAAGGATACAAGAACTGTAAAGTTCAAAAGGCTGAGCACGGTCCCATTCATACAAATAATCGAAGGACCGAGCCTAGACCAGCCTTTAGGAGAAAACCAACGCCCTCTATTACAAAAAGAAAACCCCTTAAGAAAAAGGAGACACGGACTCGGTTCTCTAAACGAAGACTCGGAATCGGGCTAGACCCAAAACTATTCAAATCTGGGTTCCGAAACACCTTTTTCCTCAGAAAGGGACCTCGGTAAAGAGTGTTACTTGGGTTCGTTAGAGGAAGTGAGAAGGGTTAGTTTGCCTCTGTTTTGCGGGTCACTCGGAAAAGATCAAACGGGCATTGGTACTGGACAACGGATGTTCGCGACACATGTCACGTGACCAAGAACTCTTTTCCGAGTTAGAAGAATACAAGGGAGGAAAAGTGACCTTTGGAGATGATAGCAAAGGCAAGATAATTGGGATCGGCAAGATTGGAACGAAAAGCAATCCGGTCGGTCCAGTTTACCTTGTCGGAGGATTAAAATACAATCGCTTAGCATCTCCCAATTATGTGACAAAGGTCAAGAGGTAAGATTTACTCAATCCAAATGTTACATCTCCGACGAAACCACCAAAGAAATCAAGCTCTCGGATAAGAGATCGGGTAATACTTACATCATTCCTCTTTCGACCCAAGTCGGAACTTATCGTGCTTGAAAGCATCTCTCAATGATGATTCATGGCAATGGCATCGTAGATTAGGCCATATTAGCATGCATACAATTAAAAAATTGTCAGCTTTTGGTCTAGTAAGAGGTTTGCCAAACTGCGCTTTCACAAAAGATAAAGTTTGTGAAGCATGCACAAGAGGGAAACAGTCGAGATCTTCATTCAAATCCTCGAAGACTGTTTCCACATCCAAGGTGCTTGAACTGCTACATATGGACTTATGTGGTGAAATCCCCATAAAGAGCCTCGGAGGTAAATCTTATATACTTGTCATTATTGATGATTTTTCACGATTTACCTGGGTGTGTTTTCTCAAGCACAAAAATGAAGCATTAAAGGAGTTCGAGCAAGCTCTGCAGAAAAATTCAAGTTGAGTCTTAGACTCGGATCCGGAGGATTCGAACCGACCATGGAAGGGAGTTCGACTACTCGGAATTCTCGAGATTTTGCGACCGAATGGTATCTCTCGCAATTTTTCAGCACCAAGAACTCCACAACAAAATGGAGTAGTAGAGAGAAAGAACAGAACCCTTGAGGAAATAGCTAGGATGATGATGATTGAACACGATCTTCCCTACTATTTACGGGCTAAGGCAATCAACACTCGCCAACTATACGCTGAACAGATGCCTCATCGGACCCATTCTGAAGAAAACACCCTACGAGCTCTACAAAGGGAAGAAGCCAAATATTTCATATTTTAAGCCCTTTGGATGCAAGTGTTTTGTTCACAACAAGCGTAAGGATCACCCGACCAAGTTTGATGCTCGGTCGGATGAAGGTATCTTTCCGGGTTATTCCTTACATAGCAAAGCTTATCGCATTTTTAACAAGAGAACTAACAAGGTGGAAGAGAGTATCCATGTTGTATTTGATGAGCTTGAACAGGAAAAGCCATGTGAGTCTTCATACTTAGATTTAAAGCTCAGCAGAGAAGGTGAGACCGAGTTTACAAAGACTCAAACTCAATCGGCTCAAAATGATGTCACTCGGAATGAAGTGACTCGGAATGAGACAACTCGGGAGTCAACTCAGAATGTTGAAGGAGAATCTGAGCAACAAGCCAATTCAGAACAACCCTCTGAAGCTCAACCAATTTAGCCTACAAATTTGGTGAATCGGAGGACAGTAACGCGTTCAAGTTCACCTCTAGTCATCCACTAGAGAACATACTCTCCGATATCAACAATGGGGTAAGAACTCGTTCCTCTCTCCAAAATCTTTGTGCATTCACTGCATTCATTTCATTAACAGAACCCAAAAATGCACTAAAGGGCCCTTAATGAACCTGAATGGGTAGAGGCCATGCAAGAGGAACTCAATCAATTCGAGAGAAATCAAGTCCGGACTCGACCAAACGACCTTCCAACCACCCAGTCATAGGAACCAAATGGGTTTTCAAAAAAAAACTAGATGAAGGTGGGGTGGTAGTCGAAACAAGGCTAGACTTGTGGCTCAAGATTACAATCAAGAAGAAGGGATTGATTGTGGGGAAACCTTTGCACCCGTTGCCCGAATTGAAGCCATTAGAATCTTGTTGGCATTTGCATCTAGCATGAACATCAAATTATATCGGATGGGTGTTAAATGTGCATTTCTCAATGGTTTTATTGAAGAGGAAGTCTATGTCGAGCAACCTCCTGGTTTTGAAAACTCGGAATTTCCAATCATGTTTTCGGACTTCAAAAAGCTCTATATGGTCTTAAACAAGCTCCTCGAGCTTGGTATGAAAGACTGAGCAATTTCTTGGTTCAAAATGATTTTAAAAGAGGTCAGATTAACAAGACTCTCTTCATAAAAACCAAGGGGAAAGATTTTCTCATTGTTTAAATTTATGTTGATGATATTATTTTTGGAGCAACTAATGAAAATCCGTGTCGAGAATTTTCCGAGTTAATGAGTCGGGAATTCCAAATGAGTATGATGGGAGAACTTAATTTGTTCCTTGGTTTACAAATCAAATAAGACAAGGATGGAATCTATGTCCATCAATCAAAGTATACCAAGGAGCTGCTTGAAGAAATATAAACTCCAAGATGCAAAGCATGCATCTACACCCATGAGCGACGAGTATAAAGCTTGACTCGGACGAGAAAGGTAAAGCAATAGATCGAAACTCTATCGAGGTATTATTGGATCTTTGCTATATCTTACTTCCAGCCGGCCGGATATCATGTTTAGCATGTGTTTATATGCAAGATTTCAAGCTAATCCCAAAGAATCACATCTCACTGCGGTGAAGAGAATCTTCGGATATCTTACAGGGACTCGGAATTTAGGTCTCTAGTACTCAAGAGACTCGGAACCGACCCTCACTGGGTACTCGAGATGCGGACTACGCTGGCTACAAAGTTGATAGAAAGAGCAAATCTGGAGCTTGCCGGTTTCAGGTCAATCCCTAATCTCCTGGCACTCAAAGAAGCAAAACTCCGTAGCTCTATCTACTGCGAAGCTGAGTACATTGTCTGCTGGAGCTTGCTTGTGCACAAATTCTATGGATAAAGCAACACTTGAGAGACCTTGGACTGGACTTCAAATCGGTTCCAATCAAGTGCG
The DNA here is from genome assembly GCA_021018815.1 of Talinum fruticosum. NCBI lineage: Eukaryota > Viridiplantae > Streptophyta > Magnoliopsida > Caryophyllales > Talinaceae > Talinum > Talinum fruticosum. Next base: position 1,926,343 of record JAITYX010000097.1, on the reverse strand, counting down.
ACAATCAAAGTGCGATTAGCATCACCAAAAATCCGGTTCAGCATTCAAAGACAAAGCACATTGAGGTCGGGTATCATTTCTTAAGAGACCATTCCGAGAAAGGTGATATCGAGCTTGAATTCATTCCTACTAATCTTCAATTAGCTGATATCTTTACTAAGCCTCTTGGTGAAGATCAGTTTTGTTTCATTAGGAATGAACTTGGCATGTTAAACGCATGATTATATGTTATTCTATGTGTAAATTGCTTCGCATGCTTATGTGTTATGTGCTTACATTTCATAACCATTGGTTCGAGTTGATTTCGTGATACTCGAGCTAATAGTTATTTCTTTGTTTCGAGTTGAAGTCACTCGAACCGAGTTGAGTCAAACTCGGACGATGAGAAAAACTAGACATAAAACTCTGGAATCAGTCTCTAGACAAGTGGAGATTTTCATAAATCTTTTTCAAAATCTTTTTCTCACTCGGCTTTTGCGATCGAGCGCTAACCGTTGGATTTCAAATCCTTTCAATCTAACCGTTTAAGAAGAGAACCGTCACACCGATCCGAAGTGACTATTGAAATCGTCAAGTCGAACGGAAGTTTAAACGGCGTTTTGGAGGACGTTTTCTATGTATACTTGCCTTTTCTTCTTCTTCTCAGTATTTCACAAATATTTTATTCTCTCTCTCGTTTTCAAAAACATCTCGCGCAAGCCTCCTTCGTCTACAGTGCTTTCTTGTTTTTATCAAGCGACGCAAGGTTCATCTCGAGTAAGTCCGTCTGCTCTCAACCTCTTTCTCCTACTCCTTTTTCTTTTCCTTTCGTCCATATTTTTCTTCTACTCTTTTCCCAGTGTCATCTCTCTTTCCTCTTTCCAACAATGCCTAGAGAGGTTCTCACCTCGACTTTCTTGGGTCTTCTTCCAAGAAGCCCCGAACCAAAAGCCGGGAAGGCTCTTCTTCCTCTAAGCTCTGTTGTCACCCAACATTATGTGCTGGACGACAAGTTCTTTCCAACCACCAAATTTTCTTGGTTGGCTCATATCCAAACCACCGGGGTGTATTACTTTCTTTGCTTCGGCGAGTTCATCTATCCTGAACTCGTTTCGAGTTTTACACCAACCTCACTTACTCTAAAGGTGTCCTAACCTCCGGAGTTCCGAACGTGACCGTTCGCATCAACACCTCCTTCCTCCATCGCTTGTTCAATGTTTCTTCTCTTTTCTTGAACAGCAACGCCATTCCTTTCACTGAAATTGCTGATGACTTCTTTGAAAAATATGCCAAAGAGTTCCCTGGGTCCAGAAAGAACTTTTACGTGAGTCGGTTGAAGTCGAAGCTAGGCTTCGTAGCTTCTGCTGATGAGAACCTTCTTCTCTCAGCATTCTAGCAAGGAGAACCCCAACTCCAAGCACCTCAAAGCACTTTTTGACATTCTTGAGGGCTACGAAGTAGACCTCTTTCCTTCCATAATTGAGCGGATGGCAGCTGTGCCAGCTCAACTCCAAAATAAGAACACCCCTCTTCCTTTCGGTGTTCTTCTCACCCTTGTATTTAAACAATTCAAAGTTCCCCTTCCTTTAGACCCGAACGCGAGTCTCGGAAGCTGCGGTTGTGGTTAGCAAAAAGAACTCCGGGGTATGGGTTCCGGGAAACCGAACACGGAGTCCGGGTTCACAACTTAGAGCCGAGGCGTTTTCCCCACCTCGGACTCGAAAAAAACCCCCTCTCTCTCCCAGCCCCACCTGGTGGTGCCTCCACCTCGGGTGCTTCTAAGTCTCTCTCCGCCATCTTGTCCTCCGTTTTCATGGACAAGATCAGCTTCGTGTCCTCGGATTTCAAGGACATGCTCCGGTCATTCAAGAGTGTCTATCGGTGTATGACCATCAACCAAAGAACGGCCGAGTCTCAAATCCGAGAGCGAGCAAGATCTGATTCTTGAGATGAAGAGTTCAGTGAAGGAGCAAAAGGAGCTGCTCGAGCTCCTCCAGGAGAGAATGTTCGAAGCCGCTCAAGACCACGATGACTCGAGACACATCCGAGGCGTCCTCGAGGCCGGCCAAGACCTCCTTAGAAAGTGAGGAGGACGGAGACGAGCAACGGGAAGAAGCAAAGGAGCCTGCGGGCGAGACAGCTCCTTCGGGCGAGGGAAGCCCAAAATGCGAAGCGGGAAGGCAAGGCGAGGGCCAATCTGCTCCACAAGTTCCGAGTGGCAGTACTCGGCTCGGATAGCGGTCCGAGTGGGTCGAAGATCCGGCTGCCCAAGTGCAACCTGCAGCGGGTCGGACCGAGCGGACCCTCCAGCTACCGAGGTCCACGAGGAGGAACCTCTTGATCCCTTCATTTCGGGTCAGCCACTTAGAGCCGAGCCCCGACGGCGATCCCCGTTCTCCCTCCGCCGCGCTTAAGCACATCGTCAAGATCTTACCGGCGCGGTGTACCTCTCATCCTTCCTCTTCCACTCGGACCAACCCTTCCCCTTCTTAGGCGGACACTATGCATCTGTGTGACAATGCCAAAGTCTGCAGATTCTTCTTCTTCCTGGATTTCTATTTTCTTTTACTTCTCTTGTTTGTCCAGACATCAAATATGTACTCCTGTGATCTTCTTCCCATTTTTTTGTTTTTGCTGAAAGGCAAGGGGGAGAAGAGTTAGATGTATAGATGTCTTGTTTAGGGGAGCTTTTCTATAATTCCTTGTATATTTTATGAGAAGTAATGCAATTTCTATCTATTTCATTTCTATGTTCATTATTTCTATGCTTACATGCTTTCTTGCTCTGTGATTTATTATATTCTAAGTTTATTTTCCGAGCAAGCTTTACATTTTTGTATGCAATCACTTACAAAAGTTTCCGCCCAAATTTGTCTAAGTATCGAATGGCTTACATCTAAGTATGGAATGCCTTTCATCAAAAGGGGAGATTGAAGACTCGGACCTTCCGCATATTTATCTTCCGAGTCGGATCGTAGACTCGGACTCTCTCATAGTCATTTCGAGTTCCTTCTAGGAATCATGTATATAGAGTCTATCTCTGTTAAGGTTTTGATTTCAAGACATTCCATGCATCTTAGAATCTTTTCTAAGTGATAGAACCTTTTACTCCGAGTGTTGTTATATTATTGTCGCTTATCTCTGTTTGACTCAAATTGCATTATTATATTCGAGTCACATATCACTCGGACGTACTACATGTATCAAGTCCGTTCACTCGATATTCTCTATCCGACTTGATTTTATTTCTTGACTAACCGAGATGAATATTGAGTTATTAAACTCATAATATTCCTTCTCGTTTCGACCCAGATAATTATCGCTTGATTATTTTATTTATCATATTATCTACGTCTAACCTTGGACCAAAGTATTTTATACTTTGAGAACCAAAATTAATTTGCTTTTGTAGATTATCTAATCGAGGCAATCATGCTTTTCGAGCTGCAAAAGCAACCGGCTCGGATGTCAAAATCACCAGCCAAAAGGAGCCTTTTCCGCTTCTAGTCAAAGCCCCATACAACTGCGTCGGAAGTCATGCGCTTCCAAATCTGGAAAATTGAAACGCCATACTCAACGGTGATTTCCACCTTACTTTTCAGACTGCGCTAGTGGTTTTGGGACTTCCCAAGAAGCCAAGGACCGTTGCTTCAACGTTCATATTTCAACGGACATTTTCTCGAGTGAATTAGAAAATCTCTCAAGTACGGTCACAAAGGACTTCCAACTAGAAGACGGACGTAACGACTACTTTGCTCGGTCATCTATAAAAGGAAGCCATCATACAAGACTTGAAGACAAGAGACGAGACACGGAACCAACAACGAGAAATAGCCTAACACATTTGTTATTCATTCTCGGTCTTCAAACTTACAACTCCCTCTCTGTAATTCATATTATTCCGAGTTGTAAGATCTTGTACTTAGTTACAAATACTCTCATCTTACTTTTCGAGTAAGGATCCCTTGACTAAGCTGTAAGGGCTAACTCAGCTTAGTTGTCCCTAACTCGTAAGGGTTATCTCAGCTAGGAAGTACTAGATCGGATAAGGGAATTTCGAGTCTAGGAAAATCTTGTAAGAGTTGTCTAAGGAAGTAACTCGGGTTCGATCAAATTCACGGTATTTTGTGGACTCAAAATAGTGGATTTGACTTCGTGCTTGGATTAGTACGGTCCGTGGTTTTCTGCCCCGGGAGGGTTTCCACGTAATCTCTGTGTGTTCACTTTCGAGTTCATTCTAGACTTAGACTATCTTATTACTTCGGACTCTATCTCGAATCTTCTTTACGAGTTCCTACTTTTCCGACCTTATTGTAGACTCGGAATCTACTTATGTTTCTATTACGAGCGAAAGAGTCTAATTTTCTCGAAATCCTTCATCACCCTATTCACCGCCCCTCTAGGGTGACTCTGTCTCTCCCAGAGTAAACCTTCGGATGTGTCACAATCTCTTTCATGTACTTGGAGAATGTAGAAGCCACACTCCACGTTCCCCTTTTGTTTGTGGCATTAAAATTATAAAATTTTCAACACATAGACAATTCGCTAGTACTTTATGTAGGTAGCAAGTAATATGAAATGAAAAATTAAATTCAACGCTAATGAAGATAACCTTACCTTTACGGGTACAATTTGTGGGTTTGATCTCAAACGTGAGCCTCTCGCGCATCACTTACAATAATAGATTGCTAGAGCACTATTTTTTCAATCAGAAAAATAAAATTCAAATTAAACATACAATTGAAAAGATTACCAATTAACAAAAAAATAATAAAATGATTAAGGCATGAACTCATGAGTCGAGCATGGTTTTGATATCTTTCCTCACCTGTTTGACCCGGAGGATCGAACCAATACACGACATTGCTCCTTGGAAATATGGCGGCAAGCATCCGAGTGTGATCTACACCAACACAACTAGCATATTTATAAATATGTAACACCATAAAAACTTCATTTAAATTTATTTGTACACTTACACCTCAATGAACGGCTTCAAGTAACATGTTTTCTTGGCATTATGTTTCATGACTTTCTCGATATAATCGGATCGAGTCCTCAATTCGCTGCCCTATTCCTTGAATGGAATTAGGGTTGAGAAACTGAACCGACTCGTTTCCCATTTCGTGGAACCACCTATTACATATTAATTGTATATAGTTAGAAATTGAAATTAACAGTTAAAAAATAAACTTACGAATATAGTAACTCATATAATGCCAAACATAATAGCAGATGTGCCTATCTCTTACATCTCCAAAAATTGCATTATGTCATCCGAGAAGACATATAAGGTCATGTCATCACGTCCCTGTCAAATAGCCCGAACATGTGACGCGACGTTGGGATTTCCAATGTTGTGTCTTCCGACAAAGTCTTCACATGACTTTGCAGAGTAGAACACCAATCCATACAGGACTCGTAAATGGGAATGAGAGGAGATTACTTGAGACTACGATCGAACCGTCGAATACTTGCTTGTGCCAACCGAGGGAGTTGGAGTGCTTTTCATTGGACTCTCGGATTTGTCCTCGATATCTTAGTTTGACCATAATACACGAATTAGAAAATATATATACGTGATATCAACAACACTTAAATCTAATATTTTTAAAAATGAATTACCGTAGAGAGGATGACCAAACTCTCGGGCCAAGGAACAAAAGTGTTGATCTGTATCGTCAATAACGTGGAGGTCCGGTGATCGGATCGGCAACTTATAGTTTCCTTTTCGGTGCGGGACTTCGTCACACTCACCCTTACCCGATCAAATAAAAGGAGTGCCCCGTGAATGATTGTATCTAGCATCCACAGGTAAACAACACCCCGATGCCACAACATGATGTAGGAAAGGGTGTTGAGAAGCGTTGCATAAGAATAAGCATAACAATTAGAATCATGGGATAACCCTTGAGATAGAAGTTAACCTATCTAAGAATCCCGAAAATAAATAAACAAAGTATCCCTTAAAAATAGACATTTTACGGGGATAACAACCCTCATCCAAAACAATAAAAATATACTATAACTAATTACTCTACGACCACACGCCGAGTTCAATAACAACCACACAATATACACCATTCATTCAACAAGAGTACACATATTAGTCAAAAATATAAACATGCATGTTAATATAATTAGGTAGAAAAATCTGAATTACCTCCATCATAAGTTCGAATTGGTCGACGGGTGAAATGGATGTAAATTGTCCAAGTTGGGTGTCGGCATACCCATGTTGGTGAAGTATGTCGAGATGCATTCCTTTATCCGGGCATGCATCCGAGCCTGCATTTGGGCATGCATCCGAGCCTCGCATTTGGGCATGCATCCGGGCTTTCATCTCTACTCTCATTTCTTTCCTCATCTCTTCCATCCGTGCAGCCATCGCAGCCATTTAGAACGGTTGGGACTGCATTTGGGACTGAATTTGGGCGGCCATTTGGGCCTTTATATTCGCTTGGCTAGAAAAGACAGGGTGCTTCTTCCTAACCACAAAGTGCTCAACTATCTCTAACCTCCCAATGATGGCTCGAACATGACCGGGATACTTGTCTCTTTCTTGGGCCAATGCTAATTGTCCCTCCTCCCGATGGTGTCGGTGACTTCTTGAAGTCAATGTATGTGACAAAGACTCCTATAAGAAGAAAATAAATTATCATTTGGTAATTCATATATTAAAGCTGATAAGTTTTCAAAATAAATAAAGGAAATAGTCAAAAACTCACGAGTCGTTGCACAATACATTCTACTTCATTCGTAATGAAGGTTCCATCTTTCTTCTTTCCTCCTTTGACACACAGCTCGTCCCTCTCGATAATGAGCCGCGTAATATATGTGATGGAACCTTCACTGGATTCACTTTGAAGTTGTACAAGCTTCGCTTGTACAACTTGTCCTCCAACTTCATGCATTGCCCACGGGACATCGTATGGGAATACGCATTGATCTTAATTCTCTTCCGGTGCTCACGCAAGTAATTAAGACAGCAAAAATGTCAATAAATAAGACTTAAATTGAAAAAAGATAACAAATGATAAATTACCTTATATTCGAAGATGAGACATGCTTCAAACGTCATCCAATCCTCCTCGGTGATGAAGTTGTAGACCTTCTAGGGTCTACCTTGTGCCTTTATCTCCCTTGTTTGGTAGATCCAAACAGTCGCAATGTGATATTTGAAGTTTCTAAATTTTTATTCCGCCGACATTAGCATCTTGTGTCTCACCAAGGGGATATCAAATTTTTAACGTCCAAGATGAACGTTTTCGAAAAAAAAGAACGACATGCATTAGCACATATTAATCATTTACAATAAGTTGCAATTCTAAGTTGAGATGTAGTGCTTTTACCTGAATACCATTCCAAAGGTTGTCCTTAATCGAATCGAGGACTATACCCCAACTTCGTAGTTGATGTTCACGTATGTGCAGGTTGTCGCACCAACATAACTTATAAAGCGAGCTACGTGATCACTTACAACATTTACGTGCCTGTCAAATTGGACCCGTGTAAGGAGAGTTAGATCATCTCTACTATGGACTAAATTCTTCTTGTTCATCATTGTCCGTCCCCTTGATTTTTTTTTTTCACTTTGGGAAGGATCTATTTTATACTACAAGCAATTATACAACTATTGAGAAAGAAACATGTATACCATTTTCTTTTTTAATTCTCCATTTTCCACGGTCACATTTATTTACAATTTTTAGCATGCTAAATGTAATCTTCCTAAATTTTTAATAAGGTTTTACTAAGTTTAAATACATCTAATTTAACATCGGATACAAAATAAAGCCTTATCATATTCATATTTATGCGGAAAAATATGGTGAAATAAAGTTGTATTCTTAGTTAAACAATATATAGTCTATGGTTTAGTTTTATTCATAACTCACATCTAATTTCACAAATTATTTATGCCTACTAAATTGGTGAATTTAGTGAAAGTTGAATAATATACAAGTGTAGACTAACTTAACGATATGCATTTATGGCAGGGCACGACATATGTACACATTTCATTTTCAAGTAGACCATAAACAAAGTTCAATACACTAATAAAATGTGAAAAAACCAGTTTCCAAACTGTTTGCAAAGCATGCCACCTGTCGAAACCCAAAAACCCTAAACCCTATTTAGCATGCTACTATTAAAACCCTAAACCTTTGAAGACGAGAGTACAAAGAATCTTTTCCAACCATAAAGCATGCCACATTTACACATTTTATTTAGCAGAGTACAAAATAAAAGAGGGAAAAATGAGTTACATACCGGCTAGCGAGTGTGAGAGACAGGGAGCAATAACGACGACGAGAGTGAGCAGCGAAGAGACGAGAGCACAACCAGAGAGTGAAGAGAACAACGAGTGACAATGGCGGACCGGAGACGATCGACGACGATGAGGAGACAACAGAGTAGAGAGAGGAGAGCAAGTGGAGACCGCGAGAGAATAGAGAGACCAGAGTGACAGGTGACGGTGACGGTGAGAGTAGTGAGACTAAAGGCGGCGGACCGGTCGTGGGTTTCTTTTTCTTCTAAATACTTTTGATTACGATTTAATGAAAGAACTGTCATCATATATACACCTTTAACGACGATTCTTTGAGTGAACCGTAGTTAAGAGTGGACTTTCCGCCTTTGATGATGGTTCAACTAAAGAACCGCCATCATATATGCATTAAAAGTCGCTTATTTTTACAAAAATGCCACCCCATTAGTTTTTACAACGGTTTTCGTTATAATCGTCGTTAAAAGTCATTTACGTACTAGTAGGATACGCATTGCTCTTAATCCTCTTCCGGTTGGCTTCACCTCGTGCTTGTGCAAGTAATTAAGACAACGAAAATATCGATAAATAAGACTTAAATTGAAAAAAGAGAACAAATAATAAATTACCTTGTATTCCGAGAGAGGAGACATATGCTTCAAACGTCCTCCAATCTTCCTCGGTGATGAAGTAGTAGACCTCGCGAGGTCTACCTTGTGCCTTTATCTCCCTTGTTTGGTAGACCCGAATAACATCAATGTGATACTTAAAATTTCTAAATTTTCTGTCCCGGATATTAGGGTCTTGTGTCTCACCAAGGGGATATATGATTCTTTAACGTTCAAGATGAACATTTTTTGAAACACAAGAACAACATGCATTAGTACATGTTAAGTATTTACAATAAATTGCAATTCTAAGTTGAGATATAATGCATTTACTTGGATATCATTCCAAAGATTGTCCTTAACTGAATCGGGGACTTACCCCAACTTCGTAGTTGATGTTCACGTGTGTGCGGGTTACCGAACCAACATAGTTCATAAAGCGAGCTATGTGATCACCTACAACATTTTCATGCCTCTCAAATTGGACACATGTAAGGAAAGTTGGATCGTCTCTACTACGGGCCAACTTCTCCTTGTCATCATTGTTCGTCCCCTCGATTTTTTGTACTTTGTGAAGGATCCATTTCACACTACATGAAATTATACAACTCCCGAGAAATAAACATGTATAACATTTTCGTTTTTAATACTCCACTTTCCACATTCATATTTATTTACAATTTTTAGCATGCATATCTAATAGTAATCTTCCTAAATTTTTAGAAATCGATATCCATGTGAATTAAAACTTCATCCTATTGATGTTTATGTGATAGAAATATGTTAAAAATAATGTTTTACTCGGTTCAAATACGTCTAATTCAACATCGGATAAAAAATTAAGTCTTATCATGTTGATATTTATGTTGAAAAATATGGTGAAATAAAGTTGTATACATAGTTCAACTATATGTAGTCTATGGTTTAGTATTATTCACAACTCACATCTAATTTCACAAATTGTTTATGCCTCCTAAATTGGTGAATTCTGTGAAATAGTTGAATAATATACAAGTGTACATTAACTTAATGCGATATCCATTTATAGCGAGGGCACGACATTTCATTTTCGGATAGACCATAAAGAAAGTTCAATACACCAAAAAATGTGAAAATACCGGTTTCTAAACTCCTTGTCAAGCATGCCGCTCGTTGAAACCCTAAAACCTTAAACCCTATTTAGCATGCTATTGTTAAAACTCTAAACCCTAAATCCTACTTAGCATGCTAATGTTGAGAGAGTTAGAGAGGAGAGTAGAGTACAAAATAAGAGAGGGAGAGATGAGTTACATACCGGCCTTTGGTACGACAACAAGAGTGAGAGAGAGAGAGAGATGAGAGCACCGAGCAGAAAGTAGAGAAAATAGCAGCGACGACAACATGCCGAAGAGTAGCGATGACAGCGAGGAGAAGGTAGAGAGTAGAGAGAGGTGAGAAAACGGAGACAACAGAGAGCAAAGAGACGAGAGTAAGAGTGATAGTGAGAGTTAGAGATAATAGGTCGAACGTGGCGGATCGGTCATGGTTTTTTTTTTTTTTTGTTTCGAACACTTTTGATTACAATTCAATGGAAGAACCGTAATAATATGACACCTATGACTACGGTTCTTTTAAAGAATTGTAGTTAAAAGTGGACATTTCCACCTACGATGACAGTTCAATTAAAGAACCGTCATCATATATGTAAAAGACCGCTTATTTACAAAAATGTCACTGCATCGGTTTTACAACGTTTTTCTTTATAACCGTCGTTAAAGGCCCACTGTTAAAAGCCATTTCGTAGTAGTGAATGATGACTTGTTACCCATTACATTGTGGTAAATTTAGCATTAAAACTTGCAATCATCCGCTTACGCTTGAGTCTATTCTACATGTTCCTTATTTGAAGCACAATCTATTGTATGTGCATTGTCCGTGTCGTGATAGTGATTGTTATATTCAATTTACTAATTTCACTTTTTCTATTATGGACAAAACAACCCATGATGTCCTTTTCCAGGGGTCTAGCTACGTTACGCGTACCCATTCTTGTTTGCCGTACTCCTAAGGTCGTCCCTTCTTTAAGCTGCGATGCATGATTCAGGAGAAGTTTGACATCGAAGACTAGGTTACTGTGGTCATCGTACTCTAGATAGTCTAATGAAAAATAAAGTTATTGGTACTTCAGTTTTCCATGACACTTATGTCACATGTCGACTTTTTAAGTTCCAAAAATTGACATTTACTTTAGTTAAACACTGTTCGGTACTCCTTTACATATTATTCATTCCGATAATAAGGAGGTTTCCTGGATCATGTTAAACTGTTCATTATTATGTAATTTTTGTGGATGATTTTACTCGCTTAATGTGGTTGTCTCGGATGAAGCATAAGTCTAAAGTTCTACATATCTTCTTACGGTTTCAAAAATTTGTTTAAGTTTGATAGAAAGATTAAAAATTTTCAATACAATGAGGGAAAAGAATTTGAAAATACTCTTTCTTACCGTTACTCGCTGTATTGTTCACTATTTTTATAGTGAAATATTTACTATTGATTTTTCTGTAATTTTTCACTTTAGAGGTTTTCCATGTTAAATTTAATATCCTATTTGATTTCTTTTACATTTAATTCCGCATATTATTAGCTGGTGTTACTTTTTAATTACTACATATCTTACATGCCAATTGCGTATATATTAAGTTAGAAATAACGATGACAACACTATCATAAACAATCTCATCTCTTTCAATATAATTTTTCATGATTTTTTGATAATGTAGTGCAAATATCTCGTATAGCCAATGCGTAAATGCGTATAGGCAGCCACATATATAAAATTGTATAGCAATTTATTGAATTCGGTGCAATTTAAATACCAAGTGACTCACTAACCTCTTAACTTAATTCAATTGAACATAAAGGGGGAAAAACACACACACCATTAATATAAGAAATCAAATGTATAGCAATTTAACATTAAACAGCAGTCAAATTGATTCTTGAATCAGTTGGAACCGGCTGAAAATCGAAATTGAAGGAACTTAATCACATTGGCATGGAGCTGGAAGGCCTTGGCAAGAACATCCACCGAAATGGGAGGCTGGGCCCCAAAAACTGCATTAGGAATAGTGTTCACTCCGGGGTTCTGGCTGCTTAACCCGGAAAATGCCACAGCTGGTGTCTTGCCAACATTGAGCTGAAAGTGAATGAGGCCTTGTTGGAAAACAAACACATCTCCCTTGTTGAGGACCTTGGCAAAGAGCTTATTCCCGCCATTTGGAAGGTTGGAGGTCACAAATCCAGCATAGATGGTACCTTCTAAGACAGTGAAGACCTCCGTAGCAAGGGGGTGAGTGTGGGGGCAATGAGCCCATATGGTGCAAAGTCGAGCCTTGCAATAGATATCCTAAGTGTGTTGAGTCCAGGCAAGTTGGCTGGAACTACTGCCTTTACATTTGAACCGAGCTTGTTGTTGGTGTCTCCAGGAACGTCAAGCCCATGGAAGAAGAAATCTTCAGGTGTGGCATCCACTGGGTTCTTGCAGAAGAGTCCATTCACAAATACTGTAAACACATAATATGACAATATAAGTATCATACATAAGTACTTGTTTGTGGATATGAAATTCTCTACTAAAGGAGTAGTTTAATAGATTTTGCACCCACACTCTACCAACGAGATATGGATTTATCCATCTTTGTTAGAAGTATGAGAGATCGAGTTTCTCTATGCCTTACTTCCTTTCTTTTGTACTACTGCTGCCTTATCAATTCCAAAGAAAATAGAAAGTACATAGAATACGTACATGCATTTTTGGTGTCGTTACTAGCGATGCAGAAATCTTGCAACTGGGTGGGATCGGTGGCGTATGCTGTATAGAATGCCATGAGCAAGAGCGCAATAGAGGCAAGCATAGTAGGGGGAGGCCATCTTTTTGATCTTTTGATTGAAGGGGACTTTTGTTGGAAGGTTAAAGAGCGTTTGTGGTAATGACTGTCATGGTGAAGAGAACACCCCTTTTATAGCTACAAAAACTGACTGATTCTAACTTGGTATTGGTCCTCGATTGGCTTGCAAGTCATATATACATTGGTATAATGGGAGCAGGTAATTGGAAACTAACCCCATTTTCCATGTATTTTGATGTGTGTTTTAGTTTAAATTTACTTTAGTTTGGTTCTCTAGTCTTCTAGAGCGCCCATAATATTGTGTATCTATTTAGTGTACTTTCAGGGGAATCAAGTTCCCCATTATCACACCCTTTTTGGCGAGCTTCAGCGCCAGAGGAACGGGTCCTCCGACAACTTGAGGCTAACATATTAGTAGTATAGGTTTCAACTTAAGATTGATGAAACTTCTTTTGCAAAAAGATTAGATAAAACTATAATCAGTGAATTATGCACAAATCTTTTATCGTTTGATAACTGTGTATATATACTACCTTTTTATTTTTGCAAAGGTAAATATGGACTATCCTATTGTAGTATACATACACTACTACATACATGGTTTTTTATTATGGACTTTTAACGATGGTTAAAACAAAAACTGTCCTAAAAAATAAAGAGGTGGCATTTTTGTAAATAACCGGTCTTTTATTATACCTATTATTACGGTTCTTTCATTGAACCATAGTAATAGGTGGATATGTCCACTTTTTACTACGGTTCGGTGACAAAACCGTAGTAATAAAGACTATATTACTATGGTCTTTTCATTGAACTTTAGTAAAAAGTCCGTCGAAATAAAAAATCATGAGCGGATTGCTTTCCACCTTCACTATGCTCTCTAATATCACTCTTACTCTCTCTCTCTCTCCACTCTTGTTCTCGTCTTTACGTTACGTGCTCTTTTGTCGCCGTTGTCGCTGCTCTCTCCTATTCGTTGTCACCGCTCTCGCTTTCTACTCTCTGCTCCTTGCTCTACTCTCGTCGTCGTCGCTTCCGCCGGTATGCAACTTCTCTCTCCCTCTCTTATTTTTTTACCTTAATTTATTTTCTTTCATATTTTAGGGTTTCTATTTCTTCCTATAACTTAGGGTTTCTATTACTTGCTTTCATTTACTCTAGCTCTCGTTTCTATTGCTTGTTTTCCATGTTCGCTCTATTGCTTGCTGTAACTTATGTAATGTGTACATTTGAAGAATTTGTTATGATTTGCAAAATGTGTTATTTCTTGTTGTATACTATTGCTTACTCTAACTTAGGTGTTTAGGTTTCAATAGTAACTTAGGGTTTAGGGTTTCAATAGTAACTTAGGGTTTTGGGTTTCAATAGTATAATTGCTTGTTGTATACTATTGTGTAAAATGTGTTACAATGATGAAGGAAGACGTCTAATTAGGTTCATGCCTAGGGATGTCATGAAATTTCATTATTAAAGACCTTAGGTAGATAATTTACTCGGCATGTGGTAGTTGAGTAATTAGTTGTTGTTTCTTTTCGTTATTTCAAATGAGGGTCGTTATCTTGAAAAAATGTCTATTTTTAGAGGAAACCCTGTCCGTTGTTTTCTAAGATTCTAGATTGTTTAGGTTGTGTCTCTCAAGGTCTAGAATTAGAATGATTCATTGGCCTTTTGGTTTGTAACTTTTATTGTGATAAGCTGCGTTATTCTAATAAAATTATTTTATTCTAATTAAATTGTGTTATAATGTAAAATGGAGATCTTTCCAAAGTTACAAAGAAGTGGAGGGGATAAATAACGATGGACAAGGAGAAGTTGGCACGTAGCGAGAGATGATCCAGCTCTCCTTACCCGATTCGACAGGTGCCATAGCCCGGTAAGTGAGCATGCTACTCGTTTTATGAGCTACATTAGTGCGACAACCTACACAGCCGTGAAAATCAACTACACAAATTGGAACATGGTTCCAGATTCAATTAAGGAAAACCTTTGGAATGATATACATGTAAATGCACTACATCTCAACTTAAAATTGCAACTTAATGTAAATGGTTAAACTAATGCATGTCGTTCTTTTGTTTCGAAAATGTTCAACTTGGACATGAGGAATCATATATCCCATTGGTACAACACAAGACCATCATGTCGCAGCGAGAGAAATTTAGAAACTTCAAGTCTCGTATTGCGGCTGTTTGGGTCTACAAAACATGGGATATCAAGGTAGAAGATAGATCTTGTGAGGTCTACAACTTCATAACCAAGGAGGACTGGAAGAATTTTAAAGCATATGTCTCCTCTCCCTAATACAAGGTCATTTAACATTTTTTCTCTTTTTTTATGTGTCTTATTTATCGATGTTTTTTTATAGTTAATTTCTTTAGAGTTTCTTTATAATTTAACATTTTTAATCTTATTTATGAAAATTTTGTTGTCTTAATTACTTACGCAGGCACGAGGTCAAGCCAACTGGAAGAAGATCAAGAGCAATGTGTATCCCTATATGATGTCCTGTGGGGGATACGCGAAGGTCGAGGAAAAGTTGTACAAGAAGAAGCTTCAACAACTTAACAGTGAATCCGATGAAGGTGCCATCACGGATCCTTCGCAGCTCACTATTGAAAAGGACGAGTTGTGTGTTGAAGGAACGAAGAAAAAAGATAGCACTTGAACTACAATAGACGTGCAATCTATTAAGCAATGTTAGGGAAGAAGTAAAGTCTTAAAATTTACCGCAAGTGCACGGCGTAGTTGTAGCTAGCCGGCAAGCACGGGTCGTGTCCACAGAGAGTTGTGTTTCAAATATCAAAGTTAACTTAAACTTTACGTGTAGGCGAATCAGCACGAGATGAAATATATATGATGATTAAACTAACCTAGAAAGCGATAAAAATATACTCGGGTTGTGATTTTATCACTTAATAAACTAAATAATCAAGCTAAGCCTAAACCTACCCAAGTTTATACAAGTATTGAGGAGTGGTCGGTTGCACCATCAAAACCTACTCAAGCCACACTTTCGAGGGTCATGAGCTAATCTAATTATTCTAACCACCTACTTTCGTGGGGTTAACCTAACTAGATTATAAGAATAGCAACCTAAGGACCCAGCTAGAATTCGGGCTACTTTCATGCCAAAATCCCAACTATTCTTTCTACCCACACTAGCAAATTTACTGCACCTTTCGGTGATAGACCAACCGCTTAAAAATCAAGATGAAAAGATACTTTCGGGGATCTCAACAAATATGTGGCAGGTATGAGAAACAATCCCAAAATACTAGTATAAACTAGGTCAATAAAAGCTCACATAAGATCAATTAGTCATTAAGAGGCTAATCGGAACCAAAGTGACACAAACTAATAACTAATTAACATGAAACACAATTAACCTAGCAACTAAATTAATAAATATCAAGTCAAACAACGACATAAACTAAATTAACTTGAACATGAAATTAAGCAAATAATATACTACTAATAATATCAAAAGATAATAAAAGTCGAACCTTTAAATCAAATTAAACAAACTAGAGAGAACGAAGGGACAAAAGAAAAGAAGTTACCAGAAACGAATTAAACTCAACTGAAAACTGATACATACTGAATTAAATAATTAAAATTAAAATATGATATTGATTCTAAATTTATAAAAGAAAAATTAATAAACTAAAATTAACCTAAAACTATGCTAAACCCTACGATAGATGCTTAATTGTCGCCTCCCATAATTCATGATCGGCGCCCTTTTTATATCTGATGCTATGCGCGTCGCTTGGGAAACAAATTATCCTGCATCTTTTCTTTTGCCAAATTCCATTAGAAAATCACTTCTTCATGGATCAATTAGGAAGGCCACGTGAAAGAGCGATAATGGTTGGGCCCACTTGATTGATTAATGGAAAATTTTGGTGACTAATGGGCTGCTGGCCTGAGCTAGGCAATATAATCAAAGATTGTATTAATATGAGCTTTTGTCTTCCCTTTGTTGAATCATGCATTTGTTCCAAAATTGAGATTAGAAATCATATCTTACAATAACTCGTTCAATTTATTCAACCTATAAAAATTAAATATAATTAAGTAAAAATTTTAAAATAATATTATTTTACGAGTCAAATTAAGTAAATAAGAGTATAAATGACGTAATATTAGGACCGAACATGCAACAACTTGTGAGTTTTTTAACTATTTCTTTATTAATTTTGAGAACTTTTTGGTTTTAAATATATGAATTTACCAATTATAATTTATTTCTTTCTTATAGAAGTATTTGTCACAAAACTCGACTTCGAAGTCGCTAACACCACCTGGAGGAAAGACAAGTTAGCCTTGGCCCTTGATAGAGATGAGCATTCCGGTCGTGTTCGAGCCATCGATGGGAGGGTGGGGATACTTGAGCACTTCGAGGACAGAAAGAAGTGCCCCGTGTCTTCCAGCCAAACGGATATCCCGTGATTCTAATTTTTATATTAATTCTTATGCAATCGGTGTCATGCACACTAGCTTCTCGTCACCCTCCTGTAGATCATATTGTGGCAACAAGTGTTGTTAACCCCGTACAGCCAGGTGAAATCATTCATGGGGCACCGCTCTTAGTTGATCAAGTGAAGGTGAGTGTGAAAGAAACTGTGCAAGGGAAAGGCACATGTGAGTTGTTGATCCAATCACCGAACCTACACATTGTTGACGAGCAGCTTAACGATTTTGTTGCTTGGCCAAGAGTTTGGTCATCCTCTCTACGGTATTTTATTTTAAAAATATTAGATTATTGGTTATCAATATCACACACACACACAGATATATATATATATATATATATATATATATATATATATATATATAATTCGTGTATTATGATCATCTACGAACTAGGATGTCATGGCCAAAGCCCGGAATAGGAGGAAGGTCATTACCATGTCCTTAGTTGGGACCAACAAGTATTCGAGTAGCACCCGATCATTGTCTAGAGCAGTCCCCTCTTCAATATGTTCATGATTGGTCCTTCCTTCTGTAAAGTTTTGTGAAGACTTTGCCGGAAGACATAATGTTCGAAATCAAAATGCAAAATTGCGTGTTTGGGGTATTAGATGGGGCCGATGATGAGATGACAATACCTGTTTTCTTGGACGACATAATGGAATTTATGTAGATGTAAGAGATCGGTACAAACGTTACTATGCTTGGCATGAGATGAGTTAATATATATATATATATATATATATATATATATATATATATATATATATATATATATATATATATATATATATATATATATATATATATATATATATATATAACTTCATTTAATTGTTAATTTTTATTTCTAATTATATATGTACAATTAATATGTAATAGGTGACTCAAAGAGATAGGAATCGAGTTTGTTCGGTTTCTCAATACTCATACCATTCAAGCATTGGGACGGACAAGCGAAGTCCGATCCGAATTTATCTCGAGACTCATGAAAAAGAAACGAGAAAAATATTACTTGGCGTTGTTCATTGAGGGTTACGTGTACAAATAACTTAAATAGCGTTTTAGCGTTGTTAATAATTACATTTTTACATATGTTATTTGTGTTGGTGTAGGTCACACTCGGATGTTTGCTACCATATATTCGAGGAGTAATGTCGCATACTAGCTCGATCCTTTAGATCATCTCGTGAGAAAAGATATCAAAAGAGTACTCGACTCGTCGGTTCATTACTTACTCATTTTTTACTTTTTTATTAATTATTCTTTTCAATTGTATGTTGTATGTATGCCTTTATGATATAACAATACATGATCTTTAATTTGAATTTTTATTTTCATCTGATTGAAAAATAGTGCTCTCGGAATGTATTATTATTTGGGAGGTTCGAGAGACCATATAAGGCAAAACCAACCTCAACTATTGTCCCTGTAAAGGTGAGGTTCTCTTACTTAGCATTAAATTAGTTTTCATTTGAAATTACTTGCTACATAACTTCTAATTAATTCTCCATGTGTGGGAATCTTTGATCTATTGTAGTGCCAAAAACGATTGGGGAATGTGGAGTGTGGCTTCTACATTCTCCAGTTCATGAAAGAAATTATGATCACAATTGGATTTCAATGATCGCAAATCTAATCCGAAAGAGGTACTTGCACTTGCATTTATTACATTTGTTTATGAAAATTTAATTATATTATTATATTCTTTTCAACTTAATTAGTACTTGTATTTGACGTAATTATATTACTTTTACAGCATTGGTCACGATATTTTCAAGGAAAGAAATTCCCCACTCTCTATACAAAAGTCTGTCATGGACGAACTAAGACAGGGTTGGGCGGAGTTTATGTATAACCATATAAAGACATTTACATAAGTATATCTTGAAGCATGATTTTTTTCTTCATTATTTGATTGGTAAATTTTGTGATTTATTAATTGTATAGCATATTATACTATTGTGTGAAACATGTGAAGCTGTTAGTTGTATATATTACGGAATAATATTGTGATTGTATATATTCTGAAACAGTTTGTGTATGCTTGTGTAAATAGTAAATAGTTGTACATATTCTGGTTAATTGTATAATTGTACAGGGGTATGAAAACAAAAAACAATTAGTAAAAATTCAAACCTTTTACTACGGTTCTTACTAAAAAACATAGTAATAGGTCTGAAAAACAACCTATTACTAAGAACCGTAGTAAAAGTCTCTCATCCAACATTTTGGCAAACAGGGGGTGATTTGAGCATAGACCTATTAGTACGATTCTGAAGAAGGAATCGTAGTAATAGGTCATCTTTGATTACGGTTGCACAAATGAATTGTAGTAATAGGTTCTCTTTTATTATGGTTGAGAATCGTAGTAAAAGATGCTTATCTACTACTATGCTCGCATAGACGCCTAGTAATTGTAGTAAGAGATCTTTTTCAAACATAGTAAAAGATGATTATTGTACTAGTAATATTAGTGTTTGATAACCTTAGTTGGGCTTGAAGGGTCAGGGAGATGTATATATAGTAATACACATAATAGTGTTTAAGCTTATGATTGAAGTGTTTTGGACATGATCATATTAGGTGACACGTTTTAATTGTGAGTTCGAACCGTACTTATATGAAACTAGCAAAGGTTATTCTCATTTGGTAAGATGTGGAATTATGATTAAGAATTTAGGTAAAATTATTATTATTATATATATTAATTTATTCCTAATTCTAATCTCACATAAAATTAATAAGCTTAAAAACTTACTCCCATCTAAAGCTCCCACATCACAAACAAGGATGGTAGGAATTTGGGTGCAATATCTATTCTCATCATGAATTTACATTTCATATGCCAAACGAGCCGATAAGCTTTTAATTATTAAAGGAATGGTCGAGGTAGTGAGTAGTGAGTAGTGACATTGACGTAGCTTATTATGAAGTTGCCAAGTTCTATTTTCCTCATTCTTGCTTCCTGCCTTACTCTCAGGCCATCCCGACGAATGAACTTCTTCTTACAAATGTCACTAAACTTTTTAAATACTCAAAATTATCAGTTAAGCTTTTTAAAGTTAAAAATACCACTCAACTTAAGTAAATATTCAAAAATTTCATAAAGATGATGACATTTTTTAATTTTTTTAAGTTAAGTGGTGTTTTGTTTTCATTGTTTTTAAGCAAGTTCAATAGTAATTTTAACTGAAGAAAGATAAGTGGCATTTTTTAATATTTGAAAAAAGTATAGTGGTAATTTTAAGCAAAAACTCCAATAAAATGTCTCCATTTGTAATGAATTTTAAAATGAGAATTTACATACACAAAGGCACTAAAAATATTTCTTTGATTTTTTTTAATTAATTTCAAGGTTGTTAGAATCAAGATCCCATTTAGAATCGATCGGAGGTTGATTACAATTGGAATCATAGAATCAGATTGAGAATCATGAAATTCTAATATTTGTGTGTAATAGTGAATTTTTTTTGTATAAATAAAAATCTTAACAAACATTTATAAAAATTTATAGAAATCCAATTCAACTAAACTTTGTGAAAGATTTTGTTTCAAAAGTATACTATTGTTACTAATTCTTAAATAAAATTATGTATCGACAATTGATGAAATTTATTTAGAATCCTAAATTAGATCGTAATATCGTATAATCGTATTACCATCCTAACATAGATTTTTGAAATAAATTAGGATTGTAAGATTTTAATACATATAAGATTCTAAAGGGAGTTGCATCGTTATAAAAAAATTTCAGATTGCAAAATCATAGGATCGTAAGATGCAGATCGGAAGTTTAATAACCATAATTAATATAGTCTCATTTAAAATTGACTTTTTGGCCAATATATTTTAACATTGACGGTATCAAATAGCAACAATTTAATTTTCAAAGTTCTTATAAAATCATCACGAAGCTAGTGACGCAATTTGACTAGCTGAGTTGATGACATGGTTGTTTAGTTATCAATGTGGATGACATATTTTTCATATGTTTTCAAAACCAATGTCCTCCTCCCATGCATTGGAGATATTTAACATTGACTGGTAATGTCCTAAGCATTGGAGATACTTATCACATTTTTATTTATTTATCAAGCTTGACTATCCTTGTGTAATGAATAGACTAAGTTCCAAATTCCGATGTCATAAAATCCACAAGTCAAATTAAATTAGTTTAATTTTGAAACATGTATAGATATTAAATATATTTGGAATTTGACATGATGAAAATCAACGAGTATAGGTCAATACTCTCAAAATTCGCATTATTGGCATACTAAACTCATAATTTTATTGTTATCTTACGAAGTGAAAACAAAGGATGAAGAATCAAAGTCGAAAGTTACTATTTTTTTCTACAAAGGGTAAAAATATAGTATACATCCAAATTTAGGTTGCGCTTCTCACAAAAATTTTATCTAAATTATCATTAATCAAAATAGACAAAAGAAGTAGAGAGAAAACAACCCTAAGTAATTGGAGAAGGAACTGAGTGTCCTAAATGTGTCATCCAATCAGTTACATTGTTATCTAAATGTAAAAATTGTTTGACAGTTAATGTATTATATGGATATTTATGATATGTATTATATGGATATTTACAAGATATTTACAAGTTTTCTGCATTATGGGGACATTGACTCATAGATACTAAAATTTTTGTTCGACTTAAATATAGACCAAGAAATTCGAGGGGCAGGTAAACTATGTCGTGTTGGACGTATTTAGGGATTGAGTTTCAAGGTATTAAACCCTAAACTTTCAAGGGTCAAACTCAATGGTTAGAAGTGCACTCCATATTTTTATTCTCTGACAAACATTACAAAAATTGAAATAATATTTAAAAGAACCAAAAAATAAAAAAATTCAAAGGGAGGGAAGATTGAAAAAATGGCATCTAACTTTTCTTAGTTAAAATATACCACTAAACTTGCTTAAAAACACAGGAATCCCGCTTAACTTTTTAAAACATTAAAAAATACCATCGTCTTAATGAAAGTTTGAATATTTTGAAAATTTTAATGACATTTTTTACTTAAAGAAGTTTAAATGTATTTTTGAATATTTCAGAAAGGTTAGTGGTATTTTTAGCAAGAACTTTGTTTTCCTTCTTAAACTTAAATTTGGGAGTAACATTATACTCATTAAAATGCAAAAAAAAACCAGCATAAATAAGATAAATAGAAATTTCATATCAAAAATTCTTTTTCAAAGAATCGATATATAATCTGGATAAGTTAATCTTAACTAGTTTGTGCTCGTGTTGTTGCACAGGATCTTTAATAATAAAAATTATCTATTATAATAATTTAATTTTAAGTATATATAGTTAATTAGAGCTTCATCCATATAAATAAAGTTAATTTATGCTTTTGTTCTTGCATGAGAATTTTAATTTATACACTTTTTTTGTAAATGGGTAAATACAGACAATTTTTAGGTAGCCTTTCTCTCAAGGGTTTTACCCAAATTGTCTTCCATAAGAATGGAGAGGAAGGAGGAAGAAGAAGGAAGAGAATCCCAATGCATAGAATGGGAGATAGAAAGACCTAGTCTTGCAAACCAATCCGCAGCCGTATTACCTTCTCAATAGTGATGTTTGATAATTACATTGCAACAATTCCTAAGATACTTGTGAGTATCCTGGATAAGAGTCCGAATCTCTCTTGCAGGTTGGCATTCTCGACATAAAGCCTTAATAACCATCTGGTTATCTCCTTCGATAACAATGGAACGAAAACCTGCTTGAATAGTTGCTCGTACTCCGTTCCTTATTGCGGTGGCTTCAGTAATGAGTATTGAGGCCGTCCCCGGGTTTGATACCCCTGCTTGGATAAATCTCCCGTCCCAACTTCTAATGACAAATCCTCCTGCTGCAGTCGTAGTAGATTTTGATCCATCAAAGTTGATTTTGATGAACCCCCTAGCGTTTTCTCTCATCCGATGTGTTGAATTGAGGTGGTAGGAGTAGTTGATGAATGATGTAAAGGAGCTTGATTATACATTCCATCAAATTTTCCTCTTGCCCGCCATTTTGCCCATGCTCTTTTAGCTTTGATTACTCGTCGAAGCGAGTTATAACTTCTATTATTAAATACAATATCGTTTCTGCTTTTCCATATGCTCCATATTAAATACACCACCCTAACTATTTGAGTTGGTTTGTTGATATATAGTCCTGAATTTATGAAAAATATCGAGATATTGACAGCCGGTGCGGTTGCCCGATGTTAATGTCAAGCCACTTATAGAGATAAGCTTTTTCCTAAGTTTCTTTAACTATTGGGCATCTACCAAAGAGATGGTCAATCGATTCCTCACTATGATGGCATATCGGACATTGGTTATCCACACTAATCCCTCTCCTTGAAAGTGTGTCACGTGTAGCTATGGAATTATGATGGAGTTGCCACAAGAAAAGCTTAATTTTAGGCAAAACGTCCAGCTTTCATATCCAACCAGCTTCCCAAACATGATTTCGACCCTCTAAATTATGTGCATTCCAAGTTGCGGATTTTGTCGTGAATTTTCCTAAACTCGATAGTCCCCAAGCACACTTATCGTCCAAATCATGATATGGAATGGGGATACTTTCCATTTCCCTACAGATGTTCATTGGAAGAAACGTAGAAAGAAATTGTATGTTCCATTCTTTTTACGGCGTGATACATATATTAACATTAGCATCAAGTGCTAGGATATCGTTCCTAGTATTATCATAATATTGGAGCGAGAGATACTTGTCCACACCAATTATCATGCCAAAATTTCATAGCCTTTCCATTACCAATTTCCCATTTTAGCCCTCTTTTGAAGAGGTTCCTCTCTTTCGGAAGACACTTCCATGCCCAAGAGTCCGTAGGTTTAGGTTTTCTCCGGAAAAAATAATTATCTAAAGGGTATTTAGAACGCATGATCTGGACCCAAAAATTTTTCAGTTCATGCAGATATTTCCATATTAGTTTGCGAGAGAAACAAGAGCACGAGCATATTTTGGCCCAAGAAATAAGAGCGAGACTCTTAATATCCTTTGGTTTGCTCCGAAAACGTCCGTTAATTTTATCCAACAAATCGAAGTGGTTTTTGGCAATTTAAAACATTGCATCGTATGTGCGGGAAGAGATTCCAAATTTGATTGAATTAGAACTACCCTTCCTGCTTTTGAAAGTGAATTAGCTTTCCAATTCGTAGTTTGTTATCCGCTTTTGTAAAGATATCGGCAAAGGTAGTACTTGTCTGTCCCGCCCTTAAATACCGGACATCCTAGATACTTTCCGAATGAATCTCTATGCGAAATGTTGAAAATGGAGGAAGCTGAGTTTCTGTCAGTAGAAGTCGCATTCTTTGAGAACACAATCGCTGATTTATGGAAATTAACTAGTTGACTTGAGAATTTGGAGAATTCATTCAGCAGATTGCTAAGTTTAAAACATGTCTCATTATTGGACTTGCAGAAAAGCAAACTATCGTCGGCAAATAGTAGACACGATATTTTTGTGCTCTAGGCGCAATCTTAATTCCAATACCAGATTTTGGCTGCATCGCTTCAAATTGTAGTCTAGCAGCAAACACATCCATACAAATAATAAAGAGATACGGAGATAATGGATCTCCCTGTCTAAGACCTCTAGATGGCCTAAAAAATCACATGATTCTCATCATTAATAAGTAGGGAATAAGTAACGGTAGAAATACATTCTCCGATCCAACTAAACCATTTATCATGATAACCAACTTCCTTTAGACACGTTAAAATAAATCCCACTCAAGTCTATCGTATGCCTTTTCCATGTCTAATTTGAGGGCGATGTATGCTTGTTTTCCTTTCATATTACCAAAGTTATTGACTATTTCATGTGCCAAAAGAATATTATCATGAATATCTCTATCCGGTACAAAGGCGCTCCGATAAGGGCTAATAATTCTTATCGGAATTGGTCGAAGCTCGTTAACAATAATATTGGAGATAATTTTATACAAACTATTGCACAAGCTTCGGGCTCGAAATGTGACGTTGTCGAAGGATTAGTTACTTTTGGTATGAGAGCAATAAAGGTGTGATTAATTTCTCCGATTAATTTACCATATTTAAAAAAATCCATAACGCTAAGAATGACCTCGTTGCCAACCGTGTTCCACTTGTTCTTGGAAGAAACTTGCTCGAAAGCCATCCGGCCCTGGGTCTTTAGCCGGATTCATTTGAAAGACTGCAGTTTTAATTTCATCCGGTGTAACAGAGCTAGAAGGTGAGCATTGTCAGCTTTTGAGATAAATGGTCTTAAATTGAGATTGAATTGGCATGCATTTTGTCGTTGCGTGCTAAATCTAGAAATAAAATCGGCTAGGAAATTTTGTTTGATAATGCTTCGTCATTAATCCACACTCCCGAATCATCCTTGATGCGAGAAATATTCGTTCTTTACTTCCTAAATGCAAAACATCTATGAAAGAATTTAGAGTTATGGTCACCTTTGATTAGCCATTCCTTCCTATAGAATTTCCCCAATAGTTTTGGTTAAACAGGAAAAGCCTCTATCTTTGCTTAATAAGTCTTGAATGCCAATGTAGTAGTCTAAAGCTACACAGGTTAGCAATCAATCTATCTTCGACTTTACTGTAATTGTGCGGAATTTTTCTTCTATCTTCGACTTTCTGTAATTGTGCGGAATTTTTCTCAATCTGTTGAAGGTAATTATTGCAAGAGTTCTTAGCCCATCCTTTGAGCTTAGTTTTAATGCTCTTTAATTTATCGATAAGTTTATACATATTAGTACCCCCGGGAGTAGTGTTCCATTGGTCCTTAATAATCTTGTTAACCGCATCAAAGTTAGACCGAGTTATTCTAAAATCTAAAATTCCTCCTCTTATTCCAAAGGGTATCGAGGTCCGTATTAAGATAAATATAACAATGGTGAGAGTAGGAAAAGGGTCCATGTGAGATAGAGCAATTATGGTAAACGTCTAACCAGTCTCTTCTAGCAATTGCTCTATCAAGTCTCTCGTAGATAAGTTGACCTTTAAGGAATTTTTTCCAAGTGAAAACCTTGCCTACCGAAGGGATGGATTCTCCTTGAATAGATCGAACAAAATTTCTTATTCTTTGGAAGTTAATCGGTGAAGGTTTTTGACCTCCTATTTTTTCGTTAAAACTTTCTATTTCATTAAAGTCCCCTAGAATACACCATGCTAAGTTAATAAGGCTATTCGAGATCCAAGTAAGTGGCTCCGGAAGGCATTCTTATGAATAGCCTTGTGCTTGGACCATAAACACCTAAAATGATGCACTCCTTTTGAAATTTTTTGTCCAATACATAAAGATGAATAAATCGCCGATCTTTGACCAGCACATTTACCGTTACATTAGATGCATTCCATAAAACCCACATCCTTCCACAATGATTAACTGGCAAGACAAAATCAAAATGATCAAAACCTAGGCTAGAAATTATTTTCTCTGTATTCACCAAGTTGGTCATGGGTTCGATCACAAATAGGATATCCGGCCTAAATTTCTTGTTCGATAAAATAATTTCCTGTTTGACTTGATGTTTTTGGCTCCTTGTACATTCCAAGAAATTATTTTCATATTCTCAACTTAAAATTCCCAATATTGAACCATATTGGGATAATAAGAAAATCCACTGGAAGAATAAGTAAAAATTACTAAATGTGGTTTTTCCAACTTCTCGTCTACAAACGTTCCAATTCATAAAAGCATTAGTAACGGATAACAAAGCTGCAGAGCAGTGAGCAAACCCTTTCCGGGGTGGTCGATACAGAGCCTTGGGACATTCGAGCCGGTCCGAAGGTCCTCTCGCCCAAAAATACTTTGCAGAAAATAGAATACGGACACAATTACAAGCTGTAATCGTTCATCGAGACACTATGGAAAATTGCTCCTTTGAATTCTTTGGTTGCACACGAGTCCTTGCTAGAACCTTATTCCACAAAAACAATACACATGAGTATCTCAAACGGATAATATAATGTAAAAAATAGCTCATATGTATCTTAGAGAATAGCCATCCAAATTTTACATCCCCATTCAAACCAACATTTAATGTTTCTTTAATAGAAAAATTCAATAGGGAGAAAGTCTTAGAAATTGTAAGGTACTCATCATCGACTATGAACTCACTTGGCGGACAATACCTTATCGGTCGCCTGACTCGGAATGGGGTAACCTTAAGGTCTTTACCACCAAAGTGAAGTGTACCAAAAATCCTATCATGAAGAGTCAAGAAGAATGAATCGGGCCTTACCTGCCGAGTGCCTTAAATTATCAAAACTTACCCATTTCAAATCATGACTATTTAATTCAATCGGAATCCATATCCTATAGCTCGTCTCAAAAGCTGAAAAATAAGCAAATAGCCTCAAAAATCTCCACAAAGTCTTCGGTCTTCTGCTTGGATCTAATAATCCCAATTCCTAGCGAGCAAATGAGATCAACCAAACAATTATCAGCCAACACGAAGTTAAATAATGCATTAAACAACAACGAGTAGAACATAGATTCTACACCCACGGAGTTGTCCCCAAAGTGTTAGATCTCTTCCTCTAAGCCATAACTTCAAGCTTAGGGGATTCATTCTACCACTACATTGCTCTATTTCATTAAGTTCAAAAATATTCCGGAGAAAACAATGATAGAAATGAGAGGGCGGGAGGGGAGAATAGTAGAGAATAAGAATCATGCGAACATCACAATGAAGGAAAGGTCTATGGACATTAAGAGAAATCGGGAAGATGAGAGTGAAAACAGACTTTACCTAGTTAAAAGCCAATAAAAGAGTAGTACTGATAAACAAATATTTCCACCAATAAACCCGGATATAAGTGAACCAAGGGAGAAGGGACAGAATCAAAAAGACCAATGTCATAGCAAAAATTCTGGTCCGGACAAAGAATTTAGAGCCCATAAACACCAGGAGAAGAAAATAGAAAAACCCAACACTCGGCTTTGATAAACTTAAGCATAATCGTAATAAAAGCTGCGAGGTATAAGGACTTAATAAGAAAGAAATCATCACAACTCCTTCCAGATTGCTTGAGAGAACACCTATCCACCTAGCATACAAAAGAACCCAACCTAAATCACTAAAATTCCTACATTCATACAAGATTAATCGTATCCACCATAAGACCTTAAAACACTTACCCAAAAAAAAACAAAAGCCCAAGCAACAATTCCAGCAGACTAGACACAAACCATGCAAGCAATAAAGTCACTCTACTCCTCATGTAACTTGAATAATCCTCGGTGAAAACTACACAAACATAGACCCTAATTTCGAACGGATGAACACGAGACTAGGTAACCTGGATGAGCCTCAACAGGGAGAACAACCCGGATATTCATAAAAAACTAGGATGAATGAAAAAACTTGTCGATATAACCTGAGACAAGCAATTGAGACAAAGAACCACAAACCGTAGAAAAATGAAATCAAACCTCGGAAAGCACTTTCATAACATCTTGAATAATTCCAAATCAAAATGATAAACCCAAGAAGCAAAAGAAAGAATACAACACCGCACACCCATAAGCCCAATAGATACCTTTTCCAAAACCATAAGAGCAATAGCGCATCCTAATCTTAGAAGAAAATACAAAGCAAGTCCAAACAACAAATCTCCAACAAAAAGACAAACCTTTAAAATAAAACTTACCGAGAAGAATAGAGAAGAGGACCATAGGAAGACCCATATAGGAGCAACCAGAGCTGAACCCAACTAATGAATAAGTTTCATGCCAATCAAGCTTAGCCAAATTAATCAACCTCATCAACCAATCGATGGAAAATAGAAAAAAGATGAAGAGAGAAGGTTAAGAGAAACATACCCGATGTGAAGTCAAATGAACAAAAGCAATGAGATAAAACCCCTCACTCGGATGAGTAAACGACCTATACTCACTTGTGGTAAGCCAATAGCTATGAAGCAAGGGATGAAAGAGACGAAAGCAAATGAACTTGGCTGCTAAGAGAAATATTATACCGCAAGTGCACGGTGTAGTCTGTAGTTAGGAACCGGCAAGTACGGGTCGTGTCCACAAGGAACTCGCTTTCAAATACTAAATCCACCTAAAAACTCTAATCTAGGTAAAAACTCGGTTCGATAGTGATTTGGTTTTCAAATTCAACTAATAACAAAATAACTATGAGGGATCAATGAATAAAAAGCCTTAGATTGGGATTAATCGCACTACTACGCCTGAAATCGATCATTGAATACCGCTTGAGATTTGCATATGTTAGCGGTTTAGAAGTGGGGAGACACCAAATTAAACCTATCTTCACCTATTTTCGAAGGTCAAAGACTAATCTTGCACAATCTGAAGACTCGGACTTTATACGTACATGTTTCGAATTCCATCTAGGAATCGGGTATAAGAACTCTTCTCTCATAAGGTTTTGATTTCAAATCATTCTATGTATCTTATAAACTTTTACGAGTGATATAACATTTCCTTTGAGTGTTATAGAATCTATTATGCTTGCTTTCGCCGACTCGATCGACTCGGAAAGCATACTTCTACATGCCTCTTCACACTCGGTTCGAGTCACCCAACACTCGGTTCCGAGTCACCCAACACTCGGATATATCGCATATTCAAACACTATCATTTCCGCGCTTAAACTCGAGTCCGACTTTATGGTTTAGGAATTACATTGTTCCAAGTCAGCATAGTTAGTTTGAATTGTGTTTAGTCTAGATCAAGTCTGTTTACTCCGATATTCTTTATCTAACTTGATTGTCCTCTAGACCGACTAAGATGGAATTTGAGTTTCATGGATATTAGACTCGGAAAATTCCATTTCTTTTCGACTCGGATAATTAGTTACTTAATTATTTTAATTATATTATTATCTGTGCCTAATTTTGGACCAAAGTATTTTATACTTTGAGTACCAAATTTATTTACTTTTGTAGGTTATTCAAACGAGGCTATCCTAAATTTCAATCACAAAAGTAACCGGCTTCAAAACGTCAAATTACTAGCGAGACAAGGCTTTTTCCACCTCTAACCTAACCCCGGACATTGTGTCGGGATTGGTCGTTTCCAAAACTGGAAATCTGCAACACCAAGCTCAACGGTGGTTTCCACCTTATTTTTCTAGACACCACCAGGGGCTTTGGGACTTCCAAAGGAGTCAAGAACCGTTGCTCAACGTTCATATCTCGACGGATATTTTCTGAGTGACTCGGAAAATCCTTCACAACGGTCACAAAGGACCTCCAGTCGGAAGATGGATACAACGGCTAAGCCGCTTGGTCATCTATATATAGAAGCCAACTTTCAAGAATTGAAGATTGCCGAATCTATTGTTAATACACATACTTGATCAAAAGTCATTGTATTCATTCTTAATCTTCTACTTACAACTCTAATTTTGTATTTCATAACTTTATGAGTTGTAAGGTCTTGTACTTAGTTATAAACACTTTCTTTCTTACTCTCTAAGTCAGGTCCCTTGACTGAGCTATAAGGGTTAACTCAGCTCAGTTGCCCTAACTGTAAGGGTGATCTTAGTTAGGAAGTACTAGATCGGATAAGGTAATTTCGAGTCTAGGAAAACCTTGTAAGGAGTTGTCTAAGGGAGTAACTCAGGTTAAGTTAGTCTATTGTATTTTGTGGACTCAAAATAGTGGATTCGACTTCGTGCTTGGATTAGCACGGTCCGTGGTTTTCAGCCCCAGGAGGGTTTCCACGTACTTTCCGAGTTATTCCTTTTTGAGTACATTCTAGACTAAGACAGTTTCGAATTCGTTTAATCTGTTTCTTCACTGCTTCGAATTACGAGTTTATGCTTTTCGAGTGTATCCTTGCCGGTCACTCACATCATATCCTTATTTGCTTTAATTTTTAAGCAAGTTTCCTCATCACCCTATTCACCCCCTCTAGGGTGATTTATACTCTCCAAGAGAAAACCTTCAATTGATATTAGAGCCTAGACTTTTAGAAAAGGATCTAACCATCCAAAGGTCTAAAGATCAAATGGCTCGGAATAATGGAGAGTTCGATGAAGGAAGATCTTCCGAGTAGACCACCAAAGTTCAAAGGATCTAACTTTGTGCACTTGGAAGAAACTCATGGAATGTTTCCTATCTGGATCATGATGAAGATGTCTAGAACATCATACAAGAAGGGAACTACCTTCCCATGAAGACAGAAGAAAGAAGAATCGTGCCCAAGAGAAAGGCCGAGTTCACAGCTAATGAAGCACGAAGTTCAGAAAGAACTTCAAGGCAATGAACATTCCGATGTGCGCCATCAGCTCAAAAGAATACAACCGAGTGTCTGCCTGTGACATAGCCAAGGAAGTGTGGGACACACTGGTCAACACTTATGAAGGTACAAGCCGGGTCGGACAAGCAAAGATAAGCCAATATCTTCATAAATATGAGTTGTTCAAGATGGATCCGGAAGAAAACATCACTCGAGATGTTCATTCGATTTATAGAGATTACCAACAATCTCAAATCTCTGGGTAAAAAGATTTCTCACGAGGAAATGTGCAGAAAGATACTCGAAGCCTACCTAAGAAAAGATAGGGTCCCAAGGTAACAGCTATCGAAGAGGCTCGGAACTTGTCTCTACCGAAGCCGGACGAACTCATTGGAAAGCTTCTCACCCATGAGATCCACCTGGAAGAGGAGGATGCAGAGGTCAGCACCAAAACGAACATTGCGCCGAAAGCCTCGTAAACTAGAGAGGCGGATCTAAGTTCTTCGACTCAGGAGAGGATCCCATGGCACTTATTGCTAGAGGCTTCAAGAGAATGATGAAGCACAAGAGATGGGATAAGAAGCCAAAAGAATAGTTCTACAAGAAAGACAACAAGGATAGAAAAGGTAAGTACTCTTCCCCTTCAAAGTTATCTTTGTCTAAGAACTCTGGTCGTTTTGAATGCGGCAGCAAGGAACACATAGTCAAAGACTGTCCAAAGAGAAAAAGGGATAGAAGGAAGAAAAAGGCTATGATGGCCACATGGAGTGACGAGGACTCATCGGAAGATGACGAGCACTCGGATGACTCAAAGTGTCTGATGGCACTTTCGACTCGAAGTGGAAACAGAGTCGAGTCGGATCAATCGGACAATGAGGAACAAATACTCAAGAGGTAATCGAATACTTTCTCAAATTCTCCAAAGTTGATTTAGCTAAGTATATTTTCACTTTAGAAGAAAAGTTCAATTCGATTCTTCTCACTTTAAAGAACAACTTGAGTCAATTTCCTCTGAGAGCATCTCTTTAAAAAATGAGTTGGAAAAGCTGAGACTCACACTCATAGAACTCAAGACTAGTGCTCAATCTAATGAGGCCGAGTCCGAGTTACTCGAAAAGAGAATGAGCAACTAAAGCAAAAGCTCAACGAGTCTCAAGATCTTGTTTTAAAGTTTACTCAAGGTCAGAAAAACCTTGACATGCTCTTGGGATCTCAATGTGTCTCCTTCGAAAAGAAGGTCTTGGTTTTAACAAAGAGGAGGAGTCCAATTCCTACTCGAGCTTTTCGAAAGGATTCCGGAACTATAAAGTTCAAGAAAGTCGAGCACGGTCCCATTCATAAAGGGACTGAGCCCAAACCAATTTATGGGAGAAAACCATCTCCACCGATTTATAAAAGAAAAGCTTTTCAAAAGAAAGAGACATAAACTCAGTTCTCTAAATGGAAGACTTAGAATCGGACCGGACCAAAAGTCATTCAAATCCGGGTTCCGAAAAACCTTCTTCCTCATAAAAGGACCACAGTAAAGGGTGTTACTTGGGTTCGTTAGAGGAAGTGAGAAGGGTTAATTTGTTTCTATCTTTGCAGGCCACTCAGAAAAGATCAAAAGGACATTGGTACCTAGACGGTGGATGCTCACGCCACATGTCGGGAGACTCGGGACACTTTTCCGAGTTAGAAGAGTACAAAGGAGGAAAAGTCACATTTGGAGATGATAACAAAGGCAAGATAATTGGGATAGGCAAGATTGGAAAGGAAGGCAATCTGGTCGACCTAGTATACCTTGTCAAAGGATTAAAGTACAACCTGCTTAGCATCTCTCAATTGTGTGATAAAGGTCAAGAGGTAAGATTCACATAGACCAACTGTATTATATCCGATGTAGCTACCAAAGAAATTAAGTCGACAGGTAAGAGATCGGGTAATACGTACATTATTCCTCTTTCGACCCGAGTCCGAATTTATCTTGTTTAAAAGCATCACTTCATGATGATTCATGGACATGGCATCGTAGATTAGGTCATGTTAGCATGCATACAATCAAGAAACTG
Organism: Talinum fruticosum; assembly: GCA_021018815.1. NCBI lineage: Eukaryota > Viridiplantae > Streptophyta > Magnoliopsida > Caryophyllales > Talinaceae > Talinum > Talinum fruticosum. The sequence goes on along the minus strand of JAITYX010000097.1, from coordinate 1,892,837 downwards.
GCATCTCATGGTTTAGTCGGAGGATTGTCTAATTGTGCTTTCAAGAAAGACAAAGTTTGTAAAGCTTGCACAAAAGGGAAACAAGTCGATTGTCATTCAAATCCACGAAGACAGTTTCCACATCCAAGGTGCTTGAATTGCTACATATGGACTTATGTGGTGAAATCCTCGTTAAGAGCCTCGGAGGTAAATCATATGTACTTGTTATTGTTGATGATTACTCACGATTTACCTGGGTGTGTTTTCTCAAGCATAAAAATGAAGCATTCAAAGAGTTCAGCAAGCTCTACAGAAAGATCCAAGTTGAGTCTCGGACTCGGATCCGGAGAATTCGAACCGACCATGGAAGGAAGTTTGACTACTCGGAATTCTCGAGTTTTGCAACAAGACTGGTATCTCTCACAACTTCTCGAGCACCAAGAACTCCTCAACAAAATAGAGTAGTGGAGAGAAAGAACAGAACTCTCGAAGAAATAGCTAGGACAATGATGATTGAGCACAATCTACCCTACTATTTATGGGCTGAGGCGATCAACATAGCCAACTACACTTTGAACAGATGCCTCATCGGACCCATTACGAAGAAAACACCATACGAGCTCTACAAAGGGAGGAAACCCAACATTTCATACTTCAAACCCTTTGGATGTAAATGTTTTGTTCACAACAATGGTAAGGATCACCTGACCAATTTGATGCTCGGTCGAGATGAAGGTATTTTTTGGGTTATTCATCTCATAGTAAAGCTTATCGCATTTTCAATAAGAGAACCGACAAAGTGGAAGAAAGCATCCACGTTGTGTTTGATGAGCTTGAACAGGAAAAACCAAGTGAGTCAACATTCTCGGACCTAAAGCTCAGCGAAGTGTTGATCATGATGAAAATGAGCCTATCGAGAATCAAACCAACCAGCTCAAAATGAAGTCACTCAAAACTTAGTGACTCGGAATGAGACAACTCAAGGACCCGATCAGAATGATGAAGGACAAACCGATGAACAAGTTCACTCAGAACAAACTTCGAAGATCAACCAATTCAGCCTACAGATCCGGTGAATCGGAGAACAGGTAGAGCATTCAAGTATGCTTCTAGTCATCCACTAGAAAACATATTATCCGATATCAACAGTGGGGTAAGAACTTGGTACTCTCTTCAGAATCTATGTGCATTCACTGCATTCATTTCATTAACTCGAACCCAAAAATGCACTAGAGGCCCTAAATGAACCTAAATGGGTAGAGGCCATACAAGAGGAACTCAATCAATTCGAAAGAAACCAAGTCCGGACTCGACCAAACGACCTTCGACCACCCAGTCATAGGTACCAAATAGGTTTTCAAGAACAAACTGGATGAAGGTGGGTTGGTAGTCGAAACAAGGCTAGACTTGTGGCTCAAGGTTACAATCAGGAAAAAGGGATTGATTGTGGGCAAACCTTTGCACTGTTGCCGAATTGAAGCCATTAGAATCCTGTTAGCATTTGCATCTAGCATGAATATCAAGTTGTATCAAATGGATGTTAAGTGTGCTTTTCTCAATGGTTTTATCGAAGAGGAAGTCTATGTTGAGCAACCCCTGGATTTGAAAACTCAGATTTTCCAAATCATGTTTTCAAACTTCAAAAAGCTCTTTATGGTCTTAAACAAGCTCCCGGAGCTTGGTATGAAAGACTCGAGCAATTTCTTGGTTCAAAATGATTTTAGAAGAGCTCGGATCGACAAGACTCTCTTTATAAAAACTAAGGGGAAAGATTTTCTTATCGCTCGGATATATGTTGATGACATAATTTTTAGAGCTACTAATGAAATTACGTGTCGAGATTTTTCCGAGTTAATGAGACAGGAATTTCAAATGAGTATAATGGAAGAACTCAATTTCTTCCTTGGTCTATAAATCAAGCAAGACAAAAATGGAATCTATGTATATCAATCAAAGTACACCAAGGAGTTGCTGAAAAAGTATAAACTTCAAGATGCAAAGCATGCAGCAACACCCATGAGCGATAGCAAAACTCGGACTCGGACGAAAAAGGTAAAATAATAGATCGAAACTCTATCTAGGTATGATTGGATCTTTGCTATATCTTACATCCAGTAGACCAGATATAATGTTTAGTGTCTGTCTATGTGCAAGATTCCAAGGTAATCCAAAAGAATCACATCTCACTCTGCGGTGAAGAGAATATTCATATATCTTACGGGGACTCGGAATTTAGGTCTATGGTACTCCGGAGACTCAAAACCGACTCTCACCTGGATACTCGGATGCTGATTACACTGGATACAAAGTTGATAGAAAGAGTACTTCAAGGGCGTGCCAATTTCGGGTCAATCCTTAATATCTTGGCACTCAAAGAAGCAAAACTCAGTAGCTTTATCAACTGCCGAAGCCGAGTATATTGCAGACTGGAGCATGTTGTGCTCGGATTTTATGGATAAAGCAACACTTGAAAGATCTTGGACTTTCTTTCAAATAAGTGCCAATCAAGTGTGATAATCGAGTGCAATCAGCATCACCAAAAATCCGGTTCAAGCACTTAAAAACGAAACATATTGAGGTCGGGTATCATTTCTTAAGAGACCATTATGAGAAAGGAGATATTGAACTCGAATTCATTCCTACCAATCTTCAATTAGCTCCACTTGTCTCACATACAATCGATCGGGGTGTATAACTTTCTTTACTTCAGTGAGTTCATCTATCTTGAACTCGTTTCTGAGTTTTATACTCATCTTTCCAACTCGAAGGTATTCTCACCTCCAGAGTTCGTAACATAACTATTCGAATCAATACTTCCCTCCTCCATCGTCCGTTTAAAGTTTCCTCTCTTTTCTTAAACAGCAATCCAATTCCTTTCAATAAGGTCGCTGACGACTTCTTTGAAAAGTATGCAAAAGAGTTCCCGAGGTCACGCAAAAATTTTTACGTGACTCGACTAAAGTCGAAGCTCGTCCTATGTGTTTCTTGCTGATGAGAACTTTCTTCTCACAAGCACTCTAGCAAGGAGAACCCCAACTCCAAGCATCTCAAAGTGCTCTTTGATATTCTAGAGGGCTATGAAGTAGACCTCTTTCCTGCTATTATTGAGCAAATGGCGGTTGTGCCAACTCAAACTCGGACCAAGAAGAACACCTCTCTTCCTTTCGGTGCTCTTCTCACTCTCATCTTCAAACAATTCAAAGTTCCTCTTCCCTTAGATTTGACCGCAGTTTCGAGGGTGCCATTGTAGTTGGCAAAAAGGAACTTCGAGGTATGGATACCAAGAAACCCAACCTGGTGTCCGGGTTCTCGGCTCGTAGCCGAGGCCACCTTCGCTACCTCAAACTCGGAAAGACAGACCTTTTTCTCTTCCTCGCTCCACCTGGTGGTGCCTCCACCTCAGTGCTTCTAAAACTCTTTCTTCTATTTTGTCCACTCGCTTTCATGGACAAAATTTCCTTTACGGCCCTGGAACTCAAGGACCTCCTCCGGTCATTCAAGATCGTCTTCCAGTCTATGACCATCAACCGAAAACCGCCCAATCTCATTTCCGAGAGCAACAGGACGTGCTCCTCGAGATGAAGGCTCGGTGAAGGAGCAAAGGGAGCTGATCGAGCTTCTTCAGGAGAGACGCTCCAAGGCAGCTCAGGATCAAGGAGACTCGGACACCTCCGAGGAATCATCGAGTCTCGCCAAGTCCTCCTCGGACGGAGGAGAAGTTGAAGAAGAAGATCAAGAAGAAGCGAAGAGCTCGCGGCTGTTGCGGCTCTTTCCGAGCTTGGTGAGCCAAAAGGCCAAGGAGACCAAGAAGGACAAGGAGCAACAACCGAGGGTCCGAGTGCTCCTAAAGCGCTACCGAAGTGATCGGCTCGGATAGTAGTCCGAGTGGATCGGAAGAACATGCCGATCGAGGACGAGTCGACAGTAGGTCAACCCGAGCACACCCCTCCAGGTCGTTCGGTTCCAAGAGGACGAGCCTCTGGATTAACTAGTTCCGGGTCATCCACTCAAAGCCGAGCCGATGCCGGAGATCCCTATACTTCCTCTCGCCGCACTCAAGCACATCGTCAAGATCTTATCAGCGCCGGCGCACCACCGGTCCTTCCTCCTCCACTCGGACTAACCCATCCCCTCCTTAATTTCTTAGTCTTTTGTTTACGAGTGTTTTATTTTTTTCTCTTTTGTGCGGACATAAAATATGTACTTCTCGTTGTATTCTTCCCATTGTTTTGTTTTTGTTGAAAGGTAAGGGGAGAGTAGATAGAAAAAATTGTTGTCTTGTTTAGGGGAGTCTCTCTCACCCGCTGTAAATATTGTCTTTAAATTCAATGAATTAATGCATTTCGTTACAATTTTCCGAGTTTGATAATTAATGCAAGTATTTCGAGTTTCCATCAAATATGTTTTCTTGCTTAGCATCGTCATTGAAATCAATGCATTTCATTAACAATTATTGTCTATTTAGATTTCTTTCTTTTCTTGCTTTGATAGCTATGAAATCTTAAGTTATTTTCTGAACAAGTTTACAAAATCAGACCTATATCACTAACAAAGTTTTTGTCTAAGTATGGAATGCCTTTCATCAAAAAGGGGATATTGAAGACTCGAGACTTTATACGTATACGTTTCGAGTTCCATCCAGGAATTAGGTATAAGAACTCTTCTCTCATAGGGTCTTGATTTCAAGTTATTCTATGTATCTTATAAACTTTTTTGAGTGATATAACATTTCCTCCGAGTGATATAGAATCTATTATGCTCGCTTTCACCTGACTCGACTCGACTCGGAAAGCATACTTCTACATGCCTCTTCACACTCGGTTCCGAGTCACCCAACACTCGGATATATCGCATATTCAAACACTATCTTTTCCGCACTTAAACTTAGGTCCGACTTCATGGTTCGGGAATTACATTGTTCCAAGTCAGCATATTTAGTTTGAATTATGTTTAGTCTAGATCAAGTCTGTTTACTCGATATTCTTTATCCGACTTGATTGTCCTCTAGACTCGACTAAGATAGAATTTGAGTTTCATGGATATTAGACTCAGAAAATTTCATTTGTTTTCCGACTCAAATAATTAGTCATTTAATTATTTTAATTATATTATTATCTCGTGCCTAATCTTGGACCAAAGTATTTTATACTTTGAGAACCAAATTGATTTACTCTTGTAGGTTATTCAAACGAGGCTATCCTAAATTTCAATCACAAAAGTAACCTAGCTTCAAAACGTCAAATCACCAGACAGACAAGGCTTTTTCCACCTCCGACCTAGCCCCGGACATCGTGTCGGGATTGTCTCGTTTCCAAAACTGGAAATCTGCAACACCAAGCTCAACGGTGGTTTCCACCTTATTTTTCTAGACACCACCAGGTGGTTTTGGGACTTCCAAAGGAGTCAAGAACCGTTGTTCAACGTTCATATCTCAACGGATATTTTCCGAGTGACTTAGAAAATCCTTCACAACGGTCACAAAGGACCTCCGATCGGAAGATGGACACAACGGCTAAGCTGCTTGGTCATCTATATATAGAAGCCAACTTTCAAGACTTGAAGATTGCCGAATCTATTGTTAATACACATACTTGATCAAAAGTCATTGTATTCATTCTCAATCTTCTACTTACAACTCCAATTCTGTATTTCATAACTTTCGAGTTGTAAGGTCTTGTACTTAGTTACAAACACTTTCTTTCTTACTCTCTAAGTCAGGTCCCTTGACCGAGTCGTAAGAATTAACTCAGCTTCGGTTGTCCCTAACTCGTAAGGATGATCTCGGTTAGGAAGTACTAGATTAGATAAGGTAATTTCGAGTCTAGGAAAACTTTGTAAGGAGTTGTCCAAGGGAGCCACTCGGGTTAAGTCGAGTCTATTGTATTTTGTGGACTCAAAATAGTGGATTCGACTTCGTGCTTAGATTAGCACGATCCGTGGTTTTCTCGCCCCGGGAGGGTTGCCACGTACTTTCCGAGTTATTCCTTTTCGAGTACATTCTAGACTCGGACAGCTTTGAATTCGTTTAATCTGTTTCTTCACTACTTATCGAATTCCGAGTTTATGCTTTTCGAGTGTATCCTTGCCGCTCACTCACATCAGATCCTTATTTGCTTTAATATTCAAGCAAGTTTCCTCATCACCCGATTCACCCCCTCTAGGGTGATTTAAACTCTCCAAGAGCAAACCTTCACAATCTAATCACCTATTTTCAAAGGATTAACAAAGAGCAAAATCATAAAGAATGAATCTCACAACCCCTGATTAAAACCTTAATTATTTTCATAATGAAGTTCTAATCGCTCACAACGCCATTCTAGTTAAGTTTTCATCTTTTGATGTTTACAAAACCCTAATAAAAACATATGAGTCCTCTTTCGAGGAAATCAATGAAAAAGTGATGAGCGAAGTGAATTCTAGCCTAACAAGCATAGAAGAATTCAATTGTTATTCAATTCATGATTATCAAGGCATAATAGGGATCAATCCCAACCTAAGTAGAAAAATTAGCCCCTAAACATGATACTAAACAATTGATAGAATTTAGGGAACATAGCCATGGAGAAACGAAGAGAAATTGTGAAGAAAAGATAAAGAGAAGAAATTACGATTACCGAATAAAAACTTGAAGCGATTCAATCATACAAAAACTTGAAGTAGAAAAGTGGAATTGAGTGTTCTTGAGTCTCCTCTTGGGGCTGCCTCTCGAAACCCTAACTAAAATTTGGAATTGTGGAAAAAGATCCCTAGAAATTACAATTTGGAAACTTAAATATCCGCGGAAATAATAGTCGCACGGTCGTGCAAGTCTCGCACGAGGTACCGTGCAGGGTTTCACGGCGGTTTCGCACGGCCAGTGTAGGTACCGCACAGCCGGTTGTGCGAAAAATCTGAACTCTCCGGACGATTCGAACGGCCGTGCAGCTTCTGCATGGGGTACCGTGCACGACTTCAACTTTTGTAATTTCTCGCACGGCCGTGCGAGATGCACACAGGGGCTGTGCGGCCTTTCTTGACTTTGGACCCTTTGCTCGATGATCCGCACGGCTATGCAGCTTCGCACAGGGGACCGTGCAAGGTCTCTTGAAATGCTTTAGGCTTCTTCCTTGCCTCCTCTTGGGCCCGAACTCTCCTCTTGATCGCTTTTCATCAAATTAGCCTCGAATCTCACTAATTTAAGCCCAAAACCCGTAATAAAGAGATTTACGAGCTTAGGTGACGATAAAGAGAAAATAAGCGAAATCTAGCCCAAAACTAAATATAAATCATTGAAATCATCACAGAATTGGGTTAGATAATTCCTTAAAAACCGATAAAAATGAGGTTTAACAACTCCCCATGCTTAGCTCTTGCTTGTCCCCAAGCAAGACCGTCATTTAACGATCCCGGGTTAAAACCTCGCATTCACCCTTCTCGGGTAACGAGTTAAGAGTTCAATCAATAGGGATTACCATGCACAAAGACAACCTATTTAAAGTATCATACTTCCATGAAAACTTGCCTGAAAACTTCAATGACTACAATGCTTGGTTGCAATGCACAATTGTCTCATATTAAACTACAATAACATTCATGATCTCAAACAAATGACGAACTAGCCTCGACCGGTAGAACCTCACTTTAGGAACTGTGGATCACTCCATCTCATTTGAAATTTCTTTTGAGGTTTCTCTCAACATAAAACACAACCTACCATAAGCTTGGTCATATTCTCATTCTCCACCACTATAGAGGCAAAAATGCAAGTGCAATCAAGAGGTCTTTCAAAGCTTGTAACGTGGCCAAGGTTCATTGGTAGAAAGGGGAACCAATTTTGGATATGTGGAGCTAGATAGTCGAGGCCTAACAGTTAAGGAGCAAAAACACTTCCAAACATGACTAAAAACTTTCTCCCAATTCACCTCTTTAAGCACAACAAGCTTTAAGACAACTTTTGGAATGAGCATACAACTTTTTTTGAACTTTCCACATGCCAACCACTTATTTCTTCACTTCTTTTCTTTTCTTTTTTTTTAATTTTTCTTTTTTTCTTTATTTTTTCAAATATTAAAACTTTCAGGAATAGATATAATTGGCATGGGAATCATAAACACTACTCAATTCCAAAAGAGTCTAAAAGGGAACTTATCATTTTTTTCAACATGGATCCCCATATCAAACTACAAACTGAATGAAATACTCCATCATTCAAACCAAAACTACCCAATAATTATTGCTCCACTAGACCTGGCTTTGGTATAGGAAATGTATAAAGGCCAAAGGTAAAGTGGATGTAGGTGTATCAAGAAACAGGTTAAAGCTCAAAGGGGTAGCAAAATGGTATAAATGAATGGGATGGCTTTTTGGCTCATGTAGCTTGAAAACAAACAAATGCCTCTATCATATTACACAATGCATATGCCAAGTGTGATCTCAAAGAGAAACAAAGCAAGTTCTAGAGGTATGCATCAAAAAAGAGTCACACAAAGATGAAACATGAGACTAAAATTGATGAATTAGTCTATAAGGATCAAAGTCTCACGGGCTTATCCACCACGAGTTAACAACTAGCTCAAAGATTTACCACATGCTCAAGTTTACTAATCATGCAAAGTAATTCTCAAAAACACCGGCAAGCAACTCAAGACATCACAATCAAATTCATTCACAAGTTCATTTCCACATAAAGTTTCTACCAAGAATGGGCAATCAAATCATGCACAATCACGCCCAAAGATCAACTATCACAATTCACATCATCATCACGAGAGGGGTTTTCAAAACTGTTCTTGGGATTTTTAAAATTTTTTTAAAGCAATAAAAGCTAACTAACAAAGATACCTCACATAGAAGAGAATGAAAGAAGGGATGGAGTGTGTTTACCTCAAAAGTTTTTGAATTTCCCTCCTCTATAATTCCTCAAATGAGCCAAGATGAAAAAGAAGAATAAAAATGTTAGTAATGCAAAGATTTTAACTTATATGCTTAGGATTACATGATAAACGGAAAGGTGAAAAAATGAAAAAGTAATCCTAAGAAACTACATGAATGCAACCTAAATGAATGCAAATCCATCCTTAAAACAACATCCAACAACTGCAAGCTACTCCCCATGCTTAACTCTTGCATTGTCCTTAATGAAAAAGGGCAAGAAAAGAAAGGAAAGGGAAGAAAGCCTACAAACAACGAGAAATTGTAATAAGGGTAGGAGGGAGGGATATTTTTGTTTGTTTTTTTTTGAAAGTAATAAAAATGCTTGGGTTCCCTCCCAAGAAGCGCTTGTTTAAAGTCCTTAAGCTTGACCCTTACCTCAAACAAGTAGACGAGGAGGAGCCGAGGATGAGGACAAAGTGAAGAATGGTCTTGTGACATGAAATTCATTACCTCCCCATCATGATTAACACTCTAAGTAAATTGAATATCAGCTTTGGTGGGCAAGTTTGGTGGAGTAGGTTAGCGTGCGTGGCTCATCCCATGTGTACATATCAAATCAAGCTGCAGGGTGGGAACAGGAGTCAAAGGACTCGAATGCGGGTACATCAATCACGGCTCCTGCAGTTGCCGGAAATGGTCTCCCTAACATAATAGGGACTCGAATGCTCTCATCCATATCCATCACCACAAAATCGCGAGGAACAACAAACTTCCCTCCTTGAACGGGTACATCTTCTAAAATACCCACGGGGCACCGAATAGACTAATCTATGAGTTGAATGGAGATATTTGTGGGTTGCGGATCACCTAGCTGAAGCTTTCTATAGAGTGAAAGTGGCATTATGCTCACACTTGCTCCGAGATCACAAGGGCTCTATCAATCTCCACTTCCTTGATTGAGCAGGGAATATAAAAACTTCCCGGATCCTGCAGTTTAGAAGTTGACTTGCTCTGTAAACCGCACCGCATACCTCCCCATGCTTACTACCGAAACATCCTCTAACTTAGTCTTCTTGGAGAGAATCTCCCTTAAAAACTTAAGATAAGAGGGTGTCTCTTTGATAGCCTCCAAGAATGGCATGTTGATGTAGACCTTCTTCAACATATCAACAAATTTCAAAAACCTAGGCTCCAACAATCTCCGAGGATATGGTACATGTGGTCGATATGGGTGTACAGGAGGTGTTTTGGGGCATGCTCATCTCGAACTCCGAATTGGGCTATGCTGATAAATCCGAGTAGTACTCGTGCTTGTCTTCCTGCAAAATCATAACAGGACTCTCTATTAACTCTGCGCTACATGTTTGAACAACATTGACATGGGCCCTAGGATTGATCTCTGGTTGGCCCGGCAAATGCCCTTGAGGTCTAGAAAGATGGCTCACTTGTTGGGCTATTTGGGATATTTGGGTCTCATATCTTGTGATGGGTCGACATGCCTTCAAACTTAGAAGTCAATTGCTTGATAGATTCACCCAAGGCCTCATTTATTCTAGACTTTGTTTGATGAAGCTTTCCATGAGGCTCTCTAGATTTAACTTCTAAGGTAGGGGTTGAGGTGCTGGATTGAAGGAGACCCTAGGCTGAAAACCAGGTGGCACAGGATTGTTATTCCTGTAAGAAAAGTTGGGGTGATTTTTCAATCCAGGGTTGTAGGTTTGAGAGTATGGATCATTTTGTGGTCTAGAATTGAAGTTCTACAAGGCATTGGCTTACTCAACAGTTTGGAAATCAACTTGGCACTCAGCAGCCACATGTCCTTGCACTCCACATATCTCACAAACTATATATCCCTGATTTGTTGCACTTGAGGAACCACCTGGAAGTAGACACCGTACTCACTCGCTCTAACTTCGACCGAGAGCCTTCACTTTGCTAGCTAGGAGGGCTATAGAATCAATCTCATGCATCCCTCCTTTCTTCGGAACTAACTTTTCACTACCCAATGATAGTCTGTTGGAAGCCATGTTTTCAATAAGGGCCTTGGCTTCACTTTCACCCTTAGCCATGAGACCACCTCCTGCAGCTGCATCTATATAAATCCGTATATGGGGAGGTAGTCCATTGTAGAAAGTCCGCAGGAGCATCTATTCGGGAATGCCATGGTGAGGACACTTCTTTTGGAGATCCTTGTAACGCTCCCAAGCCTCGTAGAGTGACTCTCCATCCTCCAAGCAAAAGGTGGAGATAACGTTCCTCGGCTTGGCGGTCTTGCTTGGGGAAAGAACTTTGCCATAAAAGCCTTAGATAGGATCTTCATTTAGCAACCAGTCCTTGGCTCTATCCTTTAGGGAGAAAGGAAAGAGCTTGAGGCGTAAGGCTTCATTAGTAAAGTTGTTGATCTTCACAGTCCCACATTTCTCTAAGAAGGAATTTATGTGTCGGATGGCATTTTCGCTAGAAGCCCTCCAAATGCATCTTGCTGCATAAAGTGAATGAGCGACATCTTCACCTCAAAGTCCTCTGCGGCGACATTCGGCCTAACGATGGCCGAAATTGCCCTGACGCACTAACGATGGCATAGTCCCCTAGTGGTCTCGGTTGTGGTCCTTGCTCCGCTGTCCTTTCCTCTCTTCTCTCGCCTTCTTGTAGCTGCACTTATTGATCTTATTGTTGCTTCGATTTTAGGGTCAAGTGGGACAATTTCTCTCCCTCTTCGACTCCTCCTACGCATGCAAAAACAAGAACTATACCAAGCGTAAACAAGTTCCGAGTAGAAATCAAGAAAAGATAGGTGCTTGAGACAAGAACACAAGACCTAGTTTCAAGTCTAAAAGAAAATTTAGTACTCAAAAGAACAAAGTTCCCCGGCAACGACGCCAAAAACTTGTTCGAGAGAAATATTATACCGCAAGTGCACGGTGTAGCTGTAGGTAGGAACAGGCAAGTACGGGTCGTGTCCACAAGGAACTCGCTTTCAAATACTAAATCCATCTAAAAACTATAATCTAGGTAAAAACTCGGTTCGACGGTGATTTGGTTTTCAAATTCAACTAATAACAAAATAACTATGAGGGATCAATAAATAAAAAGCCTTAGATTGGGATTAATCGCACTACTATGCCTAAAATCAATCATTGAATACCACTTGGGATTTGCCTATGCTAGCGATTTAGAAGCGGGAGACACCAAATTAAACCTATCTTCGCCTACTTTCGAAGGTCAAAGCCTAATCTTGCACAATCTAATCACCTATTTTCATAGGATTAACAAAGAGCAAAATCGTAAAGAATGAATCTCACAACCCCGATTAAAACCTTAATTATTTTCATAATGAAGTTCTAATCGCTCACAACGTCATTCTAGCTAAGTTTTCATCTTTCAATATTTACAAAACCCTAATAAAAAACATATGAGTCCTCTTTTGAGGAAATCAATGAAAACGTGATGAGCGAAGTGAATTCTAACCTAACAAGCATAAAAGAATTCAATTGGTATTCAATTCATGATTATCAAGGCATAATAGGGATCAATCCCAACCTAAGTAGAGAAATTAGCCCCTAAACATAATACTAAACAATTGATAGAATTTAGGGAACATAGCCATGGAGAAACGAAGAGAAATTGTGAAGAAAAGATAAAGAGAAGAAATTACGATTACCGAATAAAAACTTGAAGCGATTCAATCATACAAAAACTTGAAGTAGAAAAGTGGAATTGAGTGTTCTTGAGTCTCCTCTTGGGGCTGCCTCTCGAAAACCCTAACTAAAATTTAGAATTGTGGAAAAAGATCCCTAAAAATTACAATTTGGAAACTTAAATATCTGCGGAAACAATAGTCGCACGGTCGTGCAGGTCTCGCACGGGGTACCGTGTAGGTTTCTGCGGCGGTTTCGCACGGCCATGCAGGTATATCATAGCCGATCGTGCGAAAACTCGAACTCTCTCGACGATTCGCATGGTCGTGCAGCTTCTGCACGGGGTACCGTTACGACTTCAACTTTTGTAACTTCTTGCATGGCCGTGGGAGATGCGCACGGGGGCCGTGCAGCCTTTCTTGACTTTGGACCCTTCGCTCGATGATCCGCACGGCTGTGCAGCCTCGTACAGGGGCCGTGCAAGGTCTCTTGGTGTGCTTTAGGCTTCTTCCTTCCCTCCTCTTGGGCCCGAACTCTCCTCTTGATCGCTTTTCATCAAATTAGCCTCGAATCTCACTAATTTAAGCCCAAAACCTCGTAATAAAGAGATTTACGAGCTTAGGTGACGATAAAGAGAAAATAGGCGAAATCTAGCCTAAAACTAAATATAAATCATTGAAATCATCACGGAATTGGGTCGAGATAATGCTTTAAAAACCAATAAAAACAAGGTTTAACAGTTGTGAAGCCATGTGGACTAGAAGATTGAGAGCGAGAACCGGACATTGGGGCCATCAACACTAATCTTATCAAAAAATCCAATCGTATCATAAAGAGAAAGCTCGAAGGTCGAAGTTCACAATCTAGCTTGGAAAGGGTCTCCGAACGAGCGAGCACCGAAGGTGAAGTAAAAGGGCGATTTGACTCCATCATCGCCATATCTTATTGAATTAATCGAAAAAATCTGGAATCCCGAGCTAAACGCAACCGCAAAATCGTAAATCCACCAACAAATAGCAACATAATTCGGAGAAGTAATAACGGAGTTCGAGATCTAAATAAAGAGAAAAGCAAGGATAAGCAGAGCAATGAGGAGACGGAAGAAAGATCAAGAAGCAAGGTAAAAGGTTAAGTTTAAGGTGAAGGGTGCGGCAGAGAGGAAGAAGGTGAAGAGAGTCCGGAGGTTTCTTCACTTTAGGTTTCCAATTCATCGAGCATATCTTTGTAGATTTCCTTCTCTCTAGAGGGTCTGGTGCTCATGTAATTTATACATAATATAATACATATAAAGGAAGAAAAATAATTTGATATTCCTAAAATGGAATATAGAAGAGTTACTCCCAAAATGAAGAGAAAAAAACATAATAGAAAAGAAAAAATGATAAAAAAATGCAATGACGTGGGACAAAGAGAGGAAGAAACTATTTTATTGGATGCTAGCAGTATAACATTTAAGCCCATTAATGCCAACAATAGTGGGACAAAGAGTTATCATTATGTATTGCAATGACGTGGTAAGCGAAGTCAGCGACGTGGCTGACATATTTGAATATTTAGCATTGATTTTTTTATTTATATCGACACATATTAAAAATTGTTGTACAAATCATGTTGAATAAATTAAACTCAACCCCTAAATAAGTAACATTATTTAGCACATCACTAGTTCACTAAGTCACAACCCCTTAAGTCGACAGGTGTTATACGGATAATAAATAAACTTGAAATTCATACTTCTAATATCAAAGAAAAAAATTCGTATTATTTTCTTTTAATAGCCTAAAGTTTATATTGTTTTCATCCAATCCTTTTCATCATGTAATCTTAAAAGATTTTATAGTTTCTATCATTATTTTCCTTGAAATCATCCCCGAAAAAAAAAAAATTGTATGGCATATATATAAAGTTTAACCATAAGTTTATAAGGGTTCTTTTGTGTTTTACAAAAGAAAAAGTTATTATTGAGATCGTAAAATTATAAGGGAAAAATTACCCAAGTTCTTGGAACGATCAAATCATCTATCCACATCTTTTAGACTAAGAAAAAAAAATTTGTTGTTCAACATTCACCCTAAAATTAGAAATGATATTATGGACTCAAATTTATCCTTTTCCATAAATGAGTAATCACTCATCATTTTTGTATAAGAACTATTTTGCAACAAATAGTTATATATTATTTCATTTAAATATTATATATTGATTATAATTTATTCACTCATATCAAACCCCCTCCGAAGAAAATAGTAATTGTTCCCTTGCCTTCTTATTTAATACCTTGCTCCATTTGAATTACCCATTGTTACCAATTACCTTCACTTGAATCATTCATGTAAACTAGAACATTTTTTTTTATAAATTGTCATCTTTGGTTCTATCAAGTCATATAGGACTATCATATGCTTGCTATCAAAACAAAAAAAAAAAAAAAAAAAAAAGAAGGCCATACTTATCAGTTCAATAATATATAGAGGAAGCTAATGTAGGGTGTTTAGAGATGTAGGAAAGACAACTACTGATGTTGAATGAGTACTAATGAATATAGCTAACCAAATATTAACCGTTTGGGCGTAATTTAAGAAATTATTATTATTATTATTATTGTTTTTGTTGTTATTATTATTATTATTATTATTATTATTATTATTATTATTATTATTATTATTATTATTATTGTTATAATTATTACTATTACTACTAGTACTACTTTCACTTTCTTTGTACATATACGATATTATTAAGATATTTTTCTTTTTATATAGAAAAAAATATATTTATTATTACTTCGTAAGAAGATTGTTGGACAAAAAAAAAAAAAGATTATTATTCAAAGAATAAGATAAATAAAAATTTCAGGAGGAGTTAGGTATTACTAATTGAAATGCAAAAAAACCAGCATCAATAAGATAAATAGAAATTTCATATCAAAAAATATTTTTCAAAGAATCAATTATATAACCCAAATAAGTTAATCCTAATTCTAACGGTTTGAATCGAACTTGTTTGAGTTTTTAAATTTTTATCCAAAATCAAAATTTTGTAGGAGTTAGGTCCATTTATCGCTTCAAGTTAATTTTTGCTAGACCTACTTAAATATCAATGCTTCGTACAAAAATCTTTATTGACTAAAGATATATACGAAATTCCTTGTTCCTATTCACTACAAGTAATATACTCAAAATCTCAAAATCCAACTCTATTTAAAGTTAAAATTAATCGCTACTTTTTTAAAAAGATTATTGAAACTGCTACGGATCTAGTTACAATTAATTGGTAATCCCCTTTTTCTTCAACTTTTTCAATTGAATTAATATTTAAAGTATTATTATTTTCTTTCTAATAAAACTTTTTCTCTTTTTGTGAGAGTTTTGTTTCTCACCTTTGTGCGGGTTGTTTGTCTTGGCAATACGTGTCGGTGTTATTAGGATTGTTCATTCGATTGGAGGTATATTTTGATATTTTTATCAATTAGTTGCAATGATTTTGATTAGGAATGATTCAACAATAGAGATATTTTAAGACTCGATCAACGTGATATTTCCTCCAGGTTGGATCACATAGAGATATTTTAAGGTATGTTCTATTTTCTTTTACAAAGCAAATAAACTCTTTTATGATAATAATTGACAATTATCACAACCACCAATATTGCTGACTTTAAGCTCTTTCCCACAACTTTAGACCCAATCAAGAAGCAAGACCCCCAAAAAAAAGAAAAAAATCTTAGTTTAATAGATCCCTACCAATTTTATTTTATTTTTCTTTTGCCATTACCTCTAAATTATTAACTGGATTTTATAATTTTGTCTTGAGTGAAATGATCAAACTTGTTCATAATGGACACCTTTAGGATATGATGAAGATGGTAAAGGTAAACAACTCTTTGGCCTACTAAATATCTTACCTTGGAATATAGAATTAGTCATAATCCATTAGCGACGATATTGATACAACTGTCAAGATAAAGAGTAGGTATTCACTAACCACTGATTCTTTAGTTTTCTGCACTTTTACAAAACTTGACGAAGAAATTTCCATCATAAGCACCTTTCTTTTCTTCTTCCTTTTATTCTTGAAATGAAACTTTTAAACTGGCGCTGACAAAAATTTCGGTTCGGGATAGATCGAGTAATGTCTAGAATTGATTCTAGATATTGACAACTGTCCCTGGTCTTTTTTTACTGAATTGAAAAAATCAAACAAGTCTAAACTTGTGTCCATAGACTGGATTCTATGATATAAATATTGCTCTCTTGCAGGTAGTCTATCTTGCGTTGTAAATCGGGCTATAAATCTTTGCTTAGGGACTACAAAACAAACATCCAAAATATAAAAGCTGAAATTTTCCCCATAAGCCAAGAATAAGCACACATAATGGAGAATTTATCATCAGGTGCAGCTTGCCAAACACCATTTGCATAACCACTTCTAAATCTCTCACTTTATGCAGCTTGCCAAACACCATTTGCATAACCATTTCTAAATCTCTCACTTTATGCAGTTTTATCCAGCAGTACACTACTACAACAACCATTTTTTATTACAATTTAAAAATATTTTTATTACGATTAGAAGACGTCGTGTATGTGAGGGTAGTAGTAGATGGACATCTTTTACTATGGCTCAAAATCGTAGTAAAAGATGACATATTAATACGGTTCTTTCCCCATAACCATAGTAATAGCAACCTATAACTACGGTTCTCTAAGAGGTTCGGGACCAAACCCCACTTTGGCCAAAATTTTGGGTGTAGGGCGACTGTTAGTACTTGTTCTTTCCTAAGAATCGTAGAAAAACCGCAGTAATAGATTCAGGCCCAAATCCCTTGTGACCAGAATTTTGGGGTGTAGGGGCAACCTATTAGTACGATTCTTTCCTAAGAACCGTTGTAATAGGTGTATTTCAGACCTATTCTACAGCTTTTTGGTAAGAATCGTAGTAATATGTATGATTTTTTTATAATTTTTTTTCTTTTTCGTACTCCCTGTATAATTATACAATCATAATATATACAACTATTTACACAACATACACAAACTGTTTTAGAATATATACAACCACACTATATACAATCAGAATATATACAACCAACAGCCCCACTTTTTTAAAAACTAATTCATATTTCACATAAGATATATATATATTAAATAAAGAGTAACTGAAAACAATTAAATAAAGAGTAATTGAAATGAAGAGGATGAAAAATCAAAACATACTTTGATTAATAATTTAAAACTTGTACAAAAGATTGGATAAAAGCTCTCGGGAGAGAGATTGGAGATGAGTAGTGGGGATTGTAGTGAGTAGTGAATACAAGTGTTTTGTGAAGGCAAGCTGGAAATTGGCGATGCCTTCTATTGAACTAAGAGGTGCCTATTTATAGAATACATTATTAAATTACAAGTAAACACTTGGACGGATGAAATATCTTGATTGGAATGGAATCTTCATAATGTTGCATTATTGAAATAGTGTTGATTGGACAAAACCTTGAATAATGGTTTATGAGTCATCTTATTGAACAGTGGATGATGAGTCACCTTATCTTGAACAGTAGCTTGAATTATTATGCCGACAATCTTGAGTGGAAAGTAGTGACCATGCTTTTTGATGATTATTTTCCTTGAATAATGCATCACTTAGTAGTTTGCCACAATTACGAATAATTGACCTTCTTGAATACTTGTCCCCTATGAATAGTAAGTGGGCAGTAATGTCGGCCACAATTATGAATAATTGACCTTCAAAAAACACTTGTATTCACTATTCACTACAATCCCCACTACTCATCTCCAATCTCTCTCCGAGAGCTTTTATCCAATCTTTTGTACAAGTTTCAATTTATTAATCAAAGTAAGTTTTGATTTATCATCCTCTTCATTTCAATTACTCTTTATTTAGTTCATGATAAGGTGACTCATCATCCTCTATTCAAGATAAGATGACTCATCAACCATTATTCAAGCTTTTGTCCAATCAACACTATTTCAATAATGCAGCATTATGAAGATTCCATTCCAATCAAGATATTTCATCCGTCCAAGTGTTTACTTGTAATTGAATAATGTATTCTATAAATAGGCACCCCTCAATTCAATAGAAGGCATCGCCAATTTCCGGCTTGCCTTCACAAAACACTTGTATTCACTACTCACTACAATCCCCACTAGTCATCTCCAATCTCTCTCCCTAGAGCTTTTATCCAATCTTTTGTACAAGTTTCAAATTATTAATCAAAGTAAGTTTTGATTTATCATCCTCTTCATTTCAATTACTCTTTATTTAATTGTTTTCAATTGCCCATTTTCATCTTTTGTTTTGTAAAATCAATTTGTTAAATTAATTTGTCACCACTGCTTCCCAGCTATCCAACCATATACGATACTCGAGCTTTATCCTCGAGCTCTAGATCGATCCTGTTCCCCATTGGTATCGAGCTCTAATACCAATGGGGAACATGATCGATCTAGAGCTCGGGATTAAGCTCGGATGCGTATATGGTTGGATAGCGAGGAAGCCGGTGACAAATTAATCTAACAAATTGATTTTATGAAATAAAAGATGAAAGCTAGCAATGAAAACAATTAAAAAAGAGTAATTGAAATGAAAAGGATGAATTAAAACTTACTTTGATTAATAAATTGAAACTTGTACAAAGGATTGGATAAAAGCTCTCGGAGAGAGATTGGACATGAGTAGTGAGGATTGTAGTGAGTAGTGAATACAAGTGTTTTGTGAAGGCAACTTGGAAATTGGCGATGCCTTCTATTGAACTAAGGGGTGCCTATTTATAGAATACATTATTGAATTACAAGTAAACACTTGGACGGATGAAATATCTTGATTGGAATGGAATCTTCATAATGCTTGCATTATTGAAATAGTGTTGATTGGGCAAAACCTTGAATAATGGTTGATGAGTCATCTTATCTTGAACAGATGGATGATGAGTCACCTTATCTTAAATAGTAGCTTGAATTATTATGCTGACAAACTTGAATGGAAAGTAGTGACCATGCTTTTTGATGATTATTTTCCTCGAATAATGCATCACTTGGTAGTTGGCTACAATTATGAATAATTGACCTTCTTGAATACTTGTCCCCTATGAATGGTAAGTGAATAGTAATGTCCACTTCCTTTCCGGGGATTTTGAGAGGTGAAATGAGAGATTTCAGCGAAGCAAAAAGTTGAAAACCTGCATAAAAAGCGTTAGAAAATAAACCCTTTTTTTAATGCATAAAAAGCGTTAGAAAATAAACCCTTTTTTTTTAATACCCATTATGGGTTAAATATCATAAGGATCATGGGCGCATTGCCCATCAAAAGGATCATAATCTGATTGAATTGATGAATCGGATGAATTACTGCTTGCTTTGAGAAGTAATTGTTGGTGTTGCTTCTTGAGGAGCTTGATTTCTGCTTAGCAGTTGAATTTCGTCCTTTTGAACCTTTTCCTTTCCTTTTGAACTCTTTTCTTTCTTCCGTGGAGTAAGAGGTGCTTGTTGAGTTGGTGGAGCTATCTTAATTCCTAAGGCGGCTTTAACATCAAACTTGTCCCACCACTTGATTTTGAATTCTCTAACCAATGAGTATGATCGTTGGAAGCTTGTAGTATTGTGTAATAGAAAAGGACCAGACAAAGGATCCAAGGAAATCCATACTTTTTATGGAATGATATTTCCTTGAGATTTGGACTAATAGTTGAAGTACTTGAATAACTATCGAAATGTTTTTTGACGTCCTCCGGCCAAATATCTTGAGTACATCCCATGGTTAACCACCATTCGTAGAACCATATGGGAAGCTGGAATTCTGTTCTTGTATCAAAGTCGATGAACCAAGAATGATTGAATGGTCCGTAAAGGAATGTATAGTACCAAGCATTTTCATATTCAATATAATTATAACTTTGTGGGTTGAATGGTTGAGAAAAAGATTTAATTGTATATCTATTTGAAAAGTCTTTTGCAGTAAGAACCTTGAGGATTCTTAGTTTTGAATACGCTATTTGGTTTGGATTTGTTTTGTACGGAACGTGCTGAATTTCAGCAGATTTTGAATTTACCAGAATGAACTCGTAAAAGGTTCTGGTTTTTGAGGATTGTCATTAATAAAATAACATTCTTGAGTAAATACGGTCTTGACAAATTTGTTCGATTGCCGAAGGGTTTGTGGCGTTCTATACTTAGTATAGACTACATGCTCTTTAGTAGGTTTGGTAAAATATTTTGAATCAAAAGAAGAGTTTAAAATTGACTGATTTTGAAACTTTGAGGAAGCTTGAAAATAAGTTAAATGGAGGAAAATCTTGACCATGCAGAACTTGAAATGAGTTTGTTGTTGGTATGGAAAATTGAGAAGGAGTGACTGGCTTGATCGCATAATGATGAGGAGTTTGAATATTTCTTTCTTTATCTTGACTTATATTAAAAGCTGAAAAGAAAGAATTATTGTTAAAAATAACATTAACAAAAGGATGTTTTTAAAAGATAAATCTTTTGAAAGCATTGAAGATATAAATTTGAATGAAATATATTTTTCATGAATCTGGGTATGAATACCAAATTGGTCAACTTTGAAAGGGTAAATTTGAGTAATAAAGGGGTTCCTAATATAGCTTCTTGTCCTATATCCCCGACTATGACAAAGGTGTTCTTGAAACAATAACCTTGATTGCAGACATAAACATTTGATAATTTGTATTGAATTTGTAATGCTGTTCCATTAGCGAGTATGGAGTCGTTCTTTAGTTTTTTCAAAATACCTAGATGGAATTAATCATTCTTTAATACGGTTTTGATCCGCGCCACTATCGGGTGGAGCAATTGTATTGAATTCAAAGTTATCATTAATTTTTAAGGTGATATAAATATACCACTTTTGATATTTAATATGATTAATAGTTGAAATAAATTGTTGATTGGAAGAACTTGGAGTGTCTTCATCAACATTTGAAGAACTTAATTTGTTTTTAATTAATGCTAATTTAGTCTCTAATTCTAAATCTTTAGTATGAAGAGAGCATAAATTTTGATTAATATCTTTAATCTGTTCTTTCGATTATTGATTTCCATTTTTAAATCTTGAATATTGACCACCTTTAAAATATTTGGAGTATCGTACTTCTCAAATATTTTATTAATACTGAAACTAGGAGGAGTAGTTTTTAGTAAATCTTCTTTTATTAAAATTCTTTTCAGTTTTTCTAAATAATCTTTCCTAAATTCAGGTAATGAATCATCAAAAATTTGTTACAAATGTATTAATATGATCAATACTACTAAAAATGAAAAAGAATAGCGGGGAAGTAGGGTAACAAATTAATTTAACAAATTAATTTTACAAAACAAAAGATGGAAACGGGCAATTGAAAACAATTAAATAAAGAGTAATTGACATGAAGAAGATGAATCAAAACTTACTTTGATTAATAAATTGAAACTTTTGTACAAAAGATTGGATAAAAGCTCTCGGGAGAAAGATTGGAGATGAGTAGTGGGGATTGTAGTGAGTAGTGAATACAAGTGTTTTGTGAAGGCAACTTGGAAATTGGCGATGCCTTCCATTGAACTAAAGGTTGTCTATTTATAGAATACATTATTGAATTACAAGTAAACACTTGGACGGATGAAATATCTTGATTAAAATGGAATCTTCATAATGCTTGCATTATTGAAATAGTGTTGATTGGACAAAAGCTTGAATAATGGTTGATGAGCCATCTTATCTTGAACAGTGGATGATGAGTCACCTTATCTTGAACAAGTAGCTTGAATTATTATGCCCACAATCTTGAGTGGAAAGTAGTGACCATGCTTTTTGATGATTATTTTCCTTGAATAATGCATCACTTGGTAGTTGGCCACAATTATGAATAATTGACCTTCTTGAATACTTGTCCCCTATGAATAGTAAGTGAACAGTAATGTCCACTTCCTTCCCGGGGATTTTGAGAGGTGAAATGAGAGATTTCAGCGAAGCAAAAACTTAAAAACCTGCATAAAAAGCGTTAGAAAATAAACCCTTTTTTTTTAATACCTATTATGGGTTAAATATCATAAGGATCCTGGGCGCACTTGCCCATCAAAGGATCATAATCTGATTGAATTGATGAATCAGATGAATTAGTGCTTGTTTTGAGAAGTAAGTGTTGGTGTTGCTTCTTGAGGAGCTTGATTTCCTACTTAAGCAGTTGAATTTCGTCTTCTTGTACCTTTTCTTTTCCTTTTGAACTCTTTTCTTTCTTCCGTGGAGTAAGATGTGCTTGTTGAGTTGGTGGAGCTGTCTTAATTCATAAGGCAGCTTTAACATCAAACTTGTCCCACCACTTGATTTTGAATTCTCGGACTAATGAGTATGATGTCTGGAAGCTTGTAGTAGAAAAGGACCAGCAAAGGATCCAAGGAAATCCATACTTTTTATGGAATATTCTTGAGGTTTGGATTGATAATTGAAGTATAATGTTGAATAATTGAAGACGATATCGGCTAAATCAATTTTGAGAGTTAGAAGATCCTTGAAGGAATTCTCTTGTTAAAAAATCAGGTAGGGAATTATTTTCCCCTTTAATGAATTCTATATCAAAATCAAAACAAGATAAAATTGCTTGCCAACGTGGAAGTATTTGTTTGGAAATAAGATTTTGAACATCTTTAGTAATGATTTCTTTTGCTGATTTGCAATCAATTTGAAGATGGAATTTTTTATTAAATAGATCATCTTGAAATTTCAAAACACACAAAACGATTGATAAAACTTCTTTTTAATGGTTGAATAATTTTTGGGTTTGATTCCAAATTCCTAAATGGTATCTAACTAGTTGAGTTTGTTTTGACGTTACGGACAATTTTTGCTTTAATATACGTCCATATCCTAACTCGGAGGCGTTTGTTTCAACTATCATGAATGCATTTGGATGTGGAATACCGAAACATGGTAAAGATTTGACCTTCTATTTAAGAAGGCGGACGACTTGGGTATATTCGTCCGACCATGGTGGTGGGTTATTGCGTAATCTCCTATAAAGAGGCCGATAGATTTGTCTTAATTTTGGAAAGAAATCAGACACATAACTAAGACATCCTAAAAACCTCTCGCAATTGAGTTTTATTTTCTAATTCATCTGGAAATTTATCTCGCAAATTCAATGGCTCTAGTAATTGGTTTAATAGTTCCTTGATAAATATCATGTCCTAAAAATCTTATTTTTATTTGGAATAATTTCATTTTAAATGCAGAAACAACTAAACCATTTTTCTTGATTATATATAAAAAGGTTTGTAAATGTTTGAAATGTTGCTCAATACTTGTTTGAATAAACCAAAACATCATCAATATAAACTATGGTAAATTGAGTATAAGGATTAAAAATATCATTCATAATATGTTGAAATTCCGAGGGAGCATTCTTTAATCCAAAAGGCATTACATTCCATTCATAATGCCCAAAGGGAACAAGTAAAAGCTGTTTTGTAACGATCTTGATCAGCAATCTGGACTTGCCAAAAACCACTTTTCATATCAAATTTTGAAAATACTTTTGCTTCATAAAGTCTATTGAGTAAATCTCGTTTATTAGGAATGGGATATCTACTCCATTGTAAAACTTTATTTAATGGTTTATAATTAATAACAAGACGAAGGACTCCTCGTTCCTTTTCTCGCTTGATTATTGACATAGAAGGCCGCACAGCTCCAAGGAGACTTAGAGGGCCTTATTAATTTTTTATCTAAAAGTGATTGAATTTCCTTTTGCAGAATTCTAAAAGTTCTTTATTCATTTGAATAGGTCGAGCTTTAGTAGGGATTTTATTTTCTGAAAAATCTTTTTCATAAGGAAGTGTAACAACATGCTTTTTCCTTTCCCAGAAAGCATTGGGAAGATCGGAACAAACTTCGTTGTGAAATAAATTTTGTAATTCTTGTATTTTGTTTTGAATAGAAGGTTGTTGTAATTTTTCTTCAATTCTTTTATAAATAATTTCTTTTTGTAAAATTTTAATTTGATGGTTTTTTCTATCAATAAAATTTATTTGTTTGATTATAGTAGATTCTTGGAGTAAAGATAGATCTTTCGCACGAATAGGCGAGATAAATTTGAAAGAAATTATTTTTCCTAAAGTTTCGTATGTATGCCAATTTGATCAACTTTAAAAGGATAGATTTGAGTTATGAATGGAGTACCTAGGATGACTTCTTGACCTATATCTTTAACAAGGATAAAAGTATTCTTGAAACAATAGCCTTGATTACAAATATAAGCATTTGATAATTTGCATTTGATTTGTAACGCCATTCCATTAGCGCTATGGAGACATTCTTTAGTTTTCTCATAATATATTGATGGAATTAGACCTTCTTTAATACAGTTTTGATCTGCACCACTATCTAGTAAAGCAATAGTATTGAATTCAAAGTTATCATTAATTTTTAAGGTAATATAAATATACCACTTTTGATAATTTATGTGATTAATAGTTGAAATAAATTGTTGATTAGAAGAACTTGGAGTGTCTTCATCAACATCTAAAGAACTTGATTTATTTTCAATTAATGCTAATTTAGTCTCTAATTCTAAATCTTTAGTATGAAGAGAGCATAAATTTTGATTAATATCTTTAATCTGTTCTTTAAGATTATTAATTTTCAGTTTTAGGTCTTGAATATTGACTACTTTTAAAATATTTGGAGTATCATATTTCTCAAATATTTTATTAATACTAAAACTAGGAGGAGTAGTTTTTAATAAATCTTCTTTTATCAAAATTCTTTTGAGTTTTTCTAAATAATCTTTCCTTAATTCAGGATCTTGAATTTGTTCAATTAAATCTAATAAAAATTCTTTTTCATTTTTAGTAGTATTGATCATATTAATATATTTGTAACAAACTCTTGATGAATAGTAATTTCGTTCCACTTTAATAATTTAGGAGTAAAGGTTGAAACATTTTCCGATTCAATTTTTAATAATATTGTTTCATCTAAAGAGGGCTTTAATAAATATTTTGGATTTAATTGAGAAGATAATAGCTTGAAATAGACTCTATAAGTAATAGCGAAATTTCTTGAAAGTTCTCTCGAATAATACTTTTGAATCATTTTGTAGATGAATATCTAAAATTAATGTATCTAAGATCCAAGGATCACTTAGATCTACAGAATAATTAGGACAACAATTGAAATAAATAGGACCATTGCATATATTGGTTTGAACCATTGCTAATAATGAATCTTTGTATCTAATTAATCTATTGTCTCTTAAGGCCATGAACATAGGACAATCTAATCCTAATCTTGTTAATGGCTTGAGTGCTATTTGAATCATACCAAAATGAATATATCTATATTTTTCTTTAAATTTTTTAATAGCTATGTTTGATAATAATTTAATAGTTTGAAACTCTTCATCTAAACTGAAGGTTTCTTCATGATCTTTTGTTAAAAAAGCTGTATTGAAATC
This sequence comes from Talinum fruticosum, assembly GCA_021018815.1. Lineage (NCBI taxonomy): Eukaryota > Viridiplantae > Streptophyta > Magnoliopsida > Caryophyllales > Talinaceae > Talinum > Talinum fruticosum. The sequence continues at coordinate 1,866,905 of JAITYX010000097.1, read as the reverse complement.
AAACTTTCCTATTCGATAGATAGTTTCCATCTTTTGTTTTGGAATAGACCAATTTGAGAAATCAACTTGGCAGCTAACTTCTCTGCTATTGACCACATTAGTACCCTTACTACTACCTAAACTTAGATGATCTCGTAACCAAGAGGCCATCCGAGCTTTTGTTTGAATATCTAGCAGGCAATTAACCACATACTACCGGACCACCAGGACCACCTCACAAGGCCGACAAACGAATAACATGGGGCTGACCAAGGCTTGACCAACGCTAGTTACGACGTAACAACCGACTAAATAGACAGACTTGGCTCCGATACCCATGGGGAACAGGATCGATCTAGAGCTCGGGGATGAAGCTCGGCATCGTATATGGCTAGATAGCGGGGAAGGAGGATGACAAATTAATTTAACAAATTGATTTTACAAAACAAAAGATGAAAACGGGCAATTGAAAACAATTAAATAAAGAGTAATTGAAATGAAGAAGATGAATCAAAACTTACTTTGATTAATAAATTGAAACTTGTACAAAAGATTGGATAAAAGCTCTCGGAGAGAGATTGGAGATGAGTAGTGGGGATTGTAGTGAGTAGTGAATACAAGTGTTTTGTGAAGGCAGGCTGGAAATTGGCGATGCCTTCTATTGAACTAAGGGGTGCCTATTTATAAAATACATTATTGAATTACAAGTAAACACTTGGACGGATGAAATATCTTGATTGGAATGGAATCTTCATAATGCTCGCATTATTGAAATAGTGTTGATTGGGCAAAACCTTGAATAATGGTTGATGAGTTATCTTATCTTGAACAGTGGATGATGAGTCACCTTATCTTGAACAAGTAGCTTGAATTATTATGCCCACAATCTTGAGTGGAAAGTAGTGACCATGCTTTTTGATGATTATTTTCCTTTAATAATGCATCACTTGGTAGTTGGCCACAATTTTGAATAATTGACCTTCTTGAATACTTGTCCCCTATGAATAGTAAGTGAACAATGAATCAGAATATATACAACCAACAGACCTCACTTGTTTCAAAACTAATTCATATTTCACATTATATATATATATATATATATATATATATATACATTTGCCTCCCTCGAGGTATTTGGCAATCATTTATAAACCCTCAAGGTAATGGTATTTATTTTTACCCACCCCGACCGGAGCAGCTTAAAATATTTGAGTGATGCATTGGCCTTTGTTATTAATAATAAAAACCATCCAAATATGATATGTGTGCTGATGTGGCATAAGAAAAAGATGTATAATGCCATAATTGCCCTTTTACGATATATGTGCTCTTTTTAGGCGTGAGGGTAAAAAAGTCATTTTATTGTAAAAATTAGGGACAAACTTGTCCTTTTAAATTTCCGATTAGCCCTTCGCCATTTTTTTGATGTTAAATATTTTTTATTTCTAAGTCGAAGGTGGGTAAAAATAAATACCAATACTTGGAAGGGTTTATAAATGATTTCCAAATATCTTGAATGAGGTAAATCTATATATATATATATATATATACACACACACACACACACGCACGCACACGCACACACACACGCACGCACGCACGCACGCACGCACGCACGCACGCACACACACACACACACACACACACACACACACACACACACACACACACACACACACACACACACACACACACACACACACATATATATATATCACAAAAATTATCAATCAAATAATGAAGAAACAATAATTTGTGAATATACATCTATGTATATGTAATTACTTGTTCATACACAAACCGTGTCCAATCCTCTCTAAGCTCATCTAGCAGAGCTTGTGTATAAGGGGTAGTGGTGGGCTTCTTTCCAGGAAATATTTGTAATATCCGGAATTTTAAAGAAAGCAGTTGAAAAGCATAGAATTATTTAGTATAATTCCCCGCAGACTAGGGGGTTGAGTGACTCGACTTTATTTACGGCCAAACATATTACGTTAGAATTCCTTTGGAGGCTGGTGGCGAATAAATAAAATCAAGGAAATTGCCTTCCTTTTTCATCCGAGCTGAACCGTTGGGTGATTAAGAATTGTCGTGGCCGGTATATTAAAATAAGTTAGGACGCGAGTAGCGTAAGAGGACCGAAGGGAGGAGATATGGACTTGGCGTCTATGGGCCGGTGGTTATTTTCACTGAATTATGAAGAGATAATTAAGCCTATTTGGGGGCCCAATTAGGAACAGGAACCGCTAATTAAGCGGTGAAGAGAGAGAGAGGCAGGAAAAGAAGGGGGTCGGGGAAAGAAAGAGCAGAAGCGAGCAAGAAGGAAAGAAAGGGGAAGCGAGCAGGTGAAACACGAGAGAGAGAGAAAGAGGGTGCGCGGACCTGGAGCCGAGGTCGGAGGCCGGCAAGTCGGGCGGCGAATGGAGGGAAGGCGGCCGGCGCACGCAAGGGAAACGGAGGAGCAGAGAAAGAGAGGGCCACCGCCGCAAAATGCACGAGAGAGAGAAGGCGAGCGGTGCGAGGGTCGAGGAGACCGAGGGTGGCCGGCGACCACCACGGACTCGGAAAGTAACGGCTGGCGACCCGAGCGGACGTGATCGAAGGGAAAAGAAAGTGAGAGACCGAGGTAGAACGAGGGCGAAGGAAGGAACCGAGCGTGGGCTGGCGCGAGAGGGCCCGGGAGGCCGGAAACCGAGAGAGTAACGGCGACAAAGGGGAAGGACCGGCGGTGAACGCGCCGGGGCCTGCACCGAGAGTCAACGGAGGCCGAAAACGACAAGCCGGAACAGGGAAGCGAAAACCGAGCGACCGAGCAAGGATCTGTGGAGACGGAGACCGGAATCGAAGGCTGGAGTAAAAGAGTTCAAAATCAATCCCTAAAATCGAGAATTTCAGGTGGGTAGTCTTATACTCTAAACTATTAGTAATTTCGAAACCCAAATGGATTTGTTGTGAATGTTGAATGTGTTCTGTGAATATTGAATTGTTGTGAACGTTGAATATCCGTATTGCAGTAACGGACCTAATCATTGTTTAAGATTGAAATAAGAGCTTAGAATGGATTTAAGGAATTGAGAGGGCTGAATCGTGAAATGAAAGGAGTTACTTGGGTTAAATAGTAGAACTAAATTGGGAATTTCGAAGAGATTAATAGTTACTTAAGGTTGAATTTCGAAGAGGTGAGGTTGCATAGGTCAAATGAGTAATATTGAAGTTTCGGTTAGCTATTAAGGATGAAGGGTTGGGACATTGATATGAATTATGAGTTACTTAAGTCTTATTAGAGATTCTTGAACCTACGGTATTAAAGAGCTAATTACGAACATCGGGGAATGGTAGGTCGAAGTATAAAGAGAAGTATGAATTTGTATTGAGTGATGCACAATTGGGATATGTAAGTGAGAATTGGGTGATTGTGAGATTAATTACGTTCAAGTATATTTAAATCCTCGAGGTTGAACCGAGCGTGAAGATAAGCGAAGGTAACGGAAACCGAATAATGGAAAAGTGATTAAGAGTTACATAACTAAGGACGGACGAGTAAGAGTTAAGTAATGAGTTAGAGACATACAACGGGAATTTGAGGCAGGGAATGGTAAGGTTAAGTTGAGGAATTGGAGTAAAGACGAGGAGTTGAGGAAAGTTGAGACGTGAGCAAACAAATTGGATTCACAGGGTAGAGACATAAAGTGAGGAATGGAGGTGAAGAGAATGAATTGTGACGAATTGAACGTAACTTAAGTGATATGTATTTGTGGTTATTATGGCTCGTAAAGTGGAGATAATCGTATTCAATTGATGAATTGAGAAAGATATAGTTGGAAAAGAGTTGAGAATGACTCGCTTGCAATGAATGGTGATTATTCGTACTATGTGATTGCTTTACGTGATGCTCAAAATAGTTTCGAAAGGAGTTTTGTATTTTACGTGAATGATTCTTGAATGTAATTTCTTGTGAACTCGCCTTTCGAACGTGAATGTGTTTTAAAGAAGCAAAGCTGATTTGAGAAAGTGAATTTATAAGGGTGACACGTGGTGTCATGCCTTCCTTGATACCAAATCGATTAAGAAAGTTGTGAAGTGAATGTGATGAATGAGAATATGCAAAGAGTTTTGAATCGACAGTGCTACGGATCGTTTAGCATACCGAAGTGTTCGAACCGGGGACGCCCGACTAGAAACTTTGAGGGAAGGATTCTAACAGGGTCCTGCAGAGGCAGGATGCCCGCCCGAGACTTCCCGAAGATAGGTCCCGGGAGCCTTTTGTCGGGGTCGCGCCCGAGATGAAAGAAGTGCTTGTTCGAATCCTCGAAGGCCCAAAAAGTTGATTCAACCCCAACAAGTATGTTCATGAATGTGAAACCGTGAATATGTGAATTTATAAGGATGAATGTGAATATGTGCTATTAGGTGATTAAAAGAGTCTTGATCTTTTTCATTGCAAGAGATTTCAGATGAAAAGTATATAGATTTCTATTACGTTATTATGTTTTCGCAGATTTCATTATTATGAGTATTATGTGTAAAGAATTTCCATTTTAAGGGTATAAGACTCCGGTGAGCCCGTGGATTAGTGTTCACCCCCACAAATTGCCCCGTCCCCACCCGAGTGTTGCGGTACACTTTCGAAGCATAATCTTCACTTAACACGCTTCGGACTCCTACCGATTGTTGACGGTTGAAGCGACCCAAGTGGCTGTCATGCATTGTTTATTTCTAAATGATTGTACTTGTAATTTAGTGCATATAGTTGTACCCAATGTATAGTAACCCAGTTAGATTGTTTTAAGTTTTACCGCATGATTGGTTGAACTCCGACGTGTGGCCGTTGAGTTGTATACTCCGAGCGTGTGGCTCGTCGAGTTTTATTATGCTTTTATGCAGGATTTTAAGGCTTTAAGCCTATGGGTTAGTCCATGTTACAAACGGAACTCTGCTGAAATTTTTAGAGAATCTCGGATTCTTTTGGGAAAACCACCGGTATTACTTTTAAGTTGAGTTTAGACAGCCAAACCAACACCGGAAAGAGCCTTGGGAGTTCCTCTAAGGAACTCGGCGATGTAATACTCCCGGGGGTGTTTTGGGGTGTTACAATATTATAACCAATGTTGTAAAAGTAATTTTACATATATTTATGTCAAGTGCAAGTACTAATTAAGCTAAAAAAACATGAAAAGATAAATTAAATTTTCATAAATAAATGTAACAAATGCAAGTGTAAGTACCTTTGCGAGATTAGATTTGGGATCATCGAAATCCAGCTGGGTCACAATCTCTTTTATGTATCGGAGAATGTAGAAATCACACTCCACATTCCCCGATTATTTATAACACTACAATAATAAAAATAGACTCCCAACACATCAGTAATATAGGAACCACCCTTTACTACAATTCAAAAGTACCTATTACTACGGTTACTAGGTCTCGTGTATGCGAGCGTAGTAGTAAATTCTATTACTACGGTTACTTCGACAAACCATAGCAAAAGATGACATATTATACAGTTTTCCCTATAAAACCTTAATAATATATTCATCTATTACTATGATTCTTTTTCCAAAACTATAGCGATAGGTCCGAGTCCAAAACCCATCTATTTGGCCGAAATTTTAGGGATCATCTTTTACTAAGGTTTTTACCTAAGAACCGTAATAATAGGTTATTTTCGGACCTAGTACTGCGGTTCTTTGGTAAGAATCGTATTAATAGGTTTGAAATTTTTTATATATTTTTTTGTTTTTCGTACTTGTACAATTATACAATATATATATATATATATATATATATATATATATATATATATATATATATATATATATATATATATATATATATATATATATATATAAGATATCTCATTGGTGACACACAAGACCCTCATCTTAGTGGCGAGATAAATTTAAAAACTTCAAGTCTCGCATTGCCGCTATTTGGGTCTACAAGGCAAGGGATATCAAGGTAGAAGGTAGACCTTGGGAGGTCTATAACTTCATAAACAAGAAGAACTAGAAGACTTTTGAAGCATATGTCTTCTCTCCGTAATTCAAGGTAATTTAATATTTGTTTTCTTTTTTCTATATAAGTCTTATTTATTGATATTTTTTAGAGTTAATTTCTTTAGAATTTCTTTATAATTTTACATTTTAGTTTTATTTATGGAAATTGTTTTGTCTTAATTACTTATGCGAGCACGAGGTAAAGCCAACCGGAAGAGGATTAAGAGTAATGCGTATCCCATACGATGCCCCGTGGGAGATACACGAAGGTCGAGGAGAAGTTGTACAAGCAAAAGTTTCAACAACTTCAAAGTGGATCTGATGAAGATGCCATCATAGATCCTTCGCCGATCACTATCCGAGAGGGATGAGTTGTGTATCAAAGGAAGAAAGAAGAAAGATAACACCTTCACTACAACCGACCTACAATCTATTGTGCAGCGATTCATGAGGTTTTTTACTATTTCTTTATTTACTTTTTGAACTTATCGATTTTAAGTATATGACTTGTCCAATAATAATTTATTACCTTCATACAGGAGTCTTTGTCATAGACCTCGATTTCGAAGTCGTTGACAACATCGGGAGGAGGGACAAGTTAGCTTTGACCCTACAAAGAGATGAGCATCCCAATCGTGTTCAAGCCATCGGTGGAAGGGTGGGGATACTTGAGCACTTTGGGGTTAGAAAGAAGCACCCCGTCTCTTCCGGAAGTCTCAAATGGAGTCTCAATTGTCCGCCTAAATAGAGTCCCAAATGGCCACCCAAGTGGAGGCCTAAGTGGAGTCCCAAGTGGCTGCACAAATAGTAGAGATGTCCGCCCTCCTCATAGCGTAGTTCACCAAGATGGGTATGTCGCCACCCAACTTGGAAGAGTTACATCAATTTTCACCCCGGACACTTGCGAGCGCGAATGCGACCTCACCTGTCAACCAATACGAAGATATGGTCAAGGTAATTAAGATTTTTCTACCTAATTAGAATGCATATTTTTATTTTGACTAAATATTGGTGTATACTTATTGAATAAATGGTGTATATACTTTGGTTGTTGTGAAACTCCGACGTGTGACCGCTGAATAATAGTTATTGTTTGTTTTTGTTATATCGGATGAGGGCCGGTATCACAGGAAAATGTTTACTTTTAAGGGGGATTATGTCCGGTTTTTTAATAAAAATGATATCCAATTCATAAAATATGATTATATATTACACAATAACCTTTGATATCAAGGGAACTTTGTAGTGGTCTTATTTAGATTAGTATGTACACCTACTGTCTCTCTAGTGTACATTATATATGTTGCATGTGTTTATTACTTGTGTATAAGATATGGATAATTTCGGTTCCACCTCTCATATTTTTTCATTTCTTATATTTTTTGTTATCATGTTTGCGATATTATAATTTTTTTTTATAAAAACAGTTTGAATGACATGTACCCTCAAATTAAAATATAGGGACAAATTGAATAAAAAAATATAGATGTAGATATTACCAAAATTAGACTAACTCATTTGTTAATTAATTATATGTAAAATAACCAATACAATGCAATTGATATGAATATAGGTAGGGTTTTAGTAGTTTTAATTTTGTCTTACTATATAAGTGTTTGTCTTACTAATTATTGGTGTATTCTAATTCTTATGCTAATTCTTATGCAGCCAGTGTCGTGCACGCTAACTTCTCGTCACCCTCCCATAGATCACATTGTGGTAACTGGTATTGTTTACCTCGTAAAGTCGGTTGCCATTGTTCATGGGGCACCACTTTTAGTTGATCAGGTGAAAGTGAGTGTAAGAGAAGCTCTGCAAGTGAAAGGCACATGTGAGTTGCTGTATAATCACCGGACCTCAACACTATTGATGACGCGATCAACATTTTTGTTCCTTGGCCCAACAGTTTGGCCATCCTCTCTACGGTATTTTATTTTGACAATATTATATTATTGATTGTTCCGATTCATGTATTATGGCCCTTCCTAATAAACTAGGATGTTATGGATAAATCCGGGAGTAGGAGGAAGGGTACTCTCATGTCATCGGTTGGCACCAAAGAAGTATTCAGCGGCATCTAATCGTCGTCTCAGAGAAGTCCCTTCTCTAACCTTGTTCAGGATTGGTGTTCTCTTCTGCAATGTTTTATGAAGACTTTGCCAAAAGACACCATGCTCGAACTCAAAGTGCAAAATCACGTGTTTAGGCTATTAGACGGGGACGATGATGAGATGACCATACATGTTTTTTTTGGACGAAATAATGCAATTTCTGCATATGTAAGAGATCGGCGCAACCGCTGTTATGCTTGACATTATGTGAGTTACTATATATATAAGTTCATTTAACTCGTTAATTTTCATTTCTAACTATATATGTACAAGTAATATAATAGGTGGCTCCACAAGATTAATCGAGTCTATTCACAATACTCATGCCACTCAAGCAATGGGACAGATCAACCGATGTTCGATTCGATTTTATCTCGAAACTCATGAAAAAGGTGTGAAAAAATGTTACTTGACGTCGTTCATTAAGGGTAAGTGTACAAATAACTTAAATGAAGCTTTAATAGTGTTAATAATTACATATTTATATATGTTATTTGTATCGGTATAGCCAACACAGGATGCTTGTTGCCATATATTTTCGAGGAGTAACGTCACGTATCGGCTCAATCCTTTGGGGTATTCCGTGTGGAAAGATATCAAAAAGTACTCGACTCGTGAGTTCATAACGTACTCATCTTATGATTTTTTGTTGAGTATTCTTTTCAATTGTATGTTAATTTGAATTTTATTTTCATCCAATTGAAAAATAATGCTCTCAGAATGTATTATTATTTGGGAGGCGTAAGCGCCTCACATTCGAAATCAAACCCAACTCGTTGTCCCTGTAAAGGTGAGATTCTCTTGCTTAGCGTTAAATTAGTTTTCATTTGAAATCACTTGCTACATAACTACTAATTATTTCTCCATGTGTTAAGAATCTTTGATTTATTATAGTGTCACAAACAATAGGGGAATATGGAGTGTGGCTTCTACATTCTTCAAGTACATGAAAAAGATTATGACCCAACTGCATTTTGATGATCACGAATCTAATCCCAAAGATGTACTTGCTTTTGCACTTGAATTTGTTTATGAAAATTTAATTTATATTCTTATATTCTTTTCAGCCTAATTAGTAGTTGCACTTGACATAATTATATTACTTTTACAAGCAATGGTCACACCATTTCCGTAAAGAAGCCTCTTACTCACTACACACAAGATGTGTTGGACGACCTAAGATAGGGTTGAGCGGAGTTTGTGTACAACTCGTATACTTACAGAGGTATATGTGTACATGATTTTTTCTTCATTATTTGATTGCTAAATTTTGTGATTTTTAAATTGTATAGCATACATTAATACTATTGTGTGAAACATATATGAGGATTGTATATATTCTGAAAAAGTTTATGTACACTATATAAATGGTTAATGTACACTTACCCTTCATTCAATAAGTGTACACCAATATTTAGGCAAAATAAAAATATGCATTCTAATTAGGTAGAAAAATCTTAATTACCTTGATCATATCTTCGTATTGGTTGACGGATGTGGCCACGTTCGCGCTCGCCGGTGTCCGGGGTGAAATTTGATGTAACTCTTCCAAGTTGAGTGGTGACATACCCATCTTGGTATACTACGCCATGAGGAGGGCGGACATCTCTACTATTTGTGCAGCCACTCGGGACTCCACTTAGGCCTCCGAGTTGGGTGGCCATTTAGGACTCCATTTGGGCGGACAATTGAGACACCATTTGAGATTTCATTGCCTTGATATCCGCACTACTTGGAAGAGACGGGGTGCTTCTTTCTAGCCCCAAAGTGCTAAGTGTCCCCACCCTTCCACCGATGGCTTGAACACGATCGGGATGCTCATCTCTTTGTAGGGTCAAAGCTAACTTGTCCCTCCTCCCAATGTTGTCAACGACTTCGAAATCGAGGTCTATGACAAAGACTCTCGTATAACGGAAATAAATTACTATTGGACAAGTCATATACTTAAAATCGATAAGTTCACAAAGTAAATAAAGAAATAGTAAAAAACCTCACGAGTCACTGCATTTAATAGATTGTAGGTCGATTATGTGAAAGTGCTATCTTTCTTCTTTCTTCCATTGATACACAACTCATCCCTCTCGATAGTGATCGGCGAAGGATCTATGATGGCATCTTCATCAGATCCGCTTTGAAGTTGTTGAAACTTTTGCTTGTATAACTTCTCCTCGACCTTTGTGTATCCCCTACGGGACATCGTATAGGGATACGCATTACTCTTAATCCTCTTCCGATTGGCTTTACCTCGTGCCTGCACAAGTAATTAAGACAAAACAATTTCCATAAATAAAACTAAAATGTAAAATTATAAAGAAATTCTAAAGAAATTAACTCTAAAAAATATCGATAAATAAGACTTACATAGAAAAAGAGAACAAATGTTAAATTACCTTGAACTCCGGAGAGAAGACATATGCTTCAAAGGTCTTCTAGTTCTCCTTGTTTATGAAGTTGTAGACCTCTCAAGGTCTACCTTCTACCTTGATATCCCTTGCCTTGTATACCCAAATAGCGGCAATGTGAGACTTTAAGTTTTTAAATTTCTCTACCACCGACATGAGGGTCTTGTGTGTCACCAATGGGATATCTCGATTCCTTAACGTTCAAGATGAACGTTTTGTGAAACACAAGAATGACATGCATTATTATTAGCCATTTACAATAAGTTGCAATTCTAAGTTGAGATGTAGTGCGTTTACCTATATATCACCGCAAAGATTTTCCTTACCCGAATATGGGACTATGTTCCAACTTCTCTAGTTGACGTTGAAGTGTGTGCGGGTTGCCGCACCAACGTAACTCCTAAATCGAGTTGCATGCTTACCTACAAGGTTATGGTGCCTATCGAATTGGACCCGGGTAAGGAGAGTTGGATCATCTCTATAACGTGCCAACTTCTCCTTGTTTATCGTTGTTCGTCCTCTCGACTTTTTGTAACTTGAGAATGATCCATTGTATACTACCACAGTTTAATTAGAATAACACAGATTAATTAGAATAACATATTTAGAATAAAAAGTTTTATTAGAATAACAAAGTTATCACAATAAAAGTTACAAAACCAAAAGGTGAAAGAATCATTCTACTTCTAGACCTTGAGAGACAACGTAAAATATCAAGAATCCTAGAAAAAACTAGACAGAGTTTTCCCGTAAAAGTAACATTTTTCGGGATAACAACCCTTATCCAAAACAACAAAAACAAACAATAATTATTTACTCAACGACCACATGTCGGAGTAAATTTCCCAATAGTCTTCCCTCATCATCACAACACATCTTGCACAATAGTATAAATTTTTCTTCAAATCTAAACAATATATAAGTTACATTAAGCAATTATACTTAAAAGAAGAGAGAAAAAAGAAAAGAACATGCTATTGTGTAGTATATAATTTAATAATTATTTATAAGTTAAAACCTTAAATTATACACATAAAATTTTACAATAGTATACAATTTAGCAATATAATGTTGAAACCTTAAACCCTAAACCCTTTTTAGTATACTATTGTTGAAACCCTAAACCCTAAACGAGAGAGAGTGAGCGAGGACAACAGATTAGTGAAACCCTAAATTACCAAAGAAAATCAATTAAAGTGAAAAATAAGAGAGGGAGAGAGAAGTTGAATACTGGCCGGAGCGACAACGACGAGAGTGAGCGAGAGGGAGTAGCAACAACAACGACGAGAGATGAGAATAGAGCAGTGAGCAGTGAGCAGTGAGTAGTGAGCAAGTGAGCGAGAGTAGAGAGCAGAGTACCGACAACAGCTGCGAAGGCGAGGAGAGAGTAGAGAGATGAGAGTGAAAGTGAGAGGGAGAATAGAGAGCACAGAGTGCATTGGAAATCCGGACTGGTCGTGGTTTTTTGTTTCCTAACAGACTTTTGATGACGGTTCAATAAAATAACCATAATAATAGAACACCTATTACTACAGTTCTTTCATTGAACCGTAGTCAAAAGGGGATACATCTACTTATGACGATGGATCGGTGAAATAACCGTAATACTTGGTATAATAAAAGACCGCTTATTTACAAAAATATCACCGCCTCATTTTTTATGATGATTTTTCTTTTTAGTCGTCGTAAAACACCCGTAATAAAAGATCATATCCGTAGTAGTGCATGGAGAATTAATTGGTAGTTATGTAGCAAAACTTAATCGAAAAATAAAAATTAATTTAACACTAAGCAAGAGAACCTCACCTTTACATCTATAACACTTTGATGTTTTGCCTTATGTGAGCCTCTAGAGCCTCCCAAATAGCAATACACTTTGAGAGCATTATTTTTTAATTGGATGAAAATATAATTCAAATAAAGATCATCTATTGTTCAAATATATCATAAAGACAAATGTACAACATACAATTGAATAGAATACTTAACAAAAGCAACTAAAATGAGTAAGTACTGAACCGACGAGTCGAGTACTCGTTATGATATCTTTCCTCACGATATGACCTAAAGGATCAACCAAGTACGCGATGTTACTCCTCGGATATATAGCAACAAGCATCTAGTGGACCCTACATCGACACAAATAATATATATGAAACAACATGTTTTTTGCGTCCCGGCCATGAGGTTCGAGATAAATTTGGATCGGTCCTTAATCGATTGTCCATATGCTTGAATGGTCTCAAGACTAATAAACCGAATGCAGACCCGATTCCTATGGAACGAGCCATCTTGTAGAGCCGGCTATTACATATTAATTGGACAAATATAGTTAGAAATGAAAATTAACAGTTAAATGAACTTATATATAGTAACTCGCATCATGCCAAGCATAATAGTGGTTGTGAAGATCTCTTGGATCTGCAGAAATTATAGTACGTTGTCCAAGAAAATCAATAAGCTAATCTCATTGTCCCATCTAACCCCGACACGTGACTTTACTTTGTGATTTGGAGTACTGCCTGTCTTCGGAAAAAGCTTTACAAAACTTTCCAGCCCCGAGTACTCCACTCCAAAGGTGACTCGTCCACGGGTTGGAGAGGGGAGTACTTTGAACGATGATCGGACGCAGCTGAGTGTTTGGTCGTGCCAATTGAGGACATGGGAGTGCCCTTTCTTCCTACTCTCAACTCTAGCCACAACATCCTAGTTTAGGGAGGATGATAATACAAGAATTAGAAATACATATACGTGATATTAACAACCGATCTAATATTTTCAAATAAAATACCTTCGATGTAGAGAGGATGACCAAACTCTTGGGCCAAGCAACAAAACTGTTGACTCGCTTTTGCTAATAGTCCGGAGGTGCGGTGATTGGATCGGCAACTCACAGGTGCCTTTCCCTTGCATAGCTTCTACCACTCTCACCTTCACCTGATCCTCTAAGAGCGGTGCCCCATAAACAACGAAACCTGGTTGCATGGGGTAAACAACACTCATTTCCACAAAGTGGTCTAAAGAAGGTTGTTGAGAAGCTAGCATGCGTTGCACCGGTTATATAAGAATTAAGCATAAGAATTAGAATCACGAGATAACCCTTGAGAGACAACTTAAACTATCAAGAAATCTACAAAAAAATAGACAGAGTTTCCCCTTAAAAGTCAACATTTTTCCAGGATAACAACCCTCCTCCAAAACAAAATTAACAAACAACAACTAATTACTCAACGACCACCCGCCGAAGTTCCACAACAACCAAAGTATACATACCATTCATTTGACAAGTATTCACCAATAATTAGTCAAAATAAAACATGCATTCTCATTAGATAGAAGAGACGAGGCGCTTCTTTCTAGCCTTGAAGTGCTCAAGTATCCCCACCTTCCCACCGAAGGCTTGAACACGACCGGGATGCTCATGTCTTTCTAGGGCCAAGGCTAACTTGTCCCTCCTCCCCTTGGTGTCAATGGCTTCTGTATGTGACAAAGACTCATGTAAGAAGGAAATAAATTATCATTGGGCAATTCATATATTAACCAATATGTTCTCAAAATAAATAAAGAAATAGCCAAACTCACGAGTCGCTACACAATAGATTGGACTTACAGTTGCGGTGAAGGTGTCATCTTTGTTCTTTCTTTCTTCGACCTACAACTCATCCCTCGTGACGGTGATCCGTGAAAGATCTATGATGGCACCTTCATCGGATCTATTTTTAAGTTGTTCAAGCTTCTAATTGTGCAACTTCTCCTCAACCTTCACATATGCCCCACGGGACATCATATAGGGATACACATTGCTCTTAATCCTCTTCCGTTTAGCATCATTTCGTGCTCGTGTAAGTAATTAAGACAACAAAATATCTGTAAATAATACTACAAATGTTATTCTAAAGTAATTCTAAAAAACTAACTCTAGACTTAAAAAAAAAAAAAAAACTCTAAAGAAATATCCGTAGATAAGACTTATAAAAAAAGAGAACAAATGTTGAATTACTTGTATTCCGGAGTGGAGACATATGCTTCAAACTTCTTCCAATCCTCCTCGGTGAAATTGTAGATCTTCCATGGTCTCACTACTAGAAAAAAGGCTTCTAACGACAAAAAATTGGTCGTTAAAAGTATACTTTATCGTCGTTAAAAGTATATTTTATCGTCGTTAAAAGTATATTTTATCGTCGTTAAAAGTGATTAACGACCAAAACAATTTTGGTCGTCGATCGTCATTAGTGCTTCCCTCGTTAATACTTTTAACGATGACTTTAAAATTTTCGTCGTTACTTAAAATAACGATGAAACAAGATGTCGTCGTTACTAAAAATAACGATGAAACAAGTTGTCGTCGTAATTAGTTGATTTAATAACGATGAACTACATATTATTAACGACAAAATTTTTCGTCGTACATTTAAAATAACCATAAATACAAAAATTAAAATCATGATCATTAACAACCAATTTGGTTCATCGTTATTTCTTTAACGATGAACATTTTCATCGTTAATAATATTATGGATAACCTAAATATATAATTTTATCAAATATCTTTAAAGCAATGTAATAAACTATTGATCACTAATATATATATATATATATAGTAACAACAAACTCGAATTGATATGCATTAATTCCTTTGAATACGACCAGTCTGTGGAAACACAATATAAAACATAACCTAATATCAAAGCATCGTAAAACACATAATCTAAAAAACAATCGAGGAAGCTAGAAGTTCTCATAGTAATTGATATCCGAGTACAAGCAATATTAACCAAAAACTAAAAAATGAAGTCCTCCAAATGATTTTGAAAGTATAAATCTTCATCAACTACTCATAAAAGGTAAGTGCTAGAACTTGAATAAGCGAGTCCACATCTCCAAACAAATCCACATCTGCAAAAAATAGAGAATTATTAGAACTTTTACAAAATTGCAAAAGTATTGAACTTCCGATCAAGTTTATGTAACTCAAACAAACAACCACCATTTGATGTTCGGAGCTACAACTACGTCATCGAGTGCATTGCATTACAATACATACAGAAGTTATGTTGCATCTCCATCGCAAATATCAAAGATGCATGAATGTTTGAAAATGGTCCAACAAATTTTGTCCATAGATGGAAAGTTATACCAAGGGCATCAATACCATGACAAGGAGACAGGAAGAGCTAAGGGGAGCATAATAGGTTAGACTTTCTAAAAAGGGATAAATCTCTTAAGTCAATCAAGTTAAGAGCAAGTGCAATGGAAATATATCCATGATTCCTACACATCAACATTCTTTCTTTCTAATCTCAAAAAATATATTGTTCCTTACAATCAAAAAGTATATTGTTCAATCAAGGAACCACAAAGCAAAGCTAACGGATCTTAGTGCCAAACTTATGGTTATTCTCAGTAAAGCATATTCAAGCAAAATCAAGTCTTTAATAGTGTTGTTACACTTGATTGAAGCATATATGACAAAATCATGCTCGACTTTGTCTCAATTATCTTTATAACCTTCCTACTCGAGAATCACAATTATAATCACAAACCCAAAAGGAATTCCCAAAAGCAAATGTTTCAATTCTTTCCCTCTAAATGTGACAACAAATCTTAGACAGTCGAAGTATATCCCAATTGTCAACTATTAACCAATTACACTAAGTTTCAATCACAATTGACCTTCATGTCTCACCCGAAACAACGTATGATATTTCATGGCATTCTATTAAACAAAATCAAGCTACTCACCTGGCGAAAACAAGGTTCATTTTAAGTCGATGGATTATGGATGTTTAACTCGCTGGAAAATGGCATCCTTGAAATTCGCTATTTCCGATTCCACCGACTCTAAACGATTTTGAAGCTTTTCGTTTTCTGTTTCAACTATTGCCACACGTTCATGAAGAACCTCATTTTTCTTTCTCGCAGCATGGAGTTCAATTTCAAGTTCAGCTCTAGTAGGACAAGGTCCCCTTAAATCTTTTGCCTTTACTCCTCCTCCAAAGCCAACTATTCGATCTTTCGATTTTGATTTGAAAACCTTATTAGCAACTCCGCACATTAAATTGATTTTCGATCTTCATTGTTCATCCACCCCTTGTTAGGTGTCATTGTCTCAAAATTGATTTGCCAAAAAGAGTACCTTATATTTGGAACAAAAGAAAAATACATGAGCTAACCTAATTCAAATCTAATAAATACTCAAACATCTAAAATTTATCGTGCTGTAGGGGCTCACGACTTCTTACTTCAAGCAAAATAATGAATCCTTCAACCTTGAGATCCGAGGCGGAATTACAAAAGTTTTCATACAATGGACTCATAAATATGAAACTCCGATGGTAGAATAGAAGATTGAGCCTATTTACAGCATAAACAAAAGGAGTGCTATTCTAGCTCGCTTATAGCTATCAAGCGACAGATCAAGAAATAGATAAGGTTGATTTCACATACCAAATGTCTTATGTCTCACTTTCCGGCCCAAAAGGAATTCATATTGAACATTTTTCATATGCCAAAGCTTTTGCATATGCACCTAGAGACTCAGCCTCTAATTTAGATATTTCATCTCATAACTCAGCGAGAGCAACAGCTATCTCACAGCAGAAGGCATTGCAGCTAACAAGCAACTGCTATCTGCAGACAAAAGGTCATGGCAGCCAGCCGCAACTATCTCGCGGCACAAGGTCTGCTGCAGCCAGCCGTAGCTATCTGCGGCGAGAAGGTCGCTGTAGGTCGCAGCGAGCTATCCGTGGCGAAGGCTGCTGCAGCACTGCAGCAACTATCTCGTGCAGAAGGCTGCTGCAGCCTATCCGTGCGAGAAGGCTGCTGCAGTGCTGCAGATAGCAGCTGCTCGTTGGCTACAGCAGACCTTCTCGCTGCAGATGGCGATTGCTTGTTTGTAGATCTAAATTAGAGGCTGAGTCTCTAGCTGCATCTGCAAAAGCTTTGGCATATGAAAAAGTCCAATATGAATTCAAATTGGGCCGAAAGTTCCACATAAGACATTTGGTATGTGAAATCAACCTTATCTATTTCTTGATCTACTCGCTTGATAGCTATAAGCGAGCTAGAATAGCACTCCTTTTGTTTATGCTGTAAATAGGCTCAATCTTCTATTCTACCATCGGAGTTTCATATTTATGAGTCCATTGTATGAAAACTTTTGTAATTCGCCTCGGACCTCAAGGTTGAAGGATTCATTATTTTGCTTGAAGCAAGAAGTCGTAAGCCCTCCGACCGGCCCTCGCTGCAAAGGAATAAGAGGTCAAGTATACTTGTCCCGAAACCTATATAGGAAGTCCATGCAATAAAGATAAGTTAATGGTTTTCATTATCTTGAAAGTATTTTTCAACATCAATCATTGATTATTTATATAGTTGTTAGAAATTTTAAGGTTGTGGGGGTCTATAGGTTGTGCTTTTTGTATATATGTGTGGCCAAAACTAGTGGATACTGCCTTTAATTTGTATTATTAATGTTCTCCCTTGAATGTCAAATTCCTAGTATAATTTAAACCAATGGGCCAATGCCTAATTGCCTGCCCCTTATGAATTATACTCCTCAACTTCACCATCTTCTTTCATCTTCTTATATTGTATTCTTGGATGATTAAAAACTTCCCTTGTTCTTACCCATATAATACTAGCCATCTTTCTTATTTTTAACTTATTTGTAGGATTTGTAGGATACATTGAGCCATTTAGTAATTTTGAGCCACCACAAACCCGTCTTCGATCTCGCCATATCTCCTCCCTGTGTTTCCCTCTACTAGTCCATTTGCCATTTCTCACCAAATCCTCATAGGGAGTACTTTGCTTTGGTTATAAATTATAATTCATTGTTTTAATCCAAAGGGAGTAAAGCAATTTAGACTTTAATTAAAGAAAAAGGTGAAGGAAAAAAAAAAAGAGAGGAGAGAGTATTCCTATTTGATTTTTGTTGGGTCAGCGCCCATTAAACCTATATAGGTCGAATTATGAAACGTCATTACCAACTCATCCGCAACATCTTAAGTATGTGCTAAGTACATAACCATAGTGTGCTCGAGTTCTTCAAGTATCATCTTTATTGCATGGACTTCCTATATAGGTTTCAGGAAAGGTATATTTGACCTCTTATTCCTAGCTAGACTTGTGAGCTCTAAGCTTTTCCTACATTCACTAGGAATCCAACATCTTAAGAGCCACGATTGACAAATTCATAATTGCTATCTTCCTTGAGTTCATTATTATCATGACATGTCTGTGGAAATGGTTGAATTTCATCCTTTTAAATTAGCTTTTTGATTTTCTATTCTTTATTAATTGTAACTCCACTCAAGACGTTGCTTTAATAGAATAAGACAACCAAATATGGATCCTATCCAGGTTGGGAAATGTAGACATAGGCAGCGTTACATTGTCGTGGTCTGTTATTTTACATGCAAACCCATGGAGTAGTGTAAATGCCATTGCAAGTTGTCTCCCCGTTATACTAACCCCCGTGATTTTCTTATTTCGGTTCCAGAGGAGAATTTGATTGCCCTGAAAAGCCACACTTGGTCGAGTAAACATTGAAACCAATCAATTCTAGTAAAAACATGTTAGCGAAGTATAGGCATAGATTTAACGCAACATGCCATACAACTTCCTATACAATGCCAATGAAAGCTAAAATGTTGAATTGAACAACTGCAACAATCAATACATAGTAGCCAAATCGGAGAGTCAACCATTATAACCTCGAACTCTATATCTCTTGATTGGAACATAAATTCAGCAGGCATAAGCAATTTTGAACATCCAATTTCACCCAACAAAATTCAAAATCGTGGACACACAATCGCATAAAATGTAAAAGAATAAAGACTAAAATTCAAAGCGTAAATCAATCAAAAAAGTAGGGGATAATTTGGAGAACAGAAACCCTCGTACTGGTCTCGCTAGATCACTGCTGCACACCGGATATATAGGCCAAATACGCTAAATATCTAAAAGAAAGGTGGCATTATCAGGATCCCACTAAAAATAATGCATAATGTTAATCAAAAAAGATAACAGCGTGTTAAGAAATAGAACTACACGGTATTCATGCCTCAAATTGCCCCATGTTCTTAATCAAATATACTCGTAACAGCTTGTGTGTGTGTGTGTGTGTGTGTGTGTGTGTGTGTGTGTGAGAGAGAGAGAGAGAGAGAGAGAGAGAGAGTACATTGGAACAAAGCCATCCATTAACTTTTAGCTCCATGACAAACAACCGAAAAGGCACATATATGAAACCAGATTTCTTTGAACAAAAAATTTGACAAATCAACAGACTTTTCCCACTTCTCGCTCAAATCTTAGGACAGGCATGATTCATTGCAATAAAATGTATCACACCCCTAAAGACTAATAAAAGTTGTATTCAAAGATGCAGTGACTACTAGCACCAAATGTTGAAGTCAAGGAAATCCAACAAAGTCGAATGTCATTATCTAAGTGTAGAAAGATTTTGCTTACTATGTGACTCGAAACAATCCCGCAATCAGGTGGACAAACATGCAGTAGACACCGAAAAATTAAGAATCTCATAGTTTTCTAAAGCGAAGAGCTTAGAACTTATCACTAATTAGTAATTAGGTATATCTTCGGTGCGGATCCAAAACACTCATCATAACTCGCCTAATTGCATCAAGAACCAACACAAGCTAAGATAGCTATGTCATTCCACCCTAAGCCAGTCCGGAGGCAGATTTTGAATGAACTTTAGGAAGTGACATATATAGAACAACATCAATGTAATATTAGGTTATGTTTGCAAAGTGTAGCTAGGCGACATGCCTCATTTACATCCGAACCATTACCACTCAACACCAACCCCTGTCTACATAATGGATTATGGTGAAGAAAGACCAATGATATGAAGAATGATAGTTGGGAGGGAGGAGGGGAGAAATTAAGAATGTACACTAGCCAAACATTGAAAGCAGCTCGGTTTCGGAGCCAAAAGTCCGCAAGCAAGACAAAGCCACAAATACAGGACCTTCTACTAAGAGGCAGCGGAACAATTTAGCTTCAGCTACCCTTTTAGTTAACTAGCAAGGATTAAAGGCTAGGGTTCCGTACTTAGCACATAGTGTTCTGTACTTCGAAATCAATTAAAAAATTAGGGGATAATTTGGAGAACGAAACCCTCGTACCTCCGTAAAATTAGGCAGCGCGGGCTTTGGCAATGGCAAGGTCTGTCGGGGCCGGCGATTGATCGTCGGAGAGACTGTGTGAATGAGGAGGGCGGAGGCCGAGGCAGTTCGTGGTGGCCAATTTCAGACCGAGTGTGATAGAAGCAAGTGCGAGAGGGCAAGAGCGAGCGAGAGAGGAGGGAGGGCGACGCAGTCCGTGGTCGGCGACCGGCGATCGAGTGTCGGAGAGACACAGAGACCGTGAGTAGTGCGAGAGGCTGAGAGTAGTGTGATTGAGAGCAAAGCGTCAATGGCGATTCAAGAACTAGAGGCAAACGAAGAAAGAACACAAGTAGCGAGAAAGTGTCGTGCGTTTCTTCGTGCAATCATTTTGACATAGCAGGGAAATTATAAGAAAAAAATTTTATTTTATTTTTATTTTTCCTCCTATTTACATTAACGACCATATTTTACATATTAATAACGATGATTTTTGTAACCCATCGTCTGCCGATAATTTTTCCGATAAAATCAGATGACGAAAATGCACTTTTGTCGTTATTAGTATTATTTAACGACAAATTTTATATATGGTCGTTAATATGTGGTCGTTAGAAACCTTTTTCTAGTAGTGTCTACTGTCCACCTTGATTTCCCTTGTCTTATAGACCCAAACAAGTAGCAATGTGAGACTAGAAGTTTCTAAATTTCTCTATTGTTGACATGAGGGTCTTGTGTTTCACCAAAAAGGTGATCTCGATTCCTTCACGTCCAAGTTGAACGTTTTCTAAAACAGAAGAACAACATGCATTAGTTTAACCATTTACACTAAATTGTAATTCTAAGTTGAGATATAGTGCATTTACTCGTATATCATTCCAAAGGTTTTCCTTAACCGATATCGTGTTCCAATGAGTGTAGTTGATGTTCATGTGTATGTGGGTTGCTACACCAATATAGCTCATGAAGCGAGTTGCGCACTCACCTACCGGATTATGGTGCTCATCAAATTGGACTTGGGTAAGGAGAGTTGGATCTTCTTTGCTACGTGCCAACTTATTCTTCTTCATCGTTGTTCGTCCCCTCATCTTCTTTGTAACTTTGGAAGGATCGTGGTGCTCCATTTTATAACAACCTATAAAAAGGAAAAACATAAACATTAGATAATTCGAATGATAACTTTAAAAATAAAGGATAATCTTTTACATCTTTAAAATAAATTTTAAAAATCTAATTTTCAAAATAAAGTGAACTTCTTGAAAGACTTTCAATAATCTATATTTTCAAATAAAAGACTTTTTCATTAATTATAGTAGACAAAAAAAATTTATTAATAAATTTCTCATTTTTCCTTAGTTACTATATATTACGTACATATATTTTCCTCCTCAATCATAACAATAATAGACAAATATTACCCAACGCGTGAACTTGAACAGCGCCATGAAACCCAATGTCATAAAATGTTGATTATTGGTTGATTACATAGATTAGTGGACTTAGTACTATGGTAATCACTAAATTAGTAAGATTATTATTACATTGTTAGCTAAACAACACTTCATCTTTTCCATAGTAAAAAGAAACATACTTAGAGCTTGTGCTTAACCTTAATATGATGACATATCTAAGTAATGCAAGTTATACATGATTAACCCCTCTTGCCCTCATAATCAATATAACACAACATATCTGACAATGGCCACTAATTAAGATACACTCATCATTACATAAACAAATCCATAATAGTAACAATGATTTTGAGTATATAAAGGAAACACTATCACGTATTTTTGCTTCCATTTGATCCCTAAACTCTAAACCATAAATCTTTCCATTTTCCTAAACCCTAAACCATAAATCTTTACATTTCCCTAAACCCTAAACCATAAATCTTTCCATTTTTCTAAACCCTAAACCCTATTCCATAATTTTTTCCATTTCAATAAACCCTAAACCCTAAACCATATATCATTCTATTTCCTTGAATACTATAGCCTAAATACTAGATATATTTGTCAAAATCTAAAAACATTTCAAGAATTCCCAACTTCACAAACTAAATAAATACATTCAGCATTCACCAACATTCTCAAACATTTCAAAAATCTCAAACTTAAATAACCAAATCTGTACATTCAACATTCAACAAATTACCAAATATATTCAACATTCAACTAACCATTTTTACACAAAAATTAAAGCAAAAAATAAGAGAAGGAGAGAGAAGTTACATACTAGTAGCGAGGACGGCAAGAGTGAGCGACAGGTGAGAGGGAGAAGCAACCACAATGATAGCGAGAGATGAGAGCGAGAGGCGAGAAGGGCCACGAAGACAGCGAGTGGAAGGCAACGACTACGGTGAGGAGAGCGAGAGTAGCGACGACGACAAGGAGTGCGAGAGTAGCGAGTGCAGGGCAACGATGCTGGCAAGGAGAGCGACAACAGTGAGAGCGAGTAAGATGAGAGCAAGAGTGGAGAGCGAGAGTAAGAGCGAGAGTACAGAGCAGAGAGTGAACTGGCGTTATCTTGTTATTTTTTATAGACTTTTTACTATGGTTCAACGAAAGTACCGTAGTAATAGAGCACATATTACTATGGTTCTTTCATTGAACCATAGTAAAAAGTCGACATATTGACCTATTACTATGGTTCAAAGAAAGAACTATAGTAATATGTAAAATTAAAGAACGGTTATTTATAAAAATGCCACTATCTCTTTTTTTTTTTAGTGCGGTTTTTGTTTTTAATCGCTATAAAAGGTCTCGTAAACAAATGTCATTTCTTTATTACTGCCCACATCGATCGAGGATGAAGTGTACTCTCGAAATACAATTGTTTCCCTTTAGATACACCTCATTGATCCAATTAACCTACTAACAGCTTTGGATAATATATAGCCGAGATTATTAGTTTTCCCACTATAATAATATCCCATGTCCTACAACACCTTACATTGAGCCATTGCTCCCTCCTCGTTTTTGTTTGCAAACGTTATTCTAGGCTACCAGAGCATATCCTCTTCTTTCACCGTCCCCGACCTTCTGCATAATTGTTGAATTTCATTTATCACATTTTGTGGTAGCATGAAGATAAAAGACTAGTAGGATAGTAATTTATTAATGTCACTCCTCTTCAACATCATTATTAGCAAGTATTGTTAGATGATGACCCAAAATCAAGTTCAAGCCTTATACTATCTTTACTTTCACTCCACATCAAGTTTCTAGTAGCACGATCCATGGATAAGGAGCAGTCATTTGCATGACCAGAAAAATGAAAGAGCCGACCACTAGCTAGCGTGGGTTGGCCGTGTCGAGGACACCGTCCGAGGCCGTGTCTACTCGGCATGACCCGTGCTAGTGGTGGCTCTTTGGTTGGTTCTTGTTTTTTGTCTGTTTTGGGGGTTTTCTATATTGATGGCTTAGTCTTATGGCTATGTAATTGTTGTACGAGTTAAGATATATTTAGGGTGTTTTCTTTCCTATTTTTGAAAAGAGGGCCTATGTACATCTTGAGGGTTTGGGCAAATGAAGTGGGGTGAGAGAATCACCTAAGTGGGCACCCTTGGGGTGTCCCATGACCATCCCAGTTAGAGGAATTATCTAAGCATTATCTAAATCGGAGGAGAGCCAATTAGAGAGCATGTAATTGAAAAGTGATATTGTGAGGAGAGAGGTGTGACATTATGATATCTCGGGTTTGAGAAAGTCTCGGGGTTTGAGATCATTCTTTTACTCTCTCATAATAGTGAATTTGTTTGTGTTCATGTCACCCATGATTTTCCCCAATTTGATTTTCCATGTTAAATTTTGTTTCTTTATTGTTTGCCAATTTTCATTAAATACTTGTTATTGTTTTCGTCATCCTAAATTGTTTCGACATACTTGCTCTAATTTTACCTAACAAGTAGTTTTAAAGTAGAGCATAATTCCTAACAATTATTATTATTATTATTATTATTATTATTATTATTATTATTATTATTATTATTATTATTATTATTATTATTATTATTATTATTAAATATATGCAATGCAAATTACATGAGGGCAAATATGTCACTTAAGTTATAAGAAAATAGTAATTTTTAATAACAAAATGACAGATTATTTTCGAAGGTTTAAAGGATACAAAGTTACCCAACAAAGGGGTGAATACATTGACTATGAAAGTTGCAAAGTAATGAAAATGTAGTAGTTAAAAACAAATTGCGAGAATTAGTAAACCTTGGAGGCTAAGCAAAAGATCCGACCAACCCGAAAAATATATAGAGACATCGGGAGAGGGAAATAAAGCATATGATCCCATTGAAAGGACTCATAATTTTATTAGATGCATTGCTTGTTGAGGAAGGATATGATGAGCTAATTAACCTCCTTAGGTAATTGTTCATGTAAAAGTTATTTCCTTCTAGTAAGAAGACAACATCCACATCGAGCAAAAACTCTTTAATCTTTCCATGCTCAAGGTACTCATACATGCCCGGAATTTCAAAACATAATCTTTTCTACCCATAATATGCATTGCTCGTCCTGCAATAACACTTGTGTGCCCAACCCCAATACTAGTGCCAGATTTCCTACAATACAATGAAACAAATGCAGAGGTTAATTATGCTTTTCAATCGGAGCCCAGAAATTTTCACAAACTTATGATTTCGAAATCTTTACTCGATTGATGATTACCAGTATGGGACTTGCAAAGGTGTGTGGAATCCCGATTTCTCATATGAAGTTGCATATATGGAGAGGTCCTCCTCGAAGAACCAAGGGGCCAATGGAGCATTTGAAGGCACTACGTCCATTATCTCTTGATCATCCCTTACAATCCGAAGTTCACTCCAGCAGAACATCATATATTTTTCTTATAACTGTCTTCACATCAAACAATCCAAAATCTACCTCTGCCCTTCCTGGCTCCTATAACATGATGAATTCATTCCAAAATTATTACATTATACAAAAATATTACTATTAGGTGGGCCAGGTAGAATTTTACAGAAAAATTTTCATTTATCCCTTTTGAGGTGCTAGTAAATACTTTTCCTAAACCTAAATATTTTGAATTATTATCTACCTTCCTTCATCTTTGTGTCAAATTATTATAAATGTCTAAAATTTTAACTTTCTAACAACAAGTAGTTATTGGAGCTAGTATGGATTATTTATGGACAATTTTTGCTTGAGATCTTACCAAAAATGAAAAATTTGAAACTTTTTAATAGGGGGAGAGAAAAGAACACCGTCATTAGTTGTGAGTAGAGAAGCGCCAAACAATAGACAAAGTAGAGTTAGAAAAATATCGAGTCTGTTGAGTTAGGTTTTCCTAAGGGAGAAGGTTCATGTGCTGGCCGGAGGGTGAATAGGGAAAAACGTGAGAGAAGAGGGACATTTTTATAATTTTATTTTTTATAATAATGGGTGAAAATATCAAGGAGGTAAAAACTAATTTGAAAAAAATTCAAGTATAGAAAAACATTTATGAAACCTCGAGAAGGATAAATAAAATTTTCATTTATTGCATACTATAGAATATATGTCACAAGTAGAAAAAGTTTTTAAAAATATACAAGTATCAAGTATATTGCTTTGTATGCACAGAGCATTTGACTCTATTGGCACTCTTATTACTTTCCATTGGCATTACCCCAAATTGAGATTTGGTGACCTCACAATTCATTATGGCTTTGAACTCGTATCTACTAGCCTTTTCCCTTGGATAACTTTGAGTGTCTTCTACATAGTGTTCAATAACATCTAAGATATGTTGGGTTGTGGAGCTTAATATGTATTTGGCTCGGGAAAACACAATTTGTGGCTTAGAGTAGGTACAACCTGTGGGCAAGGAGGAGCGTGTTGTCCGAACGAAAAAAAATGAGCTAACTAGCAACTGGCATAGGCTAGCTGAGTTAGAAGACAAGGCACACGTACAACCTGCGGGCAAGGAAGAGCGTGTTGTCCAGATGGAAAAACAAAGGAGCCAACTAGCAACCGGCACGAGGTTAGTCGTGTTAGAGGACAAGACACTTGCTAGGGGTGACCTTTTGGTCTGCAGCTTGGTTCTTTATCTATTGTGCCTCTTATTCTACTGGCTTCGTTTTTCATCCGTTTTGTGCGTTTCTTGCTTTTTATGTGGGCATTTTAGCTATTTAAGAGTCGAGACACCTCTATTGTTAAGTGTAACAGCAAGCATAATAGTAACCTCTTGTAAGCTTCAAATTTTAGAGCAATCATTCATCATTTTACTTGATTTTGTTTTTTCAAGTACAATTCTTATGTCTCAATTTGTATCTTTTCTTCTTGTTTCTTGTTTCTTGTTTATTGTTTGTGAATGTGATTCTTGATCTTAACAACTGGTATTATAACTCAAGTTTGGTTAGGAGTTCACGTCAAATAATGTAGAAAAGGTGAAGATCAAACGGTTTGATGGTTAGGATTTTGCGTTTTAGAAGATAGAAATAGAGGATTTGTTGTATTAGAAGAAGTTGTATGAACCTTTGGGAAAAAATCCAGCAACCATGGAGCAAAAGGATTTGGATATCCTTTATCGACAAGCGTTGGGTACGGTGAGATTGACTTTGGTAAGAAATGTTGCCTTCAAGCTGATGAACCAAAAGACGACGACGGGGCTGCTTGAAGCCTTATCAAACATGTACGAGAAGCCTTCCACCATGAGCATGTCAATTTGATTCGTCATTTGTTTGATCTTAAGATGGTTGATTCCACTAATGTTCCATATCATATTAACGATTTTAATATGATAATGTTCAAACTTCCTTTGGTAAAATCTAATTTTGGAGATCAAGTTAAGGCCTTATATGTCTGTTCTCTTTGTCCGAGTCTTGGACATTATAGTATCCGATGTGTTCAGTAGTGCTAAAGGGATGCACTTCAATATGATGAAATTCATAATGTAATCCTGAGCGAAAGTATTTATAAAAAGATTTTGGAGAGTTATTTGGGAGTGTGTTGAATGTTAGATGAAGGGGATAAAACTCCAAAGCAAGGGGTAGGTTAAAAAACTCAAGAGAGGATGTGTGTTGGGACTATGGTGAAAAGAGACACTTCAAGAGGAATTGTCCTAAAAATAATAATAACCATGATTCTATGAATTCTGTTGAAGATATAGGTGATGCTCTTATTGTGAGTGTTGAAAGTTCTATTTAGTCTTGGATAGTTGACTCGAGTGCATCATTTCATTCCTCATTTAGTAGAAACTTGTTTCACAACTTTGTTTGCGGAAGTTTTAGCAAAGTGTCTCTTACTAATTCCAAAAGGTTTGGAGATACTAAGGAGAGAGGATGTGAAGATCAACACCTCTAATGGGGGATTTCGAAATCATAAGATGTTCGGTTCATTTCGAGCTTGGAAAACAAAAACTTGATTTCTATGAATAATTAGATGAAATAGGCTAGTTAACTCAATTTAGCAATGGGGGCTAGAAAATTGTGAAAGGGGCATTGGTTATTGCTAAACGTGTGAGATGTAGGTCCTTATATTCTACTATAGGGCACCAATTTAGTTGCTAATGTTCGTGACAATTCCTCTAGTGGGAGTCTATGGAATAATATACTTGGTCACATGAGGAAGAAAGTGTTTCAACATTGTGGTGTTGTATTTGATGAATTTGTGTTGTACAAGGACAAGTTTGAAAAGGGTTATGTTGATAGAGAGATAGTGGGAGCTATTAAGGGTGACAGAAAATTTGTTGAGATTTCTATGGAATATAGGAAATCATATGCTAAGGTTAGACAAAAAATAGGTCACTTGGTTGCTCCACAAGTTGAATTACAAGAAACTAATTACAGATTCAAGCAATTCTTATAAGGATGATTTCGAGACACCAGTTATGTTGATAAGGTCAGCAAGGTCAACAAAAGATAAAGCACAACAAAGGTACTTAATTTCTCTTCGTTAACTTTTGTTCACTAATGTCGTTGAGCCATAGTTGAACGATGAGTTTATGCACGAAGATGATTAGTGCGAGTGGGAGTTTGCTTTGGATTATGGTAGTGTTGGGTTTGAGAAGATTTTATGTTGCAAGAATCTGGTGAACATGCTAACCTAAGGAGCTAATCCCCAGAAATTTGAGGTTGTGTGAAACCTCGGCTTGTCTCCTTTGCTAATGATGAGATTAAGTCGATGTACTAGATGGGTGTATGGGTGACAAGAAGTTGAGCCATCGGTCTCCAAGGGGAGATTGTTGGGGTTGTGGAGCCTATTGTGTATTTGGCTTAGGAGGATGGCATGATTCGTGGGCAAGGAGGAACGAACCATATTGTCTTGATAGAAAAATAAAGGAGACAACCGGTAGTTGGCACAAGCTGGCCGTCTCGGAAGACACAGCCCATGCTAGGTGACACGAGCGGACCGTGTTAGCTAGCACGATCCGTGTTAGACGTGCCTCTTGGCTTGTCGCTTAGTTCATAGTCTGTTTTGTGTGTTTCTTGATTTTATTTCACGTGTTCTGGCTATTTAAGAGTGGAGAGACCTCTATTGTTAAGTGTAGTAGCAAGTGCAATAGCAACCTCTAGTAAGCTATCAAGTTCTAGTGTAATAATTCGTGGCTTTCTCGATTTGGGTTTTCCACATAAAATTCTCGTGTCTCGGTTTCAATATCTTTTCTTCTTTTTGATTGTTTGTGAGTATGACTCTCCCTCCTAATAAGATGGAGGGTTGTGCTTCCTTAACATTGAAAATTAAAAATAACTCAAACAGAAGAACAAGATTAGCATCTTAGCATAAAGAGGAGCTCTAAAAATTGCATGCCCCTAACTTTTTGTTAAAGGGTGGAAAATATCCTTGAACATAAAGTGAAGTAAATATCCCTAGATTTTCTAAATTATTACTTTATTTTTTAATAAAATTTTGGATGGAATAATATAAATTTTATCGGTATTAGACAAAAATAACACAAATTTTTTTCTTGGACTTGACCACTATGAACTTTAACCATATTTAGTGCGAAAAATACACCACCAAATTACGAGAGTTTTGAATCGGTGGAGAGCTAATATGGCATTGCGTGGAGCTTATGTGGAGATCGAAGATGATTTTTTTAGTTTGATATTTTTTTCATGACACAGAGGCAGTTGAATGTGTTCATCTTCTTTCTTAGGGGTAAATTAAAATTATATTTTTAATATTAGAAAATTCACTAAAAATAGTTAGAAAACTTAATTGAGTAAAAAATTAATGAAATATAAAAAATTATTTAAATAATTTCAGAA
The DNA here is from genome assembly GCA_021018815.1 of Talinum fruticosum. NCBI lineage: Eukaryota > Viridiplantae > Streptophyta > Magnoliopsida > Caryophyllales > Talinaceae > Talinum > Talinum fruticosum. The sequence continues at coordinate 1,837,046 of JAITYX010000097.1, read as the reverse complement.
AAATACGTAATACATGAAATATCAAAAATATTATAAAAATAACAAATTAATTTCAAAAAATTTACATAAAATCTAAAAAAGTTTAAAATAATGTGTTAAGTGAGATAAATATATTCTAATAACTTAATTCTAGTTTATACAAAAAGGTTAAATTTTTTTAATGGGTAATGATGCAGCATTATCAATATAAGGTGTTTTAGTTTTGTTTGTCCCACCCTACCAATGAGTAAAAACTTGTATTTTGTAAATTATGTAATATATATATATATATATATATATATATATATTTATATATTTGGGTGAATATCCATAATTGTAAAGTTAATTTAAATCCAAGTTTAACATACCTTTCAAAATTTTATAAAACAATTTATAAATAGAATTGTATTCTTATTTGTTAACTGTCATAGAAAGGTATAATATGTAATGGTAGGTCAATCTTAATTAATATTATCTATCATAGTAGTAAATCAAATAAACTTTAAGATGCTAGATGTGAGTATAGATAAACTAGTGCCTAGTTAAACTAAAGTTCAATCATATTATGATCAATCTAAAATTCTCAATAAATTGCAAAGCGCAATGAATATTTTCGTATGCATATTATGTCGGTTGAATTGGGTTAGTTGGCTTTTTTGGAATCAAAATAAGTCATATTATTTAGATTCGGTAATTATATATAAATTAGTATGTAAAACAATTTTTAAAGAATAAATGGCCTAATTGGCTTACTTATTCTTCTAAAAATATTTAATTTTTTTCCATGTCATACGTGTTCGTAAATTATATCATGTCAGGATTTACAAGAAGTTGCATCATCAATAGTTAAAGGAAAAGAGGAAATTTTGATAATTAAGGGATATTTACTTTAGTTTTAGTGTTTAAGGGTGTTTACTTACTTTGATGAAGTATTTACGGATAATATATTATCCCTAAACACTTTGTCAAAGTAAGTAAAGTTTGCTTAACATTAAAAAATAACAATTATACCTCTCTCCCTTTTGCCCCCACACTATTAGTCTCTATTTCTCAGTCATATCTATCTAAATCTGGTAATTGAGTCATTCGGGTCGATTTTGTTTTGGATTAATTCAGGTCGAATTATATTCGGGTCATTACGATTCGATTGAGTTTCAGAGTTAGGTCGGGCCGGGTTTTGGTTAGGGTAGGCTTGACTTCGGGTCAACTTATATTTGGTTAAAACTTATCTTGTAGATAGAAAACACTTCGCAAAAACAAATTCTGGTCGAGTTCGATTCGTTTCGAGTTCAAGTCATCTCAATTTAACTTTTTAAATGTCGAGTCGGATTTAGTTCGGTTACGATTTCAAGTCGAATCACTTTTGTTAGATCTATACCCATATCCTTCTTCATCCCTTATTTGTTGCTCCCTCTCTCTTTCTCTCTCCCTCTTTCTCTCCACAAATATACTTTATAAAAATAAAATAAAAATATTTTATTTTTAAAGTAGATTATTTTTAAAAAATTTTGTATTTTTCTTCTTTAGATAGAAAATTAATTATTTTTATTATAGATAATTTTTTAAATGTTTTTTCAAGGAAGAAATTATTTCACATTTTAAATTTTTATTTTTTTTTGTTTTTTAACATTAGTATATATTTCTCTTCTTATAAATAAGTAAACTTATTTCCACACCAAAAGAAAATTAATTCATTAATTGTTATCATCTAACTTTAAAGAAATTAAAATTTTTATGTAAAATTAAAATTTTAAGTTTATTATTATAAAATTTTGATTTTTTTAGTATTTTTTTGTCATTTCAATTAAAATTATTTTAATTGAAAAAATATAAAAATGTTATTTAAACCCTAAACATTAACTGCTCAAACCAAAATTTTAATTAATAAATCTAAATTTTAAACCTTAAATTTAAAATACTTCTAGCAGTTACAATAACTGTTAACGTTGTTGGTGACTTATATAACAATTTACATATTTAACCTAAAAATATATATAAAATAATGTGAATGAACCTAAATCAACTATCCAAATAGAATAATTTTACTTGAAATAAGAAAAAGTTAAAACTGAAAAATTAAAATTTTATAACTAATGAACTTCAATTATAATTCTACTAAGAAATTTAAATTTCGTTTAAAACTAGATGATAAAAATTAATACATTAATTTTTATTTGGTGCAAAAAATAATTTAATTTATTTATAATAAGAGAAATGTATGATGATGCTAAAGAATGAATTACTAAACTAAAGTTTACAATGTAAAATAATTTCTTTATTAAATTTTTTTGAAATTTATTTATGGTTGCCACCAAATAACAAACACCATGACTACCGTAATCATGATCATACATGTGCTTTTGTCTAATCTCTATCATTAAATTTTTCGGTTATTGGATTAAAATAATCCCTACTTTAAGGGTATTGGACAATTATATACTGTACTTTAAAATTGGATACCCGATACTCGTACTTAGAGGGTAATTAATATTTCTAAACCACCACCGAGTTTATTGGTGGTGGACTTAATTTTCTAATGACGTGTCCGGCGAAGGAAACTTAAATGACTATTCCGCCATGTTCACTAAACCAACTCCTCCCTCATTTACGTTTGCACACACTTTCTCTCCTCACCCTCTTAGTAATTATAACTCTCGGGTCTCTCTCTTAATTTCCTCCTCTTCATTCCTTTTACTCTTGCTCATCCCATAAATCTACCATCTCGTATAAGTTTTGTGGTCGAGATTTGTGGTCGAAATTAGGGTAACTGAAAAAAAAAAAGGATGCGAAGTCGAATATTGGTGGACAAGCTAAGGCAATCGACATATCGTGTAGAAGACTTCCTTATCAAAGAAACCAGATTGGAAGGAAAGAAGGAGTGAAATGCATCCATGACATACCTACAACTCACCAAATTTACAAGAAACATCCAAATGAAGGGAGAAAGTTCTATGGTTGTGCCTTATGGAAGGTAAGTGTAAATTGAAATTAGGGTTTTTATGAGTAAATTTGAAAAAATTTATCGTTGAATATAATGATGTTTTGATTTTAAAGATGGGCGAAGACTGCAAGTTTTTAAAGTGCGATAATGAAGAGGAAATAATAATAATAATAATAATAATTATTATTATTATTATTATTATTATTATAATATTAATTATTATTATTATTATTATAATATTAATTATTATTATTATTATTATTATTATTATTATTATTATTATTATTATTATTATTATTATATAGCAAATTTTTTAATATTAGGTTGATTTTTTTATAATAATTATAAACCGATCCCCTGGGATAGAGAATTGATCCCCTTCCTATTAGGGAGATCAAATTTCTTTATTTTGAGGGGAAGTTGAAGCCTCTAAATTTCAAGTTCCACCTTCAAAATATCCAAAACAAACAAGTGAAAAGGGAACTTGAAACCAGAGAAATTCAAGTTCCATTCCAATTTTCCCTTACTAAACAGGGCCTTAAATTATTAGAAGGCACTACTACAAGAACCATTTTAACTGCGATTAAAAATGACCTTCAACTACGGTTAACCGGCGTCGTATATGTGGCCGTTGTTGTATGTAGCATCTTTTACTACGGTTCAACAACCGTAGTAAAAGATGACCTACAATGATGGTTCGGACGGAAAACCGTAGTCATAGTTCACTTTATGATGATGGTTTTTCCAAAAAGAACCATCGTCATAGAGTTACCTATGATGACGGTTCTTACATTAGAACCGTTGTCATATATCTTGAACATAAATGTCCAAATTGTTTAGGCAGGGCATATGACGATGGTTCTAATGTAAGAATCATCGTCATAGATCTCGTATTTTTTATATAGTGTTTTTTGTTTTTCTATTCCCCCTGTACAAAATACAGTCCAAAATGCATCACAACTTACACAAAGAAGCAACCAACAGCCTCAATTTTCCAACATATAAAAATTTCCAACTTACTACAACCACAACAAAAGTTCCATCTTGAAGAAGTTCGCAACACAATTCCATATTTCGAATAAGTTCCAAGTAAAGAATATGTACAATGATATGAAATATAATACGGATAGTACTCTTCTTTCATTATTTAATGTGAAAAAGTTGATCTTTCGTCTTCAAACTTTGTGGTATAAACTGATTTCAATGTTTTTACCCAAAGGAAAATCTCTATTTTCCTAAACCGATGCTTTTGTAGTATATTTAATTATGTGCTTGTCTTTATGACTATATTGCTTGCTTGGAGCTGTTGTAGAGGTAGCCTAGACAACATATATACATCATATTTGCAGTCCACGCTACCTCTGCACGAATTCCAAGCAAGCAATATAGTCATAAAGATAAGCACATAACTCAATCTACTAAAAACATCAATTTAGGCAAATACCATTTGACATAAATATTGAAATCATTTAAACCACAAAGTTTCAAGAGAAAGAGATAGACTTTTTGACATAAGTACTAAAAAGGAATACACAAAGAGGTCATCTCATCAGCAATCTCTATCCTTTGTCATTGTCCCAAAGTGATGTTCCTGCAAGGCAAACCGGCTCATCTCGTCATAAAATGCAATGAGAAAATCAGGGATGAAGGTAACATTTAGGAGCTTAGTCCTATTGACCCTCATCGAATGATGATCTTCTAGCCCGCCATTAAAGAGCGTAGTCCTTTGTTTGCTTGCTTGGAGTTAGTGCAAGGGTAGAGGTGGAGAACATAAAACCGAGGAAAACATTAAGCGAGAGCCGAGATTAGCAACTAAAACTCATAAAATTGTTAACCAACAATAATCCACAAGAAACATTACTCGAATGATGGCCCTCATCGAATGATGATCTTCTACCCTCCCATTAGACAGCTTTAGTCCTTATTTTGATCCTCATTGAATAATGATCTGTTACATGAATACTACAAGTAAAAAATAATGAAAAGCAAGCTGCCGTTTCTAAAACAAGCAACAATATTGGATATCATTCTGAATAAAATACATGTTCTTACCGAGTTGATATAATCATATGATTTACGCCATTTTGCCCCTCCTTTGGACTTATCTTCAATATATATGCCCTCTTGATGGTCAACCCTTAAATACAAATCTTCAAAATTGCGATCCTCATGTTCGACAAACATTCCCAAGGAGAAGGGGGTGGGGTTTCCTCAACAAACTCACTCACATCTTCACCATCCCCACCAACAACGTGCCTCTTCCCTTGAAGAACAATAGACCACTTATCATTGGCCAGGTACTCAACGTAGAACACTTGTCTTGCTTGGGATGCCATAACAAATTGATCCCCTTGAGGCCATTCTCTTGTGAGATTGACCATTGTGAATCCTATCTCGTCAATTCGGACACCATTGTTATTGTCAACCCATTTACATCGGAAAACGAGCTCATAGAAGTCAAAATAGTCTAGCTCCCATATCTCCTCAATGACATCGTAATATGACATTTTAGCTACAACGGGGATTTTTGTCCTTGGAGCTGGAAACATAAAGTGCATGAGCCTCTAATGTGACCGCACTATTTTGCAAGGTGCTCCTATTGTCCTGGCTCTTTGTGTATAAAGAGTATCCATTGATGTCATACCCACGGTAAGATATAACTTCCAACTATGGCCCTCTAGCCAAGCTTACTAATATCTACAAGATATGTTCTCGAGATTCTTCCAATTGGTTAGTGATCACTCTATCTCTAAACCAGTTGACAAATGTGCAATTGTGATAGGTTAGTACCCACGTCTCATTCTTTCCTCGCTACTATCTCCTTATGAGGGATTTGTGCTCATCAATGAACGGTTGCAGTTCATCATTGTTTTGTAAAATGTAAAGATGTGCTTGATCGCTCATATCCCGACTAATTGTGAGAACTGTCGACCCTAGTTTCCCTTGCCCACCGATCTTCCCCATAAATCGATGTTTTGGAACATCAACTTCCTCCATTTGGGGGTAGTATTCATAGTAGAACTCGACATACTCCTTAGTTGTGTATGCCTCAACAATGCATGCTTCCGGTTTGTACCGATTTGTAACATAACCTTTGAGAATTTTCATAAAATGTTCAAAAGGATACATCAATCGGTATAAAATCAGAGCCACAAAATCGCACTTTTCTCACTAAATGGACAATTAGGTGCACCATGATATCAAAAAAGAAGGTAGGAAGTACATCTTAAGTTGGCACAATGTAATGATCACGCGGTACTAAAGATCATCCAATTTCTTCAAATAAATGATTTTGCTACATATGGCATTGAAGAAGAAGCAAAGTATTGTGATCGCTTGTCCGAAATGTTCCAAGCATCATGGCTCTGGATAGCAACCGATAGTATTTGTTGCATAAAAGCATGACAATCGTGAGATTCAAGACTGATTAGTCTATAATCGGACATCAAAACGAGTTTATTGATGTTTAAAGAATATCCCTATGGCACTTTAAGTTTCTTCAAGGTCTCACACAAAGTTTTTCTCTTCTACTCAACATGTAAGACGCCGGAGGCAAATATGTTATCTTCCCCTTTGGTTGTGGTGCTAATTCCTCCCGTATTCCTATTTCACACATATCGAATCCTGCTTTCTCTTTGTCCTTGGTCTTCCCGGTATGTTCGAAGAGTGCCAATGAGACTTTCACGGATGTGTTTCTCTATATACATTACATCAAGACTATGTCTCACATACAACTTTTTCCAATATGGAAGATCAAAAAATATTGATCTCTTTTTCCACGCACCATTTTCGGATTGACATCGGTATGGCTTGCTGAACTCTACATCAAGATCCTTCATTTGCTCATATATTTGATCTCCTATTAATAGAGTTGGAGCAAAATCCATCTCGGTTTTACCATTGAAAGCATTCTTTTTCTTACGATATTGATGGGAAAAGAGAAGAAACTTTCGGTGTCCAAGATAGGCCATCCTTTTCCCGTGCTTAAGTTGATAGGAGCAAGTACCCTTTGCACAAATGGGGCATGCCTCCTGGCCTTTAACGGTGTACCTGGACTAGTTTCCATATGCAGGGAAGTCATTGATTGTGGTGAAGATCATAGCTCACAATGTAAATTCCTCTTGACGGTATGCATCATAAACCGATACAGCCTTTATCCCAAAAAGCTTGAAATCTTCAACAAGAGGCGCTAAGTACACATCTATATCATTTCCCGACCGTTTAGACCCAGAAATTAGCATTGACAATATAATGTACTTGCATTTCATATACAACAACGACGGTAGGTTGTAGATAACCAAAAGAACGGGCAACGTGTTGTGCTTGTTACTGAGGTCACCATGGGGGTTTATTCCTTCCGTACAAAGACCTATACATAGATTCCGTGCTTCCTTACCAAATTCGGGAACAAGTGAATCGATCTTCTTCCATTAAGGAGAATCAACAGGATGACGTAGCTTGTCATCACGTACTCTTTCGTCGGCATCACACGTCAAGTTCTTGATATCAATTGCACTTGAAAACAAGCGCTTAAACCTCGATATTATCGGCAAGTACCACAACATCTTTGCGGGAGGTGCCTCAACACTCTCTCCACCGATGTTTTTCATTTTGTATCGTGTTACACCACGGTTAGGACATTCATATCTATGTGCATATTTTTTCGGTACAATATGCAATTTTTGGGGCAGGCATGTATCTTCTTGTACCCCATACCCATAGGACACAACATCCTCTTCGCCTCATATGTACGATTGTGAAGGACGTTGCCTTTTGGGAGTATATCTTTAACCACACCCAGCAAGTCCGTGAAACTTTTGTCACTCTAGCCATTAGCCGTTTTCAACTTTATGAACCTCAACACAACTAATAAACGGGTATATTTATAACACCCCGAGTAAATAGGCTTCTCCAAATCGGCTAACAATTTCTCCAATATGTGTGGTTGATTGACTAAATCACATTCTGCTCCATGAACTAGATCTTTAGGTCAATCTTCTAATTCCATACTACTCGTTGGCTTCATTTTCATCATATCCTTCATCTTCCTCTCATACGGGTATATTCACAAATGACTCCTTTTCCCCATGACATACCCATATCTTATAAGTTGTGTCAAACCCATGCTGATATAGGTGACCTTTTACAACCTTAGGGGGCAATCTTGAGGAGTTGAAACACCTTAAACACGGATAGAATATGGACTGTTCTCCGAATTCGGTGGCATGTTCGATGGCAATCTCTATAAAGTTGTTAACACTATCACGATATTCTACACTTTTATTGCTATAAACCCACACTCGATCCATACCTTACCTATAAACACGAGAAGAAATTCACCACATATAGTTCAAGAAATATGTACTTATGCACAAATAATATGACATGAGTCTAAGATCCTTCTACAAGGATAGATGGTCCTAAACCCATTCAAGAATAATATGACCCTAGACCGTGTAGCAAAATCTTATCATACGTTTGAGAAAATTCCAGCAATATTTCCCCTCAATTCTTCAAGTACAACATACGAAAACAAATTGGCTAATGTGTATATCCTTAGTTAATTGTATGGTAACATAAGTAAAGGTATATCAAACCCATCGTCATCATAATTGCACTCAAAGAATGAGAGGGAAATGAACACTATGATATCTTATCAAATTTATGATAAGATTATAATAGCCATACAACCTATTATCATATTATTCTCAAACTGTCCAACACGCATAATTCAAAAACCTATACATACCAAGCTAATATCCTAAGCGCTATACGCACATTTATGCACATACCACGATTTAGGATAACTTGCTATGTACAGATTTTTTGAACGGTTTCTCTAAGCGTATGAAATGCATATGATAATTTAATGAAGCATGCCATTAATCGAATTATATAAAAAGCAAAAAAGATGATGTTACTTAGTATATATTCCTAACACGGACCATTGTTGTAACTTCTTATTTTTTTTTTACAGTGGTTAAATTTCTCTTTTTTAAATCCAAATACCTTTATAATTTTTATATTTTCACCTTTATATTTTCTCCCTTTTCATCCTTACGCCCTTAACCACAAATTTTTCTATTTCTCCAAACCCTAAACCATGTAATTTTCTATTTCTCTAAACTATAAACATATTTAGATGCCAATTTCGATAATTGAATAAATGAGTCAACCCCAACATCCAAATTATCTTTTTAGTTCTCTAAAACCCTAAATAAATTTGGATGCACTCTTTCGATTTACTATCATTAACTATCATTCTATTTCCCTATAATTAAATCCTAAACTCCTAAACCCATTTCTCAAAATCTCAAAACTCCAACTTAATAAACTAAACAAATGTTACCCACATTCTCAATATTCAACATTTCAACAATCTCAAATATTACCCATATTCTCAACATTCACATAATTAATACAATTACATTCAACATTTAACTATATAAATCTTGTAAATAACTTTTTAAAAAAGTAAGAAAAGATAACGATTCATACCATAAGAACGAAGAAAACAATGGTGAGAGTGAGCGAGAGGATTCACCGCGAAACAAACACAACCAATGACATAAATACTTTGTAAGAGAAGACAGTTACAAGAAAGATAAGAGACAAGAGGATATAGTGAGCGAAACGAAAACATTGAACAACAAGAGGAACAACGACGAGGATAACTTTTCGGTGAGGATTACTCCGAGCAAATCTAGACCTGAGTAATAGTGGACGAGAGTGAACTGTGGATAACGATAAGACCGAGAGTAGATAGCAGATGAAGTGGCTGTGGAAATAACAAGCATGTTCTCGGGTTTTTAGATTATATGAAAGACATTTGATGATGATTCATCTAAAAGAATCGTCGTCATATGTCACATATGACGATGGTTCTTTCATAGAATTGTTGCCAAATGTTAAAGAATTGTTGTCATATGTGTTACACAATGCTAGTTATTTACAAAAGTGTCACCGGTTCATTTTTCATGACAGTTTATCCTTTTAACCGTCGTTTAAGACAAGTCGTTAAAAGTTGTTCGTGTATCGAGTGTGGGTTTTATATTTATATCTTGTGAGTTATAATGATCAACTTTTTCATAATGATCACCTTTAGGATGAAGATGGTAAAGGCAAACAACTCTTTGGCCTACTATATATCTTATCTTGGAATATAGAATTAGGGCCCGTTCGAAATGTCTAATAAAATTAACGAAATACCGTTATACCATAAATGAGTATAAATGAATTGAAATGAGTAGAAACGAATATAAATGAACATAAATGAGGAGAAATAGTTGTTGTAGGTGAAATGAGATGTTATAGCGTAAAGGAGCAGAAAATGGCAAAAAGGGCAAAAATGAGATAAAATGAGTATAAATAAACAGAAAATATAAATATACATAGATATATATACCAATTTAGACCCTTAGTCATAATCAATTTGCAAAATATTGATACAAGTTTAAGAGTAGTATTAACAAAGCACTGATTGTTTAGTTTTCTGCACTTCAACAAAACATGCCTCCCATCATGACCGCCTTTCTTTTCTTCTTTCTTTTTCTTGGGGGTGTTAAGTTTTGACCCTACAAGCACTTTGCGAACTATGATTCTTGAAATCCAACTTTGAAGATAAATTCTAGGATGCTTTTGATACTTCTTGTCAAAAGGTTCGTTTAACTTTCTCTCAAAAAGCCTATAAGTACCTCAAAATCAGAAAAATCAATGAGGTAATAAGCTGCTACCAGGCGACCTGCTAGAATGTGTTTGTTTTTAGTTTTTATAAAAAAAAGAAGCTCACAATGAATGTACACACTTCAGCTTTAATATATTTACTAGTTTTCAAGCGAAAAATTTTTATTTACCCTCCGTGAGGTTTTTGTAAATATTTTTTCTGATTTGAATTTTGCAAATTATTATTTACCTTCTTTCAACTTTGTGTCAAATTATCAAATTCCTAAAATTTTATCTTTTGACAATAAGTAATTTTTGGAACTAGTATTGATAATTTGTGACCATAATGACAATAATTTGTGGTTAGAATCTCTGATAAGAGGGAGGAGGATAAGAGAGAGAGGAACATGCATCATTAGTTATGAGCATAGAATCACCGAACAATAGGCAAAATAAAGTTGTTCGAAGACATTGAGTTCCCGGGTTTTATAAGGGGAGTGGTTCGTGGATTGGCCAAGGAGTGGGTAAGGTGGAAAGCTGAGAGAAAATGGATATTTTATAATTTCAGTTTTTTATTATAATGGATGAAAAATGTTAAGTGAGGTAAAAAAATAATTTGAAAAGTTCAAGGGTAGAAAACACGTTTACCGAAACTAAATGAAAATATTTCGTTTATTAAACCCTTTCTATACACATGAGGCTTTAACATTTTAGTTAAAATATATGTTAATATGTATATTTTTCGTCATAATATTCTAGAGATTTCATTTTATGTATTAATTTTTAAATAATTATATTTTAGAAAACATGATTAGGATGTGGGTGATGTATGTTTTTATATGCTTTATTGTGCTTTTAAATTATAAACTATAATGACCAATAAGTGTCCGAGAAATGATACCAAACGGTGTAAATACAAAATTGTCTCTGTTAGGTTTTTTCTTATAAGACCCGTAATTTTGGGTTAGGAAGTTATAAAAGTTAAATTAATTATTTAGTTGTAATTAAATAGAGTAGGTCGAATGACCAAGTTTTATGCGTGGTTAAATACTCGTAAATTTATCCGAGCGAATTATTATTAATCCGCGTAATTATATTTACTAGAGCATATTAATTCCTTTCTCCGAATTTTCTGCTGGACCGGATACGTATAAATCCGACACCGCTTATGTTACGTATAGGGGTTTAAATATTATAATTCTTAGCAAAGGAAAAGGAAAATAAAAGAAGAAAACAAGGGGGATTAGGATTACTCTTAACTAAGTAGATTAGGGAGGAAAAGATTGCGGGTCCAATAAGGATTATTGACCTACAACCATTCGGTGGAAAGAGGGAGAGGGGAACCCAAGCAAGGGAAAAGAAGAGGAAGCAGAGCGCAGAACACGAGCAGGGAGGGCAGAGGGCGTGAGAGCCAGAGAGGGGGCCGGTGGCCTACCCGAACGGCGAGCAATTGGTGGGCAAAGGGAGAGCACGACCTTGGGAAAGCGAAAGGAAAAGGAGCAGAGCAAAAGGAAGCGGAAAGAGGGAGCACCCAACGGAGAAAAGAGAGAGAGAGAGAGAGAAGGCGAGTAGTGCATGAGACCCGCGAAGGGGCCGACGATCACCGCAAACCCGGAAAACGACGGTCGGTGATGCGAGTAAGCGGCGATGTGAGTAACCGGCGAGCGAGGAAGAAAGCGAGAGACCGGGGCGGAGCGAGGGGTGGAGGAGAGACCTGAAACAGAGACAGATGGGCGAGAGCTCGGGAGGCCGGAACCGGGAAAAGGAACGGTGACAAGGGAGGAGGACCGGCGGCGAGTACGTGATGACCCGATCGAGGGGTAGTGGGAACTAGAAACGCCGAACTAGAAGCAAGAGGAACCGAGAGTCCCCCGAAACCAAACGCAACCGAATGAAAAACACAAATAGCAAGCAATTCAATCAATTCCAAACCCTAGAATTCGAGGTGGGTAGTCTTATACTCTAAACTATAAGTAATTTCGAAACCCAAATGGATTTATTGTGAATATTGAATGTTTCTTGTGAATATTGAATTTGTTGTGAATTTCGAGCATCCGTATTGCAGTAACGGACCTAATAGTTGTTTAAGATTGAAATAAGAGCTTAGAATGGATTTAGGGAATTGTTGATGTTGAATCGGGACATGAGAGGAGTTACTTGGGTTAAATAGTAGAATTGAATTGGGAACTTTGAAGAGATTTAGTAGTTACTTAAGGTTGAATTGGAAACCCGGTGATTCCGATGAGGTTAGATTGCGCGAGTCAAATGAGTAGTATTGAAGTTTTAGTTAGCCATTAAGGATGAAGGAGTTGGGACATAGATACGAATTGTGAGTTAATTAAGCCTTAGAGATTTCTTGAACCTGCAGCATTGAGAGCTAATTATGAATATTGGGGAATGATAGGTCGAAGTATAAAGAGGAGTATGAATTCATATGGATTGATGCACAGCTTGAGGCATGGGAGTGAGAAATGGGTGATTGTCAGATTAATTGAGTTTGAAGTATATTTAAATCCTCAAGGTTGAACTGAATAAGAAGGTAAGCGAAGCTAATGGAAGTTGAATAACGAAAAGTGATCAGGAGTTATATAACTAAGGATGGACGAACAAGAGTTGAGTAATGAGATAGAGATATACAATGGAAATTTGAGCAGGGAAATGACAAGTCGGGCATGGTAAGGTTAAGTTGAGTTTGGAATCTACCTAAGCCTTGAGATGAAATTAAGTTGGAAGACGAGCGTAGCAAAAGGAACTTAAGTGATAAAATGAGATTAGGAGTTATATGGCCGAATATGAGCAAAGGAAGTGGATTTATAAAATTGAGACCTAAAATGAGGAATTGAAGTAAAGACTGAGAATTGTGAGAAGTTGAGACGTTGAATTAGGTGGCACGTACTCGTGGTTATCGTGGCTCGAAAAGGGAATTAATTTCACTAAAGTGATGAATTTAGAAAGTTACAGATCGGAAAGGAGCCGAAAAAGACTATCTCTGTTGAATTAGAGCTATTCGTGCAAGTGATGGTGTAAATGATGTTCAAAAGTAGTTTTGAAAGGAGTTTTATATTTTACGCGAATGATTCTTGGATGCAACGTCTTGTGAACTGCCTTTCAAACGTGGTTATGTTTTAAAAGAAGCAAATTTGATTGAGAAATTGAATTTGGAGGGATGACATGTAGTGTTATGCCTTCTAGTGTGTCAAACTGATTTGAGAAAGTGAATTTATAAGGATGACACGTGGTGTCATGCCTTCCTTGATGTTAAATCGATTTGAGAAAGTCTGTGAAGTGAATGTGATGAATGAATATGCGCAAATTGTTTTGAATCGACTAGCTACGGATCGTTTAGCATACCGAAGGGTTCGAACCGGGGATGCCCGACTAGAAATTTCGAGGAAAGGGTTCTAACAGGGGTCTTGCGATGGCGGGATGCCCGATCCGAGACTTCCTAGAAGATAGGTCCTAGGAGCCTTTTGTTCGAGGTCGTGCCCTGGAATTAAGAAGTGCTAGTTTGAATCTTCCGAAGGCCTAAAAGTTGATTCAGTCCCTAAAGAATTGTGCATAAATGTGATCTCGTACTTTTAAATGATTAAAGAGTCATGATATTTACGTTGTAAGAGATTTCATTGAAAGTATCTAGATTTGTATTACGTTATTATATTTTCACCGATTTCATTATTATGAATAACATGTGTAAAGAATTTCCATTTTAAGGGTATAAGACTCCAGTGAGCCCGAGGTTCATTGCTCACCACGACAAATTTCCCCCTTCCCCCAAGTGTTGCAGGTGTGTTCTCCGGAGATGTGTGCAGTACTTAGCTTATTGTGGACTCTATTGATTGCCGTTTGTTGGTTGCTTAGCGATTCGAGTCAAGAATATGCATTTCTTATATTTCTCAAGCATTGTAGTTTGTAATTTAGTTCATAGAGTTGTACCGGATGTATAATGAACCATTTAGATTGTTTTAAGTTTTATCGCATGATTGGTTAGACTCCGACATGTGGCCATTGAGTTGTATACTCCGAGCGTGAGGCTCATTGAGTTATATTGTGGTTTTATGCAGGGTTTTAACGCTTTAAACCTATGGGATAGTCCACATTACAAACGAAGTCTCGTCGAAATTTTTAGAAAATCTCAATTCTTTTGGAAAACCACCTTTATTACCTCTAAGTTGAATTTAGAGGGCCGAACCGACACTCGATAGAGCCTTGGGAGTTCCCATAAGGAACTCGGGCGATGTAATACTCCTAAAGGGTGTTTTGGGGTGTTACAAAATGGTATTAGAGCATAGATTTTGGTGACCTTAAGTTTGCATTGCATATAGGCATCTATGATTCTTGTTATGTGGTTATATGCTCTATTTGTGGTTGACATACGTGTGGCCTTAAGTTCAACCTTTGACTTATAAGTGACTACCCAGTTGACTTGGCCGAATTAGTTGATTGCAAACCGCCGCTTTAGGGTAATGTGTGAGTGACTTGTGTGTGAGAATTGTATGAGTAAGGGTGGCTGAAATCTTATTTCCAATCCATTACTCATTGGTTTCGTTGAGTCCTGAATTAAAAACCTCTATCTTTAGGACTTCATTGATTTGATTATTTATGTGATTAGTCTGGAGGATGAGTTTAGTGATCTGAATCATGAACTTATGTGCTTATATGTCTGAATGATTTATGCGTGCCAAGTATGTGACTCGAATATGGCTAAACTTTATTTCTGTTCCATTATTCCTTGATTTTGTGGAGTGACTTCTAATCATTAGTCGACTTAGGAATTCTACCTCTAAGAAGCATACGAGTATTCAATTATGTATTGATTGTTTATATACTTATTTCCAAGGAGTTTAGAAAGTGTATAGTTGATCTTAGGTGGCAAAAGAAAAAACATACGATGCACTAGCATACGTGAAGCATTTATTGGAGATTCCTGATCCCATTTGTTGATTTAGGCATAGAGGCTGCGTTTTGGGAGTTGTAACTAAGAAATAAATTGAAATGTCATACTATTGAATAGGATAGGGCTGAGCAACCCGAGTATTGAGAGATACTTGCATGTATTTACGGAAATACTCATACGTGGGTACTTTGAAAGTCATAAATGAGGATTAGAGGCCATGGAGAGGAAAATTAATAGGAAATACAACGTGAAAGGTTCGTTGTATCATTAGTGGAATTGGTTTTCTTAATAATAATATTTGAGTTCATAATCGAGAATGTCAAACTGGATATTTTGCTTGAAGGGAAGGTCGTTCGGATGTGTTGGAAGACACCTTTTGGGTGCATTTGGGAACTATTTTGGAGAAACAGTTGATTTAGGAATTTTCTCTATTTCCATCTAAGTTTTGAATCGACCAAACATAGGATGCAATGGTTATGGAGATTCATCTATGAGTCCCAATTTGAGATACTTATGAGAAAGGTTTAGAATAAGCCGAGCATGAGGCTAGAAGGGGCTAAGTAAATCATATTGAAGATTGTGCTTTCCACCATTTTGAGTTCCTTTCACTTAACTATCTCACCAAGAAGAGTTTATTGGTGAATGTTGGAATCATGCCCTCCACCACTTTTGAGTTTATATGTGGTGGTTCTTTGTGAAGTTTATAGACTTTGGGCATTGATAATAACCTCGTAGGTGGAGCGCCTCGTTTACGAAGGGAGTTAGAAGTTGTTTTATCACTCCCATACTTTATTTGGAGTTCGTTGTATTATTAGTGCTCATTGGAGAGACTATAAGTTACTTGGTAGCGAGATACTTTAAGTCTTACATAAGGAGCATAAGTTTCATCTTAACTCCCATAGAGGTGAAAGAATAACATGGGGACTTCCTACTACCTATTGTGGTTACTATGAGTTGCTTAAGGATCTTATGGTGCTGGATATGATCACACATAGTTTGGTTGCCTCTAAATCCCGACTTGGTTTCAATTCCAGCATTTTGATTATACTTCCGAGCTTTGTCTACTGCCTCTTGTGATGTTACTTGCCGGGTATGTGTGTCATTCTTACCGTTTGACCAGCGATGTACCATAGATAATTCGTTGAACTAGCCCATCCAACTAACTGGACCATAGTGTCTCGCTTAGTTTGTGGAAGATAAGGAGTTAGAGGGTAGTGCGAGATATTGAACTATATGTGTGCCCAAGTAAATTGCATAAGTATTTGGGTTGATACATTAAGATCCAATTTCAAAACAAGTGGTGAGATCGTTCAAAGCCAACTATTTGCTCTTTTCCGATACGATTTACTCCTTAGCGCCTTATAATTAAGTGAGAAGACGTCATCGAAATAATGGTAGAAAGAAGGCTGGAACTCTTTAACCCATAAAGACTCCTTTAGGAATTCCAAGTAACTGTGGCTGCCTAATTGAGTTTCTTTCCATATTGAGTGTACGAGTGTGCTCTATGTATGCCTATACCTTGCTCGTTTCGGGGTACTACCTATTTGTTCCGAATTTCGGGAAGAAATTCTTTTGGGGGGGAATGTAAGACCCGTAATTTTGGGTTAGGAACTTATAGAAGTTAAATTAATTATTTAGTTTTAATTAAATAGAGTAGGTCGAATGACCGAGTTCTATGCATGGTTAGATACTCGTAAATTTATTTGAGCGAATTATTATTAATCCGCGTAATTATAATTAGTAGAACGTATTAATTCCTTTCTCCGAATTTTCTGTCGGACCAGATACGTATAAACCCGAGACCGCTTATGCTACGTATAGGGGTTTAAATATTATAATGCTTGGCAAAGGAAAAGGGAAATAAAAGAAGAAAACAAGGGGTGATTAGGATTACTCTTAACTAAGCAGATTAGGGAGGAAAAGATGGGGGTCCAATAAGGATTATTAACCGACAACCATTCGATGGAAAGAGGGAGAGGGGAACCCGAGCAAGGGAAAAGAAAAGGAAGCAGAATGCGAACGCAGAACACATAGCAGGGAGAGAGAGGGAGAGGGCGTGAGAGCCGGAGAGGGGGCTGGTGGCCTGCCTGAACTGCGAGGGACCGGTGGGCAAAGGGAGAGCACGACCTTGGGAAGGCGAAAGGAAAAGGAGCATAGCAAAAGGAAGGGGAAAGAGGGAGCACCGGACGGGGAAAGAGAAAGAGAGAGAAGGCGAGCAGTGCATGAGACCCGGAAGGGCCGGCGATCACCGCAAACCCAGAAAACGATGGCCGGCGATGCGAGTAGGTGGCGAGCAAGGGAAGAAAATGAGAGGCTGAGGCGAGCAAGGGGCGGATGAGAGACCTAAAACAAAGACAAACGGGCGAGAGCTCGGGAGGCCGGAACTCGGGTAATGGAACGGTGACAAGGGAGGAGGAGCGGCGACGAGCACGAGAGGACCCGACCGAGGGGTAGTGGGAACCGAAACGCCGAACCGAAGCAAGAGGAAGCGAGAGTCCCCCGAAACCGAATGCAACCAAACGCAAAACACGGATAGCAAGTAATTCAATCAATTCCAAACCCTAGAATTCGAGGTCGGTAGTCTTATACTTTAAACTATAAGTAATTTCGAAACTCAAATGGATTTATTGTCAATATTGAATGTTTGTCTGTGAATACTAAATTTGTTGTGAATTTCGAACATTTGTATTGTAGAACAGACCTAATAGTTGTTTAAGATTGAAATAAGAGCTTAGAATGGATTTAGGGAATTGTTAGGGCTGAATCGGGACATGAGAGGAGTTACTTGGGTTAAATAGTAGAATTGACTTGGGAACTTTGAAGAGATTTAGTAGTTACTTAAGGTTGAATTGAAAACCCGGTGATTCCGATGAGGTTAGATTGTATAGGTCAAATGAGTAGTATTGAAGTTTTGGTTAGCCATTAAGGATAAAGGAGTTGGGACATGGATATGAATTGTGAGTTAATTAAGGCTTAGAGATTTCTTGAACCTCGCAGTATTGAGAGCTAATTAGGGAATGATAGGTTGAAGTATAAAGAGGAACTGTTGAGGCATGGGAGTGAGAAATGGGCGATTGTCGGATTAATTGAGTTTGAAGTATATTTAAATCCTCAAGGTTGAACTGAATGTGAAGGTAAGCGAAGCTAACGGAAGTTGAATAACGAAAAGTGATTAGGAGTTATATAACTAAGGATGGACGAACAAGAGTTGAGTAATGTGATAGAGACATACAATGGAAATTTGAGCGAGGAAATGACAAGTCTGGGAATGGTAAGGTTAAGTTGAGTTTGGAATCTACCTAAGCCTTGAGATGAAATTAAATTGGAAGATGAGCTTAGCAAAAAGGAACTTAAGTGATAAAATGAGATTAGGAGTTATATGGCCGAATATGAGCAAAGGAAGTGGATTTATAAAATTGAGACTTAGAATGAGGAATTGATGTAAAGATAGAGAATTGTGAGAAGTTGAGACGTTGAATTAAGTGGCACCTACTCGTGGTTATTGTGGATCGAAAAGGGAATTAATTTCACTAAAGTGGTGAATTTAAAAAGTTACGATCGGAAAGGAGTTGAAAATGACTATCCGTGTTGAATTAAAGCTATTCGTGCAAGTGATGGTGTAAATGATGTTCAAAAGTAGTTTTAAAAGGAGTTTTGTATTTAAGCGAATGATTCTTGGATGCAACTTCTTGTGAACTGCCTTTCAAACATGATTATATTTTAAAAGAAGCAAACCTAATTGAGAAATTGAATTTGGAGGGATGGCATGTAGTGCTATGCCTTCCAAAGGTGTCAAACTGATTTGAGAAAGTGAATTTATGAAGATGACACGTAGTGTCATGCCTTCCTTGATGTTAAATCGATTTGAGAAAGCTGTGAAGTGAATGTGATGAATGAATATGTGCAAATTATTTTGAATCGACCGGCTACGGATTGTTTAGCACACCGAAGGGTTCGAATCGGGGACGCTGAACTAGAAACTTTAAGGGAAGGGTTCTAACGTGGATCTGCGGTGCAGGATGCTCAATCTGAAACTTCCTAAAAGATAGGTTTTGGGAGTCTTTTGTTGGGGGTCGCGCCTTGGAATTAAGAAGTGCTAGTTCGAATCCTCTCGAAGGCCAAGAAAGTTGATTCAGTCCCCAAAGAATTGTGCATGAATGTGATCCCGTGCTTTTTAATCATTAAGGAGTCATGATATTTACGTTGCAAGGGATTTCATTGAAAGTATCTAGATTTGTATTATGTTATTATGTTTTCACCGATTTCATTATTATGAGTAATATGTGTAAAGAATTTTCATTTTAAGGGTATAAGACTCTAGTGAGCTCGTGGTTTATTGATCACCCCCACAAATTTCCCCTTTCGCAACCCAATGTTACAGGTGCATTCTCCGGAGATGTGTTCGGTACTTATCTTATTTCGGACTCCGTTGATTGCCGTTTGTTGGTTGCTGAGCGATTCGAGTCAAGAATATGCATTTCTTATATTTCTCAGCATTGTAGTTTGTAATTTAATTCATATAGTTGTACCATATGTATAATGAACCATTTAGATTATTTTAAGTTTTATCGCATGATTGGTTGGACTCCGAGTGTGGCCGTTGAGTTGTATACTCCGAGCGTGTGGCTCGTTGAGTTATATTGTGGTTTTATGCAGGGTTTTAAGGCTTGAAGCCTATGGGATAGTCCACATTACAAACAGTAACTTTGCCGAAAGTTTTAGAAAATCTCAATTCTTTTGGAAAACCACCTTTATTACCTCTAGTTGAATTTAGAGAGCCGAACCGACACCTAATAGAGCTTTGAGAGTTCCCGTAAGGAACCCCGGCGATGTAATACTCCTATTGGGTGTTTTGGGGTGTTACATTTCTCTAAACCGTCATCCTAGGGTTTGACTACATGAGAGCCATCTCCGATCTTTGCAATCTGTTTGCTCATCTTATCCTTTGTGGTGTGGTTCGTTTGGTCGACTTGGTTGTTGTTATGGATTCTTTCTTAATGCATAGACCATAAAACTAACTGAGGAAGATGAAAACCACTTTGATTGTTTGAAGATGGAAATACAGGATTTCAAAACTAGGTTTTCCCTAGCGTTGCTCGGTGAAGGTGATCGATGAAATCATATGCATAAAAAGTAGCAAGTTATTTATTCCGTTTGGTTATTATAAGAGCTCTAAGGGGCTATTTTGGTTCAAAAGGTTGGAATTTAATAAAATGACTAAATATATATCTTGTTACTAATTATCACTTAATTTGAGAATATCAATGGCCCTCAAAAATTAATTTGTTCTTTGAAAATAAAAAAATTTAACAAATAAATGATCTAAATGTAAAACATTTAAAGTAAGTAAAACATTATAAATAAAAACTATGTTATTAGAACTCCAAAATAATAAAGAAGAAATGCTAGAAATTTTGGTAAACAAAATAATCTAATCCATCATTTTATTTATGCTATCGGACAAAAAGCTATTTCTAATTTTTGGATAATGTATGAGACAAATTATTAACCTACACTCTTTCAAACTAATCATTAGATGAGAGAAAGTTACAAAAAATTGAAATCAAGTGATTCCTCCCACATAAAGTCTCTCTTTTGAAATATGAATTAATGTGTAAAGTGTTTTTAGAGAGATTTTTAATGAGACAATAAAAAGAGAAAAAAAGGAACAGATAGCCGATAGTACCATTACTTCGTCAAGAGCATTCACTCAATTTTGTAAATGTTTAGATAGAACATTTTTATACTCTTGGAAGTATCTACTTCTCGCCATATGTCTATAAATGGTTGAATGAACGAAAAAATAACGGATATAGATTTAGATAGGTAGAATGCACTAAACCCGAGAAGTCAAAGTATTATATTGGTTTTCAATTAATTAAAAATATACTCGTTTAACCAAAAATACGGCCAAGTTAATT
Source organism: Talinum fruticosum (assembly GCA_021018815.1). Classification (NCBI taxonomy): domain Eukaryota; kingdom Viridiplantae; phylum Streptophyta; class Magnoliopsida; order Caryophyllales; family Talinaceae; genus Talinum; species Talinum fruticosum. The sequence continues at coordinate 1,815,649 of JAITYX010000097.1, read as the reverse complement.
TATTTGATTGATTGCGTAGTACTAAACTTTCGCACCAAAAAAAAAATTATGATACTAAGGGAGTGTTTGTTTGGAAGGAAAATATTTTATTGGAAAATTAACATTCCATTTTCTCGGTGTTTGGCAAATAAAAATTTGAAAATAATTTTCTAAGTAAAATATTTTCCCTTGATTAGGGAAAATGTTTTCTTGTATTTTTGGGAGGAAATTAATTTTCAGGTTCTCTCTTCTCATTCAGCCCTCCCTCTCGCGACCCCCTCCCTCTCGCGACCTCTCCCTCTCGTAGAACCCTAAGCCTCTCCCTCTCGCAGCCTTTCTCTCTCCTCCTCGCGTTCTCTCTCCTCTCGCTTGCTCGCTCGTTCAGCAATGATGTTCAGCTCACTTTCGTCAATTTCTGCGATTCTTAAACCCTAGCTTTCTCTCTCGGTGGTACGATATCCGATTGGATTCTCTTTCTTTCCATCATTGCCGACCTTCATCGTTGCTGGCCTTTATTCTCTCTCCTTCAACCTCTCTCGGCATTGTTTGCACCGCTGATTTACTGGTACATTTCTTTCTATATTATTCTCAATTCGTAAATCGATTTGATTTTGAAAGTCTATTGTCTTCTTTTCGAAAAATGGGATTATGAATCGGTTCGACCTCTGCAGAGGAGGTCTTGTTTTATTTCCTTTCAATCTCATTGGTGTACAAGGTTAATGGACTGAATTGTTGTATTGTTTTGTGCTTTCCCCCTGCAGAGGAGGTCTTGTTGGAGAATGTCGAACTTATTCTTGAAGCCTTTGATTACATTCAGCTTGCTCGTAGCCCCTCAAGCGAGGTAATTTCAAACCGCACTCGCCCGGGAACCGTGTGTGCCACTGTTATCTTTCTTCTTCCTCTGGACTTTAGTATCTTTCTTCTTCCTTTGGACTTTAGTTTTAAGGTTATAAAACTCATGATGAGGAGAGAAATGGGTGTTCAACTTGGGCCCTTGAAGTCTTTAGTGAAATTGTTTCGAATTTGACTCTAGTTTGATACATGCTATCCCAAATTGCCGATATTATAGAGGTTGGATAGAACTGGTTGGTTAACCTATGAAGTTGCAAGCAGTCCATTTAAGTTCCTCCTTTTTTTTGGGGGGTTAAGAAAAGAAAAGAATATATATTATCATCAAAAGAATGGATGCAAAGCTAGCATCCCATAGAAAATAATATGGAAAGTTTCCAAAATTGCTAGTGCATGGGTGCTTGTGTAGGTTTGTCACCCAAATGACTAAATGAGTTCAAGTTACCCCAAAAACTACTTATCACTTATGAGAAACTTCTTTTCAGAAACAATTTTAGGAAAAAGTGGATCTCTTCTAGTTGTACATAGCAAAGGAAGAAACAGGGTACCATGAATGCTTATGACTCGCTTTGGTACCATAAACAATTATACTTTATTAGTTTTTGCTTGTAAAATTTTTATAGGAGTCACTATGGTCTTTGTTCTTGTTATTTTGTGATTGCCTCCTTTAGGTTGCTTTTAATCATAATAAGTAATGTAAAATTTTTCTAACTCTACTTTTCTTCTTTGCCTTACTTTTCTGTTTTTCTTATTCTCATTTTCTACATTGCTCTGTCTTTTCATTTTAATTAATCATAGTAAGTAATGTAGTAGTAGTCATTATTTGCTTGCTTAGTAGATATGATCTTAAGCTACTGTTAGCCTATAGGATTTTATGATTTCTGGTTTCATGTCATTTAAACATCAGTTGCTGAATTTTGGTTTTATTTTCTCTGTCCTTTTGTGCCTTGATTGATTTTTTCAACTCGTTTTCTTTTGGTTCCGTTTGTATTCCCAAGAGAGATATTAGTCAGTATGACCATTAAGCTTATCTTGATTTCATGTCGGACAAAGGTGATTCTTAAAGGTGGCAGGAGACCAGCAAGGAAGCTTTGTGAGTTCTTGTCAATTTGAAGAAGCAAACAAGTGGTCGAAGACCAAGTAAAGGTGAGTTTTTGCAGATTTGCTATTCACGTTGGTAACATTTAACTAATCATAAACTGCATGCAGAACATACTTTCATTTGATTTTAATAGAGCTTGGCCAATTGTTATCAAGTCAATTAGAACATTCATTTCCAAGATCTTGAACATTAGTTTTCTCAGAATAATTTACCTCTGTTAAGTCAATTATGGAGTATAACCGATGCATTTAACTTTAATTATATTCTTTAGATGGCAGATGAATTAAAAGAAGAAGAAGTTGTGGTCACCGGTGCTACTATTGTTTTTGTAGGAGGCACATTAGCCTTTCTTAAAAAGTATAAGAAAACAAATAGTGACGAATTTCTTCCAATCCCACGTCAACCACATGTCAATAGAGATCTTGAGAGAGAAAATTATATAAATAGTGTATTGTTATGTGGGGATAGACATTGTATTGATCAAATTCGAATGAGCCCGATGGCCTTTTTACATTGTGTGAAACTCTTGAAAGGAGGGGACTTCTTGCTAACACTGTACATATGAGTGTTAGAGAACAAGTTGTGATGTTTCTACACCTATTAGGCCATAATGTAAGATTTAGGGTAATAGGAGGAAGATCCTTCCGTTCTACTTGGACCGTTCATATCTATTTTCACAAGGTCCTTAAAGCTATGCTTAAGTTGTATCCAGAGTTTGTTAACCCTCCTAGCTCCTCTACCCCTCTGAAAATTATAAACAACTCTAGGTTTTATCCATGGTTTGAGGATTGTATAGGAGCTTTAGACGGCACTCATGTGCATGCATCTATACCTGTCGAAGATCAAGATAGGTATAGGAATAGAAAAGGTGGGTTGTCCCAAAATGGGCTGGCTGCCATATCTTTTGATGACCTCAAGTTCACATATGTACTAGCCGGGTGAGAAGGATCAAGCACATGATTCTAGGGTGTTAAATGATGCGGTTTCAAGAGGCTTCCATGCCCCGAAAGTATCATTTGATAACTTGTCTTTTCCCCCTTAAAGTAATACCACCTAGATATTAATGAAATTTTTGATCTCTTATAGGAAAATATTTTCTCGCTAGATTCTCGGTTATGCTCTTCGGAAAGGTTTTGTACCACCATATAGGAAAGTTCGATATCACTTGAAAGAGTTTGATGAGAACTCAACTCCAACAAATGCCAAGGAGTTGTTTAACCTACGCCATTCTTTCTTAAGGATTAGTATAGAAAGGGCATTTGGTGTCTTGAAAAAGCGCTTTCATGTGCTAGATGCAGAGCCATTTTGGTATTTTAAAACTCAAGTGGATGTCGTTCTTGTATGTTGTGTGTTACACAACTTTCTTAAGGGTGTTGATCCAAGTGACTATATTATAAGAGAAGTTGATCAAGAATTTTCAAATTATACACAAAGATCTCGATTCTCACAAAGAGAAGAGAGGGAAGAAAAATAAGTTTGGAAAATAAAAGGGATGCTATAGCGAATGCAATGTGGCAAAATTATCAAGAACAAAGATGAAATGTTTCTCATAATAATGTGTACTTGTAAGTTTGATTTTCTTTTTCAAGTGTTACTTTCAATATTTGCCTTGTGTTGAATTTTGATAAACTGATTTATGCAGCATGGACAAAGGGAAGAATAAGGAAGTTAATGAGAAAAAACTCAATTTCGGTGGCCAAAGGCAATGTCAAAGGAGTTACTTAAATTTTTGGCTAATGAAGTGAAGAAGGGCATTCGACCAAATAATACTTTCAAGTCTATCTCCTTTGCTGAAGCAGCAGAATTCATATCAAAGAAGTACAATGTCAAATGCTTGTCCGAGCATGTTGAAAATCATCTAAAGACAGTCAAAGCTACATGGGGAGTGATATCAAAGCTTCGAAATAAAGATTCCGGCTTTGGGTGGGATGAAAACCTGAAGATGATCCAAGCATCACCTACCGTGTATGATGCATACATTGAGGTATCCTCCTGATCTCATCTCATCTCATCTCCCCACTTTACTTTCCTCTTTTTCTCGTGTCATGTTCATGTGCATAGAATGGTTTTTGGTTACTTGAGTAATTGCCCCGCATATATCCATAAATCCATATAAGTTGCCGAACGTGCATTTTGGTTGGTTACTTGAGTAATTGCTACAGAGAACAAGTTGTGATGTTTTTTATGTTATTTTTTCTGATTAGGCAAATCCTGCTCATGACAAGTATTTGAACAAAAAGATTGAGATGTACGACTGAAATGGCAATCATCATTGGGAAGGATGTAGCAAGAGGAAGTTCTGCGAAATCATTTGATAATGTTGAAGTGGAGTCTTGCGATAATGTGATCAATCTAGAAGAGAAGAGTAATGATGAAAGTGGAGCTGTGAAAGCAAATGACAATCCATCGGTTTCTTCTATTGGTGTACCATCGGGGTCAACAAAAAGTCGAAAGAGAGCTCGTGAGGTTGACCCGGATATACAAGTAATTTCATCCCAGCTTGGTCAAGTTGCAGCAGCTCTTGAAAAATTCTCTAAGTCCAAGCTTGATGTTGAGGTACTCTTTGAAGAAGTTATGAAGACTGAAGGTTTTGAAGATGAGTTTTTGGCTTCGCATTCGATTATTTGATTGCAAATGAAATTCAAGGGAGAGGCTTTCTTCGAAAAATGAGAAGCTTCGTAAAATTTGGCTTCAAAACTTCATGAAGAAGAATAATACAACCTGATAGTATTGTATTTTTCCTTTCAAACTTTTTTAGTTTGTTATGTTAATGTGGTTTGGATATGACTTATCGGGAAGTCGTTGGATTATGTAGAAGAACAAAACTTCGTTACGAATTCTTATGAGACAGTCGTCGAAGTCAAAGCAACAAAATGTCTTGGTATTCACTAGAGCTGGGCAACAGGTCAGGTCGGGTCGGGTTCGTGTTCGTGTTGAACTTAAACGGGTTGAAAACAGCCAAACCTCGAACCTCGACCTATTTAATAATCGGGTCCAAAATCATCGACCTAACCCGTTTATCAACTAAACGGGTTGACCCGAACCCGACCTATTTAACTAAGTTGATGAAATATAAATTCAACATAATTCAATGAAAAAAATATCAAAACAAAAAATAGCACATTTCCAAACTTGTTTCCTGTTCAAGCATTAAGAATTGTAGTTTAAAAATAAAAAACCGTACAACATTAGCATATTACAAACCAACTAAATAAGTCTAAATTCAAATTACAACCAACTTGAAATTGTCACATTGAAAACTAGCCCAAAATTTCAATTCCCCTTAATTTTTAAAATTAAAATTTTAGTTAACCTGAAAAATTAATACTAAACAAATAAACGGTAAACGGTAAACAAGTAAAAAGATCGACCTATTTAACCTAATTAATTAATCGTGTTAAATAGGTATTTTTTCGTGTCAAGATTCTCAACCTTAACCTAACACATTTATTTAAACGATTTGTTCGTGTCAACCCATTTACATAAACGTGTTGAAAATTTGTACCCAAACCCGCCTAATTTCGTGTCGGGTTCGGGTCGGTAATCGTGTCGTGTCGATTTTCCCAGCTCTAGTATTCACCGTCCTTATTTTTAAAGGATTCTGAAGTCTAATTGATTTTGGGATGTTATTGTATATCGTGGGTGTGGGTTAGAAGGCATGCTAATGAGGTTTCTCACTAATTAAGATGTTTCGATATGAGAGTTTCATGATGTTAAAACTCGAGATAAGAAGTTTTCAATCATAACACTTTTGTGATCCGGTCTTTTCGTTTAGGTGCACAACTCTCTTATAACAAATACTTTGATTTTGGACCATTTGGATGATCATATTACCGGCGTGTGGACAATTGAGGCTCTTGAAGGCCGCACGGTACACCGTGCATAACCCGCACGACCGTGCAAATCGTCCGGAGAGTTCAGAGTTTTCGCACGGCACCCTATGCGCGTTTCGCACAGCCGTGTGAGATAAATTCAAGTCGTGCACGGTACCCCGTGCAGAAGCAGCACGACCGTGCGAATCGTCCGGAGAGTTCAGAGTTTTCGCACGGCACCCTATGCACGTTTTGCACGGCCGTGCAAGATAAATTCATAAATTCAAGTCGTGCACGATACCCCGTGCGATAATTGCACGGCCGTGCAAATCGTCCGGAGAGTTCCGAGTTTTTGCACGGCACCCTTTGCTCGTTTCGCACGGCCGTGCGAGAAGTTAGATAAATTTAAGTCGTGCACGGTGCACCCGTGCGAGACGTGCATGGCCGTGCGTACCCCAGTAGAAACCTCGCACGGTACTCCGTGCGACTACTCTTTGGGCTAATTTGTTTTAGGGTTTAGGGTTTAGGATTTAGGGTTTAGGGTTAAAGTTTATTTTCCTTGAAAATAAATTATATTCCTTCCTACCAAACAAAGGAAAATAATTTTTTGAAAATTATTTTCCTTCTACCAAACAAAGGAAAATATGGGTGGAAAATGATTTTCCTTGGAAATCATTTTCCCATGGAAAATAATTTCCTAAGAAAATATTTTCCCCCAACCAAACACACCCTAAACTAGAAATAATTTAAGATGAGAAGACAGTATACATAATTCCTCTTTCAGTAATTCATTTACTCTGTATAGCCAATAAATTTAGGCAACCCAGTATAATTGCATATTGAGTATAATTCATAACACACTCACATCTATTGATTGCATTCGATGCTTAAACTACTAAGCGAACACATAAAGACCATTCCTATAAGTAACCAAATGTATACCATTTTAACACTAACCAGCAGCCAATATAATTGATTCATGAATCAGTCGGAGCCGGCTGAAAATCGAGATTGAAGGAACTTGATCACATTAGCATCGAGCTGGAAGGCTTTGGCAAGGACATCAACCGAGGTGGGAGGCTGGGCCCCGAAAACTGCATTAGGAATGGTGTTCACTCCAGGGTTTTGGCTGCTTAACGCGGAAAATGCCACAGCTGGTGTCTTACCAACGTTCAGCTGAAAGTGGATGAGACCTTGCGGGAAAACAAACACATCTCCCTTGTTGAGGACCTTGGCAAAGAGCTTGTTCCCTCCATTAGGGAGGTTGGAGGTCACAAAACCGGCATAGATGCAACCTTCTAAGATAGTGAAGACCTCAGTTGCACGGGGGTGAGTGTGGGGGCAATGAGCCCATATGGAGCAAAGTCTAGCCTTGCAATTGATATTCCCAGCGTGTTGAGTCCAGGCAAGTTTGCTGCAACAACTGCTGTCACATTGGACCCGAGCATGCCGCTTGTGTCTCCAGGGACGCCAAGCCCATGAAAGAAGAAATCTTCGGGTGTAGCATCCATTGGGTTCTTACAGAAGAGTCCATTCACAAATACTGTAAAAACAATGGCATATTAACTGTATAAGCATGATATGCTAGCATCTATAAAAAAAAAAGAAATTAGCTACTAAACGGGTAGTTTAATAGAATTTAACGAGATGTGGACTGGACTTAATCCATTTTAAATGCATGAGGGAGTTCCTCTTCTCCCTTACCGCCCTTCATATATATCCCATGTCTTCTTTTTTATTGGAATAATGCTTACCAATAATTAAAACAAGAATAGAAAGTTAATGGAATACATACATGCATTTTCAGGGTCATTGGTTGCAACACAGAAATCTTGCAACTGTGTGGGATCAGTGGCGTAGGCTAAATAAAATGTCATGAGCATCAAAGCAATGGAGGCAAACACACTACACGAGGAGGCCATCTTTTCGATATTTTGATTGAAGGGGGCTCTTGTTTAAAGGTTAAAGAGTTTTTGTGATGATGATCATGGTGAAAAGAAGCAATCCTTTTATAGCTGTAAATTACACTGACTGATTCTAAAGTGGAATTGGTCGTCAATTTACTACAAAGTCATGTATACATTAGTCTAATGGGAGCAGGTAATTGAAAACAACTAAACCCATTTTCCCAAGACATTTTATCTGCTTCCTAACGCTTACGAAGCTTCAGAATTGGATCACGAGCACTTAATCTTATCGTAATGTTTACAACTCTTCAATATGGGTTTCTAGAGCACAAGTATTGTACAACCTATTTCTCATTATCTGTTTCCTCTTGGTGCGTAGCCATGCTAACCAAGCCCGACTTAACTCACTTGTTTTCATCATACACCGTAGGTCCCTGTTATCTTTTTTGTTTTTTGGTTTTAGGAGGAGGAAATCATAACTTAAAAAGAACTGAAAGGAGAAAAAAAAAAATTAACCCCCTCAAATACTCCACAAAAAGTTTTGGCCATCAATGGAATAATAAAAACCTAGTCCAACTTTTAAGGTCTCCTAAATTTTGATTTTTACAAGGGAAATAAAAAGGATATAACTTGAGCTCCGGAGTTCTCCTAACTCAAACTTACTAGCCCATTTGGGATAAAGAAAAAGATATTTCAACCAAAGGGCATCCTGGACTTTCTATCCATTTAAAGAATTGAAACTTATTTGTTATCTAACTTTTAGCTTAAAGTTGACCTAAGTTTCTTTATCTTCTGAAAAGATTTACCAACTTAACTTCTAGCTTGATTTTTACCTAATGACCTAATTTAAATCAATAAAACCTATGTAAACGGTATTAGCTTCCCAAAAAACCCAAAAATTACAACTTTTTGGACAAGCAAACCCACCCATTGGACCTTTATCTTAAGGATAACCCAGTGAATTACAATAGGTCAAAGAAAAGGGGGTGTTAAAGGTCAATCCACATCCCAACTACAGCCTCACATATTATGATCCAACTAGATATGCATTTTCTGAACTAAATTCGGATTGTAATAAGATTCTAGTGAATTTCATATTCTAGTAGGAGTTGAACTGATAAGGAGTTTTTGAATCATAAAAATAGACTAGGATTGTAAATCTGAATCAGAAGTTTAATAATTATGTGTAAATAGTATGATTACAAAAGGCAAACAAGATATGTCATCAATATGTATTAAAAAAGTTTGAATATTTCCAAATTAACAATTCATAAAATTATAAACTTGGTAGTGGTGTAAAATAAATAATCTTAAAGCTCAAATGGTTGGGTGCAATATTTATTGGTAAGTAATTTTCATTGAAAGATACTAAAGGTGAAACTGTAGGCATTCAAATCCTAATAATTAATTATTTTGTGGATTTATATTAATTTTTATATGTTTGTGACTTCTCAAATGGTAATGGTCAAATTAAATTTTAATTTTCATAATGAGTACCTAATAATACTACATATAGGGGTGTACCCGAGCCGAGCTGGTTCACATAAAGGCTTGCTAAGCGAATTTGCGGCGAGTCCGAGCCGAGCCGAGTTTAGATAGTTATGTGAGTCGAGCTCGAGGTTGCAATTTTGGAGCTCGTAAGCTCGCCGAGCCTACACAAGCCAATACAAATGAGCCAAACGGACAAACGAGCTAACGAGCTGAGCAAGGAAGCCGAGCGAGCCGAGCAAACGAGCTTGGATGCTATTTTCTTAAGTGTGTATATTGTGATTGTTGAAAAAAAATGAATCTCAATTAAGTTCAAGTTTATGTTTTTATAATAAATATATAAAGTGTGAATTTGACCCTAAACACATGAGTTTAAAAGAAACATAGTGAACTAATGAACCAAGCACAAGCCGAGCTCACAGGCTCGAGCTTCAAGTGAGCCGAACTTGAGCTTGATTTTGCCGAGCTCGCGAGCCACGAGCCGAGTTCGAGTTACAAACGATATTCACCAGCCAGGCTCCGAGCCCGGTAGGTTTAGGCTCAGCTCAGCTCGGCTTCAATACACCCCTAACTACATATAATAGAAATCTTTTTAAATTGTTCAAAGACCGCAATAGGAGTGATTGTAGGAGTTTAGTGCAATCTCAACCATAAAACTTATTTGTCCATTAAATATGAGTTGTTGATGTACATAATTAAATAATTAAATAAATAATAAAATTTATCCAAAAGAAAAAAATAGATTTCTTTTTATAAATGAACTTTACTCTTCCCTTTCTTTTATTTATGTGATAATATAGTCTTATTAGTACCCTCTTTTTAGAAGAAAAAATGAATGAAAGAAAATTTGTCTCAATTTTAAAAATTATTCTTACAATAATAAAAAAACTGCTTACAATCATTTTTTTTTCAATTGAGCTAATAATCGATTAGCACGTTTTTTTCATTCATTAAGATATTCAATAGATTTTATAACCCAAGAATTGATTATAATTAGTGTAATCTCAACTATAAAAATTATTTATCTAATAAATATGATCTTTGATGTAATCATTAAATAAATTAATAATAAAATTTATCCAAATAAAAAAAGATTTCCACTTCTTTTTCCTTCCTTTCTTTTGTGTGATAATGTAGTTTTATTACTATTTTTTTCATCAATCTTTTTTCAAAAAGAAATTCCCTCAATTTTAAAAATTATTCTTATGGTGATCAAAAGAAAAATTAAACTACAATTCTGTTTTTTTTCCAACAGAGCTCATAATGTATTAACACTTTTTTTCATTCATTGAGATAATCAATAATTTTATAATATAAGGATTGATTATAATTCTAACTACCAATAATATAATAAGTTTAGATATTTAATATATAAATTTAATTAAAATTGAGTTAATATATTTTTTTACTTAATTTGAATTCTCTAAGATGACCATGTACATGTTGACCCTTTGATGGCTTGGAACCACTCATGCACGTTCGTGTCCACCCAATGGTGTAGTGAATTTGCACCCTCAATTGCACCAAAAGAACAAAAAAATCCCACGTCTTTTTTTTTTTTTTAGTATATACAATATGTCTTTGTCAATGTGAATGGTAAGATATAAAAATTAGACGAACTATTGTCTTTGTACCTGTCAAACGAGTTTGGATATACAAATTCTATCAAATTCGTAAGGGCATTATTGTCATTATTGATGTGGTACTTTTCAAGAAACTTTATTCAATCTGAACGGTAAGATACCGTAGACACCTAAAAAGTGTCGTCCTTTTCTCTCGTTTTTTATTTGTTGGCCTAATGATGATAATCTTCAGTCCTATTTGAGGATTTGGATCTCAGATTGTGTTTGATTAGTACGACGGAAGTCGAGAAACCACAAAGAACCCCCAACACCACATAAATTTCCTTCACCCTTGGGTCGATCCAAAATCCCCTTTTCTTTCTGGATCATCCAAAATCGGGCAACCTTAAGAGACAATAGAGTCCAAGTGTCACATACGGGAAATCCCAAGTTTAGAATACAACATTTTACTTCAGTACAACCAAACAAGGAGTTGAAGACCTCAAGACGATGCTAGACGTTGCATTTCATGATCACGAGAATCAAAGTGTTGCGTTTAAGCTCCAAGATAGTTCACCCGAGACTAAGAGCCCACAATCTCCTTGAAAGCCCAACATGCCTGGCGCCCCTACTCGGTAATTTCACTAAAAACGTTGTGTTTTGACTAATGAATCCCGAGACGTCAAGGAAAGGGCACAAAACCCCGAAAGACCACCCATGTTTGGCGCCTTCTACACCGCGTTTTGCCTCAAAATGCCGTGTTCCAGCTCTGCAGACTCCCGAGGTAGCATGCTAGGGCAGGAAACCCTAGGCAACACTGGTTGGTCGGCGCCCGCCTCCCCTTACTTACCTGGTTCTATCTAGTTTTATCCTTTTCTTTATCCTGGTCTTATCACTCGTGATCCCGGCCTCGATTTATTTTTGTTGCTTCTGACGGCTAGCCGAGCATAAACCTAGGTCATTCCTTGACCTAACATCTCCCTATAAATAAAGAACCTTGGTTCTCATTTAGCATATGGTTCAACCCTCAATGTTACTCTGCTGAAATTCGCCTAAGAGCTACCGAATACTCCATTCCGTGTTCTAATCTCTTGGCCCCTTTTCAGCCTATTCCTTCTGTACTCCTATCATACTCCCTACATCCGATCCCTAAACTAGATCAATCATACATCTGCCTATCTATCTCCACAAAAACTCACAAAAAGTCTTCTTTGATTCACCACCGTCGCATCAAGAGATCCGGATCAACAGTGGGATGACCCGAGGACACAGATCCAGCTTTCACAACAGCTTTATTTTATTTTATGCTTTCTTTATTACTTTCCGTATTGTGGACAAACGATGTATCACTTTTAATTCCTCCCCGCCCTATGTAATCTTTTAGATTTCTCGCTTTCTTTTCCTTTCTCGCTTTTCTTTTCTTTCCGCTTTTACTTTCTTTACCGCTTTGTTTACTTTCCGCCTTTATTGCTTTCCTTTATTATTGTTTGGTTGCTTTTAATTTAGCTTCGCATGTTGTTGTATGCTTGTGTTTCTTCATATTATTTTAATTCACTACTCGAACTAGTAATGGCCGTCTTCAAACGGGCGGAACGAAAGGGTTTGTCCCGACGTTTCGTACCATCTTCCCGAATCCGATTCTCGGTTCAAAGAGCGATGGAGTCATCTTTTAGCCTTTTTCAATCTTAGTTTTCTCATACTAAGATTGGAAGGGAAAATTTTGTTTTGTTAGTTTTTCTTTTCTAAAAACTCGATCGGCGACTCCTCTTTGCTTTATTTCCATTATATTACAGAAAGATGATATCGAGTTCTGGATCCACTTATCGGGCGAGACCGAGGTTGGTTTCAGTAGCCACGACCTTTGGCTGGCACCCACCTTCCTCGGTGTAGACCATAGCCAACATCGTGGATCAGCGGTGGTGGCTTTGGTCCAAATTGGTGTTTTCAAACCAATCTGGCCCTAAAGCCTCATGACAAAATCATAACCCTAATATCGTTTATTCCTTAATTAGAAAATAAGATCCTGAAAATTTTGAAAATAATTACTAAAACACAAAGGTTAATAAAACCGCCATTCAACTTTGCCTAATAAAATTTAATAAAATTTGGAAATCTTAATAAAAGTTTCATGCCGACATTCTAAAATCGACTTTCAAAAATCATCTTCAAAATCAATCTTTAAAAAGGGACCCGACACAAGTGGGGAAGTTCGGTGGGCCGTGGCCAGCCGTGGTTCCTATAGATACTAGCAGAGCTTATCATCTATCACCACTATTTTCCCCTTTTTTGAGGTCATAAGAACCATAGTTAGATAGAACACTTTCTAATCTATACTATATATGATTGTAATCTTTTTAAATTGGCCAAAATATTGCAACAGGAATGATTGTAGGAACTTAGTGCAATCTCAACAAAAAAATTATTTGTCCATTAAATATGAGCTATTGACGTAAATAATTAAATAAATAAATAATATAATTTATTCAAAGGAAAAAAATATATCTTTTATAAATAGACTCTTCTCTTTCCTTTTCTGGGTGTGATAATAGTTTTATTAGTATTTTTCCAAAAATGACTTAGGGGTACCCCTTATTATTTGGAAACTATTTTTAGGGGACTACATTATTAGAAAGGTTTCTATAGTGATCTACATTTTATTGTAACTATTAGTGGGGTACTTACTATTAAAAAGTTGTTTGGGTCCGTTAAGTTTTATTAAATTTACTAAATTGCCCATGTTTCTTTATAAGGCAACGGTAAAAAATTGTAGTGAGTGGACTTTATATGTTCCAACCTCTCTTTCTTCCAAACAGAGCTCTCTCTCTCTCTCTCTCTCTCTCTCTCTCTCCACAAAAGGAGGAAGCTATTGTCTGTAAAGGTAAGCCGAACCCTTTATTTTTTTAAAGGTTCATTAGCTATTATGTATCTTTTCCTCTCCCTTTTTTTTCTTCTCTACTAATCTAATGTTTTAGTTGTGGCCAATAAAGAAAGTTTAATATTTTAAAATTAGGGTTTGTGTATGTTAATTAATTTGATTATGCCAGGTTTCAAAATGTAAGGTTCATCATCGCAGAGTAATTTTGTTAGTGATTATGGTGAAGATCGCGTTGTGTGTCCGAGACGCAATGTGGAAGGAACAAGGAAAGTCTCCTATTCAATCCATAACCCACGTAGAGTTTATGTCAAATGCTTGAGGTGTGACAAGTTCTTATGCTTGGGTCCGTGAAATGAACTCAACCTCTACAAATTCTACTAGCAAGATTTTGACTGAGATTTAGGAGCCGAAGATGAAGGTAAAGCTAATTAAAAAGGGTATAGCATGGTAGTATATTACTGATTGTTGTTATTGTGTTGCTTGCACTAATAATCATCCGTATTATGTGATGTATTGACTTATAAACACTAAGACATGTAAGATATTACGGATATCTTCGATCCTTATGAATGGACAAAATCTTGAACATCTTACTCGAAATGCAAATTAGAAGCTAAATATTTGTAAAATTGCAAGCTACACGGTCGTGTAGGATTCGCACGGGTAGCCATGTAAAATGCCCGACGTTTCTACCTAACATGCACGGGTCATGCTACTTTTGCACAGTAGGCCATGCATGACTTGAACTAGGCTTGATGCTTTGCACAGCTAGGACCTAAATCATATAACAACCCAAGATATTTGGAAACTTGAAAGTTGCACGACCGTGCGGGATTCGCACGAGTAGCCATACAAAATCCCCGAAGTTTCGCCTAACCCGCACGGGCCATGATGCTTTTGGACGGTAGACCGTGCACGATTTCAACTAGGCCCTCAATCATTGAACAAGTTTTCCCTAAATCATAAGCAACCTAAGATATATCCAAGATATATACGAGGCTTGACAAGTAGCATTTGTTACTTATATCTCCAAGATATTACACATATCATGATATTATATCTTATAATTAACCTAAATCATAAGCAACCTAAAAACACAAGTGTTTCACAACGTTTACAAATAGAGGTGGATTAAGTTTACACAAATTATAAGAATCCCAAAAACATGAGTGTTTTCACAATGTTTTTTGAAGGGGATTGAGTTTACACAAATCATAAGCAACTTAAAAAATAGAGAGATGCATTCAAGTGCCCTGCCTTGATTGAATTGGCACAACAACAAGTAAAGGTGGAAGCTTTGGATATTTTGTTGGACTTTCTTTGCCTTCCAACTGGATTTCATGTGCTTTGTATAGGGTTCCTCTAAAATCCTTGAACACGTTTGCCCTTGTCATCTCTAGGTTGCCCATAGGTTAGATTGTTGTGATCTAATTGCTTGTATTTTTTACATCGTTTTGTTCCAGCTTATCTTTGTGTTTCCTTCAGGTGGTTGTATCCTAGACTTCCTCCTTTTGTGCTTCTTTGGCCTGCCAATTTTCTTCAGCTCAAATATGTGGTCAAACGTAGGCAAATCTGATTTCTCCCACGGACAATTGTCGTGGATGGGATGAATAATCCCATCATACAGCTACCTATATCTGTCAACATGGAAAAATATGGAGCAATAATCTTCTAGATGGTGGTTTAGCCTAAGTATGCATCTAGCAGCATTCTTGTATGGTAAACCAGTAATTTGCCACCGTTGACAGTCACAAGAATGCTCATTCAATCTTACTCGTGAAATTAGTGCTATCCTTCCTAACATCAAACTCCCCTCTTCCAATTGGTACAATCTCACTGCAATTTCTTACATCCTCTTCTAGAAGTTTCAGCTTTTTTTCAACGTAACAGTAACTTTACCTTCCCAATCAGCAGCCAACTTCTTGTCAAATCTACCTCCAACAAGATTCCTAATCTCCTCTAACACGGTGTAAAGTGGCTAACCTCTGAACTTGAGAATGGCATTGTTGAAGTTTTCAACAAAATTATTTATGTTGTCTTCACACTTCAAGTTTTGTTCAAACTTGAACCTTGCCTAATGTTCAAGAGGCTCATTGTCCCTTAGCCAATGAAAGGCTGTAGGGTTCTTGTCCTTGATTTTTTCCATTGCTTTCTTGAATACATATGCATTGCATGCATTTTCAGCAAGGTAGAAGAATGCATGAAACCATGCACGTTATGTAAAAAATAAACATTACAATTCAGTTGGAGAACACATTATTCTAATATTGTAAATCGGTTGCAAAATAAGATTTAATACAAGATAGGAATTCTTATAAAAAAATTTAAGACAATGAGTCGGGCATACCAGGATACTTAGAGGCAAAATTCTTATAGAAATGCAAAATACATATTCTTCTAGGACATCTTAGCATGACCTTCTGTAAAGAAGCAATTATGCCCTAGCAAATGAAAAAAAAACTCAAATTATTTGATGAAGCATGTTCACATCACGCTAAAAATAGGTTTATATATAGTCATGTAAATATAATTTATACCTTGTGTCTGTCTCAAATAATTGTATAAGTTGAGCTATCATCCAATGCTCCAAGAGTTGTGGCAAGGCCATGGAGGAAGAAAGACCATTCCTCCTCATTTTTAGTTGGTGCCACACCATAGGCCAAAGGAAATTGACTATTGTTGCCATCCATCCCCATTGCAGTTAAGAATGTGCCTTGATATGGCCCTTTTAAATGGCAGACATCAATCATTATCAGTGGTTTATAATGCTATTTGAATGCACTTATGGTTGAACCAATGTAAATCAGGCACCTCTTAAAAGTTAGGTTCTTTCCAGGGGCCTTGATCAATCCATTTGATGAAACACAATGAGTCAAGATTTCTCTTTTAAATTCATCCATGCATCTGCGGCAAAACTTTGAATCCATCTTCATGTTTTCCATCAACAATTTCCTTAAGTATTTTTCTTTCCCTCCAACATGTGTGATTAGCAACATCAACCCTGCAATTTCTCATAATAATGTCTTCATAAACTTCACTTCCATCCCAGGGTTAGCCTTGAAATTAGGCAACAACTTTGAAGCTACCCATCTACTGCCACCAAGTTTGTTTTTATGATCCTTAATAGGACATTTGCAGCCATTCTTTATACTTCAAATCATCCAAGTTAAACCATCAACAAGAGGGGCAACATGAATCTTAAATGGACATTTATGTCTTCTAGCACACATTTGTGTGTACCTACTCCTATTATTCTTGATCTTTCTCAAACTTATACCATTCTGTATGCAATAATCCTTCATCACACTAAGAAAGTCTTCTTTGCAGTTAAAAGATCACCAATATGTAAGGTCACCTTCCCATCTTTGTCCCTAGTCCACAATTGCCCTCGCCTATAAACCTTTGAAAAGTTATTCACAATCATGCCGGATTCTGTCCCAGTTTCATCAGGCACAACCTACCCTAAAGTCATTCTCACATAAGTGTCCATGTCTAAGTTAATATCATATAATGACTCTACATCTAACTCATCATCCATTGAGACATTCTCGGACTCCTCGGAAAGGGCATCTTTGAAGTCACTATCTTCAAACTCAAATTGATCCTTAACTTCAATCGCATCCTCACCCTCAACTTCATCTTCACATCCTTCATCACTTTCAAAAACATCAAGCTCTAGGGATATGTGGATGAAGCAAAGACTCCACATCAAAGTCATGCAACCCTTCTAAGTCAATCCGGCCAACAATTACACAAGGCCCAACAGACTTTGAAATTTGGATTGGACTTGACTGAGACCTTTTGTGGATCTTCTTAGGGTGGCCAATGCTAGTGATGGGCTTCTAGGAGGTTTTGAAGGTACAACATGTTGTGGTTGTTGTTCAGCTTATAACTACATCGGAAGGTGTATTTTTCTCGTGATCTTGTATGAGGTCTTCTAGGACTAACAATGGGTTGGGATTAGGTAGGGCCATGTTTGTTTGGACTAGGAATGGTTGGGTTAGGGTTGTTGTTTTTTTTATTGGGATGCTAATGTAAATGTTACTTTGTGTTTTGATAAGGGTGAGGAAAGTTGAGGATTCAACTGAATGAACATTTGGGCTTTATTTGGACTTTTCTATGAGGTAATGGTTAGCTTTGTTTGGGTTTCAAATTGGCTTTTTATAGACTCCTTTTCTGCCCTTGGTCTAGGTTTTCTAATTGGCAACTTAATGGCTTTCTGTGTAGGGGTAGGTTTTGTTAGAGTTTTGGGTTGGCCACTATAAGAACTTATAACATTTTTAGAGGCAGGGGTCACAATCAAGTTTTCAGCCCATGCTCCAGCTTCACTCATTGTAGGATCATTCTCAGGTTGAGAAGTTGACACCTTGTCTAAACTTTCAACAATTTTTTACAAAATACTTGCCCCATAAAGACCAACCATATAAACTAGAATTGACACATTTTTTTCCATCTTCCCCTAAACCTTTGTCAACTCAATCCAATCACCATCTTTCATAAGTGGCTACTTTTGGTTCTCTCTTCCAGGAAGATGCCATGAAAACCTAGGAAACTTAGGGAACCTAACCTCCTTTTCCCTAGCAGTAGTTCTAATATCTCTAAATAGGTCGAGTTACTTGATATTTATCCTACTTAAATTCTACATGCAGTGGGGTGTCCCCGAAATGGCATACAATACACCTAGTATCCTGATCATTACAACAAAACACAACAGAAACAAATTCAACAACTCAAACATAGCATCATACAAACAACCCAAACTGTTACATTTTCAAGCAATTTTCACACTATACAAACTTATAAAATGAAATCCTTCAAAAGAGCAAGTATACAAAATGAAATCCTTCAAACTATTACATCCGAAAAATTAATTTTTAAACTTAAAGTTCAAAATATTTCAAAAATACAAAACTAACCCTAAAATCAGTCCCAAAACCCTCAATTTCAATTGTTTAGTTCTTATTCCTTAAAATTATATCAAATCAATAAATAATAAACAAATATGAAACCGTAATTTTGAGTCTTGGTTCACAAATTCAAAATCCATTATCAACAAAGTGAACCCACTCACCCTATTCAAAATCAAGTTCAAAATAAAACAAAAAATGAAGTAATCACTAGCCATTTCTTCGTCCACATCTTTCTTCAACTTATTCGCGTAATTTTCTTATGCTCCATCTATAGAGTTAAGAGAAATCGAAGGGGGAAAGAAGGAGGAGCATGAGAGAGAGAGAGAGTTCAGAGTGTTTGAAGGAGAGAGAGAGAGTTCGAAGTGTTCGAAGGAGAGAGAGAGTTCATCATATGTCTATATATGATGGGTAATTTAGTAAATTCAATAATACTTAACGGATCCAAACAACTTTTTAACAGTAAGTGCCCCACCAATAGTTACAGTAAAATGTAGATCACTTTCGAAACTTTTCTAATAATGTAATCCTCTAAAAATAGTTTCCAAATATCGAAGAGCACCCCTAAGTCTTTTTTGGTATTTTTCTCATTCATATATTTGAATAGATATTGAATAGTGGTCACTGGTTTATTTGAAGTGTTATTTCACCTTTCATGTTTCTTTTTACACTTTCAAGATCTTAGTTTTGGTTGTTAGTAATATAAAAAAATAGAGTGGTCGTTTGGGATAAGAAAGATTTAGGAACAAGAAAACAACATATTTACCACGGTGAAAAGAGAAAGGGGTTGTGGAACTAATGGAGACGAGTCAAGGCCTTAGCTTTGAGTTATGTATGCATAATTCCAACAAGTTTGGTTGCTTTGCCAATTTAGCTTTGGTATTTAGGCATCTCTTGATTTAGGTCTTAATTGAATTATAATGTGTACTTGAAATTGGGGAGGGGAGTCTCAGATTGTGTCTCAATCTTTGATGATGAATCATTGCACTTAATTTTATCTACTTTTTTTTCCTGTAAATGTAGGGTCAAAGAATAGAGATTATATGATCAAGGTTGTCAAATAATGTTTAAAATAATCTGAAGTTCAATAGGTCACCTCAAGTATATGGGATATCTTTATTTTTTTGCATTTGCCTAGCTTGCTAAATTTCCCTACCTTCCCTAAAAATCTACCTTAAGTTTTAGTATTTGTATATGTTCTCCCTCGAAATAATTTTCTTAGTTTATTATGTACTTGATTATTAGTCTGATTTTATGAAGCCTAAGTTGGAGATTATAAAGTTGAATTTTATATACTTCACTTGCTAATTAATGCAAAAGTGATGTTGTCATTCTTTCTCACTCTATTTTCATCTTAAAAGGTTTTAATGTTTACATAATTTTGGGGTAAGTTTGCAAAATTGATTTTTTTCACCATATTTTTATCATTGTGTGTGAATGTGTACAATAGTGAATTCATTTTTTAGTGGATTTTCTCTCATTTCTTTTTAGATGGCTAAGATGTTGCAACTTTCGGAGAGTAGATGTAGCTACAAATCAGTCTTGATATAGTGCCAAAAGCGAAATTAAAATATGTGAATCTATTTTACAAGTTAAGTTGGATGTTAGGCAAATGACTAAGGAATACAACTGATATTTAAGGATGCAATATAAGAAGATAAGAGATAGAGTCTCAACTTAATGTTATTTATAATGAAAACGTGCAATCTCAATTTAAAATTATATACAATTAAATTCTACTGTCTCTTAAGGAGGATCAAATAGTGAAAAAGGGGAATTGTATTTGTGTGCAGAGGTAGGGAAGAATGAATAAATCATCATATTCACCCTATAATCCGAAACCGAGATCTCATCGTGGGTATATGTGTACCATTTAATGGTTGTTATAATATTTGATTCAATGATGTCTTAGTAGCTTGCATATAAATTTTTGTTTCGACATCAATTAAGTTAAATTAGTTTTGACTTCATAGAGAGTTATGAGTTTTAAATTTGATATTCTTTTATTGATTTGGTTTACTTTGGATTATAATATTAATTTGTGATATATAATGATAATTGTTATATGTTGGTCATTTAATTCAATGTGTACAAATCATATATTATTTATGCTCCTAATATTTGCCTTTTGATCGATATTCAAATATATTGCCACACTATGCCTAGACTTATATGAGTGAGGTTTATTTAAATTTTTTGATTCTTGAAGGGGATTAGCTTCTTAATGTTCCAAATGACGAGTGTAATTTTAAAACTTTAATGATATTTTTCAAGTGCTTTTTTGTTTAATTTTTTTCAATTTTTTGTTTATTCTTTAAAAATTTAGAATAATTAAAAGATGAATGTACATTAGGCTTTAATAATTTTATGTATTGGACTCGATAAATTTGATGATACATGAAAGCGTTTTCCCCATGAGAGGATAACATGTAAAAGAAGGTTATTTAAGGTGAAACTCTTCAATTAGATCAATGCTCTATTTGATTATAAGAAAATTAGAAGGAAAGAAAAAGAATATGAAAAACTTTCCCTTGTTTGAATTGAAGAAAAAAAGAGAGAAAAATTTTTGATGGAAAAACTCATGGAAAATTCCGTCGATTTAGTCAATGATATTTTCCTTCCAAACTTCGAGAGAAAAATAGGAGAAAAAGTTCACAAAGGGAGAAAAATGGACAAAAGAGAGAGACTTCTATTAGGAAAGGGCATTAAGAATTTTCTCTCTTATCTCATGGCAATCAAAATTAAGAATTTTTCTCTCTACTCTCCATGACATGTGGTGGATGGGTAAGAGGTTGGAAAAGGTTATAATTTTTTTCTATATTTTTCTTTGAACCAAACACAAGAAAAAAATTCAATTTCCCCTTAATTTTTTTCTCATAACTTTTTTCCATTTAAATTTTCTTTCCAACCTATTTTCTTAGAATCAAATAGAGCCCAAGTGATTAATGCAAAGGAACTCATTCTACAACATCACTCCGTGATTCAATAATTACTTAAGGTGTATATTGTACAACATTTCTCCGTATTTGGCACTAGTTCGGACTAATTAAGCGATAAAAGGGGAACAACTCTTTGCTCTACTATGTTCGAACATGCATGGAATTATTAGAAAAATAGTACGAGGTGCAAATAATGAGAAAAATTAACAAACTTATCTAATAGCCGTGGCATGGTGATCCACCGCCCTAAAACCGAATTTTATCCCTACGCGGTACACCGGGGACTCGTGAGCATTCGATCTCCAGGGATACACAACAAGCTGTCCGAACGGCATACTGAAGCGAACAACAGGTGAGCAACTTCGAACAAGTAACCCAAAACGAGTTTTAGACAGGAAGAATTTGTTGTGTATTTTTGTGTGTCAACCGAAAGAAGAAGCCCACAATTTATAGAGGATGGCTGACACAAAAACTGGCAAGAGAAAGAATAAAGGTTGAAGAAAAGGGAGTGAATTAAGCAGGCTGAAATCGAGCAAGCTGAAGACTAAGAATCAGTCAAAGATTTTTAGCACAAAGAAAGGTAACGGACAAATGCTGTAAATAAGTTTTGATTGTAGCAAAGGAAAAGTAAACCGGATTTGACTAACAATTATATCGAATAAGACCCATGCCCCTGCCCGTAGCCTGGCCCGACCCGGCATGGCACGGCGGATGCGCGGCGCGCGCGTGTGCGTGGTGTAGAGACTCTCCCTTTACCAATTAATCTAGGAGTTTAGGAAAGAGATAAGTAAATAAACCTAATGAAAAAGTTCCAAACTCTCTATGTGGGACAATAAAGAGTAGTTCTAGAGTATTTCTCTCTCTCTCTCTCTCTTCTCTCTCTCTCACCAAACTTTGAAGCATTTTTCAGCAATCCCTCACATGATTCAAAGAAAGCAAAGAAAGGAACAGACAAGAAAGGAAAGTTCTGGGTAACAAAAGAGAAGATGTAAAGATAATGATGTCTTTTGGACTTGATCAGTACCTAGTGTTTACAGGTTTGTCTTACATCCGTTAGGTGGATCAATCCTATACCCTTCCGATGATTGTATAGAACAGATCATGCGCACTTATTTTCTTTTAAAATCTAAATTCCTCACAAAATAGACGCATTAACACCCTGTGTCATGCTTGGATTTTCGTGAACGCTTTAGAAAGTTTTTAGCCTAAAAAACTTTCATAGGGGCGGCGACAACCCCCACATTCACATAGGTGAGTTCCATCAAATGTATACTCGTCATGCACCACCATAAAAGAGATGGACTCATTAAAAGTCACATGATTCATCCCTAACACAATTGACGAGTAAAAAGAAAATACTACTACACTTTATTTCTAGGAATGGGTTGTAGTACACAAAATGTTTTGAGTTATTTCGTGATTTCGTTTGACCCATTGAACTTGGACTCTTTGTCAAAGGTGGGTATCCATCACGATTCACTCACTTGATTGGCATAAGCCCCATTCCTTGTACTCGACGCCAGCATTACATTTCTACAAAGGCCTTTGGTGAAAGGATCAGCAAGATTCCTTTTAGATTTTACATATTCAGGTGATATCACATTATCTCTAATCGGATTCCTCATGATCTTGTGCCGAAGACGAATATATCTCCTCTTCCCGTTGTAGGTGTGGTTGTTAGCCACTCCTATGGCTGCTCGTGAGTCACAATGTATGGAAACCGATGGAGATGGCTTCCCCACAGTGGAATGTCCGCCAGGAGGCCTCTTAGCCACTCTACCACTTGTCCTCGCCAATTCTAAAGCAATAAAATCATATTCCATTGTGGATTTAGTAATGCAAGTTTGCTTAGAAGATTTCTAAGATATAGCACTACCTGCTAATGTAAACACATAGCCACTGGTTTAATTAATTTCATCATTATCGAAACCCAGTTGACATCACAATAGCCTTCTAATAGAGCAGGAAAGGAAGTAAAGTGCAAACCCCAGTTAATAGCCCCTTTTAGATATCTCAATAATCTAATTAGGGTATCCCAATGATCACTATTGGGATTATGAGAATAACGACTCAATCTACTCACTACATAGGCTATATCTTTTTTTTTCTTGAGTCGACATAGGCTATATCTAGATGAGTGTAGTGCATTAGAAACATTACACTACCAATAAGTTTTGCATACTCACTTTGAGACACAACGATGCCTTTATTCTTTTTGAAGTGAATGCTAGGATAATAAGGGGTCCTCACAGGAGCACTCGTCAAAGTGTCCAAATTTCTTTAGAATTTTTTCAACATAGTGAGCTTGATTAAGGCTTATACCCTCTTTTATCCTAGTCAGTTTAATACTAAGAATAATGTCTTCCTCTCCTAGATCTTTCACGTCAAAGCATGTACTCAAAAAGGATTTTGTAGATACCACAACATCTCGGGTTTGTTCCAAAAATAAGCATGTCATCCACATAGAGGCGAATAATAACACGACCATGCTTATTGTTTTTAGAATATACACATACATCAGAATCATTGACATGAAAACCATTAGAAGTAAGAGTAGAGTCAAATTTTTTATACCATTGCTTTGGTGCTTGTTTGAATCCATAAAGAGATTTTATAAGCTTGCATACCTTATGTTCCCGACCAGGAATCACAAAACCTTCTGGTTGCTTTATGTATATCTCTTCGACGAGGTCACCATTTAGAAATGCTGTTTTGACATCCATTTGATGAATAACAAGATTATGTGTGGAGGCAATAGCAATTAAAGCATGAATAGTGGCAACCTTGGTCATAGGAGAATAGGTATCAAAGTAGTCTAGACCCTTCTTTTGGTTAAAACCTTGAGTTATAAGTCTAGCCTTAAATTTATCTATGGTTCCATCAGCTCTTAATTTTGTTTTCAAAAACCATTTACTCCTAGGTGCCTTACATCCTCTCGGGAAGGTCTGTTAGGATCCAAGTCCCATTGCTCATAAGATACTCTAGTTTACTTATAATGGCCTCTTTCCAAAAATTAGAGTTTGTGGACTCAATTGCTTCTCAATAAGTCTTAGGATCCTCTTCTATGAGATATACATTCACAATATGTTCATCTAGTATGTTGGCCTCAACCAAGAAGGAAGTCACAAAGTTAGGTCCAAAACTAGTTTCAGTTCTAGCTCTCTTACTCCTTCTAGGTTCTAAGTCCACATTACTAGAAGAAGCAATATCATGAACAGGAACAAAAGGCAAACAATTATTTACAACTTTTATAGGAAAAATATGCTCAAAGAACTGTGCATCTCTAGATTCTTTAACAACCCCAAAATTAGGACTATCTTTCAAAATAAATCTGTAAGCGGGACTACTTTGAGCATGGCCAATAAAGATAGCATCAACAGTTTTAGGCCCAATTTTATTTCTCTCGAAAATCGGGAAGACCAACCTTTGCCAAACATCCACAACCTTTAATGTTATTCAAGTTTGGAGGAAAGCTCCTCCACAATTCAAAGGAAGTCTTGTCAATTTTCTTATGGGATTACTCTATTAAGCACATAATAAGCATAAAGAATAGCTACCCCCCCACCCCATATTAGAAGGCATCCCCGAACTAATAAGCATAACATTTATCATTTCTTTAAGACTTCTATTTTCCATTTCTACTATACCATTTTGTTGAGGAGAATAAAGAGCAGTAGTCTCATGAATAATACCTTGTTCTCCACAAAAGGTCTTAAGGGAGGTAGTGTCATATTCCCCTCCTCTATCGGACCAACCCTTTTAATTTTACGGTCCAATTGATTTTCTACTTCGCTTTATAAAGTTTAAACTTTTCTTTAGCCTCATCTTTACTACTCAAAAGATACACCATAGTGACCCCGGAGTAGTCATCAATGAAGGTGATATAATATTTCTTCCCAACCCTACTCATGGTGTTTTCTGAAGTCACCTAAGTCACTATGGATAAGCTCTAATAAAGAAGAGGTCCAAGTCACAACTTTGTTAAAAGGTTTTTTAGGATGTTTAGTTTCTACGCAAACTTCACATTTGTTAAAGTCACAATTACTAAACGAAAGAATTAAATTAAGTTGTTTTAGTCTTTTGATCGAAGCTCTGTTTACATGACCTAGTCTAGCATGCCATAAAGAGATAGACTCGAGCAATATAAGCAAATGAAGTATTCATCTTATTCTCGGAAATAACATCAAGGATAAACAACCCCTATTACTGAAACCCTTTCCGACATATTCACCATTTTTGGTGAGTACAATTTTTCATAATCAAGAACTACTTTAAATCCAGTCCTGGTTCGAAGATCAGCGAAAATAAGGTTCCTTCTAACTTCGGAACATGAAATACATTTTGAAGTGAAAGATTTTTTCTAGAAGTTAGTTTCACGGAAAATTTTCCCTTTCTAAGGACGAGAACGAAGTAGCATTACCAATAAAAACACATTCACCTTCAAGGGCCTTTTCATAGCATACGTATAGGTCTCTATTCATGCAAATGTGTCGAGTGGCTCCAAAATCAACCGCCCATTCAACAATGTTGTTTACCATGTTTACCTTAGAAACTACAAGCAACGATACATCTTCGAGTGAGATTGACTAGAGGTTGGTTTTGTTTAGACTTGTTAGCGGCGAGCCCAAATCCCTCTCTATACTCCTTTGTTGGATGGCCATACTTCGAGCAAGCGAAACACTTCCCTTCAAATTTCTTACGGTTTGATCCTTGTCCTTTGAATTTGTTGAAGTTGTGCCTCTTCCCATGAAATTGATTTGGTTCATTTCCTTTTGGTCCCTCGAGTCTGTCAAACTTATAACCATTCTTCGATGCCACCAAATTAGTAGCGAGAGGAAGAATGAACCATATTCTTTCAATTGGATTGAATCTGATTTTGTTCTTCAATTTTGATATGGGCAATAAGTTCTTTTTGGGAAAAGTCCTTTTCTTTATGTTTCATGGAGCTCACATAATTTGGCCAGGAAGGGGGTAGTTTATCCAACAAACAATTTGCTTGAAAAATATCATAGATTGTCATTCCCTCAGCCAAAATTTCAGCACATAAATTCTCATACTTATGAACTTATCCCGGAACGGGTTTATCATCGAGTCATTTTAAAGGACAACCACCTACTACATGCATATTTCTTAATACCCGCATCATCGGTTCCATACTTAGACTCAAGAGCCTCACAAATTTCCTTAGCATTAATTTTCTTACGACAAATCTAGTAAAGGGAATCAGTCATATAATGTAATAGCAACCCGCGAAATGTCTTATCGTCTCATTCAAAATTTCTACTACTACCTTCATGAAGCTCGGATGATTGAAGACTGTAATTAATCCCATATTGTGCAAGTAAGAATTCTAACTTATCGGATCACATGCGATAATTTTGACCATCTAGTTTAGGCATATCGAGGCAAACACATTGCAGCAAACATGTTCGTTAATCTCGCCATTAGCCACAACAAACAAAAACTTAAATTCGGTTTTAGATTGTTAGAAAAATAGTATGAGGTGCGACTAATAACTGAAATTAACAAACTTATTTGATAGCCGTGTCGTGGTGATCTATTGTCCTAAAACCGAATTTACTCCCCTACGCGGTACACCGGGGACTCATGAGCAATCAATCTCCAAGGATACACGGCAAGCTATTCGAACGGCGAACCGAGCGAACAGTGGTGATCAACTTCGAACGAAGTCGAAGACTAGGAATCAGTCAAAGATTTTCAGCACAAAGAATGGTAACGGACACTTGCCGTAAATAAGTTTTGACTGTCGCAAAGGAAAAGTAAACCGGACCCCGCCCGTAGCCCGGCTTCAACCGACACGGCGGGCGAGCAGCGCGAGTGCGTGTGTATGGTGTACGGACTCTCCCTATACCTATCAATTTAGGAGTGTAGGAAAGAGAGAAGTAAATAAACCCAATGAAAAAAGTTGCAGACTCTCTATATGGGAAAATAAAGAGCAATTCAAGAGCATTTCTCTCTCTCTCAACAAACTTTGAAGCATTTTCCAACAGGAATTAGTCAAATAAAAAAGGTACGACATCTAGATCATATTAAAAAATAAAAAATAAAAAAGCAAAAAACAAAAACAAGGTAAGACATTTAGATGGAGTAGGTATTCACTCGCCCCACATTGTCCAGTTCTCTCCACTTTCCTTCAACACCATGCCGAAGAAATTTTAATCGCAAGCACCTGTTTTCTTTTCTTTTTTTTTTTTTTTCTTAGTTAGGTTTTTCCAGTTCAGTGTTCTGTAAATGACATATTATATTTGCCCTCGCAAAAATATACCGGAAATACACAGATTTTTCATAGTTTGCTTATTGTGATTTTATTTTTATAACTTGTCAACTTTAATGGTAATATCGTCCATGCATATGATGTCTATTTTGTTTATGTATTTGAAATGGTTACTCGTAAATTGCTATGCTTGGAATTCTAAGTGTCACCATTTACTATATAATGACAATTCAAATACAAGTAAAATGAGAAACGTCTTGATAGATTATAATTAGACGGCAAACCTCTTCCTTGATAGATTATCTCAATATGCTACTCTCTTTTTCCATAAAAGTTATTTATTTTAGATGTTTCAAAAATATTATTAAAGTTTAATTCTATAATTTTTAAAAGTGACTTTTCGCTTAAAAGTTGTGAGTAATAAATTGTGTTTTTTATATTTTTATCTTCCTAAAGTTTGACAAACTTCTTCAGATACGGATGGAGTAATAATTTAGGGCTAAAAAATTATATTTTTAATTTAAACGAAGTTGCATATAAATATATTACAATTAATATTGATCTTATATAAGATAGTCTTATTTGAGAGATAGTGTGAGACGAAGCATGGTTAGAGAGTAGACATTGTCTGTTGACTATGCGGGGCAAAGGATGAGACCTAAGACCATATTTTCTTATGTTGTCCATATTATAAGAGTTTTTGCTAATAGATGAAGTTATTAACACTTTAAGACCATTTGGTATTGGCAAATGATAAAAAA
The DNA here is from genome assembly GCA_021018815.1 of Talinum fruticosum. NCBI lineage: Eukaryota > Viridiplantae > Streptophyta > Magnoliopsida > Caryophyllales > Talinaceae > Talinum > Talinum fruticosum. Next base: position 1,787,233 of record JAITYX010000097.1, on the reverse strand, counting down.
GTCACTTAGATATTGTAAATAATAAAGTAGCTTCCTGAAGGATTGTATGTTTAATAGCTTACTATACCTTATAGTTTTATTTATGGAAATGAATTGCGGCTAATTTAGAGCTATTTTTGAGATAATTATTCTAGAAATTCCCTTGCTCTATTTTTTAATTTTAATTTTATTATTGAAAGATTTTTATTTTTATTTTTGGTAAAATTTATTTAATTTTTTTAATTTTTAATGTAATAGTAAAAGTCTTTTTAAGTAAATTGGATTTATAATTAAGTATTAACCATTTATTTTTAATCTCACGGCCCTAATTACGATTTTTTTCAAAAATGATTCAATTGTCACTTATTCATTCCAACAAAAAAAATTACTACTTATATATTGATTTCTAATTTCATATATAATTTTTTAAAAATAATTAAAATCAGGCCCTTGGATTTTGATCCAAATAACCTATTTATTTGTTTTTCTTAATTCGTTATATTTTTATAATATAAGCTTACTCAAGTAAACAAAAAATAAACTTGGGTAATGTACTCATTTAACTCTCAAAAAGTGGACTTCTACAACTATACAACATTATATGATACGTCATGGTATTAATTTATTATTATAATATTTAGAATGACTTTTTGGGAAAAAAATTAAAATTTACTATACTTTAAGGTACTCACATTTAATAAAAAGGTATCAAAGATATTAGAAATAATAAATTACTACCCTTAGGCATAGTACTACCTTATTGATGCGTGGTGATCAAAGGTTGATGCCACTTTGATGTGAGGAGTCGAGCTTTTTACCACTCGGATGCATGGTATGGATCCGGAGAATAACCTAGTTTGGGTGAATTTTGTGGCTAACCAAGAAGGGTAGTGAGTGAGTGGTGCTTGCTCTAGAAACTGATGATGGCAGGCTGTTGAGAAAGCGAGGTTAGCAAGCAACCGAGAAATAGCAGTAGAGTAACCGAGCAAACGGGTAGCCAATAGCAATCAATGCGCACTAGCAAGAGACAAGTGCTAGAGGTGAACGGTAGTAGATAGCATGCGTTAGACAAGGATTATCTAGTGAGCGACAATGGCAAGCATCAAACTACTGAGAAACAACGACACCTGGTATGAATGAGCTAAAGGTAATGTCACCACTCAAGATAAGATTGAGATCAAGGATTAACCACCACTCAATCCAAAGAAAGGAACAACTCTAAAGGCTAAGCCACCCACGCTAAATTAAAGTTCCTACTCTAACATAATAGTCCAACACTTGAAATTTTCTTAAGAGATTTTTAAGGGAAAGCCAAAACCGACTTAAACGTTTTCATTCAACTTCCACAACTGCTTTACAAGTGAGGAGGAGGCTATTACAAGCCTAAACGATGCTTAAAAAGTAAATGTACAATTAGCTTAAAGTTAAGTAAGACTCAAAAAGAACTTAAGCTAAGCAAAAATACATAAAATAAAATAAATACAAGATGGATGATCAAATAGGATGGCAAATAAGAAAGTAGCAAGCTTCATTTCCCAACAAAAAGTCCCACTTTTCGGCTGTCCAATGGAGTGTATTTTGTCGCCCACCTATGCTTCAATTATGGGTCTCTCACAAGGAGGAAACCCTTTTGATGAGGAAATACCTCTCTAGGAACCAAAGAAGCTTGCTTTCCAGACATTGCAGCTTCTGAAAGGTAGCAAAAACTGGCTGGCTAAGTCGAGCTTATTCATCCAATCATCCCACTGTTTTTTAGCAGCTCTTTCACCAAGGATGGAACCTTCCAACGAGTGTTGTAGGGCACTATGATTCATCCCATAAAGTTAACTAACTTGCTAAAGAAAGAAATTCACCAAAAGAATGAGTTTAGAATCTTAAATAATTTAATTAAGCAAACGGAAAAGGATTAAAGTCAAATCTATGATAGGTGTGCTTTAGACGTGATCACTCCAAACCTAAAATCCATTTGCCAAAAAACATTATGGGGTTTGAAAGTAAACTCATTAAGGAGTCCAACAAGGCAAGACTCATTCAAAAAATCCTGCAAGAAATTACATCCTCAAATTGAATGTCCAAAATGGTGAAAATTTAGTACTTAAAATGAGAAAATGAGGCATAGTTGAGGTAGTTCTTGCTTCCCTTGACGTTGATCACTTCCTTGGACATTTAGAGTGCCTTGCTACACATCACTTATGTTATGATAATAACATATTTTGGTTGACGTTTTGCAATTCTTGAGAATATTTTTCTAAACTTGCTCTAGATAGTTTTATTTTTTTGAATTTAAAAGAAGTTTTTATGAATTAATTTATTTTTATATTAATATTTTAATAATATATCTTCTCCAATCGGGCTAATGTTTTGAGTCAATTATATCTAAAAAGATGATATTACATCAATTATAAGTTGTAACACTATTGCACACTTCAATCGTACCATTTTTTTAAATTTAATATATAGTGTTATAACTTTTTAGTTAACAAAAGACTTTTAAAAAGTATCTTGTAGTAAAATGCATATCATTTTTCTATAAATAAAAAGATTTTAAAAGATTAAAATTAAAACATATTAAATAAAAATAAGTCCATATACTTCTATTTTTATTTTCCTTGTAAAAATCAAAATTTAGAAGACCTCAAAAGTTGAACTAGGTTTTTTATTATTCCATTGATGACCAAACTTTTTGTGGAGTATTTGAGAGATTTTTTTTTTTTTCTCCTTTCAGTTCTTTTTAAGTTATGATTTCCTCCTCCTAAAACCAAAAAGCACAAAAAGATACCAGGGACCTATGGTGTATGAAAGCAAGTGAGTTAAGCTGGGTTTGGTTAGCATGGCTACGCACCGGGAGGAAAGAAATCATGAAAATTAGGTTGTACAATAATTGTGATCTAGAAACCATACTGAAGAGTTGTAACCATTATGATAAGATTAAGTGTTCATGATCCAATTCTGAAGCTTAATATACGTTAGAAAGCAGATAAAATGTCTCGGGAAAATGGGTTTAGTTGTTTTCAATCACCTGCTCCCATTAGACTAATGTATACATGACTTTGTAGTAAATTGAGGACCAATTCCAGTTTGGAATCAGTCAGTATAATTTGCAACTATAAAAGGATTGCTTCTTTTCACCATGATCATCATCACAAAAGCTCTTTAACCTTTAAACAAGAGCCCCCTTCAATCAAAATATCGAAAAGATGGCTTCCTCGTGTAGTGTGTTTGCCTCCATTGTTTTGATGCTCATGACATTTTATGTAGCCTACGCCACTGATCCCACACAGTTGCAAGATTTCTGTGTTGCAACCAATGACCCTGAAAATGCATGTATGTATTCCCTTAACTTTCTATTCTTGTTTTAATTATTGGTAAGCATTATTCCAATAAAAAAAAGAAGACACATGAGATATATACGAAGGGCGGTAAGGGAGAAGAGGAACTCCCTCATGCATTTAAAATGGATTAAGTCCAGTCCACATCTCGTTAAATTCTATTAAACTACCCCTTTAGTAGCTAATTTCATTTTTTTATAGATGCTAGCATATCATGCTTATACAGTTAATATGCCATTGTATTGCAGTATTTGTGAATGGACTCTTCTGTAAGAACCCAATGGATGCTACACCTGAAGATTTCTTCTTCCATGGGCTTGACGTCCCTGGAGACACAAGCGGCATGCTCGGGTCCAATGTGACAGCAGTTGTCGCAGCAAACTTGCCTGGACTCAACACACTGGGAATATCAATTGCAAGGCTAGACTTTGCTCCATATGGGCTCATTGCCCCCACACTCACCCCCGTGCAACTGAGGTCTTCACTGTCTTAGAAGGTTGCATCTATGCCGGTTTTGTGACCTCCAACCTCCCTAATGGAGGGAACAAGCTCTTTGCCAAGGTCCTCAACAAGGGAGACGTGTTTGTTTTCCCGCAAGGTCTCATCCACTTTCAGCTCAACGTTGGTAAGACACCAGCTGTGGCATTTTCCGCGTTAAGCAGCCAAAACCCGGGAGTGAACACCATTCCTAATGCAGTTTTTGGGGCCCAGCCTCCCATCTCGGTTGATGTCCTTGCCAAAGCCTTCCAGCTCGATGCTAATGTGATCAAGTTCCTTCAATCTCGATTTTCAGCCGGCTCCAACTGATTCATGAATCAGTTATATTGACTGCTGTTTAATGTTAAAATGGTATACATTTGGTTACTTACAGTGTCTTGATGTGTTTTTCCCCTTTATGTTCGCTTAGTAGTTTAAGCATGGAATACAATCAATAGATGGGAGTGCGTTATAAATTATATTCGATATATGCAATTTTGCATAAATGTATTGGTTATACGGAATAAATAAATTATTGACAGAGGGATTGTGTATACTGTCTTCTCATATTCAATTGATTTGGTCATTTCAATGGCATTGATCAAATGATTTCTAATGGCATTAGCGATGGACGAATACTATGTGGACATTATTTTAAATAGAAGAATATTATTTAAAATTCATATTTTTCTTATTTATCAAAATGAAATCCATAAAAATCAGGTCATCAAATGAAAATTTTCCATTTTTTTCGATTGGATCTATGTGGAAACCCTCAAAAATAGGGGTTTTTGGGGGATTAAAAAGAAAGAGGAAATTTATGTCTCTGGATAACCTAAGCTAAGGATTATGGAATAATTCTACAAAACTCCTGACTGGGACAAGCAATAAAACAGTGGAGCACCCCTGCTGCAAGTAAGGAAATCCTCAACAGCTCTAAGTTGGAATTGGATGGTAAGTGGGAACCACTGACCAGGTCTACCATTGGGTTTGTTAATTAATAAGGCAACGGAGGGATTGACACTTGAGGACATATATATATGCTCGTACGTAGGTGATCTTGTGTTGGCAAAATTAACGAAGCTAAGCCAGCATAAAATGACATCAAGATAGGCTTGACAAACCTCCCAAGCTTGAAGGTGGCACCATGTAAGGGATTCCAAGAGATCAAAGGATCAAAGTCATGTCATGGTTTTGTTGTGAAGACTCGGACCTTTCGCATGTTTATTTCCGAGTCAGATTGATAATAGAGACTGTAGACTCGGACTCTTTTGTAGTCATTTCTGAGTTCTTTCTAGGAATCATGTTTAAAGAATCTATCTATAATAAGGTTTTGATTTCAAGATATTCCATGCATCTTAGAATCTTTTCTAAGTGATAGAATCTTTACTCCGAGTGTTGTAATATTATTCTCGCTTATCTCGTGATTGACTCGGACTACATACTTATATTCCGAGTCACATATCACTCGGACGTATTGCATGTATCAAACTTGTGTCCGACCCTATGATTCAAGAGTCATACTTGTTCCAGGTCGGATTACTTAGTTGCATAGCTTAGTCTAGATCAAGTTTGTTTACTTTGATAATCTTTATCCGACTTAATTGAGTTCTAGACTAACCGAGATGGAATTTGAGTTATTAGACTCGTAAAATTCCTTCTCGTTTCTGACCCAAATAATTATCACTTGATTATTTTATTTATCATATTATCTCGCGTCTAATCTTGGACCAAAGTATTTTATACTTTGAGAACCAAAATTGATTTGCTTTTGTAGATTATTTAATCGAGGCAATCATGATTTTTAAGCTGCAAAAGCAACCGGCTTCACACGTCAAATCACCAGCTCGAAAGGAGTCTTTTCCGCTTCTAGTCAAAGCCCCATACACTGCATCGGAGCTGTCTCGTTTCTAAATATGGAAAACTGGAACGCCATACTCAACGGTGGTTTCCACCTTACCCTTTCGGACATCGCCAGTGGTTTTGGGATTTCCCAAGAAGTCAAGGACCGTTGTTTCAACGTTCAAATATCGGCGGATATTTTCCGAGCGACTCGAAAAAACCCTCAAGAACGGTCACAAGGGACTTCCAGCTAGAAGATGGACGTAACGGCTACTTTGCTCGACCATCTATAAAAGGAAGCCAACTTACAAGACTTGTAGATATAGACACACGAGAGAGCCGAACACATTGTTAATACACGTACTCGAACAAAAATCATTGTATTCACTCTCAGTCTTCAACTTACAACTCCTACTCGTAATTCATATTATTCCGAGTTATAAGGTCTTGTACTTAGTTACAAACACTTCTCTTCTTACTTTCGAGTAAGGGTCCCTTGACTAAGCTGTAAGGGTTATCTCGGCTTAGTTGTCCCTAGTCTGTAAGGGTTATCTCGGCTAGGAAGTACTAGATCGGATAAGGAAATTTCTGAGTCCGGGAAAATATTGTAAGAGTTGTCTAAGGGAGCAACTCGGGTTGAGTCAAGTTCACGGTATTTTGTGGACTCAAAATAGTGGATTTGACTTGGTGTCCGGATTGACACTGTCTCGTGGTTTTCTCGTCCCAGGAGGGTTTCCACGTAACTTCGTGTTACTTATTCTCTCGAGTACATTCTAGACTCGGACTAACTCGTGCTTCTACGTCATACTTTCTAAGTTAGCGCTTTTCGAGTTCATATTCACCACTCAAAATCATCTCAACTTGAGATTAGAAGCAAATTCCATCATCACCCTATTCACCCTCCCCCTCTAGGGCGACTCAGCCTCTCCAAGAGCAAACTTTCATGTTGTCCAAATTGGCTATACTTTATATATCGGGTTTTTGAGAGATTCAAATTCCCTTGTTTTGAGGAGAAATTAAAACCTGTAAATTTTAAGTTCCACCTTCAAAATACTCAACCAAACATTTGAAAAAGAAACTTAAAATAAGAGGAATCAAGTTCCATTACAGTTTTGTCCAACCAAACAAGGCCTTAGGCTATTTAATGAACTCAGCACATTCATTAGATTACATACCGTCTAAGAAGATCACAATCACATATATATTGGAAAAGAAGAAATATAGAAATGTCAAAATTATACCTCATTTAAATATTTGGGGCCTTTTACTTATCAAATTGAACTCCAGCCCCAAACAAACCGTACAAGGAGATCATTGCGCAGAAAATTTAGGGTGTTCCTCAAACAATGGCTAATACCTCATATTTCTTTAAGTATGTCTCTTTGATTTTCCTTAAAACACTTAATATCTCTACCAATAAATTTATGATAGAGAGGGCAAAGAAAAAGTTGTCCTCTTTTCTCTCTCTCTCTTCTCTCTCTATACTCGCTCTTTCTTGCCTGCTTGTCTTGTCATTAATGACCTGAGGCTTCCCCGTAAACCAAAAATAGAACATAAGGCGATGGGGAAGCTATATTGATTAACGGTTTCGATCTAGACTTATCACTAAAGATCATGGTTTGAAAATTGAAAATCTCATCAATAGCGTCACAAGTTCCAGAAAAAGAACATTTCTCATTGAGCTATTTTCTTCAAATCATGTATGGCAATACACCACCAATGTACGGCCAACCGCCACCACCAATGTATGGACCGCCACCACCAGGATATCGAGCGCAATCCCATCCTTACCCTTACCCTTATCATCGTGAGCCTAGTTGTTGCTACCAATGCTTTTGTTGCTTCTGTTGCTTTATATTCAGTTGTTTAATTATCACAATATCAACAGTATTACTTCTCTACATATTACTGAAACCTCAGATCCCGGATTACAAGATTGATGAATTTAGCGTTACGAAGTTCAATGTTGGGCTCGATAAAACCATTGAGACTGAGCTCGCACTCACGATCAAAGCTGAAAACCCAAACACCAAACTCTCCTTGAGTTATGGGAAGGGCAATGAGTTTACCCTATCTTATGAGAATACAGTCATTAGTATGGGAAAGATCCCTAGTTTCATTCATGGCTGTGATAATGCAACAAAGATAAAGGTTCAGCTTTCAGGAAAGACCCAAATGGGGCAGAACCAAGTTGATTCATTTCAGAAAAATGAGCAGCAGGGTAAAATTCCTTTTCAGTATGAGGTGAAGGTCCCTGTCTCAATCATTGTGTGTAGTATGCATTTGAAGGAGTTTACAGTACAGGTGGATGGAAATGTAACTGTTGATAGCATTAAGCCAGATAAGTCGCCTAAGATTTTATCAATTTCTTATGAATATAAGGTCGATAAGTTTATGGAGTTGTAATTAACTGAACATTTGTCATTGAAAATGGTTTGATCCCAAAAACAAAAACAAAAAAAATGAGAAAAAGGATTCAGAACTGGGCTTATATATGCGGTATTCCGCACGCCTTTTAGCCAAAGAACAGAGGTTATTAGAAATTGACAACTTACAGTTGCGTGTTTCTTGTTCAGATGACGCTGGAAGATAAAACCTTTTTAGTTTGAGAGAGAGCGGTAATGTAATTATTTATGCGCAGAGTATACAATTCAATTATATATATTTTTTTCATTATAATTGAGTTGATCTTGTCTATAAAAGCAAGAGCCAGTGAGTTGCTTTTATCATTTGGTAACTTGCATTTGAAGAGATCATGTATCTTAAAAAACACAGAACTATGAATAGGGAGACTACATATATAAATTCAGTAGTCATGTTCTGTCCTGTTTATTTCAAGGCCACAAATGTAATACAATATAAATGCTTTATATAGAAATATAAGTGACATTACCGATTTTTCTTCATGTATAAGCACTGCCTAGCTAATCTCAACAAACCTAAACCCTCAAAATCTCGGGCCTGGCCTTCAACACCCTCATCATGCCTTCAGAAAACCAGCCAAAACTTTGACTCGTTAAATATTATTGTTCAATAAACCAGTATGTCAACTAGAGTTTACAATAGTTTATAAAATTTCAAGTAAAATATTTAAAACGTTAAAAATATCATCTTTTCACATTTAAAAGTATCGCTTTTTAACATTTTTTTTTGAAAAATATCCCTTCATTAATTTTATATTTGGTAAATTATTTATACCTTTTAAAGTCAAACTGCAATAATCAGCTAGTTCATAATCAGCTAGTTCAATTGTACAACTATATGCTAACTACTAAATTTTAACAACAATCTGCTACTCAAATGATTGATTTTTATACAGGTCCTATGTCCATTTATAACAACTAACTAGCCCAACCGGTAAATTTATCAAATATGTTTCATTCAAATACTCGGTTGATCGCCTATACGCTAACCGCTTAATTCTAAAAGCTATTGGCTATCTAATTAAATGGTAATCAACGATACAAACAGTTATTCACTATTCAAATAGTTTATTTTGACAAACAGGGCCATTCTGAAGATTATGACTTAAATTTATATAGGGTAAAGCTACACGAAAGGTTGATTTCATACAATGAAATGAACAGCTATGGCTCTACTTACTTTAGTTGTAAGGAGTCTGTAAGCATGGTTATTAAACTCTCGATCCGGATCTTATAATTTTACGATTCTACGATCCAAAACCCCTCCATCGATCCAACTGCCATTAGAATCTTAAACATATTAGAATCTTATGATCCTAATTTAGTTCAAAAAACTATGGTAGAATCGTAGTATGATTCTATGATCTTACGATCCGACTAGTGATTCTAAATAAATTTCATAAGTTGCGGACACATAATTTTATTCAAGAATTCATTACAATAGTATGCTTTTGAAACAAAATATTTTACAAAGTATACTTGAATTGAATTTCTATAAATCTTTATAAATGTTTGCTGAAATTTTTATTCTCATAAAAAAAAGTTTCGCTATTACAAATAAATATTACTATCGTACGATCCTCTATTCTATTCAACAATTCCGATTCTAACCACCCACATCAATTGTAACTAGAGACATATACATATACCTCCCTTGACTTTTTGGGCTTTAATTTTTTAAACTCCCACATTTTCGTAATAATTTTTACCTTCCTTTACCTTAGTCAAAAACGATCCGGAACCCCCAAATTTACGAAAATGCCCTTGTTTTTTAAAATTATAATTATAAGATGTATACTTTTTATCTTTTAATTTTTTGTTTCATGACATTTATAAATTTACTAAAAATTTAGGATTTTATTTTTATTTATTTTTTATTATCTGATGATTTTTAAAAAATATTATCTGTATTTTGATTATTTTAATATTAAAATTCACCTTCATTTGCATCATTTTATTATTTTTTTATAAAGTCATACTAATTGTCTTATAATTAGAAAAAGGCATAAAATACGACAATTAGATGACTGTATTGAAAACAATATGAAATAAAACAATTGAAGGTGAATTTTGATATTGAAATAAGAGAAAAATAATCAAAATACAGATAATATTTTTAAAAATTTATCAGATAATAAAAAATAAATAAAAATAAAACCTAAATGTTTAGTAAAATAAAAATAATCGAAATTGAGGGTTTTGGTAATGACTTTACAAGTTAGTTTTGAATTTTTAGAAATTATCTAAAATTAAAGTTTAAGGATGATTTTTTTGGAACATAATTTGTGTAGTAGTTCAGCCAGTTAAATTAATGAAGGATTTCGTTTTATAAGTTTGTCCATCATAACCCTTAAATAAATGATATAATAGGTTAATGAAAGTTAATGAAAATTATTGAGAGAAATAAAAATAAAAAAATTAATTAAAAAGCATACCTATTACTATGATAGTAATAAGTCCGGTCAAATCAGGCCTTTTACTATGGTTCTCCGGAGAACTATAGTATAGGTTTTAGGGCTGTTTATTGGTCAAGAACCGGACCAAACCAAATTGGACGGCCTAGACCAAAGACTGAATAAGGGAAAATGAGGACCGAAGACCGAATAAGAGAAAATGAGGACCGCAGATCGAACCAAACCGATGAAAATTCGGACCGGACCAAATTGGACCGAAAGTGTCTTGACATTTTTTTCTGGTGCCTTAGTTTTTTTTCAATTTACAAATGAAATGTTTTTTTTTTTTTTTTTTTTTTGCACTTCACAAGTACATTACAAAGATGGTATCACCATTCACAATTGTTTCTCGAAAGGGTCATCAATAAACTGAAATAAGATTAGATTCCAATCACCCAAATACAATAATTAAAATTCAAGCACATTTGACAATCATAAATCAAGATATGATGCCTATGAAGGTAGAATCAAAACATATGAGAATCAAATTGTAATCATATATCAAAAAGGAAGCCTGATATCGGTAGAATCAACACAACAGTCGGGAGAGCGAGAGCAGAGTTTGCCACGTCTAGTCCAAGCGAGAGAGGGTGTCATGCTAGTGGAGGAGACTCTCTAGGTGCCGGAGAGAGAGGGTGAGCGAGAGAGAGTGTCGGGGTGAGCGATGGGACGAGAGAGGAAGCATGGCGAGCGGGATCGTATTTGGGTGCCAAAGAGAATACCGGAGCGAGCAAGCGACATCACAAAGAGTCACAGGGCTGAAGAGAGGCAATAATTATGGAGAGACACGAGAGGGGCGAGTGAGAGGCAAGAGAGGGGTAATGAGAGCGGCAAAGAGAAAGGTGGTGAGAGAGGCAAGAGAAGCGTAGAGAGTATCGAGACGTAGTGAGAAAGGAGAGATACGAGAGAAGGGTAGAGGCGGACAAAGAACTTCAAAACTAATAAAAAGCCCTAATTTATGTCGGTCCTCGGTCGCACTCTGGTGGACCGGACCAAATTGGATCGAAAATTGAATAAGCTAAATTCTTGGACCAAGGACTAGATCGAACTCCATTGGTCTAGTCAGGTCCAGGCCGGTCTTCGATTCGGTCCGATCTTGGACCAAAGAAAGCACAACCTTAATAGGTTTGGTCAAAGGTTGGTTTGATTAGACTTTTTAGTATGATTCTCCCGCAGAAGCTGTAGTAATAAGCCTAGTCAAAGGTTCATTTGATCAAACCTTTTACTATGATTCTCTAACAAGTCTTGTCAAAGGCTTGGTCAAACCAGATCTTTGACTAGTTAATAAGTCTAGTTTAACCGTGTCTATATTACAACGATCCTCGGGTATCTTTTCAATTAATTTTTTCGTTTTCATTTCTTTGGAACCAAGTATTCATTTTTTCAATATCTTGCTATTAGAATTTGTAGAGGTTGAGTTTATTTCATGGACCCAGCATAAGAACTTGTCACACCTCAAGTATTTGACATCAACTCAACCTAGGTTTTGGATCAAATGAGAAACCTTCCTTGTTCCTTACATATTGCATCTCGGGCACACAACAAAATCTTCACCATAAGCACTAACACAATTATGTCGCGATGATGACCCTTGCATTTTCAAATATGACATAACCAAATTTATTAACAATCTAAAGCCCTAATTTCAAAACATTAAACTTTCTTTCTTAGCCACAACCAACAACATTACATTAGCGAGAGAAGAAGAAGAGCGAGAGAGAAAGAGAGTGTCAAATAGAAGATGAAGTTTCAAAACAAAACATAACTCATGGGCCAAGTTTACCTTTGCAACAATGGCTTCCTCTTTATCCGGGAAGAGAAGAAAAAGAAGATAGACGAGAGAGAGAGATAGAGAGAGAGAGTGGGCGTGGTTCGAGAAAGAGAGGTTGAAAGGACATATAAAGCTAACTTTCGTTGCCTTACAAAATAACATGGACATTTAAGTAGTTTCGGTAAAACTTAACGAGGACTACCAAATATGTAATAAAAAGTAATCCATAAATAATTACAATACAATATAGATCACTTTGTGGAAACCTTTCTAATAATATAGTGCCCTAAAATTAGTTTCCAAAGAATTAGGGGTACCACTGCGTCATTTTTGGTAACTTTTTAAGACAAAATTGGCCAAAGTATGTTACTTAAAAAGTTATGGCTATGGTCTAAAGCAAGCATCTAAACAATATAATCTTGAGTTGACAAAATTCTTAGATGGAAAAGGCTTTCTTTGGCCCAACAAGAATTTTTGCTCCTTTTTACTTGACTCTCGAGGTAGTCACATCTTTACTCGTGGATCATACTTCTAGGAATTCAAGCTATAAAAAGGATATTTGCAACGTTTTTACCATTAAAGAGTTAGGTGTAGCTAGTATTTTCTGGGAGTTGAGATAACAGAGTCAATTGGATGTACTTTCATGAATCAAAGTAGATTTTGGATATACTAGTTATATAGGTTTTTTTTGGAAAAAGTAAATAATTTCATTAATTTTCCAAAATAGGAGCATAGATACAACCTATAGTGAATCAGATTATAATTAATTCACTCCAGTTTGCTATAAAACTATCAGCTCTTACATAACAAGTATACTGAATGTGTCTAAGAATAGTCTCTCCATTGAGCGTTTCCTGCCTTAAAATCTGCGTATGCATCTTTCTCTTCAAATTGCACACACTGAACTGGCTAATATGGTATGGGGCCATTTTCTTCTACATGTATTCCCTTTACACTCTATTCTGAACCATTCCAATTCTCCATTGAAATCCCACTGCCTTTGTTTTTCTTTGGCCCATCATAACATCTCACCCTAGATACTGTGGGAGAATGAACAAGCGAAGAAGAGATATTGATAGTTGTCTTGATTTTGAACCTCACACGGCACACATTTATTCTTAGTGGATATCCCTCTATTAGCAAGCATGCTTGCAGTGATTAATCTTCCTCTATAAGCCAGCCATAAGATCAATTTGTGTATGTGCCATGAGCAGTTGTTTCATACGGTTTTCCACCAAGCCACCCCATTAGGAGAAGGGCACAACATTACATAGGCTGCCTGTAGAGAATAAACTTTCTGCGTCTGCAACCAATTGTTTGTTGTGGTCATACTACTCAAAGAACATACAAGCTCATTTTTAATCATTTTTTCCAACCCCAAACATCTCCACAACGACTTTGAATAGACAATATCTCTTGGTCTTTGATCATATATACTGTAGGCCATCTAGTCAACACATATACAACATGTTGTAGTTATATCGGTTTAAGGGGTGTAGAACTTGCCAAATTCCCTTTGCCGGAGGGTCTACAAGTACTATTCACTAAGACGGGAGATTTACTTTTTAATCATGATGATCATACGGAAGAATTATTGACAGACTAATAATTATAACAAAAGTAATGGAAGACCTTAGTAATATTTCTTTAGCAACCTAGCATACTACATCAAGAGGCAGTAATACATGTTTTAAGATACTTGAAGACTACACCGAACAAGGGGTTGTTTAATCTAATGCACAGAAATTTGACTCTCAAAACATAATTTGATGCATAGTAGGGTGCTTGTGGAATGTTTACTAGATCACTCACTAATTTTTGTGTGTTTTTGCTAAGATTTTTAATTTAACCCAAAACCAAAAAGCAGAAGACAATTACTAAGTCCTCAACTAAAGCAAAATATAACATATCATGTTAGCAAAAACTTGTGAGCTTGAATGGGTTTCTCATTTAATGCATGATTTCCTTATTCCATCAAAGTTTCCATTGCGACAATATAGCACCATAGCACATCGCATTGTAGAAAATATGTTTTTCATAAGAAAAAAAAAGCACCTCAATATTGATTGTCAATACGAAGAAATAAGGTCTTAGATGGCTTCCTTCGGACATGCAGCTCATATTTCTTAAAAAGAATAGCTATCACACCTTATCACCAAGCCAATAAGTGAAGCTCACTGTGATTATGTTAATTCAAGGTTGGGATTATTGGACTGACCACCTTTCATGACAACAACTTGATATTTGTTTGTTAAGCATCCTAATGGGGTTATTTAGGCTCGGGGTTTTGCAAGAAAATGAGTTGGAATGGTCACGGGAAAGGTGGCACGGTCATGACATTAATGGCATTGACAAGGAAACATGAAGCAAACGCTAAAATTTGGGCTAGAGGGGGGCACAGATGAAATCGTGCCGGTTGCAAAATGGCCCTGCTGTTGAGTTTACGTACGTTTTTCGTGCATTTTCTGTTTTAATGCCTTGGTTAATTGTTTGTAAATGCCGTAATGACTGGCTAGGCTATTTAATCAATCGAATTCTCCATTATTGTGTATGAAGAATAGCAAGTGTGAGGTGTATAATCTAGTGAGAGCTTGAGTGAAAATCCTTGTAAAGCTATTCGGTTTTCTAGTGTATCGGTTCGTGGTTTTTTCCCGGTTTGGGTTTTTCCACGTTAAAAATTCTCATGTCTTATTTCTATTATTTCTTTTGTTCAATTTCATTGGTTGAGAGCTCTTTGATCCTAACAACTGGTATCGGAGCAAGGTGAGGTTGAGAGTTCACAAAAATGGAGGGCGAAAAAGTGAAAATTGAGAGGTTAGATGGTAAAGATTTCTCGTTCGGAAAATGCAAGTCGAGGACTTGTTGTACCATAAGGCATTATATCAACCCCTCGGAGAGAAGCCCGCGAACATGGAGCAAAAGAAATGGGAGTTGCTGGATAGGCAAGCTCTTAAGACAAGTGAGATTGACGTTGGCGCGGAACGTGGAGTTCAATGTGATGGACCAAATAATGACAAAGGGACTATTGGCGGCGTTGTCTAGCCTCTACGAGAAACCTTCGGCGATGAATAAGGATCTCATCTGTTGGTTGTTTAACTTAAAAATTATAGATGGCACTAGTGTAGCGGATTATATTAATGAGTTTAATATGATAATTTCTAATCTTGCTTCGGTAAAAGTTAATCTTGAGGATGAGGTTAAGGCCTTGATTTTGTTGTCTTCATTATCCGAGTCATGGGATACCATAGTATTGGCTGTTAGTAATGCTAGGGATCCAATGCGTTAAAGTATGATTAGGTTCGGGATGTGATTTTGAGCAAAAGTATTCACAAGAAAGATTCGGGAGAGTCATCGGGAAATGCTTTTCATGTAATGGGTAGGGAGAAGCATTTGAAAAATTGTCGTTTAAATCCAAAGCAAGGGGTTGGTCTCAAAACCCGGGGAGGTTGTGTGTTGGGGCTGTGGGGACAAGGGACATTTTAAGAAAATCTGTCCCAAAAAGTTTGATAACCGGAATTCTTTAAATTCAATGGACGATGTAGGTGGTGGATTCCAGGGCATCATTTCATTCCGAGTCTAGTAGAAGTTTATTCCATAATTTTGTTGTGGGAAACTTTGGGAAATTGTTTGTGGCAAATAGGAAAAGCTTGGACATACTAGGCAAAGGGGATGTGAGAATCAAAACCTAAAGCGGAGGGTTTTGGAATTTGCAAGAAGTTAGGTATATCCTAAGGTTGGCGAAAAATATGATTTCGGTGAGTCAGTTGGATGAATAGGGATACCTAATTAAATTTGGCAATGAGGTTGGAAGATCGTAAAAGGGCATTAGTTGTGGCTAAGGGTATGAAATCCGGCTCTTTATACTCTACAGGGGTTGTAATAACTTAGCTTTGAATGTTGGGGTTAACGGTTCCAGTGGGAATCTTCGGGATGGAAGACTTGATTCGGGTTCCGTTGTAGTGGGAGTCAATGGGGATGACAGGGTGTTTGTTGGTTCTACAAACGGGTCATCGGGTACTCCACAAGGTGAAGTGTAAGAACCAGAGGTAATGAAGAAATCGGCATTATCAAGAGTGCTAGGATTAAATTACCCTTCAACTATTTAGAATTGTCAAAAATGCTACTAATTAAATCGATGGTAATCGTCTGCCACTAAGCTAGTTATTAAGTGAAAAAATGCCACTCGTAGGTAAAGGTGACCTGATGAGGCCGATAAAAACCCACGCAACCGGTTAGCAAAACTAATTTTTCTTTTTTTTTTGTGAACTATTAAGAGCCTTAAATTACAATCCCAAAATTTTCTCTCTTGACATTCAAAAATCCCCAAACTATGAAAAGAGATGGGAAACATCATCAATAATCATCATCAAACTTTCTCCATCAAGTATGAATTCCACATATTACAACCCGAAAAAATATTTGTCAATCATTTAATTACTTATATATATATATATATATATATATATATATATATATATATATATATATATATATATATATATATATATATATAACCCTCAAACTATGACAAAGCGATAGGAAACATCATCAATAATCATCATCAAACTTTCTCCATCAAGTATGAATTCCACATATTACAACCCAGAAAAAATATTTGTCAATCATTTAATTACTTATATATATATATACATATATATATATATATATATATATATATATATATATATATATGTGTGTGTGTGTGTGTGTGTGTGTGTGTGTGTGTGTGTGTGTGTGTGTGTGTGTGTGTGTGTGTGTGTGTGTGTGTGTGTGTGTGTGTGTGTGTGTGTGTGTGTGTGTGTGTGTGTGTGTGTGTGTGTGTGTGTGTGTGTGTGTGTGTGTGTGTGTACAAGCTACCTACTAAAATCTTTAACAAATTTGGGTTAGTTTTTGAGAGGGAGAGAATTTTTCGCAAATTGCTCCGGATTTCAACCTTTCCAAGCATAAACAAGCAGAGAAAACCCAGTTAGACCTTTTAATTCATTCTCCTCAACACTTTCCCGCTCCATAATAGAGCTCCTACACCCAGAAGAAACAAAGGAGATAGAAGAAGATGAAACGAAGGGCTTCCGGTCTTCACCATGAGTTTTTCTTCATCTTCTTCCTCTCGTAGTTCAGCCCACAAGAGTCCTCGCGACCATGTTGACGCCTCTCGTTTGTCGCTCCTCTTCCTCTCTTCCCCTGTCTCCCTCTCTTCATCATGAAACACTTCTTCATTCCCCTGTTTCGCAAACCGGAACGTGAACAGAGCACACCTATCGTCTTGATTACAATCTTCAACTTCAAATAGCCGATTGTAAACATCCCAAGAAAGCTAAATTGGCTGCCCACCTACCTCGATTCTCTCACTTCCCCGAATTTTCACTTCAAATTCACTTGAATCACCCTTTTCGATCAAATTCGATCACAAATCCTAATTCCTCTCCTAATGTAGCCAATTTCACTCAATTTCGTTTTCGGGGTTTTCTTCCTCAAACCCTAGCTTCTCAATTTGGGAGTGGAAGTTACAAATGAACAATGATTTGAAGGGGATACGTTGGAATATATTTAAAGCTCTTAATAGTTCCCAAAAGAAAAGAAAAATTAGTTTTGTTAACCGGTTGCGTGGGTTTTTAACGGCCTCGTAGGTCACCTTTACCTATATTGGCATGTTTTTCACTTAATAACTAATTTAGTGGCGGACGATTACCATCGATTTAATTAGTGGCATTTTTGAATTTTCTAGATAGTTGAAGGATAATTTAATCCGAGCACTCGCGTTGTCAACGGAAGGTAAAGCTCGGAGGTATAAATTATTTCTTATTATTTTTATTAACTAACACCGGTGAGCCAGTTTTGGATGGTGAAAATGTGCAAGAGGTTGATCATTCCAAGTGGAAGTTCACGTCAAGTGATGGTAATGGGCTTGATAGCTTGGATAGCCGGAATTTGGTAAAGGAGCTAGTCCAAGGTGAAGGTATCGAAACATTGAAATGGTGCAAGGCCTCAATGGGTCTCTTTTGTTGAAGGGACCGAGTTTTCGAGTGAACTAGATGAGTACAACAATGAGGTAAGCCATTAGTCTCTAAGAAGGAGATTGTTCGGCTATGGAGCCTAATAGGGTTATTTGGGCTCGGGTTTTGCAAGTAAAGGAGTTGGCATGGTCGGGGATGGCACGGTCATGCCATTAATGGCACGGACAAGGAAACACGAAGCAAACCCTAAACTTTGGGCCAAAGGGAGGGCACGGGTGAACTCGTGCCGGTTGGCATGGCCATGTGAGGTGCAAAATGGTCCGATCTGTTGAGTTTACGTCCATTTTTCTATTTTAATGCCTTGGTTAATTGCTTGTCAATGCTATAATGATTGGTTAGGCTATTTAATCAGTGTGATTCTCCATTGTTAAGTATCAAGAATAATAAGTGTAAGGTGTATAAGCTAGTGAGAGCTTGAGTGAAAATCCTTATCAAGCTATTCGGTTTTCTAGTGCATCGGTTCGTGGTTTTTCCCAGTTTGAGTTTTTCCACGTTAAAAATTCTCGTGTCTCATTTCTATTATTTCTTTTGTTCAATTTCATTTGTTGAGAGCTCTCCGATCCTAACAAATGGTTGTCCAACATGTAATGAGGCTTATTGACAATAATTCTCTTCCATTACATCTTATTTTTATCTCTCTAAAGCTCCAATGATTGTCCTAAGACCTAATGGTCGATTGTTTACTTTATATAACACCAAAAGCATTAGGCATACTATATAAATTGAATCTGTCACTCCCTTCTATGCCTACTTTTTTTTGTTTTGTTTTTAGATTAGAAATAGGGTATTTCATTACCGTTCAGGAAATTAGCCCATTACAAGACCTTAAAGGGAGAGTAATGTACTCGAGCGTTTAAGTCGAACATCATCAAACTCTCTTTTATTGTCGGTTTCCTGCTATGCTTAGCCAACAATTGTAGTCTATTCAATACTAAATATTTACAAGTTTCAGTCACCATTCGATCGAGTTGATTCTTGGACTCTCCTAAAGGCTCTCATATTCCTTTCCTCCCACGCACAGTATGCACGAGATGATGGCTATGCACAAATGCAGGATATATTGATGGATTATGTGATTCTTGAAATTTACGGAAACTTTTCCGACTCTTGAACATAGCAAATTACTTAATGTATTTTCATGTGGTCGAGCGGATTCTCGAGAATAGTTCAGCTGAATGAAAATTTAAAAAACAAATGTTGATGATCCTCCATTCGGTTCGTAGTATTAGTAACAAATAGCATTCTAAATCGGTAACCCCCATTATTGAAATCCTTTCCCACAAATTCACCATTTCTAGTGAGTATAATTTTTCTAAAATCAAGAACTACTTTAATTCCAACCTTGGTTAAAAGATCGGTAGAAATAAGGTTCCTTCTAACTTCGGAACATGAAATATATTTTGAAGTGAAACAGATTTTCTAGAAGTTAGTTTTAAAGAAAATTTTCCCTTATCAAAGACAGAAACAAAAGTAGCATTACCCATAAAAACACATTAACCTTCAGGAGCCTTTTCATAGCTTTCGTGCGGGTCTCTGTTAGTGCAAATGTGTCGAGTGGCTCCAGAATCAACCACTCATTCAACAGGTGTTACCATGTTTACCTCATAGACTACGGCAATGATAACATCTTCGAGTGAGGTTGGCTTGAGGTTTGTTCTATTTGGATTTATTACCGGTAGGCCTAAATCCCTCTATGCACTCCTTTGCTTGGATGGTCATACTTCCCTTTGGCAAAGCACTTCCCTTAAAATTACTTGCGGTTTGATCCTCGTCCTTTGAACTTGTTGGAGTTTTTCCTCTTCCCATGAAACTAGTTTGGTCCCTTTCCCCTTAGTCCCTTAGTTCTGTCAAACTTAAACCCATTCTTCGATTCCACCAGATTAGCAGCAGAGGAAGAATGAACTAGATTCTTTCTGTTGGATTGAATCTGGTTCTGTTCTTCAATTTTAATATAGGCAATAAGTTTTTTGAGGGAAAAGTCCTTTTTCTTATGTTTCATAGAGTACATAGTTTATCCAGGAAGGGGTAGTTTATCCAATAGACAGGTTGTCTTGGAAAATATCACGAGATAGTCATTCCCTCGACCAAAATTTCAGCACATAAATTCTCATACTCATGAACTTGTTCCAAAATAGGTTTATCATCGGCCATCTTAAAAGAAAGACGCCTACTGCAAGCATATTTCTTAATACTAGCATCATCAGTTCCATATTTAAACTCAAGAGCCTCCCAAATTTCCTTAGCATTATTTTTCTTACTATAAATCCAGTAAAGGGAATCGGTTATATAATACAAATGCAAACCACGACATGTCTTATTGTCTCATTCAAAATTTCTACTACTACCCTCGGGAGTTTCGGATGATTAAAGACGAGTAATCAATCCTAGATTGTGCAAGTAAAAATTCTAACTTATCGGGCCATATGAGATAATTTTGTCCATCAAGTTTAGGCATATCGGGCAAGCACATAGCAGGAAACATGTTTGTTAATCTAGCCATTAGTCACAGGAAGTAATTAAAAACAAATTCGATTTTAGATTGTTGGTAAAAATAAAACAAGGTGCGACTAATGACTAAATTAAACAAACTTATCTAATAGCCGTGGCATGGTAATCTACTGCCATATAACCGAATTTAGTCCCCTATACAATACACCGGGGACTCGTGAGCAATTGATCTCTAGGGATACACGGCAAGTTGTCCGAACGGCGTACTTGGAGCGAAACGGTGAGGAACCTCGAACAATAACCCGTAACGAATTGTAGAGAGGATGAATTTTTGTTGTGTATGTTTATGTGTGCATCAACTAAGAGAAGGAGGCCACAATTTATAGAGGAAGGTAGAGACCGAAAACAGGCAAGAGAAGAAAAGAAGGTTGAAGAAAAGGGAGGAAATAAAGCAAGCTAAAATCAAGGAAGCTGAAAATCAATTCCAATCAAAGATTTTGGCAATAAGAATAGTAACGGACACTTGCTATAAATAATTTTTTTATTGCCGAAAGAAATAAAACCATACTTGACTAAAAAATATAATCAAATAAGACCTATGCCCGTAGCCCGACCCGACCCGGCACGGCACGACATGCGTGTATGTGGTGTATAGACTCTCCCTCTACCAAACTTTCTAAGAGTCCAAAGAAGAGTGAAGTATAAAAATCCAAGGCAAAGGTTGCTATCTTCCAATGTGTGACAATAAGCAAGAGTTTCAAAAACATTTTCTCTCTCACATACACAATACTTTGAAGCATTATCCAACACTCCTTAGTTCTAATAAACTATGTGGTTGGGCTTGTGGGTTTAGGTTTTACATTACCTCATGCTCTAACCTATTGTGAATTTCTTAATTACTTTAAAATAGGGTCCAGTGAACACTACAAAAACAATCGTTGTTAGCGTCGGAATTTAGCGACTACCAAAAATCTGACGCTAATAGTAACATATTTAGCGTCGAATACTAAAAATGACTCCATTTGGATCGGAATTAAAAAAAGACACGATTAACGTCGGATTTTAGAGTTGAATTTTTATCCAACTCTAATAGAGTCGGATTTTCGAGTCATACTTTAATTTCCAATTCTATTAGAGTCGGATCTTTCATCCAACGCTAAAATTTGATGTAGATTTGACAAAAAAGGAGGCAATTCTAATAGCCTCCCGTCATTCACTCTACTCTCTCAATCATTAAAACTCCTCTCCATTTACTCTCTCATAGTTACTAGCCTTCACGTTCCCTTCATCACCGGCGGTCGTCCCCTTCGTCATCGGTGTCGTTCACCTCCGTCATCGGCGTCCTTCCCCTCCGTCACCAGCACTCACTCTCACCAACCTTGCTCCTCAAGTACGCCAATATCGCCTTCGATTTCTAGTACTCTCTCTTTCCCAGATTCACTCATTCGTTTCATCAATCTTGCTTGCTCTTCTTCCTTATCAATTCATTCCTCTTCGGTGCAATTTCGGGGTTGTACTTGGATTTGTTCCGTATTTTAAACCTCTACTGGATTTCTACTCCCTCTCGTCCATCACCAAAAGCTTCACCTTTTCCCTCTCTCCTGTCGTTTGAAGCTTGAGAATTTAGGTTAGTGTTTGTCTCTCTCCCTCCCTGATTGTTTCTCAATGTTTTGCTCTTTTGTATTATTTTGGATGAATTTTTAAATGCATGCCGGATGTTTGATGAAATGCCACAAAGAAATATAACAGAGATGAAGGTTCAATTCAATGGATGAGATTATGGTTACTGAGTTTTATTATTTGTATGTGCCATGATTCTTTAAGCTCTTCATGAAATAGAAAATAGGGTTCACACCTTTTTTTTTCTATTGTGCTAGGATCACTAGAGTGAAGCTTATTGATCCGGTGTAAGGACTAAGGAGGTTGTTTAAACTTATATCAAATAGAGAACTTGACTAGATTCATCAAAAATTTATTTTTATTAAGTGTATGTAAAAGTGAAGCTGACTAATGCCTAACTAATCCCGACCTCTTATAGTTCAAACCTCTGTTTTTATGGTTGCTTTTACCCTTCTTTATTTTCAAAGTGTTTGGATTTTTTATGAAGAAATGAAAGAAACAAAAGTGAGTTGATGTCGTTATTGCAAGATCATGTAATTACAATCATGGCTTAATTTAATGACTTGATTTAAGCTCCTGTGACTCGATAATGACCTGTGACCTTAGCATCTAAAATGACCAAATTATATGAATTTTAGCTGCCTAATCAAGTTTATAGTCCAAATTCTCCGAGAAAAAGTCGATCCTCTTGTAATTGCATTTGATGTAGATAAACTCATCATCATCACCTCTTTGTTTATATGTACACAGGCATACACTCGCACAAACAGAGAGAGAAAGAGAGAGAGAGAGAGAGAGAAAGAATGGTGGATTGGAGGGGTGGAACAGGTCGGGGGTTTATATAGCTAGTTGGAGGACGTAGCTGTCTCAATCAAGAAGGAGAGAAGGGGGATTCAATTAAAAAGGAGGTTAACTTATAACTGTCATCGGATCATATTCCACAAAATTTCAACTTAATAGAAAAATTGACTCAAGTCTCAACTATAGGAGGCATTTAAAAGATGGTATCATATATGTCTATTAAAATTACACTACACTTGTTTGAGACTTTGAGTTGAAATGTTTCCTTTTCAGTTATGTCCAACTCGTACAAGAATTAGATACTATCACATTGATTGTCACATTATCACTGAAGGTTTGCTCTTGGAGAGACTAAGTCACCCTAGAGGGGGTGAATAGGGTGATGGGGAAATTTGAACAAGTAATGGAAGAATAAAACTAGACAAGTACTCTAAGGAGAGTTTGAGTTTATGTTGAACTCGTAAAAGGACTACCTCATAAAAAATTACGTGGAACCCCTCCTAGGGCGAGAAAACCACGGCCAGTGCTAATCCAAGCACCAAGTCAAATCTACTATTTTGAATCCACAAAATACGGTAGAGAGACATAACCAGAATTGCTCCCTTAGACAATTCCTTACAAGATTTGCATAAACTCATAAATTCCCTTATCTCGATCTAGTACTTCCTAACCGAGGTAACCTTTACAGTTAGGGACAACTTAGCTGAGTTAACCCTTTTATCTCGGTTAAGGAACCTTACTCGAAAGTAAGAAAGAGTGTTTGTAACAGATTACAAGACCTTACAACTCGGAAAGATGTTAATTACAGAGTTGGAGTTATAAGTAGAAGATTGAGTATGAAATATAATGACTTTTGTTTAAGTGCGTGTATTGACAGTTGATTCAGCAATCTTCAAGTCTTGAGAGTTGGCTTCTATTTATAGATAACCAAGAAGATTAGCCATTGTGACTATCTTCTGACTGGAAGTCCTTTGTGACCGTTACGATGGTCGTTCCGAGTCACTCGGAAAATAGCCGTTGAAGTGTGATTGTTGGGCAACGACTCTTGACTCCTTTGGAAGTCCTAATCTATTGGTGGTGTCTCGAAAAGTAGGGTGGAAACCACCATTGAGCTCAGCGTTACGGATTTCCAGTTTTGGCAACAGACAACCCTAACACGAGTGTCCGGTCTTCGGTCAAAGGTAGAAAAAGCCTTGTTTGCTTGGTGATTTGACATCTTGAAGCCGATTACTTTTGTATTTCAAAAATGGAATAGCCTCGTTTGAATAACCTACAAAAGTAAATCAATTTGGTTCTCAAAGTATAAAATACTTGGGTCCAAGATTAGACACATATAATAATTTAATTAAGATAATTAAGTCCATAATTATCTCGAGTCCTAAAAGAGTGGAATTTTCCGAGTCTAGTATCCATTATACTCAAATTCCATCTCGAGTCGATATAGAAGTAAAGCAAGTCGGATAAAGAACATCGAGTAGAAAGCCTTAATCTAGACTGCCAATGTTCAAACCAAGCATGCTTGACTTAGAAAGATGAATTAACACAATAATTTAATCAAACTTAGATCATGAAGTCGGACTCGAGTTTATGCACATTTAGAGTGAGTGTTTGAACATGTAATATATTTGAGTGTTGTCTAAGTGACTCGGAACTATGTGTGAGCAGATTATGCTTTCCGAGTCGAGTCGGAATCAAGTGAGAACATATGCGATAGTTTACGTAACACTCGGAAAAGATTCTATATCACTCGGAAAACCTTCTAAGACAGATAGAATGACTTTTAATCAAAAACTTATAAGAGATGAAGTCTTATACTTGATTCCTTGATGGAACTCAGAATGATGTATATGTAAGGTCTAAGTCTTCAATCTCTCCCTTTTGATGAAAGGCATTCCATATTTAGACGTAAACTTTGTTAGTGATATAGATATGGTTTTTCATCCTTTCTCAAACGATTAGTCGGAAAACATGATAGAATTGTGTAGAGTAAATACGAGTGAACGAAACTTATATTCTATCGGATCAAATAAGTCGAGATTGCATAAAAAGAGCTAAAATGTCGGAGCAAAAGAAATAACCGAGTATTAGAGCAATGATAGACAAAGTTGTTGAATTAGAGCAACGAAGAAAAAAAAACCGAGCAAGAAATTGAGACTCGGAGATAATAAATTCGAAATAAGTGCTTTAAGTAGTAAACACATAAATATTTGCAACTTAGAAGGCATCAAACATGATATAGCAGGATTATTAATGAAATTTCATTATAGTTTAAACTAAAAAAATTTACACAAAAGAAGGTGAGAGAAACTCCCCCAAAAGAAGACAACAAATTTTTCTAACTATTCTCCCCCTTGCCTTTCAGCAAAAACAAAAAGAGGAAGAATGTATCAAGTAGATACAGATTTGATGTCCGGACAAAAAAATTGAAAAACAAAAAAAGAAAATTGTTAAGATGGAGGAGAGGGAGCGAGTCTGAATCGAGGTTGGTGGACGAGCGAGTGCGCCTTCGTCAATAGGATCCGAAAGATGTAGATGAGCGAGGCGGGGTAGCACGGGATCTCCGGAATAAGCTCGGCTCCGAGTGGCTACCCCGAACTAGGTCATCCAGAGGCTCATCCTCTTGAAACTCGCCTGATGGAGGGGTGTGCTCGAGCTAACCGGCTGCTGACTCGACCATGGTCGGCGAGGTCTTCGACCCCCTCGGACTACTATCCGAGCCGGTCATTTCCGGTTGAGGTTTTGGAGCACCTTGGTCCTCTGTTCTGCTGCTGCTGCTGCTGCTTGTTCTTCTTCCTTCTCCCCTTCCTCGGATGAAGCTACCTCAGCCGCGAGCTCCGCTTCTTCTTCTTCTTCTCCTTCATCTCCCCCTTCGAGATGAGGACTTGGTTGGACTCGAGGATTCTTCGGATATATCCGAGTCCATCGGATCTTGAGCCTCCTTGGAGTGTCCTTCCTGAAGGAGCTCAATCAGCTCCCTTTGCTCCTTAACTAGTGCCTTCATCTCGAGAAGCATGTCTTGCTGCTCTCGGATTTGGGATTGGGCTGTTTTCGGTTAATGGTCATAGACCGAAGGACAGTGTTGAATGACCGGAGGGTGTCCTTGAAGTCGAGTGGACATCGAGGAGATCTTGTCCATGATAGCAGAGGACAAGGCCAAAGAAAGAATCGAGAAACACCTAAGGTGGAGGCACCACCAGGTGGAGGAGGTAGAGAAAGACTGGGCTGAGTCCGAGTCCGAAGCGGAGAAGGGGGCCTCGGTTCGAGCTATGGACCCGGACACCCGGTTAGGTTTCCCGGCATCCATACTCAAGGAATTCTTTTTGCCAACGACAATGGTAGCCTCGAAACCGCATTAGGATCCGAGAGAAGAGGATTTTTGAATTGTTTGAAGATGAGGGTGGGAAGAGCCCCGAAAGGAAGTGGGGTGTTCTTCTTGTTTTGAGTCCGAGCGAGCACTGACTACCATTTACTCGACTATTGCAGGAAAGAAGTCTACTTCGTAACCCTCGAGAATGTCGTACAAAGCTTTTAGATGCTTGGAGTTGGGGTTCTCCTTGCTAGAGTGCTATGAGAAAAAAGTTCTCATCGGCAGAAAACAAACAAGGTGAGCTTCGATTTGAGTTAGGTCATAGAGAAGTTTTTGCGTGACCCAAGGAATTCTTTAGCGTACTTCTCAAAGAAGTCATCAACAACCTCGTTGAAAGGTATGGGGTTACTGTTCAAGATCATAGAAAAGACTTTAAAGAGGCGATGGAGAAGAGAGGTGTTGATGCGAACGGTTATGTTTTGAACTCGTGAGGTGAGGATACCCTCAAAGCTAGAGAGATTGGAATAGAACTCGAAACAAGTTACGGGTAAATGAAGTCGCTGAAACAAAGGAAATTGTAAACCCCTGTTGATTTGATATGGGCCAACCATGAGAACTTTGTGGTCCGAAAGAATTTGTCATCTAACGTTAGGTGTTGGGTGAGAAGAGGTTTGGAAGGAGTGGAGGGGCCTTCCTAACTTTTGGTACGAGGTTTCTTGGTGGCTGAACCAAGAAAATCAGGGTGGGAACCTCTTTTCGGCATGTTTGATGTGAAAAAGAGAGAGAGATGAGCTTTTGAGAAAGAGAGAAAGATAGCCGTACGAAAGTGAGCGGGAAAGAAAATAGAAAGAGAGAGAGCTGAGAGTGACAGAGCTTACTTGAGATGAACTTCAATTAGCTTGAGAGTGACGAGAGCTTCTTTGATCGCGAGAGCTTGCTTCGAGTTTGAGTAAATGCGAGAGGGAAAGTAAGTAGAGAGTAAAGTAACAAAATGAAGGAAAATAGACGCTATTTATAGAGAAATAATCGTCCTTCGATATTCGTTCGACTCGGCTTCTTCAACGATCACCTCGGACCTGTGTGACTGTTCCGCTCTCCAACGGTTAGAATTCCAGTGATTGTCTCTCAACGACTAGTTGTTTGATAGATGCGCGAGAGAGAGAGAGAGAGAGAGAGAGAAAAGAAAGATTTTGAAAGAAATTTCGAAATTCTCCACTGATCTAGAGATGATTTCATAAGTTTGATGTCCATTTTTCTCAAAGTCCGAGTCCGACTTAGTTAAGTTTACGAGTGACTCGGAAACCGTAGATAACCAATAACTATCAGCTCAGTATCACTGGTTCAACTGAACTAATGGTTATTAAAGAAAGTAAGCACACAACACATAATCATGCAAAGTAATTTCACTCATAAAAGCACATAATTATGCATTATGCCAAGCTCATTCCCGATAAAGCAAAAGCTGATCCTTACTAAGGGGCTCAATAAAGATATCGACTAGCCGAGGATTGGTAGGAATGAATTCAAGTTCAATATCACCCTTTTCAAAATGATCTCTCGGAAAATGATACCGACCTCAATATATTTAGTTTTTGAATGTTAAACTGGATTCTTGGTGATGCTTGATTGCACTTTGATTATCACACTTGATTGGAGCCGATTTGAATAAAAGTTCAAGATCTCTCAACTCGCTGCTTTATCCATAAAATCCGAGCACAACATGCTCCAGCTGCAATATACTCAGCTTCGACAGTTGATAGAGCTATTGAGTTTTGCTTCTTTGAGTGCCAAGATATCGGGGATTGACCTAGAAACTAGCAGGCTCCTGAAGTGCTTTTTCTATCAACTTTGTACCCGGTATAATCCGCATCCGAGTATCCAGTGAGAGTCAATTCGAGTCTCTAGAGTACCATAGACCCAAATTCCGAGTCCCTGCAAGATATCTAAATATTCTCTTCACCGCGAGTTAGATGTGATTCTTTTGGATTAGCTTGAAATCTTCCGCACAAATAGACAATAAACATTATATCCGGCCTACTAAAAGTAAGATAGAGTAAAGATCCAATCATACCTCGGTAGAGTTTCGATCTATTGCTTTACCTTTCTCGTCCGAGTCCAGTTTTATCTTCGTTGCTCATAAGTGTTGCTTTGCATGTTTCGCATCTTGAATTTTGTACTTCTTCAGCGACTCCTTGGTATAATTTGATTGATGGACATAGATGCTATCTTTGTCTTGCTTGATTTGTGGACCAAGGAAGAAGTTGAGTTCTCCCATCATACTCATTTGAAATTCTTGTCTCATTAACTCGGAAAAATCTCGACACGGAATTTCATTAGTAGCTCCAAAAATTATGTCATCTACATAGATCCGAGCAATAAAAAGTCTTTCCCTTGGTTTTTATAAAAGAGTCTTGTCAATCTGACCTCTTCTAAAATAATTTTCAACCAAGAAATTGCTCAATCTTTAATACCAAGCTCCGGGAGCTTGTTTAAGACCATAGAGAGCTTTTTGCAATTTGAAAACATGATTTGGAAATTCCGAGTTTTCAAATCCAGGGGTTGCTCAACATAGACTTCCTCTTCAATGAAACCATTGAGAAAAGTACATTTAACATCCATTTGATATAACTTGATATTCATGCTAGATGCAAATGCCAATAAGATTCTAATAGCTTTAATTCAGCAACGAGCGCAAAGGTTTCCCCACAATCAATCCCTTCTTCTTGATTGTAACCTTGAGCTACAAGTCTAGCCTTATTTCGACTACCAACCCACCTTCATCCAATTTGTTCTTGAAAACCCATTTGGTTCCTATGACTGGGTGGTCGGAAGGTCGTTTGGTCGAGTCCATACTTAGTTTCTTTCGAATTGATTGAGTTCCTCTTGCATGGCCTTTACCCATTCAGGTTCATTAAGGGCCTCTAGTGCATTTTTGGGTTCGAGTTAAGGATATGAATGCGGTGAATGCACATAGATTTTGAAGAGAGGAACGAGTTCTTACCGCACTTGTTCATATCGGATAAGATGTTTTCTCTTGGGTGACTAGAAGCATACTTGAATGCTCTACTTGTTCTTTGGTTCACAAGATCTGCGGAGTTAAATTGGTTGATCTTCATTAGTCTATTCTGAGTGAGCTTGTTCATCCGATTGACCTTCAACATTCCGAGCTGGCTCTTGAGTTGTCTCATTCCGAGTCCTGTTGTTCCGAGTCACTTCGTTCTAAGTGACATTGATTTGATTCTTAGTGAGCTCATTTTCATCAAGATCGTCATCTCTACTGAGCTTTAATTCGAGAATGTTGACTCACTTGGTTTTTCCTGTTCAATCTCATCAAACACAACGTGGATGATTTTTTCCACTTTGTTAGTTCTTTTATTGAAAATACGATATGCTTTGTTGTGAGATGAATAACCAAGAAAAATACCTTCATCCGACCGAGCATCAAACTTGGTCGGGTGATCCTTACCATTGTTGTGAACGAAGCACTTACATCCAAATGGTTTGAAGTATGAAATGTTGGGTTTCTTCCCTTTGTAGAGCTCATATGGAGTTTTCTTCGGGATAGGTCCGATGAGGCATCTGTTCAACGTGTAGTTTCTTTGTGTTGATTGGCTCAGCCCGAAATAGTAGGGTAGATTATGTTCAATCATCATTGTCCTAGCCATTTCTTCAAGATTTCGGTTCTTCCTCTCCACCACTCTATTTTGTTGAGAAGTTCTTGGTGCTTGAGAAGTTGTGAAAGATGCCATTCTTGTCACGGAACTCTGCAAATTCCGAGTAGTCAAACTCCCTTCCATGGTTAGTTCGAATCCTCCGGATTTGAGTTTGAGACTCAACTTGGATTTTCTCGCGAGCTTGCTTGAACTCTTTGAATGCTTTATTTTTGTGCTTAAGAAAATATACCCATGTAAATCGTGAGTAGTCATTAACAATAACAAGCACATATGATTTACCTCCGAGACTCTTGACGAGGATTTCACCACATAAATCCATATGCAACATTTCAAGCACCTTGGATGTGGCACCGGTTTTCAGAGATTTGAAAGATGATTTAACTTGTTTCCCTTTCATGCATGCTTCACAAATTTTATCTTTCTTAAATGCATAGTTAGGCGAGTCATTTTACTAAACCATAAGATGCAAGTTTCTTAATGGTATGCATGCTAACATGACCTAGTCTACGATGCCATACCCATGAATCATCATGAAGAGATGCTAAGCAAATTGTACTTTAGTCCTTTGACAAGTTATACTTGGCTGACCAGATTGCTTCCTTTTCCAATCTTGCCTATCCCAATTTTCTTGCCTTTGATGTCATCCCCAAACGTGACTTTTCCTCCCTTGTAATCTTCTAACTCGGAAAAGAGTCTTGAATCTCTTGACATGTGGCGTGAGCATCCACTGTCTAGGTACCAATGCCCTTTTGGTCTTTTCCGAGCCACCTGCAAGTCGAAACAAACTAACCTTTCTCACTTTCTCTAATGAACCCAGTAATTCCCTCTACTCGTGGTCCTTGTCCGAGGAAGTAAACTCTTGGGAACCTAGATTTTAATAACTTTGGGTTTGATCTGATTATGAGTCTTCCTTTTAGAGAACCGAGTGTGTGTCTCTTTCTTTTGAAAAGCTTTTTCTTTTATAAACCGATAGAGAAGGTTTTCTCCTGTAAGTCTGGTCTAGGCTCAGTCCTCCTTTTATTCTTATGAATGGGACTATGCTCAGCCTTCCTAAACTTCACAATTCCGGAATCCTTTTTGAAAAGTTCCGAGTAGGAATTGGATTCCTCCTCTTTGTTAAAACCAAGACCTTCCTTTCGACTGAAGGAGACACATTGAGATCCTAAGAGCATATCAAGGTTTTTCGACCTTGAGTAAATTTTAAAACAAGCTCTTGAGACTCGTTGAGTTTTTGCTTCAATTGCTCATTTTCTCTTCGAGTGACTCGGACTCAATCTCATTGGATTGAGCATTAGTCTTGAGTTCTCTTAGAGTAAGTCTCGATTTTTTCAATTCATTTTTCAAAGAGATGCTCTCAAAAGTAACCGACTCAAGTTGTTCTTTAAACTGAGAAGAATCGAATTGGACATTTCTTCTAACGTAAAAATATATTTGGCTAAATCAACTTTGGAGAATTTGAGGAAGTATTAAATTACCTCCTAAGGGTTTGTTTCCTTACTGTCTGCGAGTGATCCGAGTCCGACTCTGTTTCAGCTTCTGCGTCGAGAGAGTGCCATCGGACATTTTGAATCATCTAAGTCCTCATCGTCTTCTAATGAGTATTTATCACTCCAAGTGGCCATCATAGCCTTTTTCTTCTTTCTGTCTCTCTTCCTTCCGGGACAATCTTTGACTATGTGTTCCCTTTTGCCACATTCAAAACGGCCGAGTTCTTAGTTAAAGATAACTTTGGAGGAGATGAATGTTTACCTTTTCTATCCTTCTTGTCTTTCTTGTAGAACTCTTCTCTTGGCTTCTTATCCCATCTTTTGTACTTCATCATTCTTTTGAAGCCTCTAGCAATGAGTGCCATGGGATCCTCTTCGAGTCCGATGAACTCGGATTCGCTTCACTTGCTTCCGAGGCTTTCAGCGCAATGTTCTTTTTAGTGCTGACTTCGCGTCCTCTTCTTCCATATGGATCTCATGGGTGAGTAGCTTTCCAATGAGTTCGTCTAGCTTGAGTTGGGACAGGTTCCGAGCCTCTTCGATGGTTGTTACCTTGGTACCCCATCTTCTCTTGGGTAGACTTTTGAGTATCTTTTTGCACATTTCCTCGTGGGAAATCTTTTTACCCGGAGATTTGAAATTATTGGTAATCTCAAGTAAACCGGATGAACATTTGAGTAATGTTCTCTTCGGCTCCATCTTGAATAGCTCGTACTTGTGAAGATATTGGCTTATCTTCGCTTGCTTGACTTGGCTGGTGCCTTCATAAGTGTTGACAAGTGTGTCCCACACTTCATTGGCCGTGTCACATGCCGACACTCGGTTGTATTCTTACGAGCTGATGGCGAACATCGGAATGTTCATCGCCTTGAAGTTATTTACGAACTTCTTTGCTTCCTCGGTAGTGAATTCGGCCTTTGTCTTGGGCACGAGTCTTGTTTCTTCCGTCTTCATGAGAATGTAGTTGCCTACTTGTATAATGTTCCATACATCTTCATCGTGATCCAGCAGGAAACATATCATGAGCTTCTTCCGAGTGCACGAAATTAGATCCTTTGAACTTCGATGGTCTGCTGGAAGATCCTCCTTTATCAAACTTTCCATTGTTCCGAGCCATTTAATATTTAAACCTTTGGATGGTTAGATCCTTTCCGAAAGGCTAGGCTCGATACCAATTGAAGGTTTGCTCTTAGAGAGACTAAGTCACCCTAGAGGGGGTGAATAGGGTAATGGGGAAATTTAAACAAGTAATGGAAGAATAAAACTAGACAAGTACTCGAGGAGAGTCCGAGTTTATATTGAACTCGAAAAGGACTAACTCGTAAAAAATTACGTGGAAACCCTCCTGGGGCAGAAAACCATGGTCAATGTTAATCCAAGCACCAAGTCAAATCCACTATTTTGAATCCACAAAATACAGTAGAGAGACTCAACCGAATTGCTCCCTTAGACAATTCCTTACAAGATTTTCCAAGACTCGGAAATTCCCTTATCCGATCTAGTACTTTCTAACCGAGGTAACCTTTATAGTTAGAGACAACCGAGCTAAGTTAACCCTTTCAGCTCAGTAAAGGGACCTTACTCGAAAGTAAAAAGAGTGTTTGTAACAGATTACAAGACCTTACAACTCGGAAAGATGTTAAGTACGAGTTGGAGTTGTAAGTAGAAGATTGAGTATGAAATACAATGACTTAAATGCGTGTATTGACAGTTGATTCGATAATCTTCAAGTCTTGAGAGTTGACTTCTATTTATAGATAACCAAGCATATTAGCCGTTGTGACTATCTTCCGAGTCACTTAGAAAATAGCCGTTGAGGTGTGATCGTTGGGCAACGGCTCTTGACTCCTTTGGAAGTCCCAATCCACCGGTGGTGTCCGAAAAGTAGGGTGGAAACCACCGTTGAGCTCGGTGTTGCGATTTCCGGCTTTGGCAACGAACAACCCCGACACGATTGTCCGGTCTTCGGTCGAGGTAGAAAAAGCCTTGTCTCGCTAGTGATTTGACATCTTGAAGCCGGTTACTTTTGCATTTCGAAAATAAGATAGCCTCGTTTGAATAACCTACAAAAGTAAATCAATTTGGTTCTCAAAGTATAAAATACTTTGGTCCAAGATTAGACACATATAATAATTTAATTAAGATAATTAAGGGCATAATTATTTGAGTCCTAAAAGAGTGGAATTTTCTGAGTCTAGTATCCATTATACTCAAATTCCATCCGAGTCGATCTAGAAATAAAGCAAGTGAGATAAAGAACATCGAGTAGAAAGCCTTGATCTAGACTGCCAATGTTCAAACCAAGCATGCTTACTTAGAAAGGTGAATTAACACAATAATTCAATCAAACTTAGATCACGAAGTCAGCCTGAGTTTATGCACATTTAGAGTGAGTGTTTGCACATGCAAAATATTTGAGTGTTGTCCGAGTGACTAAGAATTGTGTGTGAGCAGATTATGCTTTCGAGTCGATCGGAATCATATGAGAACATATGCGATAGTTTACGTAACACTCAAAAAGATTCTATATCACTCGGAAAAGCTTCTAAGACAGATAGAATGACTTTTAATCAAACCTTATAAGAGATGAAGTCTTATACCTAATTCCTTGATGGAACTCGGAATGATGTATATGTAAGGTCCGAGTCTTCGATCACTTATTTTAATCGGTAAAATTTGTGAAACTCATTATCTAATATATGAGTTTAAATCTCGTGTACATAAATTTTGATGCCTCATTGTACAAAAAATATATACTATTGCTCCCTTACATACACATCTGTTAATAAATCAAGTTTGTAATTTTAAAAGATAAACATACTTAACTATTTCAAAATCATATATATCCGTAATAACGGAGACAAATAGAGAGTGGATGTATAAGAGGTTTGATGGAAAATACTTGAATGAGGAGTTCATTCGTAGGATAGAAGATGAATTTATTCCATTTGCTAAACAAGAAGAAAGCTTCAAGAGGTCAAAGAAGATGAGATGTCCTTGTAGTAAACGTGGCAACATGCCTTTCTTAGATGAGGATATTGTGAAATTACATTTGTATAAACATGGGTTTCGTGCTAATTATTTTCATTGGGTTAACCATGGGGAGACTTACCCTAATTTAGAAGTGAACAATCAACGGTCGTCAAATCCACAAGTAGAATCAATGCATGAAATGTTGATGGATGCATTTGGGCCTATGTCCTTAACATGGATTGATGATGAATGTGTGGATGAAGAACCAAATGAAGATGCAAAAAATTCTTTGAAATGTTGGAAGCGGCTAAGAGACCTTCGTATGAGGGGTGTGATTTATCCTTATTGTCGGTAGTCACACGGCTCATAAACATCAAATGTGAGTTTAATCTCCCAAATTTAGCTGTTGAAAATTTGTTAGCATCGATGAAGGAAATGTGTCCGTCTAATAATGAGATGATCGACACATGTTATTCTCGCAAAGAAGTTGCTTGCTGCTTTGGAACTTCCATATGAGAGAATTGATGTTTGTCCAAATGGTTGTATGTTGTATAGGAAAGATAAAATTAATTTGGATAGATGTGAGCATTGTGGGGTCGATGGATGTGAGAGGGGTAAAGGTATGGCAAAGAAAATACTAATATACTTTCCAATTGGGCCGAGGTTACAAAGATTGTATGCGACGAATGGCACAACGGCCAAAATAAGGTGGCATTCTGAAAATCCACGTGAACGTGGCTCTATGGCACATCCGTGTGATAGTGAAGCTTGGAAGCATTTCGATGTCACTTTCAAGGAATTCGCCGTCGAACCTCGCAATGTTCAATTAGATTTATGTACTAATGGCTTCGCCTCATTTGGCAATTTTAGGATTGCAACGCCATACAATTTACTACCTTGGTTGTGCATGAAGAGACAATTTATGTTTTTTACTTTGTTGATTCCTAGCCCAAAGAGTCCTAAGGGGAAATTTAACGTTTATTTACAACCTCTCATTGAGGAATTGAAGAAGTTATGGGATATTGGCCTTCAAACGTATGACGTTTTGAAAAAGAATAACTTTATATTGAAGGCAATAGTTATGTGGACAATAAGCGACTTTCTAGTATATGGTATGCTTTCGGGTTGGATGACATCGTGGAAATTAACTTGTCCTTATTGCATGGAAAACACGAAGGCATTCAGACTGAAACATGGGAAGAAGACCACATGGTTTGATTGCCATAGACAATTTCTTCCCAAAGGTCATCATTTTAGGTCTAACAAGAGTGCTTTTTGAAAATAAGGTCGACCATTCACCTCCTCCTCCTCGTCTGAAAGGTGATCAAGTATGGGATCACATATGTACGATGCCTAACTCTGTTGATTATCATGGCACAATTGATGGTTAACTCGAGTCTCACAATTGGACAAAGCGAAGCATATTCAGGAATTGCCGTATTGGCAAGATCTTCTCATACGTCACAATTTAGATGTCATGCATATCGAAAAGAATGTGTTTCATCAAGGAATCAACATAATCATGGATGTAAAGGGAAAAACTAAGGATGACATCAATGCAAGAAAGGATTTAGCCACTCATTGTAAGCATCGAAAACTAAACATTCGGACTATCGAACATGCCGATGGAGGACGAATCGAAATTGTTCCGGACGCTCCATACGTTATGAGTATAGAGGCAAGAAAAGCTTTATGTGAGTGGCTAAAACAACTCAAGTTACCCAACGGATATGCTAGTAATTTAAGTCGATGTGTTGATGGAAAAAATGCAAAGTTGTATAATTTGAAAAGTCATGATTGTCACATCCTTATGGAGCAATTATTACCCACAACTGTGAGGGAATTACTTCCTCCAAATATTTGGAAAGTCCTTACAGAACCGAGCCAATTCTTTAGAGATTTATATGCTGCTCATTTGCGAACATAGGATGTACTCCGATTAGAGGAAAATATCCCCGAAATACTATGTAAGATAGAGATGATCTTCCCTCCATCTTTCTTCAATGTAATGGAGTATCTTCCTGTGCACTTACCATATGAGGCTAAAGTGGGTGGACCTGTTCGAGTATAGATGGATGTATACCTTTAAAAGGTATCAGATGGTTCTTATCAAGTTGTCAATTAATATTTTGTAGTGATGATACTAAATATTTATACTTATGATGCAGATTTCTGCATCATTTGAAGAAGAAAGTCGGCAATAAAGCTTGTGTTGAACCATCCATTTGCAATGCATATCTAACAGATGAGATTTCAAATTTTTGTGCCGCTTATTTTCGGGAAAATGTTGACACAAAAACTAGAGATCTTGGGCAAAATGTATATCCTTATATCGAGGAGAATCAAAGTGACCACATTCCGGATGTCTTCTCCTCTAGTGTCGGGTATGCCCCTAGTGAGGGACGTATGAGAAACCTTAATCAATGCGAGTATGATGCAGCTTATGCATACGTTCTTCGAATTGTGAAATATTAGAGGATTATGAACGGTACGACTGTCAACTTGAATAATTTTGTCACATATTATCTTTTAATGATAACGAACTAATAATAAGCATTTTCCCCAACTAAGTCAATTTGAAGATGAAATGATTACACTACATCCAGGTGTTAAGAAAGATGAAGTATGGAGTAAGTTTGATAAAGAATTCCCAAAATGGTTTCGAGAGAAGGTTAGTATATTAATGTTATGTTGCGAGTGGTTTAATTATGTATTCTTTTTCATTAACTTATACTTTAATGGCATACGTTTTTCATTTGAACGAGAACAATGGAGTAATTAAAAGTTTGGCACTTGGTCCAAAGAAGGATGTGCACATTTTTAACCATTATTACATAAATAATTACAACTTTCACACCTATAAATACGGTCAAAACAAGGTTAGTACGAACTATGGGGTATCCGTGAAAGGGGTAAATGACATTCATTATTATCGGCATTCTTCAAGAGGTGATTAAGTTATAGTATGTTGGGGATTCTCGTTCTTACAAGACAGTTTTATTCAAATGTAAATGGTTTGATTCTATAAGGGGTATTAATACACATGAACAATATAAATTAGTGAATGTCAATCATACAAAGAAGTACCCAAGGTATGATCCATTTGTATTGGCATCCCAAGTTATGTAAGTGTATTTTACCCCTTATCCAAGTATAAGGAATGATAGAAACCAATGATGGGCGCTGCTTAAGATAAAACCAAGATCAACCATTGAAGCACCACTCAATGATACAACATTCCAAGAGGATACTAATGATAATCCTCCTACTTTGTGTGAGTTCGAAGGAGTCCAAGAAGGAGTTGAAAATGAACTTGAGGAGATAAGTGAAGAGGAAGCTAATGAAGACGATTTCAATGCTAAAAATAAGGATAATAATTTTTAAGGAGAGGCAGATGATGAGAATCTTTCATTATATAATGACATTGATGATGACATTATAGCTAAAGACGATGATGATTTTTAAAGTAATATTGTAATCTTGTGACATTGATAACCAAACGATCTATGTTATGATTTTGATTTATGTTTTGATTTTTTTGTGTATATTAATTTATTTTTGAATATATATACTTAAATCTTCTTTGCATGACATTATTCGTTGTGTATACAAGTAAGTCTCGAACAAAAAGTTTTGCGCTAAATCATGGTGCGCCTACTTCTGGTTCCGATTCCAATGTTGTGGCCGATCAAGCTATAGCCCAGGCTCAATCATCATCATCATCAAGGGAGATGGCTCACAACAAAGGGCAGCTTGTAGGAAAAGAGTTTTGTCAAAGGATGATGATAACTGGTGGTATGTATTAGTAATTTTGTTTATCTTTCATATTCTTTGGGTACTTTTGACTTAATAATTTTATTGCAGGTACACTAAGTCGAAGTTGTCACGAGCTATTTCAAATGATATCAAGAGTTTCTATAATGGCCAGTGCACATGTTTATCAAATCTCCCTAAAGAATGGCAACAACTTTTGTGGAGGACTTTTGAGGTAAAAAGGTTAAAAACAATTGGATATATATGAGTACTTATTAATATTTTCAATTTATGTTTGGTAATATTTTTGTAAAATAGGAAAAGTATACTTGGGCTCCAGAACTTTCTCAAGAAGTCTATGCAGAATGGAAGAAGAAATTTGGTAAAAATTTGAGGAACTTAGAGAGCAAGGTTGGAAAAAGGTCCAATAATAAATTTCACTTTAGGAAATGTGGATCACTCCATCTCTTTAAAGTTTCTTTTTGAGGTTTCTCTCAACATCTCTTTCCAAAACACAACCTACCATAGGCTTGGTCATATTCTCATTCTCCACCACTGTAGAGGCAAAAATACAAGCGCAATCAAGAGGCCTTTCAAAGCTTGTAACGTGGCCAAGGCTCATTGGTAGAAAGGGGAACCAATTTGGGATATGTGGAGCTAGATAGCCGAGGCGTAACAGCTAAGAACCAAAAACACTTCCAAACATGACTAAAAACTTTCTCCCAATTTACCTTTTTAAGCACAACATGCTTTAAGACAACTTTTGGAATGAGCATACAACTTTTTTGAACTTTCCACATGTCGACCACTTATTTCTTCACTTCTTTTCTTTGTTTTTTTTTTCTTCAATTTTTCTTTTTTTTCATTCTCTTTTTTTTTCAAATATTCAAAACTTTCAGGAATAGATATAATTGGCATAGGAATCATAAACACTACTCAATTCCAAAAGAGTCTAAAAGGGGAACTTATGATTTTTTTTCAACACGGGTCCCCAAATCAAACTACAAACTGAATAGGACACTCCATCATTCAGACCAAAACTACCCAATAAGTATTGCTCCACTAGACCTGGATTTGGTATAGGAAATGTATAAAGGCCAAAGATAAAGTGGATGCGGGTGTATCAAGAAACAGAGTTAAAGCTCAAAGGGGTAGCAAAATGGTATAAATAAATGGGATGGCTTTTTGGCTCATGTAGCTTGAAAACAAACGAATGCCTCTATCATATTACACAATGCATATGCCAAGTGTAGTCTCAAAGAAAAACAAAGCAAGTTCTAGAGGTATGCATCAAGGAAGAGTCACATAAAGAACGAAACATGAGACTAAAAGCTGATGAATTAGTCTATAAGGCTCAAAGTCTCACGGACTTATCCACCACAGATTAATAACTAGCTCAAAGATTTACCACATGCTCAAGTTTGACCAATCATGCAAAGAAATTCTTAAAGACACCGGCAAGCAACTCAAGACATCACAATCAAATTCATTCGCAAGTTCATTTTCACACAAAGCTTCTACCAAGAATGGGCAATCAAATCATGCACAATCACGCCCAAAGATCAACTATCACAATTCACGTCATCATCATGAGAGGGGTTTTCAAAACTTTTTTGGGATTTTAAAATTTTTTTATTTTTAAAGCAATAAAAGCTAACTAACAAAGATACATCACATATAAAAGAATGAAAGAAGGGATGGAGCGTGTTTACTTCAAAAGTTTATGAATTTCCCTCCTCCATAATTCCTCAAATGGCCCAAGATCAAAAAGAAGAACAAAAATGTAAGTAATGCAAAGATTCTAACCTATATGCTTAGGACTACATGATAAACGGAAAGGTGAAAAAATGAAAAAGTAATCCTAAGAAACTACATGAAGGCAACCTAAATGAATGCAAATCCATCCCTACCATCCTTAAAACATCATCCAACAGCTACAAGCTACTCCCCCATGCTTAACTCTTGCATTGTCCTCAATTAAAAAGGGCAAGAAAAGAAAGGAAATGGAAGAAAGCCTACAAACAACGGGAAATTGTAATAAGGGTGGGATGGAGGGATTTTTTTATTTTTTATGAAAGCAATAAAATTGCTTGGGTTGCCTCCTAAGAAGCGCTTGTTTAAGGTCCTTAAGCTTGACCCTTACCTCAAACGATAGACAGTAAGGATTGGGGATGAGGATAAAGTGAAGAATGGACTTGTGACATGAAATTCACTACCTCCTCATCATGATCAACACTCCGAGTAAACCGAGCTTTGGTGGGCAAGTCTCGGTGGAGTGGGTCGATGTGCGTGGCTCATCCCATGTGTAGATATCAAATCAACTGTAGGGCTGGGAACAGGAGCCAAGGGTACAGGTGGTGGTAGGAGGAAGAAATCAACACTTTCACTACGGATGTGAAAAGAGATCTTCCCTGTAGGTACATCAATCACAGCTCCTGCAGTTGCCGGAAATGGTCTCCCTAAAATAATAGGGACTCGGATGCTCTCATCCATATCCATCACCACAAAATCTTAAGGAACAACAAACTTCCCTACTTGAACGGGTACATCCTCCAAAATACCGACGGAGCACCGAATAGACTGATCTGCAAGCTGAATGGAGATATTGGTGGGTTGCGGATCACCTAGCCGAAGCTTCCTGTAGGGTGGAAATGGCATCATGCTCACACTTGCTCCGAGATCACAAAGGGCTTTATCAATCTATACTCCCTTAATTGAGTAAGGAATGGAAAAACTTCATGGATCCTACAGCTTAGAAGGTGACTTGCTCTATAGAACTGCACTGTATATCTCCCCCATGCTTACTATCGAAACATCCTCTAACTTAATCTTCTCGGAGAGAATCTCCCTTAAAAACTTAAGATAAGAGGGTGTCTCCTTGATAGCCTCTAAGAATGACATGTTGATGTAGACCTTCTTCAACATATCAACAAATTTCAAAAACCTAGGCTCTAACAATCTCTCGAGGATATGGTACATGTGGCCAATATGGGCGTACGTAAGGAGTTTTGGGGGCATGCTCATCTCGAACTCGAATTGGGCTATGCCGATCAACCCGAGTAGTACTATGCTTGTCTTCCTGCAAAATCATAATAGGACTCTCTACTAACTCTGTACTACGAGGTTTAAACAAGCATTGAAATGGGCCACTAGGATTGATCTCTGGCTGGCCCGGCAAATGCCCTTGAGGTCTAGAAAGATGGCTCACTTGTTAGGCTATTTGGGATATTTGGGTCTCCGAGGATCTTGTGGTAAGTAGACATGCCCTCAAACTTAGAAGTCAATTACTTGATAGATTCACCTAAGGCCTTATTTGTTCTAGACTGTGTTTGAATGAAGCTTTCCATGAGGCTCTCTAGATTTGACTTCGAGGTGGCGGTTGAGGTGCTGGATTGAAGGAGGCCCTAGGCTGAAAACTAGGTGGCACAGGATTGTTATTCCTGTAAGAAAAGTTGGGGTGATTCTTCAATCCAGGGTTGTAGGTTTGAGAGTATGGATCATTTTGTGGTCTAGAATTGAAGTTCCGCAAGGCATTGGCTTGCTCAACAGTTTGGAAATCAACTTGGCACTCAGCGGCCACATGTCCTTGCACTCCACATATCTCACAAACTACATACCCCTCATTTGCGGAACTTGAGGAACCACCGGAAGTAGACACTGCACTCACGCACTTTAGCTTCGACTAAGAGCATCTACCTTGCTAGCTAGGAGGGCTATAGAATCAATCTCATGCATCCCTCCTTTCT
This sequence comes from Talinum fruticosum, assembly GCA_021018815.1. Classification (NCBI taxonomy): domain Eukaryota; kingdom Viridiplantae; phylum Streptophyta; class Magnoliopsida; order Caryophyllales; family Talinaceae; genus Talinum; species Talinum fruticosum. The sequence goes on along the minus strand of JAITYX010000097.1, from coordinate 1,745,136 downwards.
TCGAAACCGACTTTTCACTGCCCCAATGATAGCTGTTGGAAGCCATGTTCTCAATAAGGGCCTTGGCTTCACTTTCACCCTTAGCCATGAGAGCACCTCCTGCAGCTGCATCTATAGAAATCCGAATATAGGGAGGTAGCCCATTGTAGAAAGTCTGCAGGAGCATCCATTCGGGAATGCCGTGGGGAGGACATTTCTTTTGGAGATCCTTATAATGCTCCCAAGCCTCGTAGAGTGACTCTCCATCCTCCAAGCAAAAGGTGGAGATAGCGTTCCTCAATTTCGCGGTATTTCTTGGGGAAAGAACTTTTCCATAAACGCCTTTGACAAAGCTTCCGAAGTGGCGTACTTGTTAGGATCCTCATTCAGCAATCAATCTTTGGCTCTATCCTTTAAGGAGAAGGGAAAGAGCTTAAGGGGGAGGGCTTCATCGGTGAAGTTGTTGATCTTTACGGTTCCACACTTCTCCAAGAAGGAGTTGATGTGTCGAATGGCATTTTCACTGGGAAGCCCTCCAAATGCATCTTGCCACACAAAGTGAATGAGCAACATCTTCATCTCAAAGTCCTCTGCAGCGACATTCGGCCCCACGATGGCCGAAATTATCGGCTTTACTTGTAGTGAAAATGGGTCCGCTTACTTTGTAATGGAAAAATTTACTCGTCTAATATAGACTGAAAAAGGCCTACTACAACTGTAAAAAGGCATTTGCTTTATATATAAAATAAAATAAAATATATTATTAGTGTAATTATTACTATAAAACTAAATATTAGTTTCAAATGTTTTAGATACTTTTAAAATGACAAAAGACCAAGCCACCTTTACTCCTCCGCTGGAATAACTTGTCAAATTTTGTAACATTAAAAAAAACTTAGAAAGTATTATCAATTACTTTACTATTTCAAATGATGAAAAATCATTTTCTTAATAAAGACCTTTTGCAAATGATCATTTAAAAAGAAGTTTTAGCCAATTTTTATGAGATAGAGTGAATATTTTTCAGAAAAGTTTGGTAAAAGATAGTATTAAGAATTTGCTAGTTTTTCTATAATTTTTCAAATTTTCTGAAACGAGTGAATCATTCTTTAAATAGATGTGGAAAAGGCAATGCTAAAGGCTCGCCAGTTTCTCCTCAAATTTTGCTCCTTTGTCATTTTTTAATTCAAACAGTCGGATAGGATGATTATATGCTCAATGTTCATAAAAAAAAAATAATAAACAAAAATTAGAAGAAGCGCATTATCCCAAGATTAGCGGGTGATTTTTGACCAATTTACATATGCAGTACGCTTTCAGCTATAACATTCACCTTGTCAATATCATCTCAATGCTTGGGTGCCATCATCCTATACCGAAAATGGTATTGACAAGGTATTTTCCTCATTAAAACAAACATTTTTAGTCGGCCTCTTGAATGCAACAACAAGGATTCTAAATTTAAGGATTTTAATCCAAAAATCCAAAAGGCCATATAGTTTGTAGGTGAGATAGAACTTTATCATCAATGAAGCTCAAATAAGGAGTATCAATCAAAACTCGTTATACCTTGATACATTTTCCCAACCCACACTCTCTTCCCATATGGCAAACATCAGGAAAAGTTGGAAAATGTAAGGGAGTAGATGAGGGTTGACAAGTGTTTATGTATTCCAACTTGGTTCCATCCCATTCGCGGGACAATAAAACTTGGACTCTCCACCACTACATAACCAATCAACCAATGAAAGTCCAAGTCAAGCTATGAGATAAGAGTATAGAGTAGAGTGCCTTTTCTTCTCCTTTTGGGATTGCATACATCACTTCAAACCATTTTCAAACACTTTCGTTTAGTGACACGTTGTTGATCGCTTAGTGAAGACTCGGACACTCGCTCAATACTTTTCCGAGTTATGCAAAAGGAATCGGGTATAATGATATCATACATATAGAGTTTTGATTCCAAGGCATTCTCTCGTGTCTTAGAAACTCCTTTGAGTAAAATAGTATTTTCTCTAAGTGATTCGGTCTTCACTTATCTCATTTACCGCTTTCGATAAGTGACTCGTAAAACCGGTTCCGTATTCCGAGTCCATCCTTACTCGATTAATCGCATGTTGAATATACCAGTATTCCACTGTTTCTTACTCGGAATCCGACTTGTGGTTATCTCGTTCTATTGTTTGCATAGTCGACATTCGTAGTTCATTTCATACTTAGTCTATATCAAGTTAATCCTCTCCGATATTCCTTATCGCACTTGATTCTTCGCTTAGACTAAGTCGGATGGAATTCCGAGTATCATGGATATTAGACTTAGAAAATTCCATTTCTTTTCCGACTCGGATAATCTGTTGGTTAATTATCATAATTATTTTATTATCTCGTGTCTAACTTTGGACCAAAGTATTTTATACTTTGAGAACCGGAATTGATTTACTTTTGTAGGTTATTCATTCGAGGATACACCTTTTTCAAACTACAAAAGTAGCCGGCTTCGAACGTCAAATCACCACCGGATATGGCTTTTCACCTTCCTCGCTTTAGTCCCGTAAGATTGTGTCGAAGTCGTCCGCTTCCATATCCGGAAAACTGGAATGCCAAGCTTAACGGTGGTTTCCACCTCATTTTTCAAGACACAACCGATGGTTTTGGGACTTCCAAGAGAGTTAAACCGTTGTCCAACGTCCATATTTCAACGGATACTTTCGAGTGACTCGAACGCTCTTATCAACGGTCACGAGAGGACTCTCGGTCAGCGAGATGAAGATAATGGCTACTCTGCTCGGTCATCTATAAATAGAAGCCACTTCACAAGACTTGAAGATTGCCGAATCTATTGTTAATACACATACTTGAGAAAAAGTCATTGTATTTACTTTCAATCTTCTACTTACAACTCCCATTACGTAATTCATTACTTTACGAGTTGTAAGGTCTTGTACTTAGTTACAAACTCTTCTTACATTCTTTGTAAGGTCCCTTGACTAAGCTATAAAGGTTAACTCAGCTTAGTTGTCCCTAGCTGTAAGGGTTATCTCGGTTAGGAAGTACTAGATCGGATAAGGTAACTTCGAGTCTAGGAAAACTTGTATAGAGTTGTCCAAGGGAGCAACTCGGGTTCGATCGGTTCACGGTATTTTGTGGACTCAAAATAGTGGATTTGACTTCGTGTCCGGATTGACACGGGCCGTGGTTTTCTGCCCCGGGAGGGTTTCCACGTAAAATCTAAAGTGTTATCCTTCGAGTTCATTCTAGACTCAAACCGCTTTCTTGCTCTTGTTTCTTCGATTCACTGCTTTCGAGTCCAATCTTTTCGACCACGCTTTTAGACTCGAAGCTGTCTTTGCCTCTTTTCCGAGAAAAGAGTGTGTTTTCGCGAAGAATTTTTTATCACCCTATTCACCCCCTCTAGGGTGACTCGGACTCTCCCGAGCAAACCTTCACTTAGGACACTTGTCACAATGCTCATTTAACATATCATAATCATTGTAATTGCATAGATATTTCCTTCATCGGTAAAGCCTTATTCTTATAATTCCACTAACAACGGCTCAAAATATTAGTATGGCATCCGAGTACATTAGTATCCAGTATGTCAAGTTTTAATATCCACTTTTCTGAATTTAATCTAAATTTATCTTTAAAAAATTAGGTTATTAACATTTACCTCATTCAAGATATTTGGAAATAATTTTTTAACACTCCACGTATTGATATTTATATTTTTACCTACCTTAATAGGAGCAATTAACATTTTAGTGATGCATTGACCTTAGTTGTTAATAATAAATAATGTTCAAAGACGATATGTATGCTAATGTGACATAAAACTAAGATGTACAACCACTATTGCCCCTCTTTTGCTTTCTCTCTCCTCAAAGCAACAACAACAGCAATGGCCGAGCACTCATCGCCTCAATTTTTGCTCTCCTCGTCGTCTCGGTTGGCTCGGTCGCGGACCACCGCTCGGCTAAGGCACCAACGTTCGGCTTTGCCAAGCCGCCCGTGGCCATGGCCTAGGCTTCTACTCCGGTACCAATGTCCGCTACCACAAACCGTCTCTATTTCTCCAGCAGCAACGCAACTCTCCCAAGCACTCGCTCCCTCGACCACCCGAGTCTCTACCCCCATCGCTGCTGGCTCCCCATGGGTGCTCCTTTCATCGATTCCAACGTCAACAACCTCACCGATTAATAATGGGGGTAGCAAATTTAAAAATCGGGGACAAACTTATCCTTTTATAATTTTATCCCTTCACCGTTTTTGTATTTTAAATATTTTTTATCTCTAAATCTAATGTGGGTACGAATGAATACAAATACCTAGAGGGTTAATAAATTATCTCCAAATATGTCGAGGGAGATAAATGTTAATATCCCTTAAAAAATTCATTATTAGGCCAGAATGAGAGAATTATGATATAGCAATCTTATCCCTAAATTATAAAATTAAAAATAATTAAATTCGTTAATTGGTTTATATTGACTTCTCTAAATCTAATTCAATCTAAATCTATCCCTAAAACCTTCCACTATTAGTCCAAGATAAAGAGAGGGTTATGATATACCAATCTTATTTCTAAATTGTAAAATTATTTTGATCAAATTTTACTTTGGGTGCAATTGTGCAAAAATTCATGTCAGTGCCCTATTATGTGCCAAATTTTATTTCCTGGTACCGGAAGAATTTGTATCCCAATAGTTAACTACATTTCACTAAAAGGTTGTTTATGCAATTATAGTTAAAATATTTAAAGTTCCATATAAAGCCTTCAAATAATGACAAATGAACATAATATGATATGATACATGATACCACGACAAAACATAAGTTATGTAATATTATTTGTTCACAATGAAATAAACTATATAAATTAAATTGTTCACCTATATAAGAGGTTATAAATGGAACTTTGTCAAGATAACTAGAACGGAATCTCGTATAATACAAGTCGCCATTAGATGCATAAACATGTGTGGTATACCAAACCATTGCAAGAAACAAAATGCTTATTGGAGAATTGGAAACAAACTTTACGACAGAGCCTTCAACGTCATCATAATTATGATTAGGGCAAAACGAAAATTTGCAAAATAGAAGGTGAGGTTAAGATACTTTCCAATCTATGATATCCTTCACCAAGATAAAGGAAAAGAAAATCCACTTTGTTATTATTCAAGAGGATTTGTCCAATTTAACTTGGATGGATCACTTATCAATAATAATGCAACTATAGGGTTCATTATACGAGACGATAATGAGAAGCTATTACAAGTAGGAACTTCCAACCTTGGTTTCACTTCTATTTTGATTGCAGAATTATATGCCCTAAGATTTAGACTCTAGGAAGCACTTAAAGCAGACCATCAAGAACTATACATATATTGAAAGTGATAACAAAATTATTATTGACGGGATAAAAGTGAAACTACAACTACCATGCAAGTCGATTTCATCATCAAAGGTATCAACCTCCTTTTGAGCAAGTTTTCTAGTTATAGGATTACACACATTTCTAAAGAAGCAAATTATACTTGCAGACTGGTAATTAGTGCATCACTTTGTCACTAACCCGAGTTGTTTGGATTTGTTGTCGGTCCCCCTCCCTTTACTTTATTTTAACTTATGAGAATTTAGAAAGAATACTGATAAGGACCACCTAACCTTATTATTCGTACTATCATTTTTACCCTGTCAAAAAACAGAAATGAAACTTAGTATGTGTTTACGAAATTGACCCTTGGACTGTGCTATACCTCCACCTAAGGCTTGTAATGAAGTCAGTCTTTGAGTGACATGATGACAACAAGTCTTTCTAGTTCTCTTGACAACGTTTTAGAACTCTCACTAACCAGCAGTAGCTAGCCCTTTGAGAATTTGTGTAGAATAGCTCTTGGACTTGGACAATCAAGTTTAGAGACCTTCTATCTTACGCTACGTACACTCCTTGACGAAAAGAGCAATTCATTCACTGTCTTTACTCACAAGTATTACCAGAAATTTTTGGATCTTGAGAATAATAGTTTTCCAAATACAGGTTTCAAGCTCTTTGAGATCCGGTTTCCAGTGGGCCTTAGTGAGCGGTACGAGAAAGAGGAGATCAAAGCCTAACTTTTTTGAGGTGCTTTTTGTTATTGGGCTTGGCATTAAACAATTCTGTGCGTTTGTTGTTAACTTAAAAGGATATTTGAAATTACATAAAAAGTATTATTTATTTTTATTTTTTGTTTATTTCTTTTTTTAAGGTCGTCGTTAATATTATTCTAACTTATTATTATTATTATTATTATTATTATTGTTGTTGTTGTTGTTGTGTTATTATTATTATTATTATTATTATTATTATTATTATTATTATTATTATTATTATTATTATTATTATTGTTGTTGTTGTTGTTGTTAATTTTTATGTTCGTTTTGTTTATTTCTCCTCTTTTCTACTCTTTTATATTTGTTTCTGATATATATATTATTTTTGTTCGTTTTATTCGCAACTTCAAACAAGTCCTTATTATTATTATATACACAAATATAATGCTTTCCTCTCTTCCCTTTAATCAGAGACTTAGGTGTAGCCTGCTGTTTCTTGTATTATTGTGTAACTAGATTTTGGCCATGTTCGACAAAATGAGTCTGTTTGAGTAGCGGATAACTGTTTGTGTAGGTGATAGTTGTTTAGGTAGTTGATAGTCTGTTAGATTTTAGTCTGTTAGCGGATAGTCTGTTCAATTGAGCGATTGAATAAATGTGTTCGGTAAATTTAGCGGTTGAGTTAGCTGATTATTGTAAATTGACGTAAAAGGATATAAATAATTTGTCATATATAAATGAATGAAGAGTTTTTTTGTCAAAAAATATGAAACGCTACTTTCAAATGTAAAGCTAATATTCTTAGCTTTTCGAAATACTACTTGAAACGCTAAAAGCTACTGCAAACGCTAAAAGCTACCGCAAACGCTAGTTAATACACTACCTCACCGAACGCTAATATTTGGTTGATTAGTGTTTTGACTTGGTCAAAACGCTAAAAGTTACTCCAAACGCCGTTGTCGAACAGGTCCTTTGTGTATGCTCTTGTGCGAGTGTTTTGAAGTTTTAAAAATTTAAGTACAATGAGAATTAAAATTTAGAAATTAATAGTATAGTTGGATAGTGCTGAAAATTTAAGAAATCCAATTAAAAGTTAGATTAATTTTTTGTCAAAAGTTTTAAAATAAATAGTACATCAAATCCAATTTTTTTTATAGAAAGATAAATTTCATTAATAAAAAATCATACAACTTCTAAAATGTCATAACAAATCTTTATTTAGACAAAATTAATGGTAAATATACTTTCGTTTGGATCTATACTTGCAATATCAATGTATCCTCAAACCGTGTTTTTCAACTTCAATTTGTCTTTCGCTTGATGAGGTATTATATAATTTCATTGAATAAATCTCTATATGATATAATATATCTAACTGAAAGGAAACATCACTTTGATCAAGCAATATGAAATTTCATTGTTGAATCATTCCCAATCAAAATCAATGAAACTAATTGATAAAAATATCAAAAATATACCCTTAAACTGAATCAACAACCTTAATAAAAATTACACAAATTGACAAGAGACATAACTCGTACAAAGGCCATAAATAAAATTTTACAAGAAGGAGAAAAATTTATTAGAAAGAATATAAAAATTTAGATATTGAAAAAATTGAAATAAAATGGACTTACTAATCACATACAGAATTAAGGTTAAGAGAGAGGTTGAAGGGAGATCGGATAAATACAAAAATATTAACATAGACTAAGATTTGAACCAAAACAAGATATAAGATTTGAACCAAAACAAGATAAATAATTTTTCTTAATGCCTAAAAACAGTAACTTTAGTTTTTTTTATCTTGAATAATTCTTAATTTATCCTTTTTATTTAAAATATTTCGTCACATATACATGGTAAAATAGATTTTAACTCTTGTTTTCTTCACTTATCAACTATTTCCCATCTTCTCCTTATTTTTTTTTCAAAAATAAAAGGATTGGATAGAAAGGAGTATAAAAATAGGCAGCATATGGTAATATTTTTTTGTTTGACAAAACATAGTAAAATTGTTAAAGGAAATACAAAACAATAAATCATTATTTTTTCCTAGGACAGTGCATAAAATCACATGAATATATTATACATACGCACCGAAAATATTATACATTGATATGGTTGAAATACCCAAAAAAAAAACTCCTCAACTTCAAATAAGAGAATCCTGAAAAACCTTTATGCATGTAATTTTTTTTCCTTTCACATATGAATATTGGCCAAGTTTTGAAAAAAAAAGAAAGAAAGAATATTAGCCAAGCAATGAAGTACAGATGAAATCAGGATGAAGCAAAACAAAATGCACCTTCGTGGAATATTGCCTGCAGAATGATTTGTGAAATATAAATGGTTGGGTCTTGGACAATTAGGGTCAACTAGCCCATGACACAGCTCGACCTATTAAAAAAGTTTGTTGGATCAGCCCGACCTATTTAGCAAATAGACGTGCCTAGAACTGCTCCCTGTCTGACCCAACCCCGCCCGAGTCTAATCACATGACATTCTTTTTCTACGTGTTATATATGTAATTTTAATATTTATTTATTTTTGTGGCTTGTGAGAGTGTATACTTTTAAAACTGCATGTTATATATGCACATTATCATATAAGAAATTAATTGTCATATTCATCCTTTATTATAAAATAAAAGAGAAGAATAAGATTTTAACCCACACTGAATGGGCCATATGAGTGTTCATCCTATAGTCCATGACTCTATTGGACATAAGTGGTATTGCACATTTTATTGACTACTAAATAAAATACTCTATTATTTTGGGAGAAAATTAATTGATGCTATGTACTTCAGAAATTGGTGAATAGAGATTGTTTGGACATATGAAACACAATGGCTCTATGTGAAAATTTGAATAAGAGAATGACTTTATGTTAAATACTCTCTCTTTTTACAATATACGTCATTTTAATTAACTTTTTTCGTTTTATAATATCTGTTACTTTACAATTCTAATGACATATTAATTGTAATTTTATCAATTTATCCTTATTAATTATTTTTTTCTATTTTTTATTCATTGATTTTATTAATTATTTTTTTCTATTTTTTATTCATTGATTTTCTTCTTCTAATGAAATTTTGGGGCAACTTAATCTTTTAACATAAATTTTTATCATGTTTCCCAAAACCCAAAAACGTCAAGCATTTTGAACAGAGGGAGTAATAGCAGATGGTTTGCAAAACCGGCCAAGGGAAAGACAGTTACAACTAGAGCAATTATTTGTGCCTTCTGGGCTTATTTCACATGTAATTTTCTTGGAGCAATGAAAATTTTGACTTTGTTACCCAAAGAAAAGGAAAATCAGAAGGGCTAGGTGTCCGTATGAGTAAATAGAAACCTTAATTGGTTCACTAATCGTACTAGTTTATAGATGACTGTTAATTTAAATGGTATATTAAATTTATTTAAAGTTAACATTAAAGATTTGAGCTTGAATGCTATCTATATCATCTTTACACTTCTCTTGCGCCAAAAAGAAAAACAATCTCTTCCTTTTCTCAAATTGTATCTCCCACCCAAACCAGTTCCCCTGGAGAAGTTTGGTTAGGGAAAATAGAAGTTTAGTTGTAAAATCACTGGATTTTCTCAGAGCAAGTTCAATGAGCGACTTATTTAGATAATATAACAAAAAATACAAGTTTTATTAAGAGAACTAGGGAGAATAAACGTCTTCTGCATTTGACACTCTTTTGGGTTATTCTTGATTTAAATGCTACAGTATGAATGATAATTACACGAGAAGTGATCAAAGCAACAATTTGGACAACAATAACAGACTCGAGCGAGCATTTTTGTGCCCTACGGGCTACTGCATCACACACTGTACCCCTTAAAGTTATAGAGAGATCAGGATAAGCAAATGAAATATTACTACCAGCACAAGGCACATTATCTATGTTGTTCTTGATCAGTTGTAAGACATACATCCCGTCACTTTATTTAAGATGGCAATTGCTTATGACAAGCTATATATCAACTTCAGATTTGCGTTAAGTATATCCAAGATCATAACTGAGTGATTCAATATCAGACATGACGCTTATTCAGATCAGGTCTTTTTGAATATATGCCTCACACTTGTTCATAAAAGATAATCAACTTGCCATTCATAAATCCAATTTAACGACATATTAGAGCAGAAATTGGGCCATTTAAAACTTACTGATATCTACGTATAAAGACTCTAATGGAGAACTCTGAACATCATAATGACCTGTCTCCTGAAAAAGAAAAGTTTACTGACACTATAACACAAGGGGAGAAGAAATTGTTCTTGAAAGAACTCCATGAACCAAAAGGCTGAAAAAGGTAAAGCAGGAAATGCAGCAATACAAATGTCGATGTGGTTGGAGATTCAATATTTACACTTGTTCTGCCGCTGATGAACCTTCTTAAGTTCCCTAAACTTAGCTGCTATCTCATCATAATCAGGCAGTTTTGGATGAACATGTGGAGGAGAGACCAAATTACTAGCCCCATTGAACTCTTTAGGGACCTTGTTGATCGGTACAGAATTTGACCGACAAATCTCCTTGCTGTGGAGCTCCAGTTCCTTCCTCTGAGGTGTTGTCACTGCCCTTACATAGGGTGGGGGTAGCAGACATCTTCTCATCAAACGGCTACCAATAGATTCTGTTCTCGGTGCTTGAGTAAGAGGACTCATTAGTCCCATTCCTTCAATTTCCTCTCGATATACATTATACTCCAGGACATCGTCATTGTTGTAGAAGTAGCAGGGTCGGTCCAAGCTACACTGGTGTCTTCCCTTATCAAGTGAACAAATTCTCTTCTCATTCAGATTTTTCGTCTGATATCTTCTCTGACAATGCGGACTCTTACTGTAACAAGTCAGAAAGTAAGCATCATTTCTATTGTTCTCCATCGACACTGATCTCCTTCTCATCCTTTTGCTCGCCAATTTTGGATCATAACTATGCCCTTTTGTCTCCCATATCAATGGAGACTTGAACACAAAAATTCGCTGATCCTGATCAAGGCTTTGCATGGTTTCTTTGATAGGAGATTTGAACTCTTCTACATCGTCAAGATAAATCACCGGCTGATCCTCTGGATATTCAGTTGAGCTTTCTGACGAATATCCATCTTCTTCAATATCTTGCCTTTCTCGTCTCTTCTTGCAGGCATCGGTTTTGCAATCATACAGAGGAGTTAATTGTGTGAAGCTGTCAAGTATTTCCCCATCTAGAATCTCAGCCATAGCGATTGCTTCACAATGGACCAGTTGGTGGAAATTAACTTTGTCAACTTCTCTATTATGTCTATGAACTTCACTGACCTCAGTTACCTGTGATAAAATTCAACATAAATAATTTTCTTTAAAAGGGCTCGTTGAAAACTATGAATTATAATCATAATAATAGAATGAAAAGTTATTTATCGAAACTACCCTTGCTGGTTGAGCATGAAACTCAGGCTTGTATTCGAGTGCCAGTGGCCCTGATTTAAACAAGTAATCCCTCACTATTTCATCTAGCAATCTGTTCTTCTCTCTCTCTGGTACAGTTTGCACGGTTAGCTTATCTTTCACCTGCATATTGAATCAACTCTTACGTTATTTTTCAGAAAAATTGCAAACAGAACATATCTTTTGGAATGCATGAAAGACCTGAAAGCTAACAAGGTTTCCAGGCTGAAATTCAACCGCCATGGAGGCAAATCTCTGGCCATAACGCTCCCGAAACAACTTCCTTAGGAGGCTGAGCTCGGGAAGATCACCACATCTTGCTGAGGCGAAAATGAGAGTAGAAACCGCCTCATTGATATCATTTGGAAGGTCCCTTGATTAAGAGCACAACAATCATAAAGTGCAAGATCTATCGTCATATCATTGATTTGCACAACCCAGAAGCAATTTTTCAAAGGATATATGTGAGCTAAAATAACAAGATACATACTTGTGTCTACGAATGTAGGGAAGGTGAAGTACTATAAACTCAGAGTAATGATCCAACAATTCATAAGCTGATACTATATTCTCATCCTTGTACACTTGCTCCAGCTGCAAATACCAAAACGTAAAACAAAGTAAAATTTTCCCATGTGGTACAATTACTTAAAGGTTGTTCCTAGAACCATATATATCGCTGAAAACATGGAATCAATTGTACCCGGTTGAAGGCAATCTGTTCATGGCCGTTCTTCAAAAGATGAGCAACGTCTTCTCTCAACTGCTTGGCGATTGCCCATCTTTTGCTCTTCAGGATCTTGAGACGGCATTGAACTGTCTTGATCAACTTCTTGCTGAAATCATTCCCAGAAATACAGTTAAAGAAATTTGACAAACTAGCCATGTCAATCGATATATTCAGAGCTGGGGTTAATTAACCAAATGAAACTCAAGCATGCATATGGAGATTAACATAAGAGCACACAAAAAAATGCTCGAGTTTTTACCAGTTGGAAGCTTTTCTCCATCCAAGCAAGAAATCAAACATGCTCAGAGATCCCCTATTCTGGATTAAATTAAGCTATCCAGAAGCTAATCAATCAGAATCTATCTATTATCTATCTATTATATTATAAAAGGAGAATGTGTTTGACCTCTCTCCCTTAATTTTAGGAGTAAAGCTGAATTATCATTGTAGATGTTCTTCGGTGAATAAATCTCAATCCTTCAAATTTTGTTACACTAAAAAAATAAAGAAACAAATGTTGACTCATTAAATTCCAACCCCCACTCTGACTAACTTCCATAATTCCTCCTTAATTATCTCTTTTCCCAGCCCCAGTAAATTCCAACCACCACTATCAGTAACTACACAGCGCACGTCTTCCCCCGTGTATCCACACTCCCCCTACCCCACGGCCAGAAGCGCATAACCCGTTTCTCCCACTGCCACTTCCTCTCGCTCTCTCAACACTCCAACAATATCAACGAACCCAGCCCTGAAATACACCGATTATCAACGGATACTGGCAGAGAAGCTTGGGCAGGATGATTACTGTAGTTTCTGGTTCAGTTCGACTTAATTCATCAGCTTTGATGGGGCCAAAGGTCTGATGGATTAGGATAACGTTTGTGTTGGTTTGCTTTTTCCCTTGATTTATGGGTTTAATTTATGTTTTTTCGTGCTAGATATTTTTGACAGAAGGGGTTGGAACTTTTAAAGAAATGGAGTAATTTTGAGATGGAAGGTTAGTAAAAGGAAGGATTAAATGGTGGTATCAGAATTTCCATCCCCGCTCCTCCTCTCTGTTAACTGATTAGGATAGTTAAGGTTGAACTCGGCTTCATCTATGACAAAGTTTCATTTTCTAATTTTTTGTTCTCTTTCATTTCATTGGAGCAAGGGTTTTGATGGATTGGTTAAATTTAATAAATCAGTGAGGTCTTAGATTCTTTTCCTTGATTTTCTTCTTCTGTAAATTGATTAGTTGTCCAGGTTGATCAGAGCCTTATCATATTGTAAATTCAAGTGGCTGCCTGGGAACAGAAAATATAAAAGTTGAGAGATGTAAAATTATTCCTCTGTCTCTTTTATCATATTCTAATTTTGGTCTGGATTTGACCTTCAATCTCACCTCCTTTCTCCTTTCCTTTGTGCCACAGTTGCCAGCTTCCTTTTTCCACAACTCTACTACAGTACTATTGCTCTCCTCATTGAATTGATTTTACGTAGGTTCCCTATTTTTCCTGTAATCACTTCCCCGGTTAATGATTTCCTTGATGTCTTTTAATGCTTGGAGCTCTTTGCTCTTATCAAACACTCTCAACAATTGACTTTAGCTGATGAAGTTTGTTTCATGTAATTATTCAAGTTATCGGTAACCTTTACAACATTAAATTTTCAAATCATGGTATGTTATTTAGACAGTCTCCTATTCTCTACGATATTGAGCCAGGTACACTCTTAACAAGTTTGATCAATGAAATTTGTTTCATACCGACAGCCTCAATTGTTCTAAAATATTACAAAAATTTCTCACATTATTACAACCACAACAAGTTCCATCTTTAACAAGTTTAACAACATAATTCCATATTTCACAATAAGTTCCAGCAAAGAATATATTACAATGTTGTGAAATATAATACAAAGAGTACTCTTCTTTCGGTATTTATGTGAAAAAGTTCATCTCTCGTCTTGAAACTTTGTGGTATAAACTGATTTCAATGTTTTTGCCCCAAGGAAAATCTCTATTTACCCAAAGTAGATACTTTTGTAGTAGATTTAGTTATGTGATTGTCTTAATGACGATATTGCTTGCTTGGAGTTGTTGTGGAGGTAGCCTGGACAACATATATACATCATATTTGCTTGTCCATGTTACCTCTGCATGAACTCCAAGCAAGCAATATAGTCATAAAGACAAACACATAACTTAATCTACTAAAAGCATCACTTTGGGCAAATAAAGATGAACCATTTGACATAAATATTGAAATCATTTAAACCACAAAGTTTCAGGAGAAAGAGATGAACTTTTTGACATAAGTACTTGAAAAAGAATACACAAACAAGACATCTCACCAAGCAATCTCTATTTTCTTAGTCATTGTCCCAAAGTGATGATCCTCTTATGTATTGCTTGCTTGGAGTTTGTGCAGGGGTAGAGATGGACAACATAAAACTTGAGGAAAACATTAAGCGAGAGCTGAGATTAGCAACCAAACTTGAGAAAAGTATTAAGCCATAATTATCCACAAGAAACATTACACGAAAAAGCTTAGCCCTTTTGACCCTTATCGAATGATGATCTTCTACCCTTTCGTTGGAAAGCTTAGTCCTTATTGCTTGCTTGGAGTTTGTATAGGGGTAGAAGTGGACAACATAAAAATTGAGGAAAACATTAAGCGGGAGCAGAGATTAGCAACCAAAACCGAGAAAAGCGTTAAGCAACAATTATCCACAAGAAATATCCACAAGAAACATTACATGAAAAAGCTTAGTCCTTTTGACCCTCATCGAATGATGATCTTCGACCCTTCCATTAGACAGACTTAGTCCTTATTTTGATCCTCATCGAACAATGATCCGTTATACGAATACTACAAATCAAAAATAATGAAAAGTAAGTCTGCAGTTTCTAAAATAAGCAACAATATTGGATCCTCTAGAATAAAATATTGTTATACACTAATATTCTTACCAAGTTGATATAATTATATGGTTATGCCTTCCCCCCTCCTTTGGACTTATCTTCAATATATATGCCATCTTGATGGTCAAACCTTAAATACAAATCTTCAAACTTGGGATCCTTACTTTCGACGAGGCATTCCTAAGGAGAAGGGTGGGGTCTCCTCAACAAACTTACACATATCTTCACTATCCCCACTAGCAATAGGCCTCTTCTCTTGAAGAACAATAGACCATTTATCATTAGCCAGGTCCTCAACGTAGAATACTTGTCTTGCTTGGGATACCATAATGAATTTATCCCTTTTAGACCCTTCTCTTGTGAGATCGACCATCCTGAATCCCATCTTATCAACTCAAACACCGTTGTTATTGTCAACCCATTTGCACCAGAAAATGAGCTCATGAAAGTCAACATAGTTTAGCTCCCATATCTCCTCAATGACTCCATAATATGACATTTTAGCTACAATGGGATTTTTGTTGTTGGAGTTGGAAACATAAAGTGCATGAGACTCCAATGTGACCCCACTATTTTGCGAGGTGCTCCTATTGTCCTAGCTCGTTGTGTAGAAAGAGTATTCATTGATGTCATACCCATGGTAAGATATGACTTCCAAGCTGCGGTCCTCTAGCCAAGCTTACTAATGTTCGCGAGATATGTTCTCATGATTCTTCCAATTGGTTAGTGATCACTCTATCTCCGAACTAGTTAACAAATGTGCGATTATGATGGGTCGATACCCACATCTCATTTTTTCCTCGGTATTGTCTCTCTATGAGGTATTTGTGCTCATCAATGAACAAGTGTACTTTATCTCTGTTTTGTAGAATATAAAGATGTGCTTGATTCCTCATATCTTGACTGGTTGTTAGAATCGTCGGTCCCAGCTTGCCTTGCCCACCGATCTTCCCTATAAATCGATATTTTGGAATACCAACTTCTTCCATTTGGGGGTAGTATTCATAGCAGAACTCGACACACTCCTCAGCTGTGTATGCCTTAATAATGCACGCTTCCGATCGGTACCGATTTCTAACATACCGTTTGAGAATTTCCATAAAACGTTTAAAAGGTTACATCCATCGGTAAAAATCGGGCCATAGAATCGCACTTCTCTCACGAAATGGACAACTAGGTTCACCATGATATCAAGAAAAGAAGGTGGGAACTACATCTCAAGTTGGCATAATGTAACGATCACGTTGCATCGAAGATCATTCAATTTCACCAAATCAATGAATTTGCTGCATATGGCATTGAAGAAGAAGCAAAGTCTTGTGATCTCCTATCCGACATGTTTCGGCATCACGGCTCGGATAGCAACCCACAGTATTTGTTGCATTAAAGCATGACAATCATGAGATTTAAGACCGATTGAAGCATTAAGTTCTAAAATGGTAACCACAAGTACACGGTGTAGTTGTAGCTAGCCAGGCAAGCACGGATCGAATCCACGAGAGTTGTGTTTCAAATATCAAAGCTATCTTAAACTTTCTGTCTACGCGAATCAACATAGATGAGATATATATGATGATTAAACTAACCTAGAAAGCAATAAAAAAATATACTCAGGTTATAATTTTACCGCTTAATAAACTAATTAATCAAGCAAAGGCTAAACCTACCCAAGTTTATACAAGTATTTAGGAGTGGTCGGTTGCACCATCAAAACCTACTCAAGCCATACTTTCGAGGGTTCCGAGTTAATCTAATTATTCTAACCACCTACTTTCACGAGGTTAGCCCAACTAGACTACAAAAATAGAAACATCGGACCTAACTAGGATTCAAGTTATTTTCATGCCAAAATTTAAACTATTCTCTTTACCCACACTAGTAAATTGATTCCACCTTTTAGTGATAGACTAACCGCCTAAAAATTAAGATGAAAACACCTTTTCGGGTATCTCATTGAACCTGTGGCAGGTAAGAGAAACCGAAGACTCGGACTTGGAATCTAGAGCATTACGAGTACTACAAAAGACTCGGTACAAATCTCATCTTTCCTAAGTTTTGATTACAAGTCATTCGAGTGTTATAGAAACTTCTATATAAGTTTTTATTCGTTTCGATCGACTCGGAAAACACATTCTTGTTTATCTTCTTACTTTGATGTTTTTGAGTCACTCGGACATCACTCGGATCTATCGCATGTTCAAATAATCTCTCTAACACTTTTTATCCGAGTTCCGACTGCATATTTCAAAGCAAAGTGAATTACGAGTGTTCGATCATCTTTCTAAGTTAGTTTGTATGTTTGAGAATTATCTCGTCCGGATTAAGTCCTTATACTCGATGATTTCATTCTTATAACTTGATCTCTCTTAGGATCGACTTTGATGGAATTTGAGTATAATGAATATTAAACTCGGAAAATTCCACTCTTCTAGGGCTAAGAAAATTATGCACTTAATTGTCTTAATTAAATTATTATCTATTCCTAATCTTGGACCAAAGTATTTTATACTTTGAGGAACCAAAGTGGTTTACTTTTGTAGGTTATCGAAACGAGCTTATCTCATTTTTGAATTACAAAAGTAACCGGTTTCAAGCTATCAATCACTAGCGAGATAAGGCTTATCTACTTCGAACAAGACTCGAGACGTCGTGTCGGGGTTGTCTGTTTCCAAAGCGAAAAACTTCAATGCTAAACTCAACGGTGGTTTCCACCTTACTTTTCGGACATCACTAGTGGAGTGGAGCACCTTTAGGAGCCAAGAGCCATTGCACAATGTTCACATCCCAACGGATCTTTTACGAGCGATTCGAAGAACTGTTACAACGGTCAAGAAAAGACTTTAGTTTCGAAACCAAACACAATGGCTAATATGCTTGGTCATCTGTAAATAGAAGCCAGTTCACAAGACTTGAAGATTGCTTGGAACTATTGTTGAAACACATTACTTAAGCAAAAGTCATTGTTTTCATATTCAATCTTCTATTTATAACTCTCAACTTATAACTCATACTTTACGAGTTGTAAAAGTCTTGTAATCGGTTACATACTCTTCTTATTTTCTGAGTAAGGTCCCTTGACTCGAGCTGTAAGGGTTAACTCAGCTCGGTTGTCCTAACTCGTAAAGGTTACCTCGGTTAGGAAAGACTAGATCGGATAAGGGAATTTCCGACTCTAGGAAAACTCGTAAGGAATTGTCTAAGGGAGCAATTCTGGTTGAGTCACTCCATTGTATTTTGAGGATTTAAAATAGTGGATTTGAATTGGTGCTTGGACTAGCACTGTCCGTGGTTATCTCGCCCTAGGAGGGTTTCCACATATCTCCGAGTTTACACTTTTCCGAGTCCAATCTAGACTCGGATTATCTTGTTTATTCTTTTCAAGCTTAAAGTTTCTAAATTTGTTAAAATTTTCTCATCACCCTATTCACCCCCTCTAGGGTAACTAAGACTCTCCAAGAGCAAACCTTCGAAACAATCCCAAATACTAGCAAACTAGATAAATAAAGGCTTAGATAAGATCAATTATCTATTAAGAGGCTAATCACAACTAAAGTGGCACAAACTAACAATTAATTAACATAGAACACAGTTAATCTAACAACTAAACTAATAAAGATCGACTCAAACAACGACATAAACTAATAAATTAAACTTAAACATAAAATTAAACAATTAATATAACTACTACTAATATCAAAAGATGATAAAAATTAAACCTTTAAACTAAACTAATCAAAATAAAGAGAAATGAGAGATAAAAGGGAAGACGTTACTAGAAACGAATCGAATTCAATCGAAAACTTATCAAGAATTGAATTAACAATTAAAATTAAAATAATAATTGAATCTAAATTATTTGAATCAAAATTACAACGGAAAATAAACTAACCTAAATTAAACCTAAACAATCACTAAAACTAAAGTAACGGCTTAACTAAAGTCCTCACTGAAGTTCCCCTCGCCAAATTGCCCGACCTCTACTTTTATACGCATGCTTGGGATGATTTTTCAT
Organism: Talinum fruticosum; assembly: GCA_021018815.1. NCBI lineage: Eukaryota > Viridiplantae > Streptophyta > Magnoliopsida > Caryophyllales > Talinaceae > Talinum > Talinum fruticosum. The sequence goes on along the minus strand of JAITYX010000097.1, from coordinate 1,725,966 downwards.
GCCGACATCATGATGACGTCAGCATCCAAATTTACTAAAGTGATTTCCTGCCCCTTTTGTTGATTGTCATGGCTCGGCGTTGTATTTTCCTTATTTTTGAGCCCAAATTTCCGATTCTTGCTCGATTGAACTTTATAAAAAAATAAATAAAATTTCTAAAAAACTATTATTTTACGAGACAAAATTAGATAAATAAGGGTATAAATAACATAATATTTGGACCGAACAATATCCCTATGGCACTTTGAGTTTCTTCAAAGTCTCACACAAATGTTGTTTTTCCTTCTATCAATGTGTAAGACACTTGGAGGCAAATATGTTCTCTTCCCCTTTGGTTGTAGGCTAAATCCTCCTGTTTTCCCATTTCACACATATTAAGTCGTGCTTTCTCTTTGTTCTTGGTGTTCTCCGGTATGTTCGGAAGAGTGCCAATGAGACTTTCACAAATGCTTTTCTCTATACATCAAGACTATGTCTCACATACAACTCTTTCCAATATGAAAGATTAAAAATATATTGATCTCTTTTTCCACACACCGTTTTCGGATTGACGTTAGTATGACTTGCCGAACTCCACATCAAGATCATTCACTTGTTCATATGTTTGATGTCCTGTTAATGGAGTTGGAGCAGAATCCATCAAGGTTTTACCATTGAAAACCTTCTTTTTCTTACGATATTGATGGGAAAAGGGAAGAAAATTTCAATGTCCGAGATAGGCTATCCTTTTTCCATGCTTAAGTTGATAAGAGCAAGTACACTCTGCAAAAATTGGGCATTCCTTATGGCCTTTGACGGTGTATTCGGACAAGTTTCCATATGCGGGAAAGTCATTGATTGTGGTAAAAATCATAGCTCGTAATGTAAATTGCTCTTGATGGTATGCATCGTAAACCGAACATACCTTCATCCCACAAAAGCATGGAATCTTCAACAAAAGGCGCCAAGTACACATCTATATCATTTTCATGCTGGTTAGGCCCGAGAGATGAGCATTAACATAATGTACTTGCGTTTCATACATAGCCACGATGGTAGGTTGTAGATAACTAAAAGAACGGGCTAAGCTGCTGTGCTTGTTACCGAGGTCACCATGAGGGTTTATTCCGTCCGTACAAAGACCTAGACGTAGATTTCATGCTTCCCTACCAAATTTCGGGAACAATGAATCAATCTTCTTCCATTGAGGAGAATCGGCAGGGTGACGTAGCTTGTAATCACGAGACTCTTACGTCGGCATGCTACGTTAATTTCTTGGCATCGGTTGCACTTGAAAACAAGCGCTTAAACCTCGGTATGATTGACAAGTACCACAACACCATTGCGAGAGTTCCCTCAATACTCTTTCCATCGATGTTTTTCAATTTGTATCGAGGTACACCATACTTCGATATTCGTGTCTATGTGCATGTTCTTTTCTCTACAATATGCAATTGTTAGAGGCAGGTATGTATCTTCTTAGACCCCATGCCCATAGGATACAATATCATCTTTGTTTCATATGTACGGCTAGGAAGGACATTGCCTTCGGGAGTAAATGGTCGGGAAGGACATTGCCTTACGGGAGTAAATCTTTGTGCACACTCGGTAAGTCCGTGAAACTTTTCTCACTCTAGCCATTAGCCGTTTTTAAGTTCATCAACCTCAACACAACCGATAAACGAGTATATTTATTACACCTCGGGTAAAGAGGCTTCTCCGAATCGATTAACACTTGCTCTAATATGTGTGGTTGATCGAATAAATCACGTTCTTCTCCACGAACTAGATGTTCAGGTCGATCTTCTAATTCCATACTACTACTGGCTTTATTTTCATCATACTCTTCATCTTCCTCTTGTACGCCATTATTAACAGCTTCCTCTTCCCTATGCCATACTCACACCTTATAAGTTGTGTTAAACCCATGTCGATGTAGGTGACCTTTAACAATCTTAGGGGGTAATCTTGAGGAGTTAAAACACCTTAAACAAGAACAGAATATGGACTATTCTCCAAATTTGGTTGTATGTTTAACGACAATCTTTACAAAGTTGTTAACACCATCACGATATTCTACACTCCTCCTATCGCTATAAACCCACGCTCGATCCATAACTTACCCATAAACACAAGAAGCGATTCACCACATATAGTTCGAGAAATACGTACTTACGCATAAATAATATGACATGAGCCTAAGATTCTTCTACATGGATAGATGGTCCTAAACCCATTCAAGAATAATATGACCTTAGACCAGTGTAGCAAAATCTTATCATACATTTGACAAAATTCCGGCAACATTTCCTCGTTAGTCCTTCAAGTACAACATATGAAAACGAAGTGACTAATGTGTATATCCTTACTTAATTGTATTATAACATAAGTAAAGATACACACATCAAACCCATCGTCATCGTAATTGCACCCGAAGAACGAGAGGGAAATGAGCACCGTGATATCTTGTCAAATTTATGGTAAGATTATAATAGCCATACAACATATTATTATATTATTCTCAAACTGTCCAACATGGATAATTCAAAAACCTATATATACCAAGCTAATATCCTAAGCGCTATATGCATATTTATGCACGTAACGCAACCTAGGATAACTTGTTATGTATAGATTTTTGAACGGGTTCTCTAAGCTTATGAAAGTGCATACGATAATTTAATGAAACGCGTAGATTTGTAAGCAAAATAAGCACAATCATACACAATTAAGCATGCCATTAATCAAATTATATGAAACAAAAAAGATGATCTTACTTAATGTATATTCCTAACATGGACCATTGTTGTAACTTGTTATTTTTTGTAGTGGTTAAATTTTTTTTTTAAAATACAAAAAGTATGTATATATAATATATGGTTTCCTTTTTGCTTCCAATTTTGATGTAGTATACATTTATCATAAACTAGACATGATTTTTTTGAAGTTTTACATAATGCATAAGACAAGTAAATATGAATAAAATGTTGAGGTCATCCCTTTAATTTCCTTTAACAACCCAAGACATAACGGGAACCAGAATTCCCTTGTTGTGAGTAACAATAAGGTCGGTTTTACAAAACAAAACATGGAGTGTACATGCAACATAGGTCTATCCACAAAGAAAGGCGGAAAGGTAAGAGGAGTCAAATGGAAACAAAAGGTGATAAACAATAGTGAATTATTACTAGTTTCTTATTGTTTGTCACATTTGTTTCCATTTGACTCATCTACCCTTTCTTCCCTTCTTCATGGATCGGCCTATGTTGAATGTACACACCATGTTTTGTCTTGTAAACCCGACCTCATTATTAATGACAACAAGGAAATTTCAATTCCCGTATGTCTTAGGTTGTTAAAGCAAACTAAGTGTATGGCCTCAACATTTCATTGATATTCATTATTGTCTTATGCATTACGTAAACTTCAAAAAATTATATGCTCTAGTTTACGATCATGTATAATACAACAAACTTGCACCCAAAAGGAAACCGGATATTTAGGTAACTGGATAAATTAGTCCACCCCCAACATCAACTCATTAAAATAAATAAATTTGATAACAAATTTATCTTTATGACAAGTATTTGGGGAGATCACTACATCTAAATACCTTTCCAATTTTTTACATTTGTACATTTATATTTTCTCCCTTTTACATTTGTACATTTATATATATATATATATATATATATAAAATCTTGTAAAACTTAATAAAATAAGAGATGAATATAAATAAACTTCAAATTTTATAAAATATAAAAGATGAAATTGTAAATAGAATACTTACAATATTTGTCACAGAAATTAGAAAACTTGCTTAAAGAAAATCGAAACCGATCTTCAAAATATGAAGGAAGCAATACACTTTTTAGTGGAATTCTCAACTCACTCGTACAACCGATGCCTTCTCCCTATGGAGATGCATCCTTATATAGCAAATGTAAAGCATCTTTTGGTAAGAAATGACAATTGTCTTTGAAAGAGAAATTGTCTCTTCTTTTATGGCTTTTCACCTTTATGTCACAATTTTGAAAGACTTCTTGGCTTCTACTTCAATGTCATGGCCTTTTCTTCAATGTCATGGCTTTTCATCTTTATGTTACAATTTTTAAAGACTTCTTGGCTTCTTCTTCAATGTCATGGCTTTTCATCTTTATGTCATTCATCTTTATGTCATAATTTTGTCCTTTCTTCTCAATTTATAGATGAACTTTAGTAGGGTTGTTCCATACCTACAAAGCGACAAAGGTTAGAAAATGGCCCTTACTTTTGCTAGGGGTAACCTGCGGGCTCTTTTTTTTTTTTTTTATGTCTCAAAGGGGTCTTGCGAACAAGGACCTCCAAATGGATCGGGGTGTGTAGAAGATGCTGTTGAATCAAGCATCCTCATTACTCGTCTCGAATTGTCATGCGCCATAAGCTTTTGTGAATAATTTTTTCTGAGTTCGGGCTCATCTTTAAGGATTTCTAATAGATCACGTTGCTTTTGTGATAGACCTTTTGAACAGATTTTTCGCGATTCTTTGGTACTTGAAGAATTTTCCTTTTTGTCGGAGTAGATGGTTTAATAGGAAATGGTTCAATCTTGTTTGGTTTTGATGCTTCAAGCATGGGGTAGGTTAAACAACGCGTATTTCTTTGTTTTAATCTTTAGAAAATGTTGAATGTTCTCCTTATTGCAGAGTGTAGTTCTATACTCGGCCACCATCTAACCTTGTAGATACGGACCATTGAAAGCGGATAAGGATTCTGTAGGTAATTTTAAAATCGGTATTTCCAACTAAAAATCCGTGCAACATTGAATGTACGAAAGAATTGTACTTCTTTTGCAAAAGGATCAAAAGTTGAGACTTTGAGCCATTGATCCCATCCTTCTCTAGCTTCTATAGGCAAAATAGAGGAAGTGGCACCAAAAAGGGTCCACAAATGATAGAACCATACTCGGGAAGTTTGTAGTGCAAATATCATGGAAATTGAAGAACCAGGAGTGGACATCCGGTCTATAAAGAAATACTCTATACCAAGCCATTTTGTAATCATTGTAGTTGTAAGATTGCGGTTGATAAGGGATAGAAAATTATCTCTCTTCAAATGGATTCTTCCACTCATGGGAAGCAATAACTTGTCGGATAATGCTCTTAGAAGAAAGTATGTAGTCGGGATTTGTTCTGTCTTTTGTATGGGTAAAGTCAATGGAATGCGAATCTACAAGAATAAACTCGTAGAATCGTTGGTCCTTTTGAGAATGGTCGGTGTGAAAATGAAGGTTTCCAAAATTTCGTTGGATAAATTGTCGGAAAAGATCATTGGATGGAGGAGACTTATAATTTGTAAGAAACAAATGTTCCGTAAATTTAACATGGTAATGGGTAGTGGTAGGATTTGTGACTCGTAGTTTTGTAGGGTAAAGGAGGGAAATTTGTAAGGGATTGAAATTTGTTCTGAATCGGTACTTTGATATCTTGAAAGGTTCCTGGGTGAGAAACCAACTGGTAATCTTCGGCCTTTTGTATACTTTTCCCTTTGTCCTTCGGCTAGCTCATGGTGATTCCCGCAAAAGTTTTGTTTTGTCACTCTTTCCTTGTAAAAACTCCCTAGTAAGGAAATCCGGAAGTGAATTGCTTTCTCCTTTGATAAACTCTATTTCGAAATCAAAAGAAGATAAAATTGCTTGCCATCCGGCAAAGATTTTTTAGAAACCAAATTTTTAACGTCCTTTTGTAGAATATCTTTGGCAACTTTGCGATCAATTCTTAAGAGAAATTTTTTATAAAATAAATCATGCTGAAATTTTGAAACACAAAGAACAATAGATAAAATTTCATTTTTAATGGTAGAATAGTTTTGTTGAGGATCAAGCCATATTCCTGAATGAAATCGGACAGGTTGTTCGCTTTTGTCGGGACCTGTCATTTTTGCTTAAGTATACCACCATATCCTATATCGGATGCATCGGTTTCAACTATCATCCGTGCATTTGGATGAGGTACGCTAAGACAAGGTAAAGATTTGACTCTATGTTTAATTTGTCTAACTATTTTGGTATGTTGTTCTGTCCAGGGAATGGGCTTCTTTCTAAACCTACTAAATAGGGAGCACAGATCTGTCTTAGATTCGGAAAGAAATCGAAACATAATTAAGACATCCTAAAAACCTTTGTAATTGTCTTTTATCTTTTATTTCATCTTGAAATTTCTCAGCAAAAGTGAGTGCTCTCATGATAGGTTTTATAGTTCCTTTGTAAATGTCATGTATGAGAAATATTATTTTTGTTTGAAATAGAATCATTTTTGAAGTTGAAACAGACTAATCCATTTTTCTTAGTAATATGTAAGAACATCTATAAATGTTTAAAATGTTGGTAAATGGCTTTGGAAAAGACCAGGACATCATCAATGTAAATGATAATAAAAGAGGTATATGGGTTAAAAATGTAGTTCATAATATTTTGAAATTCGGAGGGAGCATTTTTAATCCAAAGGGCATAACATTCCATTCATAGTGTCCAAATGGAACAAGTAAATGATGTCTTGTATCGATCGATTTCTGCAATTTGTATATGCCGAACCCATATTTCATATCAAATTTTGAAAATATTTTAGCATCAAATAATTTACTTAGTAAATCTCTTTTGTTACGAATCGGATACCGAATCCATTAGAGAACTTTATTGAGGAGTTTGTAATTGATAACCAGCCTAGGAACTCCATGTTCCTTTTCTGCAGACATTATTGACATAGAATGCGGCACAACTCCAAGGAGACTTTGAAGATCTAATGAGTTGTTTGTCTAGAAGGGATTGAATTTCATTTTTACAATGCTCAAGAAGCTCTAAATTCATTTGAGTTGGGCGAGCTTTAGTAGAAATATTTCTTTCATCAAAATCTTTTATATAAGGTAAAGAAACTATGTGCTTTTTTCTTTCCCGAGAAAGCATTAGGTACATCGGAACATATCTGTTTCTTTATGATTTGTTCTAGATCAAGAATCTTTTCTCGAATCAAAGGATTTTGCAATTGTTCTTCGATCCTGAGATAAGAAATCTCTTCTTGTAAATGGGTCATTGTAGTTTGCTTATATTGTAAACTATTAATTTGTCAAAACATAGAGGATGTTTGTAAAAGGGAGACATCTCTTTGCTTAGCGAGATGATAAGAATTTAAAAGAAATTTGTTTACTCATGATATTAGTGTGCACTCCTAATTCATTAATATAAAAAGGATAAATTTGAGTGAGGAAAGGAGTACAAAGAATGAGATCATTAATGATCAAAAATACATTTTTAAAATAATAGTCATTGTTTTGCATGTATCCTTTATTTAATTTATATCTAATGTTTAAAGGCTCTTCATTTGCACTCGCAGAGGTTTTCTTTAGTCCTTTCACAATATTTGGTTGGAACGATTCCTCCTCTAATACAATTTTGATCTCGCTCCACTCGTGAATTAGAGCAAGCTGTACTTATAGAGAAATCACCAACCACTAATTTGACTATAGAATTCCATTTTTGGAAGGTAACTTGAGATAAAGTTCGTAAGAATTGGTCATCTAGAACTTCCTCTATTGATATATGAGGTATAGAGGTATCATCCTCTGGAATAGAAAAATTAGTCATATGAGATTCTAAAATAGCGAATTTGGTTTCAAGCTCAAGGTCTTTAGTTTTTAGTTCTAGAATATCTTGCTTAAGGATTCTGACTTGAGCCTTTAATTCATTAACTTCGGCTTGAATCTCTTTTGTAATAATTTGTTGGAAAGGATTTGGAATTGGGTACTTCGATATAACTTAGAGAGATTTGGAGTTTCATGGTCGAGTTTAAAGGGTTTTGGCTCTTCATCGAGAATAAGTTATTTTAATTTTTCTAGATATTCTTTCTTTATTTCCGAATCGAAATTTTCCCTATTAAGTCTAATAAGAATTCCTTTGGAATTTTATTAGTAATAACATTAAGTTGCTTAATTGGAGAAGACTTATAACTCGAGTCTTTTTCTTCCGTACTAAGGTAATAATCTTCCTCATTATCGAGTCGGAAGAATTTTGGGCTAAAATTAATAATAGTTTTTTTGTAAGTCGGGTTCTTCAACAAAAAGTTCGTTAATTTTCTTTTCTGTTTTACATTGGAAAGCTTTATCACCGATCTTACCGCATTTGTAACAAACAACTTTTTCTTGTTAAATTTCTTTTTCTTTGGAAAATTTGGTTTAGGAGTATCTGTTTTTGAAGTAAAAGCTTTAGAAGGTTTTCGTTGTTTTCTATTAAAGATTCTTCCAGACTTTCTTATTTTTTGCAGATGGGGCTTCAATTTTTGTGATACCAAAGCTTCGCAAAAGTTCCCATCTCTCTTCGAGACTCGGGCTCTTTCTGATCCATATTTAGCTTGTAATTTGAGTTCGTTACAAAGGACAAGTCCTTCACTTTTAACTATTCCAAAAATTTGTCCAAATGTAAGACGACTAAAAGGGATGTCATCTGTGTTGAAATGTTGTCTTAATTTATTAAGGATTCTTTCTCCAAATAGTTTAGGGAGACCAGCAATGAATATTTCTTTCCAAAAATTTTGGGTTCCGTCGTCACATTTAAGGACATTAGTAAGAAAAACGTCTTTATGCCTCCTATAATCACTTAATGTTGGACATCTAAGATTAATGAGGATAGATTTAGCGATCGCTTATCCTTCATTTGGGTTGCCAATGAAATGAAGAGTAATAGTATGAATTAAAAGCTCATAACCATCTTCATCTCTTTCTATCCCATTTTCTTGTTTGATTTTTGTAGTGTGATTCAAGATTGAAGTTTTTTCTTCGTGGGTCATGAAGTTATCCCACCAATTCTTAAGTTGTCCTGTAAAACCTAGAGCAAGTGCTGAGGCAACATCTTTAGCACTATATCTTTTTTATTTATAGGCAACGGCTGCCATACCCATCTCTTGTAATGTGGATAGAATTTCATGTTCGGATTTTCCATCTATATTCCATTCATAAATAGAATTTCCATCACAATATCCTGCTGAAAATTCTCCTCTTTCTTCATATTGAATGTCCGGAGGCGTGGGCTTAGGGTAATAATTTCTAGTTTTGGAATTTCTCCATGACTTAATTTTTTTTTATTGAAGGTTGCTCATTATCCTCTTCGGAAGTGTTTTGGAAGGTCTTAATTGCAAATAATTCATTATCCGAATCTGATTCGGACGAGGAAGAAGACTTATTATTTTGAAGTTGGCAAGTATTATCAAGACAACTAATAGATTTGCCTTTAAGAGCGATGTCGATATCTTTTATTTGTTTAGATATGCTATCTAGAAGACTCGTTATGAGAATTTGAAGCAGCCTTAACAAGAGATTCTTCATTTTCTTTGGGAATACTATCAAGTTTGAAGAAAGGTTTAGAAATATTGTCTATGTATTTAGAAGGTTTTGTATCACTAGCATAATTTTTAGGAGATTAAAATTTTTTTGTATCTAATTTTGTTGACACAAAGGTTAGTTACTCTGCTATTGTATTAAGAATTGCATTTCTATTGTTTGCCTGTTGATGGACCTTTTAAGATCATCAGTAGTACCAGTGTCTCTTATCCCCGGGCCTTTTTATAAGGTGATGCAATGACTTCTTCATCATTAATTTTGAGTGTAATTGCTTCAGTCTTGGGAGGATGAACACCAACAAAACCAATGCCATCATGAAGATACCACACTTTTATAAGTCTGTGTTTGGACATTAATACTAGGAATTGAATAAACATTTTGAAGTCCTAGTTGTGAGGAAAATGTAGGGAACTATATAAAAAGGGCAATATTGGCCGATAATCTTGTCATATCGGCTATCCCGGAAGACTTATGGTTTTGTTTTAATCTTGTCATAAAAAGGGAACCATATAAAAGGGGAATATTGGCCGATTTTGTTTTAATTTTGGCCTTATGGTTTTCTTCAATTTGTTGAAACCATTTTCTATAATGTATATTTTTCTAGGAATAGTAATCTTGTTTTAAAAAGGACTAATTTATTTCAACCCTTCTTTTGTAATGACATTAATTCCTCCTCCTATCCCAAAAGACGTAGGAACAATCCGGAACAGGCTCGGGATTGGAGCTGTAAACCTATATCTTTGGGAATTGCTAAGAATATCTGTTCCCATAGAGGAATAATCAGAAAAGGATCTTCTAGAATTTGAAGAGCTAGGTCTAGAAATGTTTTCTTTCATAGATTTAAATCTTATAAATACTCTACCATCGGGTTCTTCTATAATTTGATCTATATCTTTTTCTTCTAATTGTGTAGGAGGCTGAGCATTTTCTAGTTCAAGTTCATCCGGGATTGTTATTTCATCCCATTTAAGGAGTTTTGGAGTAAAGACAACAGGTTTCTCATCAATTATTTCAAGTAAAACAGTTTCTTTTGAGTTAAAAGGAAGAGGACTTAAATATTTTATGTTAAGGTTTGTAGACATCAGTCCAAAATAAACTCTATACATAACAACAAAGTTTTTAAAATCATAAAATTCGTCACCTTGTACGTGAACATCTAATTTTAATGATTCAATTGTCATTGGAAAGGTAAGATCACCTGGAAAATCTGGATAACAATTGAAAAAATTGTGAATACTCGGACACTCGCTCAACGCATTTCGAGTTACATTACATGAATCGAGAATAACCATCTTGTATTTATAGAGTTTTGATTCCAAGGCATTCTCTGTGTTTTAGAAACTTTTCTGAATGAAATGGTATCTTCTCTAAGTACTACAGACTTGCACTTCATGTGTTTATTGCGCTTCTTTAAGTGACCCGAAAACCGATTCTTTGTTCCGAGTCCAAGCATCACTCGATTTATCGCAGATTGAGTGGACTAGTGTTTCACCTTCTCTCACTCGAAACCGGCTTCGATTATAAACTCTATTTCATTAGAGTCGGTACCTCTAGTCTGTTTCATACTTAGTCTATATTAAGTTATCTCACTCGATATTCTTTACTTATCTTGATCTATCGCTTAGACTAAGTCGGATGGAATTTTGAGTTATATAGTTATTAGACTCGGAATATTCCACTTCTCTTCGACTCGGATAATTAGTTGATTAATTATCATAATTATTTTATTATCTCGTGTCTAATCTTGGACCAAAGTATTTCATACTTTGAGAACCAAAATTGCTTTACTTTTGTAGGTTATTCAAACGAGGATACACTTTTCAAATCACAAAAGTAACCGGCTTCAAAACGTCAAATCACCAGACAGACATGGCTTTTCATCTTCTCTACTCCGAGTCCCGGAAGATAGTGTCGAGCTGTCTGTTTCCAAATCTGGAAAACCGAGACACCAAGCTTAACGGTGGTTTTCACCTTATCTCTCAAGACACTCGCTAGTAGTTTTGGGACTTCCAAGAGAGTTAAACCGTTGTCCAACGTTCACATTACAACGGATACTTTCGAGTGACTCGTAAAGCTTCTATCAACGGTCACGAGAGGACTCTCGGTCAGCGAGATGAAGATAACGGCTACTCTGTCTGGTCATCTATAAATAGAAGCCACTTCACAAGACTTGAAGATTTCCGAACTTATTGTTAATATACGTACTTGTGCAAAGTCTTTGTATTCATTCTCAATCTTCTACTTACAACTCCTATTTTGTAATTCATTACCTTCCGAGTTGTAAGGTCTTGTACTCGATTACAAACTCTTTCTTACTTTCTTTGTAAGGTCCCTTGACTAAGCTGTAAGGGTGAACTCGGCTTAGGTTGTCCCTAGCTGTAAGGGTTATCTCGGTTAGGAAGTACTAGATCGAGATAAGGGAATTTCGAGTCTAGGAAAACTTGTAAAGAGTTGTCTAAGGGAGCAACTCGGGTTCGATCAGTTCACGGTATTTTGTGGACTCAAAATAGTGGATTTGACTTCGTGTCCGGATTGACATGGTCCGTGGTTTTCCGCCCCGGGAGGGTTTCCACGTAATCTCTAAGTGTTGACTTTCCGAGTTCATTCTAGACTCGGACTGTCTTAAAGCATTTGCTTTTTTGCCATTTCTATCTATTCAATCTTTACGAGTCTCTACTTTTCCGACTCTGTTTTGACTCGAACCGCATTCCGTATTTTACCCGGCAAAAGAGTTTGAATTTCCACAAAATTTCTTCCTCACCCTATTCACCCCCTCTAGGGTGACTTAGACTCTCCCCTAGCAAACCTTCAAGCTGGAGCATTACAAATGTTAGTATGAATCATAGCTAATAAAGAGGACTTATATTTTTTAATCGTTTGTCTCTAAGAGCCATATAAATAGGAGCGTTAATGCCTTTTCTAACAAAAGGTTTAACAGTAGCTTGAACAAGTCCTATATGCATTAATAGACTCTTGTTTGATTAATGAAATTGATTGTAGCCCATTTTGTAAACTAATAATTTCTTCATGGGTTTTGATTGAATAAGCGATGGAAAAATCAAATGTACCTATTTTGCAAATTGTCTCATGCTTGACCTTAGGTATAATCCAATTATGATATTCATTAGGTGATGGGGCTTTAAATAAAGGTTCTGTTCTAATTTCTTGACTATTAATTATGTCACTTGAATTACTATCGGACCCAAATGAAAATAATCTACGTAATTTAGAAGCCATTTCTAATGCATTCTAACTAAGGTACTGCTGCAAATAATGAGACCAACGGGACTACCTACCAGGACCACCACTATTGGCTGACCAACGGATTTAAGGCTGACCAATGTTTAACCAACGTCTATATGCAAAGACAATAATTACGATGCAGTAATGGCTCGATACCAGCTTAGCGAGATCGTAGATTAAAAAATTAAAAACTCGTAAAACTTAATAAAATAAGAGATGAATATAAATAAACTGCAAATTTTATAAAATGCAAAATACAAAATTGTAAATAGAATACTTACAATATTTGCCACGTAAATTAGAAAACTTGCTTAAAGAAAATCGAAACGGATCTTCAAAATATGAAGGAAGCAATACACTTTTTAGTAGAATTCTCAACTCACTCGTACAACCGATGCCTTCTCCCTATGGAGATGCATCCTTATATAGCAAATGTAAAGCATCTTTTGGTAAGAAATGACAATAGTCTTTGAAAGACAACTTTTCTTTTCTTTTTATGGCTTTTCACCTTTATGATCCAATTTTGAAAGACTTCTTGGCTTCTTCTTCAATGTCATGGCTTTTCATCTTTAACAACCCTACTAAAGTTCATCTACAAATTGACAAGAAAGGACAAAATTATGACATAAAGATGAAAAGCCATGACATTGAAGAAGAAGCCAAGAAGTCTTTTAAAATTGGATCATAAAGGTGAAAAGCCATAAAAAGAAAAGACAAGATGTCTTTCAAAGACAATTGTCATTTCTTACCAAAAGATGCTTTACATTTGCTATATAAGGTTGCATCTCCATAGGGAGAAGGCATCAGTTGTACGAGTGAGTTGAGAATTCCACTAAAAAGTATATTGCTTCCTTCATATTTTGAAGATCGATTCAAATTTTCTTTAAGCAAGTTTTCTAATTTCGTGATAAATATTGTATGTATTTTATTTACAAGTTCGTATTTTATATTTTATAAAATTTGAAGTTTATTTATATTCATCTCTTATGCTATTAAGTTTTATGAGATTTTAATTTTTTAATCTATGATCCCGCTAAGCCGGTATCGTAGCCATTACCGCATTATAATTATTGTCTTTGCATATAGACGTTGGTTAGCCTTAAATCCGTTGGTCAGCCAATAGTGGTGGTCCCGGTCGGTAGTCCCGTTGGTCCCATTATTTGCAGCAGATTCTTAGTTAGAATGCATTAGAAATGGCTTCTAAATTACGTAGATTATTTTCGTTTGGGTCCGATAGTAATTTAAGTGACATAATTAATAGTCAAGAAATTAGAACATAACCTTTATTTAAAACCCCTTCATCTAATGAATATCATAATTGGATTATACCTAAGGTCAAGCCTCGAGACAGTTTACAAAATAGGTACATTTGATTTTTCCACTGCTTATTTAGTCAAAACTCATGAAGAAATTATTAGTTTACAAAATGGGCTACAATCAATTTCATTAATCGAACAAGAGTCTATTAATAATCATTTAAAGGCAAATTATACATTCATGCATATAAAACTTGTTCAAGCTGCTGTTAAACCTTTTGTTCGAAAACGCATTAACGCTCCTATTTATATGGCTCTTAGAGACAAATGATTAAAAAATATATGTCCTCTTTATTAGCTATGATTCATACTAATATTTGTAATGGTTCAGTGTTTTTCAATTATTATCTAGATTTTCCAGTTGATCTTACCTGTCCAATGACAATTGAATCATTAAAATTAGATGTTTACGTACAAGGTGACGAATTTTATGATTTAAAAAATTTGTCTGTTATGTATAGAGTTTATTTTGGACTGATGTCTACAAACCTTAACACAAAATATTTAAGTCCTCTTCCTTCTAACTCAAAAGAAACTATTTTACTTGAAATAAGTGATGAGAAACCTGCTGTCTTTACTCCAAAACTCCTTAAATGGGATGAAATAACAATCCCGGATGAACTTGAACTAGAAAATGCTCAGCCTCCTACACAATTAGAAGAAAAAGATATAGATCAAATTATAGAAGAACCCGATGGCAGAGTACTTATAAGATTTAAATCTATGAAAGAAAACATTTCCAGACCTAGCTCTTCAAATTCTAGAAGATCCTTTTCCGATTATTCCTCTATGGGAACAGATACTCTTAGCAATTCCCAAAGATATAGGTTTACAACTCCAATCCTAGAGCCTGTTCCAGATTGTTCCTCTCCCACGTCTTCTCGGGATAGGAGGAGGAATTAATGTCATTACAAAAGAAGGGTTGAAATAAATTAGTCCTTTTTAAAACAAGATTACTATTCCCAGAAAAATATACATTACGTGAAAATGGTTTCAACAAATTGAAGAAAACCATAAGGCAAAAATTAAAACAAAATGGATAGCCAATATGACAAGATTATCGGCCAATATTCCCTTTTTATATGGTTCCGTACATTTTCCTCACAACTAGGACTTCAAAATGTTTATTTAATTCCTAGTATTAATGTCCAAACACAACTTATAAAAGTGTGGTATCTTCATGATGGGAGTAGTTTTGTTGGTGTTCATCCTCCCAAGACCGAAGCAATTACACTCAAAATTAATGATGAAGAAGTAATTGCATCACCTTATAAAAAAGGCCCGGTGGGAAGTGACACTGCTATCGCCGATGATCTTAAAAAGGTCCATCAACAGGCAAACTATACAAACGCAATTCTTAATACAATAGCAGAGCAACTAACCTTTGTGTCAACAAAATTAGATACAAAAAATTTAAATCTCCTAAAAATTCTGCTAGTGATACAAAACCTTCGAATACATAGACAATATTTCTAAACCTTTCTTCAAACTTGATAGTATTCCCAAAGAAAATGAAGAATCTCTTGTTAAGGCTGCTTCAAATTCTAATAACGAGTCTTCTGGATAACATATCTAAACAAATAAAAGATATTGACATCGCTCTTAAAGGCAAATCTATTAGTTGTCTTGATAATACATGCCAACTTCAAAATAATGAGTCTTCTTCCTCGTCTCGAATCAAATTTAGATAATGAATTATTTGCAATTAAGACCTTCCAAAACACTTCCGAAGAGGATAATGAGCAACCTTCAATAAACAAACTTAAGTCATGGAGAAATTCCAAAACTAGAAATTATTACCCTAAGCCTACTCCTCCGGACATTCAATATGAAGAAAGAGGAGAATTTTCAGCGAGGACATTATGATGGAAATTCTATTTATGAATGGAATATAGATGGAAAATCCGAACATGAAATTCTATCCACATTACAAGAGATAGGTATGGCAGTCGTTGCCTATAAATAAAAAAGATATATTGCTAAAGATGTTGCCTCAGCACTTGTTCTAGGTTTTACAGGACAACTTAAGAATTGGTGGGATAACTTCATGACCCACGAAGAAAAATTTCAATCTTGAATCACACTACAAAAATCAAACAAGAAAATGGGATAGAAAGAGATGAAGAAGATGGTTATGAGCTTTTAATTCATACTATTACTCTTTATTTCATTGGCAACCCAAATGAAGGACAAGCAGTCGCTAAATCTGTCCTCATTAATCTTAGATGTCCAACATTAAGTGATTATAGGTGGTATAAAGACGTTTTTCTTACTAATGTCCTTAAACGTGAAGACGAAACCCAAAATTTTTGGAAAGAAAGATTCATTGCTGGTCTCCCTAAACTATTTGGAGAACGAATCCTTAATAAATTAAGACAACATTTGAACACAGATGACATTCCTTTTAGTCATCTTACATTTGGACAAATTTTTCGAATAGTTAAAAGTGAAGGACTTGTCCTTTGTAACGAACTCAAATTACAAACCAAATATGGATCGGAAAGAGCCCGAGTTCGAAGAGAGACGGGAACTTTTGCGAAACTTTATGCATCACAAAAATTGAAGCCCCAACTACAAAAAATAAGAAAGTCTGGAAAAATCTTTAATAGAAAACAACGAAAACCTTCTAAAGCTTTTACTTCAAAAACAAATACTCCTAAACCAAATTTTCCAAAGAAAAAGAAATTTAACAAGAAAAAAGTTGTTTGTTACAAATGCGGTAAGGTCGGTGATAAAGCTTTCCAATGTAAAACAGAAAAGAAAATTAACGAACTTTTTGTTGAAGAACCCGACTTACAAAAGAAACTATTATCAATTTTAGCCCAAAATTCTTCCGACTCGATAATGAGGAAGATTATTACCTTAATACGTAAGAAAAAGACTTGAGTTATGAGTCTTCTCCAATTAAGCAACTTAATGTTATTACTAATAAAATTCAAAAGGAATTCTTATTAGACTTAATAGGGAAAATTTCTGATCCGGAAATCAAGAAAGAATATCTAGAAAAATTAAAATAACTTATTCTCAATGAAGAGCCAAAACCCTTTAAACTCGACCTTGAAACTCCAAATCTCTCTAAGTTATATCAAAAGTACCTAATTCCAAATCCTTTCTAACAAATTACTACCAAAGAGATTCAAGCGGAAGTTAATGAATTAAAGGCTCAAGTCAGAATCCTTAAGCAAGATATTCTAGAACTAAAAACTAAAGACCTTGAGCTTGAAACCAAATTCGCTATTTTAGAATCTCATAAGACTAATTTTTCTATTCCAGAGGATAATACCTCTATACCTCATATATCAATAGAGGAAGTTCCGGACGACCAA
This sequence comes from Talinum fruticosum, assembly GCA_021018815.1. Taxonomy (NCBI): domain Eukaryota; kingdom Viridiplantae; phylum Streptophyta; class Magnoliopsida; order Caryophyllales; family Talinaceae; genus Talinum; species Talinum fruticosum. Next base: position 1,708,736 of record JAITYX010000097.1, on the reverse strand, counting down.
TTCTTACGAACTTTATCTCAAGTTACCTTCCAAAAATGGTATTCTATAGTCAAATTAGTGGTTGGTGATTTCTCTATAAGTACAGCTTGCTCTAATTCACAGTAGAGCATATCAAAATTGTATTAGAGGAGGAATCGTTCCAACCAAATATTGTGAAGGGACTAAAGAAAACTTCTGCAGTGCAAATGGAGAGACTTTAAATATTAGATATAAATTAAATAAAGGATACATGCAAAACAATGACTATTGTTTTAAAAATGTATTTTTGATCGTTGACAATATTACCAATGATCTAATTCTTGGTACTCCTTTCCTCACTCAAATATATCCTTTTTATGTTAATGAATTAGGAGTGCACACTAATATCATGGGTAAACAAATTTCTTTTAAATTCTTATCATTTGCTAAGCAAAGAGATGTCTCCCTTTTATAAACATCATCTATTTTTCGACAAATTAATAGTTTACAATATAAGCAAACTACAATGACCCATTTACAAGAAGAGATTTCTTATCTTAGGATCGAAGAACAATTGCAAAATCGTTCGCTTTAGAAAAAGATTCTTGATCTAGAACAAATCATAAAGAAACAGATATGTTCTGATGTCCCTAATGCTTTCTAGGAAAGAAAAAAGCACATAGTTTCTTTACCTTATATAAAAGATTTTGATGAAAGAAATATTCCTACTAAAGCTCGCCCAACTCAAACGAATTTAGAGCTTCTTGAGCATTGTAAAAATGAAATTCAATCCCTTCTAGACAAACAACTCATTAGATCTTGAAAGTCTCCTTGGAGTTGTGTTGCATTCTATGTCAATAATGCTTGTAAAAAGGAACGTGGAGTTCCCGGGCTGGTTATCAATTACCAACCCTTCACTAAAGTTCTCCCATGGATTCGGTATCCGATTCCTAACAAAAGAGATTTACTAAGTAGATTATTTGATACTAAAATATTTTTAAAATTTGATATGAAATATGGGTTCCGACAAATACAAATTGTAGAAATCGATCGATACAAGGCAGCATTTACTTGTTCCATTTGGACACTATGAATGGAATGTTATGCCCTTTGGATTAAAAAATGCTCCCTCCGAATTTCAAAATATTATGAACAATATTTTTAACCCATATACCTCTTTTATTATCGTTTACATTGATGATGTCCTGGTCTTTTCTAAAACCATTGACCAACATTTTAAACATTTACAGATATTCTTACATATTACTAAGAAAAATGGATTAGTCTGTTTCAACTTCAAAAATGATTCTATTTCAAACAAAAATAAGATTTCTCGGACATGACATGTACAAAGGAACTATAAAACCTATCATGAGAGCACTCACTTTTGCTGAGAAATTTCCAGATGAAATAAAAGATAAAAGACAATTACAAAGGTTTTTAGGATGTCTTAATTATGTTTCGATTTCTTTCCGAATCTAAGACAGATCTGTGCTCCCCTATTTAGTAGGTTTAGAAAGAAGCCCATTCCCTGGACGAGAACAACATACCAAAATAGTTAGACAAATTAAACATAGAGTCAAATCTTTACCTTGTCTTAGCGTACCTCATCCAAATGCACAGATGATAGTTGAAACCGATGCATCCGATATAGGATATGGTGGTATACTTAAGCAAAAATGACGAGTCCCGACAAAAGGGAGCAACTTGTCCGATTTCATTCGAGAATATGGCTCGGTCCTCAACAAAACTATTCTCGCCATTAAAAATGAAATTTTATCTATTGTTCTTTGTGTTTCAAAATTTCAGGATAATTTATTTTATAAAAAATTTCTCTTAAGAATTGATTGCAAAGTCTGCTAAAGATGTTCTACAAAAGGACGTTAAAAATTTGGTTTCTAAGCAAATCTTTGCCGGATGGCAAGCAATTTTATCTTCTTTTGATTTCGAAATAGAGTTTATCTAAGGAGAAAGCAATTCACTTCCAGATTTCCTTACTAGGGAGTTTTTACAAGGAAAGAGTGACGAAACAAAACTTGCACTACAAACTTCCCAATATGGTTCTATCATTGGTGGAACCTTTTTGGTGCCACTTCCTCTATTTTGCCTGCGAAGCTAGAGAAGGATGGGATCAATGGCTCAAAGTCTCAACTTTTGATCCTTTTGCAGAAGAAGTACAATTCTTTCGAACATTCAATGTTGCATGGACTTTTAGTTGGGAATACCGATTTCAAAATTACCTACAAAATCCTTATCGACTTTCAATGGTCTCGTATCTACAAGGTTAGATAGTGGCCAGAGTATAGAACTACACTCTGTAATAAGGAGAATGTTCAACATTTTTGAAAGATTAAAACAAAGAAATACGCGTTGTTTAACCTACCCCATGCTTGAAGCATCAAAACCAAACAAGACTGAACCATCTCCTATTAAACCATCTACTCCGACAAAAAAGGAAAATTCTTCAAGTACCAAAGAATCCCAAAAATCTATTCAAAAGGTCTATCACAAAAGCAATGTGATCTATTAGAAATCCTTAAAGATGAGCCCGAGCTCAGAAAAAATTATTTACAAAAGCTTATGGCGCATGACAATTCAGACAGTGATGAGGATGCTGATTCAACTGCATCTTCTACACACCCTGATCCATTTGGAGGTCCTTGTTCGCAAGATTCCTTTGAGACATAAAAAAAAAAAAGAGCCCGCGAGGTTACCCCTAGCAAAAGTAAGGGCCATTTTCTAACCTTTGTCGCTTTGCAGGTATGGAACAACCCTACTAAAGTTCATCTATAAATTGAGAAGAAAGGACAAAATTGTGACATAAAGATGAATGACATAAAGATGAAAAGCCATGACATTGAAGAAGAAGCCAAGAAGTCTTTCAAAATTGTGACATAAAGGTGAAAAGCCATAAAAAGAAAAGACAATTTCTCTTTCAAAGACAATTGTCATTTCTTACCAAAAGATGTTTTACATTTGCTATATAAGGATACATCTCCATAGGGAGAAGGCATCGGTTGTACGAGTGAGTTGAGAATTCCACTAAAAGTGTATTGCTTCCTTTATATTTTGAAGATCAGTTTCAGATTTTCTTTAAGCAAGTTTTCTAATTTACGTGACAAATATTGTATGTATTCTATTTACAATTTCGTATTTTATATTTTATAAACTTTAAAGTTTATTTATATTCATCTCTTATTTTATTAAGTTTTACAATATTAATTTTATATATATATATAGTTTCCTTTTGCTTCCAATTTTGATGTATTATACATTATCATAAATTAGACATGATTTTTTAAAAATTTTACAAAATGCACAGCATAATTAATATGAATAAAATGTTGAGGCAATTCCTTTAATTTGCTTTAACAGCCCCAAGACATAACCACAACCGAAGTTCCTATAACGCTTGTTGTCTTTAACAATGAGATCGAGTTCATAAGGCAAGACATAGAGTTTATGTGCAGCGTGGGTCGGTCCACGAAGAAAGGGAAAAGGTATAAAGGATTTACTGGAGAAAAAGGTGGTAAACAATCACAAAACTAGTAATAATTCCCTATTGTTTATCAACTTTTTCTCTAATAAATCCTTTATTCCACTTCGTGGACCGACCCACATTATACATAGACTTTATGTCTTGCCTAGTGAACCCGACCTCATTACTAAAGTCAACAAGGGTTATGGGAACTTTGGTCCTGGTTATGTCTTGGGGTAGTTAAAGAAAACTAAATGGATGGTCTCAACATTTTATTGATATTCATTATTGTCTTATGCATTACGTAAACTTCCAAAAATCATATACTCTAATTTACGAACATGTATAATACAAGCAAACTTAGAACCAAAAAGGAAACTGAAAATTGAGATGATTGGATAAATTAGTTCACTCCAACATCAACTCATCAAAATAATAAATAAATTTGATAAAAATTTATCTTTATGACAAGTATTTGGGGAGATCTCTATATCCAAATAAATTTCCAATTTTTACATTTTCACAGTTATATTTGCTCCATTTTGATCCTTAAACTCTAAACCACAAATTTTTCTATTTCCCCAAACCCTAAACCACTACTACAAGAACGACTTTTAACGAAAGGGTCTTTAACGACGGTTAAAAGGACAAACCGTCATAAAAATGGACTAGTGGCATTTTTGTAAATAAGTGGCATTGTTTAACACCTATGACTACGGTTTTTCAATGAACCGTCGTCGTAAGTAGAGTTGTCAACTTTTAACTACGCTTCTATGTAAGAACCGTAGTCATAGATAGGCTTTTACTACGGTTCTTTAATTGAACCATAGTTAAAAATCTAGGGCACGTATTTGAATTTAATTGAACTATTTTAGAGGTACTTTTGACCACGGTTCTTTGATTGAACCGTACTCAAAAGTCCTCATATCTCAATTACTCCACTCCCCTGCCCTCTTTCTCTCATCCCCCTCATTTCCTTAGATCTAAAACCCCCATCTCTCTCTCTCATCCCCTTCATTTCTCGGATCTAAAACCCCATCCCCCATCTCTTTCTCATCCCCCTCATTTCTCGGATCTGAAATTGCCCCCTAACTTTCTCTCTCCTTCTTTATTCTCTCTCTCTTCCTTCAGCACCGGCGTCAAATGGCAACCAAGGCTCACCATCTCTCTCTTCCTCCAACTTCGGCATCAACGAAGGCTGTCTGTCTCTATTCTCCTCTAGCTCCGGTGTCAATTGTAACGAAGGCTCTCTCTCTTTCTCTTCCTCCAGCGTCGGTGTCAATAGCAACCAAGGCGTTGTTGGCGTCAATGGCTGGCTTATCCTGATCTTCAAGAGAGTTATAATTCCTCCTCCTCTTTGCTCGCTCCCGCTCCGAATTGTCTCCCGTGCCCAAGCTCCGCCGCGGCCACGAGGAGCAGGACCCTACTCGCGAGCCTCCTCCTTGGTTCGTATTCCTCTCTCTCTCTCTCTCTCTCTCTCTCTCGACAATGAGATTTAAGAGGCAAATTAATTATGCTTCCATGGTTCATTTTTAGATGTTATGATTTTGCCTTTTGTTGTGATTTCTGTTGGGTTTGACCCTTTTAGATTTCCGGGTTTTAACTCATTTTTCTCTACAATTTGTTCCGATTTTGCTTTCATGGTTCATTGTTAGACTTGTAATTGAAGAGTTGAAGTCTTTTGGATCTTCATTGTTAGATGTATAATTAAAGAGTTAAAGTCTCTTGGATCCTCACATTCCGAGTCTTTCCATGCTGCCAGTGAAGAAGGTTGTTTCATTTGAGGTGATTAATTATTATTTTAGATCTTATTTTGTTTAGATCTGATTTCGTTTAGATTTTTTATTGTAATGTATTTGTTTAGATCTTATTTCGTTCTTACCTTGTAATCTTCTAAGTTCTGGGAAATTTGTCAAAATTCCCCTCCAACAATTTCATATGTATTTAGATCTGATTTGTTTTTGTCACTCGATTTTTTTGTCTCTCTATTTCAATTTTAGTTTTAGATCCAAAATTTTCTGATCTGAAAGTTCTCTATTTTTTTTTTAAAAAATAATTCGGACGTATGACTGACAGTTCTTTGGAAGAACCGTTGTCATAGGTGAGAGAACCGTCGTTACAGGTGACCTATGATGACGGTTCTTTAGAAGAACCGTCATCATAGGTGTTCTTTTACTATAGGTTTGAATTGTAGTAAAAGATATTACATACAACGACGGCCACATACACGATGGCGGCTAACCGTCGTTAAAGGTCATTTTTAACCGTATTTAAAAGTGGTTTCGTAGTAGTGAACCTTAAATATTTCTATTTCTGTAAACTCTAAACATATTTAGATGCCAATTTCGATAACTCGAATATATAAATGAGTCCACCCCAACATCACCTTATCAAAATAAACAAATTTGGATACAAATTTATCTTTATGAGAAGGTTTTGGGGGATGACACTATATCCAAATTATGTTTCTATTTCTCTAAAACCCCAAACAAATTTGTATGCACTCTTTCGATCTACCATCCTTAACTATCATACTATTTTACTATAATTAAATCCTAAACTCCTAAACCCATTTCCCAAAATCTCAAACATTTCATGAATTTCCAACTTAATTAACTAAACAAATGTTACCCACATTCTCAATATTCAACATTTCAACAAAGATTCAATATTTCAACAATCTCCAACATTACCCACATTCTCAACATTCACGTAATTACCGCAAATACATTCAACATTTAACTAGATACACTTTGTAAATAACTTAAAGCGAAAAATAAGAGAGGATAGAGATTCATACCTAAGAAATAACAACGTCAAGGGTAAGGGAGAGGCTTGATAGCGAGAATGAGTTTGAGGAGATCTACACTTAAAAGAGACGAGGGGAAACTATGAAGAAATGAAAGATTAAGAGAGAGGAAACTACAACGGTGAGGATAGCTTACCAGTTCAAGTTGATCGACGAGGAAACAACAGCTACGAATTCCGGATCTAAGGTAGTAGTGGAGGAGAGAAATTGTAGAGAGTGATAAGACCGAGAGTAGAAAGCAAATGTAAGTGGGCGTGGAAACAGCAGGTATGTTCTCGGGTTTTTAGATTGTATCCGAAAGACATTTGACGACGGTTCTATGAAAGAACAGTCGTCATATGTCACATATGATGACGGTTCTTTAAGAGAACTGCTCGGTAAATGTTTTTAGCAATACATATGACGACGGTTCTCCGAAAGAATCGTCATCATATGTGTTACACAATGCTGATTATTTATCAAATACCACCAGTCCATTTTTCATGACAGTTTGTCCTTTTAGCCGTCATTAAAAGTGGTTCCTTTAGTAGTGATTGTTTAAAAAATTAATTATGGGGCAATGCGCATGTCTTAGTTAGTTATATTATAAAAGTAGAATGCGTTTGACCGCTCTCCCTTAATTTTAGGAGTAAAGTTGTATTACCACTCGTAGATGTTCTCAAGTGGATAAATCTCAACCCTTCAAATTTAATTACACTAAAAAAAAGTTGACTCATTAAGTTCTTACCTCCACTCCCAGTAACTTCCATAATTCCCGCTAATAACTTCCATAATTCTTCTTAGACTCGTTCGGCAATAGTGTTTGGATTAGCTTTTAGTGTCTTAATTGGGTCAAAACACTACTTCCTTAATTTTTCAGGTGTTCGGTTGATTAGCTCATTTCAATAGCTTTTAGTATTTGGACTAGTTTTTCGAAACGTTACAAACATTAACGTTTGAGAATTGAAACTAGTGTTTCACTACTTTAATTCCAAAAATACCCCTTAATTTAGCATAGACATTACAAACTATGCCATTACTATAAAAACCCTTCTCCCACAAAGCTTGAAACACTTGTCCCCTTTTCTCTCCTCAAACACTCTACTCTGCTGCCCTGTCTCTCTCTCTTTCTCTCCATCTAAAGAACCGTGCTTTGCTTCCCTCTCTCCCTATCTCCATCTAAAGAAGGAAAGAAGCAATTTTGGAGCAATACTTGTGACTAGAAAACCTTTTTCATCTATCTTTTTAATTTATAATGTATATTACTCGATTCCGAAACCTTGAAGAATGTTTTATCCCTCTACTATGTCTTCTACCTTTTGCAAATTCGTGTCAAATTTATCCGCATTTTCCCCAATACCTACAATTAGTAGTAATTAGCACCCTTAGCAAAGTTAAAAAACAATTAATTAAAATAACAATATAAATAAGATATACAAAATTAGATAAATAAAAAAATAATAATAAATAAAAATGAGGAATCAGAATTTTTATAGAAAAATTCAGATTAGATTTATCCGGAATGTATACCAAAAAAGGGAAAATGAAAAAAATTAAAAATAACAATATTCAGCCCAAACTCATTCCTTCATTCCTCTTTCTCTCGCTCGCCTCCGTGCTCTCTCGCTCGCCTCCCCGCCTCCACTTTCATCCTCCCTGCTGCCGCTCACTTGCTCCGGCCACCAGCACCACCAACGCGCCCGAAACCGGCGCCGATCTCTCTTTCTCTCTCTCTCTCACTGTCTTGCTCTCCCTCGCTCGTGTGCCCTGCCTCGTCGTCCACTCCCTGCCCGCCACCGCAGCCCCGGCCGCTGGAGCTCGTCGCCGGTCCCCGCCCGATACACTACTAGAAAATCATCATATAGCGGCGGAAATAGCGACGGAAAAACGTTATTTAGCGATGGAATTTCACAATTAGTGACGGAAAATTTCCGTCGCTGATTTTCGGTCGCTAAAAATCAGCAACGGAATTTTAAGATTCCGTCGCTGATTAGTGAGGATTAGCGACGAAATTTGATTCCGTCGCTAATCCAATCAACGACGGATTTTCTTGTTCCGTCGCTGAGTGGAGTAGCGACGGAATCAAATTAGCGAATTTTTTAAAAAATTGACAATTTTGTATAGTTTTGAGTGCTTAATACAAAAATCTACAATGAAATACAAATCCAAATAATCCGGTAGCATAACAACATCAAATTCAACTTTAATTCAAATACAAAAATCATATACAAACACAAAAGTAATAAATAATCCAATTTCAAACATCCATAAAAACTAATTGAAAATAAAAACAAGAGTAAACAAAGTAAATTATAGAAACACAAGTTATGTTCTTCATCTTCCTTTTCCTTGTCTTCTTCCTCTTTCTCATTATCTTCATCTTCTACCTCATTCCAACCATGCCCATCAAAATAAGTTATATCAAATCCTCTAAAATCTGAAATTTTATAGTAAACAAATTAAATTATAAATACAGCCAACAATGAGGGAGGATGGAGAAAGCATACCTACAAGAGGTTAAAGGTGGTTAGTTGATGACGTGTAAGGCGGTGGAGGTGGCGGCGGCGGCGGCGAACGATCGATTAGGCTCTCGCCCTCTCACACTCTCACTTCTATCTCTCCTTATGTTTGCCGAGTCTCGTTGAAGTTCGGATTTTATATCGAAAATAGCGGCGGATTAGCGACGAACTTCATCCACCGCTACTTAAAAAATTTAATTAGTGACGGAATTAGCGACAGAATCAGTCCGTCGCTAATTAAAAAATTTTAAATTTTCAAAATCGAAGAAAATTTAATAGCTCGCCAATGTAAAATTTTTCAAATTTTGATTTAGTGACGGAATCAGCGACGGACAAGTCCGTCACCAACTAAAAATTTGAAAATTTTATATATTTGAAAAATGAAATAGGCGGAAAATTTAAATTTGAAAATTTTGCATTAGCGACGGATTTTTCCGTCGCTAATTCAAATTTGAAAATTTTTATATTTTTCAAATTAAAGTAGGCGGCAAATTTAAGATTTTAAAATTTTGAATTAGCGACGGAATTAGTGACGGACTAATTCCGTAGCTAATAAAAAAATAAATAAAAATTACATTTAGCGATACACCGATTCCGTCGCTAAGTTAAAAAATTTTAAAAAATTAGATATAGCGACGGAATCAGCGACGGGCTGATTCCATCGCTAATTACAAAAAAATTAATTTTAATTTTTTTTCATAAATCCGTCGCTAATTTTTCCATGTCCGTCGTTATGTCCGTCGCTAATGACTAAAATAGCGACTGAATTAAATTCCGTCGCTAATTAAGTTTTATCCGACACATGTCAAATTCCGTCGTTGTTTCCGTCGCTAATTAGCGACTGAGTCGCTTCCGTTGCTAGTTTACGTCGCTATATAGCGTTTTTATAGTAGTGGTAGTCACCGGAGCGAGCAACCGCGCACCACCATCTCTCCTTCCCCTCTTCCATCCCTTGGGTTTTAAAGGTAAAATCCTAAACCCTAGATTATCACACTTTATTATTTACTTAGTGATTATAGTTGTTAATTGAATTATATGGTTTAGAAGGATGTTTATAATATGAATTTAAAGATTGAATTGGGAAAATTTGAATTAGTGTGAATGATTGTGATTTGGTATTTTGGGGAAATGATTGTGTATGAAGGTGAATGAATGTGATTCCTCTTATGAAACTATGATTTAGTGAATTATATTGGGAATGTATTGCTGTAAATCTTGAGTAATTTGATGGTTTTCGTTGTACTTTGGAATTGGATAGATTTGAGCAAAGTAAAGGGGAGATGCATAGAGATTGAAATTAGATAATAAGTAAGTGTAGAGGCATGGAAAAATTTGAGCATTGGTGCACCTAATTGTGTATGTGGATGTAAATTTTGTTGAGAAAATGATGCATATAACTCGACGAGTAATGTTTGTGGGATATGTGAATTTTGAGCAAATTAAGTAAATTATGAAATCTTCCCATGGAAAGACATTTGGTGGGTAGTTAATTATTTAATTATGGAGTTTGAATGTAACGAAGTGAGGAGTGAGCTAGTGATAAGGATTGAAAATAACGTTAAGCTTGGTAAATTAATCGAATTAATTGTAGCTAATAATAATAATAATAATAATAATAATAATAATAATAATAATAATAATAATAATAATAATAATAATAATAAAAATACCAATAATGATAACAACAACAATGATAGTAACAATAACAATAACCATTAGGAGCATATTTTACGCTTGTTAAACAGGTGATAATAACTAAGATAAATGTTTGAATGTATATATACATATACATCTTTTAATCCGAGTCGACTAATGAATTAAATCACATAAATATAACCTAATCAACTTCTTTAATGAATATGTGCTGTAGACAAGATTTTAAATGGAACTAATATAATATAGTTGAGTAATAAAAATGTTAGTTTAACCGATTATATAATAAATAAAGAACATGAAATAAATTGCAAACACTTATACTAATTTAACTATTGAACTTAAGTGAAACATTGCTAATAACGAAAATCTATTGAAACAAGCATTGAGGCCACTTTCGCCGACTAGCCGCTAACTTAAAATCCTATAAAGGGGGAAAAGAGATCTTTAATCCAAATACGTTCATTGCCTGTACCTTTCGAAAATTCACATGTTTTAACAAATCTCAATATTTATGTATGTATATATATATATATAACTAATAATAAATCATTTACAAATCAAGTTTTGTCACCTAATTAAGTGGTCCCCCAATTCAGTTATCAATTATCACTTATCAATTATCGGGGTTTACGGCCTTCAATTCCACTCCGCTCGTCTTTAGCTCGGGTTCTCGGTTGGCCCGGAGATGTCTACCTTACTCAAAGATTGTATCGGTTATATATTGGGGTTCCACTACAAATAATAACTAAAAAGCGTGTTTGACTCATATTCTCTCCCCTCCGATTTCAAACTAAAATGAATTGGAATGCGTGCGCTCAATTAAGATATTTCAAAGATATTTGATCTGTGTAGGAATGTTCATACCGAAGTTTCGACTCATTCTTCCAATTATTTTACTGTTTTGGGTTTAGGAAAAGCATCTGTGAACAGACACATTGCTTAAGAAGCCCGATGGAAGAAAAACATAACTGGATATGTCGTTATCGTTGATCTGTGATGGGTCTAGGCACTCACAATGATTTCCTTCTCATCGGGTTTTTGGGCTCGACTTTGGAATGTATTAAATGCTACGTATTTCCTACCATAGATGATTATGTGGGCTTGTATAATATATAAATGTATGAGAACGGTGTTTTTGGGGTTGGTTTAATTATGTTGTATGGTTTAACTCATTGGCACATAAATATTTAGTGGTATCAGGACTCACTAAAGCATAACCGATTGACACAAGTTTTTATTATATTTTATTTTAGCCTGGTCCTATTTTTAGGGTAGCGATAACGCCTTCGATCGTTAACTTCCGTTGCAATCTTACGTAATACCCTCTAATTAGGGATTATTAAGTAATGGTGATTGAGGGTGTTATAATTGTGGTATCGAGCCAGGTTCAGAAATCACTATGAGCAATAGGATTCTAAGATGTAATGATTTGAACTTTAGGAAAATTATGTGGCTATTATTTCCACAAGTCTGTCGTTTTTGGGACTTGTGTATATAGGGCGATTAGTGTAGGGTTGGCATTTTTTTAGGTATGCTTGTATAAATGATGTATGTACATATGATGGGTCAACCCAACTAACTCAAATAGTGGTATCGCCTGTTTTTGGGGTTTACCAGGCAAATCTACTTAGGACTAACTATAATCTCTTTTGTATAGAAGGAAGGAGAAAAAGGGAGAAGAAGATTAGGAAACTTAATCTATGGTGGTTACTTGCGGGGTTGAAATCGACGTGTAATTTTGGTGCTACTTGTGTATATAAATGCAATGAAGATAGTATTTTGTTGTTATGTTATAAGCAAGTAACATTTTGTTTTAGAAAAACAGATAATAATAATTAAACGAATTTGCATTTATGTGATTCAAGCATGTCCGAGATAGAAAGTAATAATATAACTCAAAATGTGATTGAAGAGTTGGGCAATGATTGATGACTTGCCGAATAGACATTAGAAACTCCTCCCAACTCGCAACAAATCCTTGGTGAAACCCAACCTATACCCTTAGAGATTTGCACCGATACCGTGACCCAAACTACTGGAGGAATCTAGTGACGAGCTAATGAAAATAATTCTCCCTAAACCTACTCGAATCCACTTCTAAGCTCGACAAGTTAGCCGACGAGTGGCTTGTCATAATCATAAGACTTACAATGGAAAGATTGATCTAGAGGAATTAGAAGAATGGATTAGAGGAATTGAAAAGATATTTGCGAGTTGTTGAGGTAGTTGTTGAGGTACCGGTAGAAAGAAAGGTGAACATAGGGACATATTACTTAAGCGGTGCATCACACATATGGTGGAGCATGATGAAGAATAAATTTCAAGGTCGTGAGTTTATTTTGGATAAATTTATAGACGAGCTTAGAGCCAAATTTTACATAACTAGATTTTGGCGACAAAAAGGAAAAGAGTTCTTAGATAGAGTTTAAAATGGACAACAATATGACAAGTAAATTTATGGAGCTATTTAGAATTGCCTAGACTTTGTCACTACTCGATAGGATGAAAATTATAAGCTTTGTGGAAGGCTTGACTTATTATATTTAAAATTGACTTGCTAGCTAACCTATCAAAAATTATTAAGAATTATATGAGAGAGCAACAAAGATTGAACAAGTAAAGAGCGAGCTAAGCGCCTTAAATCTTGGAAACTAAAAAGGAAGTAGAATAATACAAGTGAGAGTGCGGTTCGAAGAAACTTGTTACTAGTTTAAACAAGGGTCACTCATCAACTACTTCGAACCCTGTGGAAAGTGTGGTCATACCACCACGGATCGCCGGGTCGGTAGTAGCAAATGTATCTCGGTGTGGTGGCCTTGAACACTTAATAAACACCTGCCCAAGGAGACAAAAAGTTCTAGAAAAGGGAGCTGCAAAGCCCCCGATGCCACTACGTCGGGGACCCACGCCATCACGAAAACCCGTGACTATGGGGCGAGCATACGTGATGCACAGGAAGGAAGCGACAACTTCGGGAATGGTTATTACTGGTACTCTCTTTCTAAACTCAAAACCTTTTATGTTTTATTTGATCCGGGTGCTACCCATTCATTTATATCTACCCAAGTTGCCTCCCAATTAAAATTAGAAAATCATAAGGCTCTAATTGAGTGCCAAATTGGGTTGCCAAATGGAAAAGTGGTAGAATGCCCAATTCTCTACCAACATATGCCCATAGTTATAAGTGGGGAGTTGTTTCCTGTAGATTTAATCCAGTTTGATCTTTTGAAATTTGATGTGATTCTAGGAATGGATTGGTTGGCAACTTATGAAGCGAAAATAGATTGTAAAGGTGGTAAGGTTATTTTAAAGGGGCAGAAAGGGAAGGAAGTATGTTTTTGTGGCGAAAAAAATACGAGGGAGTATTCTATAATTTCATTTATAAAGGTTAGCAAGTTATTAAGACACGGTTGCACAGGGTATTTATGTTATGTTACCGAGGATAGAAAAGACAAGACAAACATAGAAGACATACTTGTAGTATGTGAATTTTCGAGATGTATTTCCGGGTATTTACCTGGTCTACCTCCTCAAAGGGAGATTGATTTTGAAATCGAACTAATTCCTAGTGCACAACCTATTTCTAAAGCGCCATATAGGATGGCCCCAACATAACTTAAAGAGTTAAAGGCCCAACTTGACGAATTGACACTATAGACACCTAAAAAGTGTCGTCTTTTCTCTGTTATTTTATTTGGTGGCCTCGATGATGAAATCCCAAGTCCTGTTTGAGGATTTGGATCTCAAAGCTGTGTTCGATTGGTGCGACGGATGCCGATAAACCACAAAGAACCCCCAGCACCACATAAATAGCCATTTGCCTTGGGTCGATTCAAAAATTCCCCTTTCTTTCTAACCATCCAAGAACCGGGCCAAGCCTTCAGAGATGACCGAGTCCATTGCCGCGTACCGAGAAATTCCAGGCTCGGAACATTGCGTTTTACTTTGTCCAACCAGACAAGGAGCCGAAGACCTCAAGACGACGTTGGACGCTGCATTTCATGATCACGAGCATCAAAGTGTTGCGTTTTGGCTCCAAGCCAGTCCACCCAAGACTAGGAGCACGCATCCCGTATAAAAAATGAAACCGCATACACCGAGTTGTGGCCTCGCCGGCGTCGGCCACCACCGGGTGCGGGTAACCGCATACACCGAGTGGTTAGCACGCTAAGCTTCGAGTCCGGATCGATGTTTTCACACTGGTCCGGCCCTAAAGCCTCATGGCGGAAATAGAAACCCTTGTTTGTTTCTTTTTTCAGTTAGGAAATAATATCCCGGGATTTCTGAAAATAATTTCTAAAATAAAATGGTTAATAAAATCATCTTTCAAACTTTGCCTAATTAGATTTAATAAAACTCGAAAATCTTAATAAAAGGTTCATCCCAGATTCCAAAATCGACTTTCTAAAACCACAAGAATCCTAGAGTAAAACGGGCGGGGATTATTCTATAGAATGGGCCTATGTTAATAGAGAACATTTTGCCTCATTAGCCTAGTTGTTTGTAAAAGATTGGTAGCAGTCTATTCTTCTATTGGGTGGATGAAGATCCTCATCGGCTAGAATAAATGCCGTTGTGGAAAAATCATTCATATAAATCTAATGCTCCTTCAAAATCAATCTTTTAAAAAAGAGACTCGACACAAGTGGAAAAACTAGACGAGCCCTGGCCGGCCTTGGTTCCTACGAGTGGCGATTGCATCGGGGATTAACTTTTATTAAGAGGGCGAAACTTGCAAATTTGAGTAGTGTGTTTTAATTATGTGCTTGCAATAGGCATCTTACATTTAGCAACCTTTGAACTAGTTTAAAGACTATTTTGGTCCACTAGGAAAACTTTATTATACTCCCTATTTAACCTTTCCGGAGAGAGGTTCCCTTTGGTTCCTTTAGGTGGGCCCAACTAGGCTTGATTGCTCGAGGAAATGGTACCTCCTCCCTTGTAGCACGCACTCTTGAGCTAAACCCTTTGGTTTACCAAGAGGCACCGAGAATTTTGGTTGGTATCCTTATCCGTGTAACCCATGGGGGACCAAATTCTCAAACTACGTGTCACCATGTATCCAAACTCCTGAACTCTTTGACCATAGACTCTTTGACTATTAGGTCACCTTGCCTTTATTTGCATGCTTGAATGAGTGTATGTGTTTTAGATTTAATCTTCTGCTTGTAAGATTTTAGGAATAGGTGAGGAGTGCTGAATAATCCTTGTATGGGTGCAAAAATAAAAACAAAAATAAAAACTTTGAGTCGGTCCAATTTGTGCATTTAGCCAACGAGTCCAAAATTTTTCCTCCTTTTAAGGTCGGTCCATTTTGCATTTCCATTTGCTTTTAGCCAAAAGTCCAAATATTTTTCCCAAAAGTCCAAATATTTTTCCCAAAAGTCCAAATATTTTTCCTTCCTTTTAAGGTCGATCCATTCTGCATTTCCATGTGCATTTAGCCAAAATTCCAAAATTGCATTCCCCTTTTAGGTCGGTCCATTCATTCCATATTTGCATTAGCTAAATCAAAAATCATCCCGCATTTTCTATTTGCATTAGCTAAATAAAAATCATCCCTCTTAAGGTTGGTCCGCATTTCATTTTTGTATTAGCCAAAATAAATTTCATGTCAAATAAGTTGAGTCGGCATTTAATTTTTTTGCATTGGCCAAAATAAATTCATCTCAATTAAGGCGAGTCCATTCATTTTACATTAGCCCAATTCAAATTTCATTTCAAAATAAGTGAGTCCATATCTTGCATTTCATTCTTGCATCTAGCTAAAGCAAAATCATCTCAATTAAGGTGAGTTCATCCATTTTATTTTTGCATTAGCCAAATTAAAATCCATCCCAAGTCAGGCGAGTCTATTCATTTCATTTATGCATTAGCTAAATAAAAATTCATCTCAGATTAGGTGAGTCTGCTTTGCATTTCCATTTCTCATTTAGCTAAAACAAATTCATCTTCCATTAGGAGTAATCATCTATTCATTTCAGTTCTACACTAGCCAAATCATAGAATCATCCCACATTAAGGCATAGCATCAATGCATACATTCCTTCCCGGTTGTTGTGCATCCCTTTATGTGCATCCAAATAAAAGAGCATATCATTTTCTTTTTCCTAGGATCAGTCTTCCTCGGGTCAAGCACTTAAGCCCCATCTTCCTAGAAGTTCATCCACAACCTTCTAGAAGACCATCCAATGAGCCCACTACTCATCAATGATGCGAATAAAGCTTGCTTTTCCCTTTTCCATATCCATTGTATGTTCTTCTTTTTCCTATTTTCCAATAAAAAAACCCATCCAAATTACTTCCTTTTGAACTATGAAGGCCTAATTTTCATTATTGCGGATACGTAGGAAGCCCATGAGGTTTGGCCCCAAACATAAGCCTTATTTTGATCCCAATTTCCAATTTCCAAATCCAAAAGCCATTTTGCCCTATCCAAAGGAGCAGAAACCCATCGGGAAAACGCATTGAATCATCAAGAAGCATGCTAGTCAGATTCAGCACCAAACCATCGGGGTCACGATCTACCGTTAGCAGCAGTACATTGTAGTTTGAGCGACCTATCCTTCTTTAGGCTTTACTTTAGGGAGTGGGGGCTAAAGTGTAGTTTTTGTCTTTGTCTTTTTGAATTTGTTTTGCATCATCTTAATATAAGAATGAATTTTTCCTTACAATAGAGTCTTGCATTCATCTCCTTTGCATGAGTCAAACTCCTGAAAATACAAAATTAAATAACAAAGCACCCTACAAAGAATTATTCAATCAAGTAGCATCAAGCATCAAGCATCAAACAACATCAAGCATCAAGTTAGCATCGAGGAGGTCACCAGCAGCGTCACCTTCAAAGAGGATCTTCCATGCCATCAATTAATCAAAGCTAGTCTCCAACATTCAAGAGGAACTAGACACAAGCACCTAGGAAGAACGTGGGGGCTCAAGATCGAAAGGATCATACAACCACAACAAGTCCAAGAATACTCACGGGAAAACACAAATCGTCAACCTTACAAAGAGCTATTACCACACAAACTAAAAGCTCAAATTCAAAATGAGGCACATAACCTCAAGAAACGCCATATTTTTAAGCAAGCATTCCCTAGATTTCAGGTCATCCGGACCAAATTCTACATAAAGATAAGCAATCGTCCCTATTCCGATGAAAGTGAATAGAAGTCGAGCTTTAGGCCCAACAACGGTCAAGGTTCGGACACAACTTAGTTGAACTTCGGGCCCAACAACGGTTAAGGTTCGAAACACCTCCATCGAGGTTCGAGCTCAGCAGCGAGTCAAGGTTCGGACGCCACGCCTAGACTTTAGGACCACTCCATAGCGAAGACAAGGAACCACATTTGGAACGTGATCCGGTTACAAATCATCTTCATGTAACACTTGAAACTATTTACATTTGATTATTATTAGCTAACAAAACTATTAGTGTAGAAAGTTTCAGCCAAGCTTCAAACCTAGAATGGTCAAGTTTAGGCCCCTCATCCGAGCTTCAAGACATTGATCGAGCCAAACTCGGGACACCCGGCCGAACTTCGGATCCAAGAAGCGGTCAAGTTCGGGCACCCCAGCTAGACTTCGGACTTTACTACCCGAGTCAAGTTCAAGCCCCTGCCAAGCTTTAGACTAAGCACATGGTCAAGTTTGGGCATACCAATCCCGACTTTAGGTCTCTAACCAACCAAGTTCAGAAATTAACAACCCGGACTTCGGACTCGCCGAGTAAAGTCCGGACCCCTGTATTAAGAGTTTGAGCCACAAGGTACCTAATATCAAACACATCAATTCAATCGAGCATCCAACACGAGTACTAGATAAGAACCCTTTAGTGTCTACTTTGACCTTCGTCTTTCGGACTCGGTCAAAGTGGGGGCTAACAATAGACACCTAAAAAGTGTTGTCCTTTCTCTATTATTTTATTTGTTGGCCCGCTTGATGAAATCCAGAGTCCTATTGGAGGATTTGGATCTTCGGATCGTGTTCAATTGATGCGATGGAATTTAGTAAACCACAAAGAACCCCAACACCACATAAATTTCCTTTTGCCTTGGGTCGATCCAAAAATTCCCTTTTCTTTCGGACGATCCAATAACCGGGCCAAGCCTTTAGAGATGACCGAGTCCGCTGCTGCGTCTTGGGATATTCCAGAGCTTAGAACATTGCATTTAACTTAGTCCAATCATACAAGGAGCTAAAAACCTCAAGACGACGTTAGAAGCTACATTTCAAGATCACTAGCATCAAAGAGCTGCATTTCGGCTCCAAGACAGTCCACCCGAGACTAGGAGCACACATCCCGTATAAAAAATGAAACCTACAAAAAATAGAAGCTGCTAAAAATGGAAACCTACCAAAAGTGAAAACTTTCCATTTTAAGGAAGGTCTTGTAGTCGGCGCTACCATCCCAAAAGCTTAAGTGGAATGTCTGCGTTTTGCCCTGGACACTCCAATGGAAGCACGCTAGGGCATGAAACCCTATAAAAGCCTCTTGTGGCCGGCACCGTGAACCGGACCTTATCCGATTTTATCCCTTCCTTATCCCGAGTTATATCCGGTTCAATCTCAAGATATTCCTGCCCGGTTTTGTACCTGCATTGCGGACGGCTAGCTTAGCTAACCCTAGGTCACTTCCTTGACCTAACCTCTCCCTATAAATAGAGAGCCTTGGCTCTCATTCCCACACGACTTCCGGACTTAACCTCACGCTCGTTGAAATCTGCATAAGAGCTACCGAATACCCTCTTGGGTATTCCGATCTCTTGATATCTTTTCAACCTATTCTTATTCTATTCTCCAATCTCACCACATCTTAACCCATAAACTCCATCAGTCACACATCCGGCTACCTATCTCTACAAAATACTAACAAAAAGCCCCTCTCATTCGCCATCGTCGCATGAAGAGGTCCGGATGCGAGATTCGGATCAGCGAGTGGGACAACATGAGGGCACGAATTCAATCCTCACAACAGTTTATTACTTATTGTTATGCTTTCTTTATCCCTTTCCCTATTGTGGATTCAAGATGTATCATTTTTAATTCCTCCTCGCACAATGTAATCATTAGTTTTCTTCTTTATTTTCTTTTCACTTTGCCTTTTCTTTTCGTTTTCTTTTCGCTTTTCCGCTTGCTTTATTTATGCCTTTATCATTTTCCCTAATTATGTTTTGGTTGCTTTAATTCTTTATTGCATGTTGATGTATGCTTGCTTTTGTACATTATTTTAACTCACTACTTGAATTAGTAATGCCCGTCTTCGGACGGGCAGAACGGAAGGGTTTATCCCTACGTTACGTACCCTCGCCCTAGAATTTGATCCTCGGTTCAAAGATCGATGGAGTCGGTTTTTAGCCTTTCTCGATCTTAGACTTCCCATACTAAGATTGAGATAGCAAATTTTTACTTTGTTTTGTTAGTTTTTCTTTCTTAAAAACTAACTAACGACTCCCTTTTCATTTACTTCTTCTAGATCCGCTTCCCAACTATTTTTTGACTGCAGGAATTAAAAAAGGTTTTGGATCCGCTAGCTGAGGCAGAGGCCGAGGCTGATCTCCTCAATCGTGGCCTTTGGCCGGCGCCAGCCACCACCGGGTGTAGGTCACCGCCTACACCGAGTGGTCAACAGTGCTAGGCTTCGGTCTCGATCGATGTCTTCACACTCGCTCGGCCTTAAAGCCTCACGGCAGAAACAAAAACCCTAGTTTATTTATTTTTTCAGCTAGGAAATAATATCCCAAGACTTCTCGAAATAATTTCTAAAATAAAATGGTTAATAAACCACCATTCAAACTTTGCCTAATCAAATTTAATAAAACTCGAAAATCTTAATAAAAGGTTCATCCCCACATTCGAAAATCAACTTTCTAAAACCATCTTCAAAATTAATCTTTAAAAAAGAAACCCGACACAAGTGGGGAAGCTCGGCTGGCCCTGGCCGGTCGTGTTTCCTACAGATACAAAAAGGATTCATTAGGCCAAGTGTATTACCTTGGGGAGCTCCAATCTTATTTGTGAAAAAGAAGGATGGAACTTTGAGACTGTGTGTGGATTATAGGGAGCTAAACAAGATAACCATCAAGATTAAGTGTCCTCTACCCCGAATGGACGATTTGTTTGATCAACTACAAGGGGTTGGAGTGTTTTCAAAAATAGATCTGAAATTTGGATATCACCAACTTAGAATTAAATAAGAAGATACTCCCAAAATTGCCTTTAGAACCAAATATAGGCATCATGAATATATGTTGATGTCCTTCGGACTTACCAATGCCCCTGCTGCATTCATGGATCTCATGAACATAATTTTCAGGCTTTATTTAGATAAATTTGTGGTGGTATTTATTGTTTACATTCTCATATACTCTAAGGATAAGGGAGAACAAGCTCGAGTATTTAAGAATGGCGTTACAAACTTTGAGAGAGTATTATATGCAAAATTACAAAAATGTGAATTTTGGTTGGAAGAAATAGTATTTTAGGGCACGTTGTTTCTAAAGAAAGGATTAAGGTCGATCCTTATAAGGTGAAGGCAATGACCGAATGGCCCAGACCAACCAATGTTACAAAAATAAGAAGTTTCTTGGTTTAGCAGGTTATTACTATAGGTTTGTACATGATTTTTCAAAAATAGCATCATAGCTAACCAATTTGTTATAGAAAACAACCAAATTTGGGTGGTCACATAAATGTGAGAAGGCATTCTAGGGGCTAAATAAAAGGTTAACAACAATTCCTATTCTCACATTACAAGTATAGGTTAAAAGAGTATACCATCTATAGTGATGCCTATGAAAACGGGTTTGGATATGTGTTAATGTAAGATGACAAGGTCATAGCTTATGCACCCCAACAACTCAACTCATATGAAAATAACTATTCTACTCATGATGTGGAGGTGGTTGTCGTTTTGTTGCTTTGAAAATATTTTGAGATATTATCTATATGGGGCGCTATGTAAGATTTATACTGACCATCAAAGCATGAAATACATTTTTACCTAAAGAGATATTAGTCCGAGGCAATGCCGCTGGTTGGAGTTACTTAAGGATTATGATTTACGAATACACTATTACCCAGTGAAGCAAATGTCGTGGCAGATGCATTTAGTAGGAAAACAAAACTTAGTTAAATGTAATATAATAACTCAGCACTTGTCGTCCTATGAGACTTACTATAATGCAGCAATAGAGGTACAACTTACTATAATGCAGGAAATCCAGTTAGGCCAAAATGATGATGTCGGGTTAGAAAGGATTAAGCAATATATTAAAAAGAGAAAATCTCTTGGTTTTGCAATATATGAGGATGGAACCTTAAGGCTTTAGAATCAGTTATGTGTACCAAATTAAGGGGAATTAAAAAACATTTTTTGAGGAAGCTCACGAGTACACGATACTCGGTACACCTAAGAGAAACGAAAACATGTAGAGACTTGAAGCAATATTTACGGTGGAATAATATGAAAGAGATATTGCGAGAATATGTAGATAAGTACTTGACTTGTCAAATGGTAAAGGCTGGACATCAACATCCTATAGCTTAGTTGACACCTTTAAAGATTCCTACCTGGAAATGGGATTCAATTTCAATAGACTTTATCATGGGATTACCTCTTTCTACTAAAAAAATGCCATTTGGGTGATTGTTGACTGACTTACTAAATTTGTGCATTTTTACACTAACACATGACACATGGAATGTACGAGATCTGGCACAGATTATATGTTAAAGAAGTTGTTAGGTTACGTGGAATACCTAATGACATCATATCCGATATTGACAAGAGGTTTAAAGTGTGTTTCTGGCAAGCTCTATAGCGAGGTTTTGGGACTAAACTAAATTTTAGTAGTTTGTATCATCTAGAAACAGATGGGCAGGCTAAAAAGTTAATCAAATATGAGAAGATATCCTGAGAGCATATGTACTCGACTTTCAAGGGAAACAAGAAGATAATTTATCTCGGGTGGAATTCTCCTATAATAACAATTATCAAGCCACCATTAATATGACTCGTATAAAGCGTTATATGAAAGGGAAATGCAAAATCTCGTTGTGTTGGAGTGAGCTGAATGAAGCATTGTTTGTAGGTCTTGAGTTGATCCAAGAAACAATTGAAAAGGTTAGGAAGATTTAAGAACACATCAAGGCAACTAAAAGTTGACAAAAGAGCTACACGAGATAAAAGTGTTTTTGAAAGTGTCCCCGGTGAAAGAGGTCAAAGATTCAATGTTAAGGGAAAATTAAGCCCTAGATATATTGGAACGTATGAAATCACGAGAGAAGTTAAATCTAGTGGCTTATAAGCTAACTCTACCGTTAAAACTTGAGCACGTGCACAATGTCTTTCATGTTTCACAGCTCGGAAAGTATGTGCCCGACCCAAGCCATACTATTGTGATAGAACCTCTTGAAATTGTGGAAAACTTAATATATGAAGAGCAACTAATGAAAATATTGGATTATAGGGTCAAGAAACTCCGTAACAAGAGCATTCCGTTGATTAAGGTATTTTGGAGCAACCATACCTCCTCGGAAACCACATGAGAAACCGAGGAAGATATGAGAAATAAATATCCTCACTTGTTTTAAGGTAAGTCTACAAACTTTATTTCCGAATGTGTAAGTTTCGAGGACGAAACTTATTTTAAGGGGAAGATTGTAACAACCCGACCCTAAATCACATTATTTATTTTACTAATTACAAAATTTATATAGTTGAGCCTGGGCAATTCAATTCGATATTTAAATTATTTTTTATGTGTGTGTTATGCAACTAAGGCGACGAAGTGGCCTCCAATAAAATTTCATATTAATGATTGTAAATTTACACATATATTTAAAAAGGAAATTTTAGAAATTTGTACAAAAATATATAATAAGTATAAATATGAAGGTACATGGTCATAAGGTTATTAAAGGCTATATTTTAAGCGAAGCGTTACATTTAAAAACAGATTGTATGATTTATTTACAAAACTATTAGAATAAAATGAGCGATAAATTTTGTAAAATAGAGAATTAAACTTCAACTTAGGAACGATAAGTGTGATATTATTAGTGTATATTTTCTTAGAATGAATTAATAACCGAAGCTAAAGGATAAAAAAATTAATTAAAATAACAATATAAATAAGATATATAAAATTAGATAAATTAAAAAAGAATAATAAATAAAAATGAGGAATGAGGATTTTTATAGAAAAATCAATATTAGATTTATCTCGGAATGTATACAAAAAAAAGGAAAAATGAAAAAAATTTAAATAAAGAATATCTAGCCCAAACTCATTCCTTCGTTCCTCTTTCTCTCGCTCGCCCAACGTGTTCTCTAATCCCTTCCCTTGCCTCTAACTTCATCCTCCCTGCTACCGCCACCTACTTCGGCCACCAACACCAACCAGAAATCGATGTCGATCTCTCTCTTCCTCTCCCTCGCTCGCGTGCCCCGCCTCACTTGCCTACGCCCGGCCACCCACCGCAGCCCCGGCCACCGGAGCTCGTCGCTGGTCCCCGCCTAGCAGTCGCCGGAGCAGCAACCGCGCACCACCACCTCTCCTTCCCCTCCTTGGTTTCCATCCCTTGGATTTTGAAGGTAAAACCCTAAACCCTAGATTATCACACTCCATTATTTACTTAGTGATTGTAGTTGTTAATTGAATTATATGGTTTAGAAGGATGTTTATGATGTGAATTTAAAGATTGAATTAGGAAAATTTGAATTAATGTGAATGATTGTGATTTGGTATTTTGGGGAAATGATTGTATATGAAGGTGAATGAATGTTATTTCTCTTATGAAAGCTGTGATTTAGTGAATTAGATTGGGAATGTATTCATGTAAATCTTGAGTAATTTGATGGTTTTCGTTGTACTTTGGAATTGGATAGATTTGAGCAAAGTAAAGGGGAGATGTATAGAGATTGAAATTAGATAATAAGTAAGTGCGAGAGGCATGGAAAAATTTGAGCATTAGTGTACCTAATTGTGTATGTGGATGTAAATTTTATTGAGGAAATGATGCATATAACCTTAAAGTAATGTTTGTGGGATATGTGAATTTTTAGCAAATTATGTAAATTATGAAATCTTCCCATGGAAAGACATTTGATGGGTTATTTTAATTATTTAACTATGGAGTTTGAATGTAACGAAGTGAGGAGTGAGCTAGTGATAAGAATTGAAAATAACGTTAAGCATGGTAAACTAATCGAATTAGTTGTAGATAATAATAATAATAATAATAACAACAACAACAACAACAACAACAACAACAACAACAACAACAATAATAATAATAATAATAATAATAACAACAATGATAGTAACAATAACAATAACCATTAGGAGCATATTTTACGCTTGTTAAACAGGTGATAATAACTAAGATAAATGTTTGAATATATATACATTTATATCTTTTAATCCGAGTCGACTAATGAATTAAATCACAAAAATATACCCTAATCAACTTCTTTAACGAATATGTGTTGTAGATAAGATTTTAAACGGAACTAATATAATAGAGCTGAGTAATAGAAATGTTAGTTTAAGCTGATTATATAATAAGCAAAGAACATGAAATACATTGCAAACACTTATACGAATTTAACTATTGAACTCAAGTTGAACATTGCTAATAACGAAAATCTATTGAAATAGCATCGAGGCCACTTTTGCCGAATAGCCGCTAGCTTAAAATCCTATAAAGGGGAAAAGAGATTTTTAATCCGAGTACGTTCATTGCCTGTACTTTTCGAAATTCACATGTTTCAACAAATGTCAATATTTTTGTGTATATATATATAAAACTAATAATCAATCATTTGCTAATCAAGTTTTGTCACCTAATTAAGTGGTTCCCCAATTCAATTATCAATTATCAATTAACAATTATTAGGGCTTATGCCCTTCGGTTCTACCCGCGCAGCTTCAACTCGGGTTCTCGGTCGGCCCGGGAGGTGTGCACCTTACTCAAAGATCATATCGGTTATATATTGATGCTCCACTACGAGATAATAACTAGCAAGCATGTTTGACTCATATTCTCTCCCCTTTGGTTTCGAACTAAATTGAATTGAAATGCGCAAGCTCGGTTAAGATATTTCAAAGATATTTGACTGTGTAGGAAAGTTCCTACTGAGTTTCGACTCATTCTTCGAATTATTTTACTATTTTTGTTTTTAGGAAAAACATCCGTGTAACGCCCCAAACCCGTAATCACCGGTTTTAGTCTAAACAAACCACTAGCCGATGATTAGTGCGGCGGAAAAGATGTCGGGGATATTACCACCTCCCTTACCGGAGGAAAGGGTAAGGCTCGAATATATCTATGTGTATTTTACCCATGGTTATACCTTGCTAGGAAACTACAACTTATGCAAAAGTACGTGTTAAACTTGATACGAAATCAACGATACTTGATCAATAATACCCCAACTTGCCACTGCGAGCCTCTAAGTCTCAAACAGAACTTTTCTCGAGCTTCATACCTTCGACATCTTTACCTAAAACAAAACAAGAAAATATTTTCGACATGTGAGCCGAAGCTCAATACGTCCATTTATCATGTCTGTAAAATAAAGGTTATGGAATAGTTGAGTTGAGCGCATGCATTTCAATTCATTTGTAAATGAGGGAGAGAGCATAATTTAAAAAAGTTGCTCGTTTATTATCCGAATGGATCCCTTAAGATCATCGGGTTTCCCTAAACGAATATGCACACACCCAAATCGATCGGATAGTCCGGTTGAAGGCGGCCAACATGTACGGTGTGACCAACCTGGATATTGAGGTGTACCAAATAATGGCACTTGATAGGGCGGGTCCATATTAATGATGGAAAATAATGCAAATGATTCTTTGTTGTTGTTGGTGTCACCCATACCCGACCTTGATTTGTAAATAAAATATTGAAGGGCATGATCATTGAACATACCGATGAACTCGAAATTGGTTGATGACTTGAACTTGATTCCTTTCCTTGTGACTTTGAGCAGGACCCTTGAACATACGTTAACCGATGGCCTTAAATAAGAGTTCATAGAGTAAGATTTTGCTTAGGACTTATATTCCTTGATTAAGTTTGATAATAACCTTTCCTATACCCTTGGTTATTACGATCTATCTTTAATATGATTTATGTCTTATATTTTTAGTTTGTTCAAGCTTTACTTCATTATTTCTAATTTATGTTTTAAGCTACCTTTATTAATGAATGGACATAGTTATTTACTATGATTTGTTATTATAGAATCTAAACATGCATTATAACACTATTAACTTATTTACTAACAATTTTATTAATTGTTGCTGATTAACTTATCATGCATTATTTATTATGTGTTTACTAACTTATTCACTAATTCATTTATTTAAGCATGTATTTAGGAATTAATTAGTCATATAAGTTATAGTTATGTCAATATTTGTTTGTTATTAAGCATGCACATAATGAACTAATTAACCTTTATTTATGCTATTTTCATAATTTAGCTATAACTCCAATAAGATTACTCCAAATTTTTTCTTTCATTAAAGCATGCATGTATAACTTTTAATTTTAATTTCTTTGGCTAAGATCATTTTTATTTTTGTTAAAAAAATGATTAACTTAAATATTGAAAACTTTGAATTATAAAAACTTAGGGTTTAGGGTTTTTACCAAAAAAGAGTAGATGAGGATAAGGGTTGAGGTGGTGGAACTTAGTGGTGGTTGGCAGCGCGGACTGGCGGCGGTTGTCGATGCTCGGCGGTAGGGTGGCGGCGTTCACCGGCGAGTGGTGGTGGTGGTTGAGTTTGGGATGGTTTTAAGGGTAATATATATTAGGGCATAAAAGATGAGAGAGAAAGAGTGGGTGTTTGGGTGGTCTGTATTGGCGGTGGGTGATGGACTGGTGGTTGTGGTCGGCGGCTACAGGCTGTAAAGGGGCTTGAAGGCGGCTGGCGGCCAGGCGAGTGGCCGGAGTGGTGGTGGAGAAAAGATTGAAGTGTTTTTGGTGTTTTGGTGGATTTTTAAGGTAACCCAAATGGTGGTTATAAGGCAGCTGGTGGGTGGCGAAGGGGCGGTGACGAGGTTATCGGAAGTCCTAACCGATGATAGGTGGCAGGTGGCGTCGGTGGTGGCGTCGGTGGTGGCTGAAAGTGAGGGTGAGAATATGAGAGATAAGGATGGAAGGTTGATGATTAGGGTGGTTTTGGAGGTTGTTTTCCGGCGGTAGGAGACCGGTATGGTAGACCGAAGGTGGATTTGGGTTCAGTGCAATGCGGTGGCTGGGTCAGGCCGGTGGTGGGTGGCTGAAAGAGCCGGTGGGCTGCTGTGGAGGTGGTCAAAGTGGGGCTTATGGCCAGGTGAGGAAGGAGAGAGAAAATAGGTTAAATCGGGTTTTGGGTTGAATTTTTCTGATTTAATCAAGCCTATTTATACTAATCTTGATTCTAATCTGCATGATTTTGCTGGTATTTAGCTGAGTTTATGGATGACAAATGTTAATGATGCATGAAGGGCTAGTGATTTGGCAATTTACTAACTATGCTTAGTGTAGGTTTAATTGTCAAGCCCTAATTTGACCCTAAGATCATCTTTATCTTAAAATTATTATTAATTATTATTTTTATTATCATAATTATCTTCAGCATTGTCATTATAATTATCCATTTTTATTTTTATTTTTATTTTTATTTTTATTTTTATTTTTATAATTATAATAATTATTATTTTTGCTATTGTATTACTATTATTTTTGTTAATATTATAGTTTTGTTGTTTATTACTCTAATGTGCTTTTAAAATATGTGATTTGCTTCAGATTAGGTTAGTTTTATTAGCAAATTACTCCTTAAGATTGATATTTGGATATTTAATTAGTTGTACAAAAATTGTACTTAATTGTTATTAGTTATGTAGGTACATACATAAAGTTTGATCTTATGAGAAATTTATTTATGATTTAAGTTAGGAATTAAATATGGCTTATGTGAATACAAGTATTTAGATAATATGTTGAAATTTTACGAAAACTATCGGCCATCTGTTGTCGTTGTTCATATCCGGGTCCTCTAAGACAAATTTTGGTACACATATATATGATATGAAAGTATTTTGAAATTGAAATGCACGCGCTTATTATAATTTGGTGTATTATGTTAATATGTTATAATTAGGGATGGGTTGTTACAATATGTGAACAGACTCACTTGCTTAAGAAGCTGCCGGAAGCAAAACATAGCTGGATATGTCGTTATCGTTGATCCGTGATGGTCTCACGGTGATTTCTTCCTCATCGAATTTTCGAGATCTATCGTTGGAATGTATTAAATGCTGCGTATTTCCTACCGTAGACGATTATGTGGGCTTGTATAATATATAAATGTATCGGAACTGTGTTTTTGGGGTTGATTTAATTATGTTGTATGATTTAACTCCTTGGGACATAAATATTTAGTGTTATCAAGACTCACTAAAGTATAACCGATTGACACGAGTTTTTATTATATTTTATTTTAGCCTGGTCCTATTTTTAGGGCGGCGATACGCCTTCAGTCATTAACTTTCGCTGCGACCTTATGTAATGCGCTCTAATTAGGTATTATTAAGTAATGTTGATTGAGGGCGTTATCAAAAATAATTATTAATGATTTAATACCTTTAAATAAAAGCAAGGGCCCCACTTACTCTTCAAAAATGGCAGCAAAAATGTTATCACTATTCCTGCGATCCACCCTTTCCGCCATTGATATAGATCACCATATTCATATAACAAAATTAATTAGCATTGAGTAGTAATTAAATTAATTAACTATGATTTATAGGCTTAAAGAAGGAAATTAGAATTAAAATCTTACCTAATTGGCCCTAAAGAAGGATTCGAAGGGGCTGCTGGAGCTGTTTGAGCACTGTCAGCAGCAGGAATTAGAATTGAAATCTTACCCAATTGGCCCTCAATTGAAATCTTACCCAACTTGTTAATCTTTAACCTTGAGGGAGTCGTTTTTCAGAAATTTAATTTTTCAAGCAGCTTTAAAGTTTATGAGGGTTTTGGGGAGGGGGAGAGGGATTGTAATGAGAGATTAGAGAAAGAGGAGAGAGCAAAAGGTAGAGGTTAGAACTCAATGGCCACTAGTTATGAAAAAGATAACGAGAATTAGCTTTACTAACAAGAGTTCTTTTCTTTTGTTTTTCTCTTGGTTTTGTTTTTGGCACATAATGTAAAAGTTCAAAAATACCATATTGGTTAAGAAAGACAATTTTAAAAGTTGAAATTGTAAAGCAAAAAGTTAAAACCTAAAGTTCAATTAATTACTTTATTAAAGCTTCATAACCAAATTTACCGAAGACATTGACAAAAACTTGAGCTTTGATTTGAAATTAAAATTCCAATAGTCGGTTGCTGATGGGTCTTTTGGTGCTAAAGATTTGACTTTGAGGGTCTCTTTGGGAGGAGAGTAGAGAGGGTAGAGGTTTTGTTGGCTTTGCCATCATGATAGTATCTTCTTCAGAAGGTCCCCAAAATTATCAAAAGTAATATCAAGAATTAGCTTCCTTTTGAATGATGGGCTAGTCCAAACTATTTAAGGGGAATTTTATTTTGAGTATATATGAAGTTAGACTTGGAGTTGAAATTTGTATTTTCAAACTAAATTTCATGTTACATATACTTAATTGTATTATATTAGTCTAAAAATTTGTTACGGCTATAATTTAATTTTCTCTTACTTTTAAGGCTTAATTGTATGGTGTTTACTGACAAATTTGTATGTTCGGAGAGAGTGGATTAATTCTTAATGTTTAGTTTTATCATGTAAAGGTTTGACATTATATTACATGGCATTGGAAAATAATGAAACTAAAAAGGGTGGAGTAAAAAAGAGTTTTTCAAGTAGAGCTATGATGAGACAATTGTGTTATGTGATATTATTCTTCAATATATTATGAAAAATGGACGTGGACAATGCATTAAATGACGTGAAATTGGACAAGCTACTTAGAGAATAGGACGTCCATGTTTATGTAATAGTTGTAAGCACAAGTATGACGTAATGAGAAGCGATTGACGTGCTTGGAAATAATTGCAAAATTCAGAAATTGCACTAGGTTGGGATCCTATTTTAGGAAAAATTGAGGCTACAACATAATGGTGGGATAAGAAAATTAAGGTATGTTTTTGTCCCACTTAATCATAATCCATATATGCGTAAAAATAGTCTAACTATACCTTACGGAGTCAATATATTTTAATTCATCTATATTGATGTTTGATATTATGTAGGAAAATTCACATATCAAAAAGTTTCGATAAAAAGGTGTGAGTTCATTACTTGAAGATAACTGGGACCAAATGTATGGAGATTCATATGTAACTGGGGAAAATGTTTATATACCTATTGGAGAATCTCATGTTATCAATGTTGAGGAATATAACAATGGACAAGAAGAAGAAAATAACATGAAAACAAGGTAGTAATTTTTGTGTTATGCTACTTGTGTGCTTGAGGATGCTCTGAAGAGCGAAATATTTTTGCATATGGACGATGATGACAGTAGATTAAAGAGGCTTAAATATCTATATATGAAGAAAGAAACTTAAATTTCTGCATAGTATTGTGGGATATTTGCAAACTTTATTATAATTTTTTGATAGTTGTTATTTTGTTTTGTTATAGTGGTTGAACTTGAACTTAGTATTATATAAATAGAAACATATGTTTCTATATTATTCACTAATTCATTATTGTTTGTTACTTTTTAATATTTTATTTTATAAATAATTAGATATATTATTATGGACAGTAGGAAAATTAATAGATAGTGATGAAATAGAATACGAAGAAATGGATTATGGTGAGGACAAATTTTATAAATTTTGGACTATGGCTTCATGTACGACAACATTGATATCTATATGTTATTGTAAGTTAGACCCGCCAATTCGGGCGGGCATGTTAAATACGGGTTGGGTGTATTTGGGTTCGGGTAAAATACGGGTCGAGTGTATTTCGGGTTCGGGTAAAATACGGGCAGATCGTTTATCGAGTTATATGGGTTGGGGTCGACCCAACGGGTCGAGACCGTCTTTTATCGATTATTTTTTCATTTTTAATTATAAAAATTTAGCATAGTTTTTGCTTTAAATTGCCAACAGTTCTACGAAAAAGTATAATATTTATATTTTCTAGAAAGAATACTAAAAAATATTGAAAACTTTCATTATGATATTCGTATTAAGACCCCATTAAGTCGAGCGACTTGACCGCTTCACTCGTTTAAATAAGGTCAATGAAAGATTGGTCAAATAATGGTTTAAATAATAATGACTTGTTCTGTTAATGATTCGTTTAAGGTTCCGATATTTATTTCAACTCTTTTATTACACTAAGGAGGTTATATGTATATTTACTGCATTTTAAAATACATTAAGAAAGGGTTGACCTGGGTAGGCGTAACCGACCCATTTTATTCACTATCAAAAATTTGACTTTGTTTTAACCCGATCTATTGCCTACCCTAGTAGTTATGATTAAGGTACAACTAAAACAGTTTCAAATAAATAAGAATTAGAGACTTACAATAAATAAAAATTATTATTTTTAATTATAAAATGAAAATTTTACATCATTATAGTAATACTATTTCTACAAAATAAAAGTATATTATTTAAGATGTGACTAGGTATATTCAATTTATAAAAAATAGAACAATATAACTTGTGAACTTATTATTTTAATATATCACGCCATTTGAATGCTTATCTATTTTTATTGAAATTAATTATGCATAATTTGTATATAATGGTTTTCTTTATGAGGAAGAAGTTGAGAAATGAAACAAGTATTAGTCTCCATTTGTAAATGATTGCGATAAAATGTAATGTCTTTCCAAATGACATTATATGATAAATAACTATTATTAAAAGAGTTATAAAGTGAAGGGAAAATCATATAACGTACATAAAATATTCAATCAACAAGCCACAAAGCTAAAATTGTTGTTTTTATTACCTTAACTCAACGGATTGAACGGGTTCGGGTCGGGTTGACCCACTAATTTACAGGTTTTTGGGTTCGATTGTTTCGAGTTCAGAGTTAAGAAAATCGTGTCCAAAACCCAAAAAATTCGGGCGGGTTCGGGTCGGGTCAATTTTTACCAGGTTAATTCTAATTAAGTACATCTATAATGAGCCTTGCATGACCTCTTTTTAACAAGAGAGATATGGATCAAGGAAATGTTAAAGGGTAATATTCATTATTGTTTGTTATTTTTTAATATTTTGTTTTATAAATAAGTGGATATATTATTATGAACTACAGGGAAATTAATAAATAGTGATGAAATAGAATACGATGAAATGTATTATGATGAGGACAAATTTTATAAATTTTGGACTATGGCTTCATGTACGACAACATTGATATCTATGTATTATTCTAAGTATATCTATAAGGAACCTTGCATGACTTCTTTTTTAACAGGAGAGATATGGATCAAGGAAATGTTAAATGGTAACTATATAGTGAACGCTTTTAGAATGGAGCTAGATTTATTTTTAATATTTTGTAAGGAGTAGTCTATAAAATATGGGTTAATAACCAAGCAGTAGGATGTCAATTTATGAGAAAGTTGGCATCTTTTTGTACACCATTGCTTTAGGTGTTTCAAATAGAGTAGTTGGTGGATGTTTTCAACGTTCGGGTGATACTATAAGAAGAGTATTTCATGAAGTACTAAATACAATTTCTACACGTGAATTTAAGGGTCTTACACATGACATCATAAGACCTAGAGATCCGGAGTTCAAGCATAAACACCTCGAATTGCTAATGACGACAAATACATACCTTATTTTAAGGTAAAATAACTCGAGATATTTTTTTGAATCATTTTGTTTATGAAGACTTTATCTTATATGTTGTGATTTGATAATAGCATTCTATTGGATGTATTGACTCTTGAGAACGAGCAGATTGCCTACAGAGGAAGAAAAGGGTCTCCTAATTTCAATATCATGGCAACACTACTACAAATATAACTTTTAATTACGATCGATTTACAACGGTTAAAAGGAAAAACCGTCATAAAAAATGAGGTGGTGGAATTTTGTAAATAATCAGCGTTTTATAACACCTATGACGACGGTCCATTACAAGAACCGCCATCATAGGTGGAGATGTCAACTTTTGACTACGGTTCTAGAAAAGAGTTGTAGTCATAAGTTGTATATATGATGACGGTTCGCTAAATAACCATCGTTAAAAGTAAAAAGTTTACATTTAAAGATGGTTCTTTCATTGAATCGTCGTTAAATGTTTTTAAAAAACCATATTTTTAGGGTCTAAGTCTTTTCATTTCCGGAAACCCAATTAACACATACCCTTCTCTCTCTCGTATCTCCTATCAGCCGCCGAGAACGCCCCCATCAAACACCCCCACCCTCTCTCTCTCTCGGTCTCCCATCGAACGCCCCCACTCTTCTTTGTGTCTTTCTCAGATCGGAACCCCCCACACCTCTCGCTCCGGCAAATCGAGATTTGTTGAAAAATGGGGAAAACCTCCAAGTCGAAGAAGAGGCATGGCGATGGTTCGGAACCACAAACTTCATCCTCAACCTTATTGTCCTCGCCTTTTTCCTCTAGCTCCGTCGACATTGATGCCTCCTCCAAACGCCGCCTCCACTACCGACATCGAGATGAGGACGACGACTAGGAGCCACGGAATTCGATGAGAGAAAGAGGCAAGGAGAAGTCTTCCAACAAGAGTAGGCAGCGAGAGGAAAGAGAGGCGCGATAGGGATAACGAGAGAAGTCTCGGGTTGACGAACCGAGAGATTGTTGTTAGGGCTGTGCTTGGAGGAGTTCCCCGAGGTAGCTCGAGATCTCAAGCAAGTAATTTGATGTTAAATTTTTCCAATTGTTTAGTGAGAGATTTTGTGTGTAACTTAGAATTTGAGAATGCGGGAGTGTTTTTATAGATCCGATGTTGTTAATTAGTTGGTATATTTTATTTTTTTTATTTGGGACTATTTCGTTGTTTTTTTTTTTGTTTTTGTATTTCTTCATTTGTATTTCTAGTGTTCAAATCTACTCTAGTGTTTGAATCGGGACTGTTTTTGTTATTTGAGTAATTTTCTGTTCATTTGCTTGATGATTGTGTTCTACTATTGGACTCTTAAAAGTTATATAATTTAAACAATTTAAACCCGGAGTTCTAAACTTCTCTCTCCCGACTAATTTAATTTTTTTTAAATTAATTGTACCTATAACTACGGTTCCGGAGAAAGAACCGTCGTTATAGGTCATCCTACGATGACGGTTCCGTTGAAGAACCGTCGTCATAGACCTTCTTTTATTACGGTTTTGAACCGTAATAAAAGATGTCCACCTATAACGACGGCCACATAGACGATGCCCGATAACCATAGTTAAAGATCGTTTTGAACCGTAGTTAAAAGTGGTTCCTGTAGTAGTGTAACATGTGACTTTACTATGTGTTTTACATTTGTGTCGGTTGGATGGGAAGGATCAGCGTACGACGCTCAAGTTTTTTACATGCAATTGAAACACCAGAATTGAATTTTTCGAAGCCACCAAAAGGTATTTCATACATTCTCACTTCATATTATAATGCTTTTTTTATATACCTAATCAATTTTTATTTTTGCTGAATTTAATTAGGTCACTACTATTTAGTTTATAAAGGATATCCGGACAGAAAAGATTATCTAGTACCATATTCAAAATTAAGATATCATCATCTAAAATTTCAAAATGAGCTGCTGAAAAATACTCGGGAAGCCTTCAATCGTGCACACTCTTCCCTTCGAAGTTGCATTGAGAGATCGTTTGAAGTTTTGAAGCAAAGAAAGAGGATATTAACTAGAATGCCTCAATTCGGTGTTGATACACAAATAAGGACTATAATGGCTATATTTACACTACACAATTATATTTGTGTTTATTCACCAAATGATCGAGTGTTTCAAGTACTTGAGCAGACATCCAAAATTACATACCCATTGATGAGCTCTCAAATGCTAGTTCCACAAATGAAGAAAATATCGGGCAAAGATTTGAAATGAAGGTTGTTTGTGATTGAATTGCTGAAGAATTATGGCTTGCTAAACGACAAAATTAATTCAACTAGTAACAAGTTCAATGCAGTTTTCTTTTTCATTATGAAATATTAGCTTGTGTTTGTTTTTTAGTTATTTTAGTACTTTGGGCTTTATTTTATTTATTAATCCTCTATTGTAAAATAATTTTGGTTAAATTTAAAGGCATTGATGAAAAGTAATAGTAATAATAATAATAATAATAATAATAATAATAATAATAATAATAATAATAATAATAATAATAATAATAATAATAATAATAATATGTCCTTTTTCGTCATTTTATGTTTATCATCTAATTTCAACAGTTAATTTAACCAAACCAACGGTGAAACCAGGGGCCGGGGTTCCCCCATGATTTTGGTAAAAATATTTTTAATTAATATTTAATTTTAAAAAATTAATCTAAAAAATAATATTTATTAAATTAGATTTTGAAAATTTTTTTAATATTTATTCTAAAAAAATTTAAATATCTAACAAATTAGAAAAGAAACAGATATGGTACAAGTTATTGTGTAATATATATAGTCATTAAATTGTTATTTTTTTTTTTCGTGCTCTCTATCTTTCAACCTTAACATTACTCTTTCTTTCTAACTTTTAATTTAGAATAGTGTAAATTTTATTCCCAATTAGCAATTGCCAAAAGAAGATAATTTTTTTGAGGATTCTAATCGAAACATTAGGTACATTTAGCATTAATATTATGACAATGATTTATTATTGTTATTGTTTTTTTATTTATTATTGTATTTTTAATGAAAATTTCATAGTTAATTATTATTATTGTTATTATTTATTTATTAATTGAATTAGTTAATTATTATATTTAGTAACTAGTTTATTATAAAAAGGGATTCGAATAACTAGTTCATTACAAAAAACAATATGAATATGATTTATTATTATTATTGTTGTTGTTATTCATTTATTATTGTTTTTTTATTGCAATTTTATAGTATTATTATTATTATTATTATTATTATTATTATTATTATTATTATTATTATTATTATTATTGTTATTATTATTATTATTTACTTAATTGAATTAGTTAGTTACTATATTGAATAATTAGTACAATAAGGTTGTATCAACTAATTTAATAACGTAATCTAAAGAAGTATATTTTCTTAAGTAGTTCAACCAAGTATGTCAAGGAGAACAATTGACTCTTTTTTTAAGAAACAAGTGAAAGACAATATTCATGGGAATAGCGTGCAAACTAATAAAAACCATGCTTCGCAGCAAGATGGAAGATGAATTTCTCAAAAATTCTATATGCTTGTCTACATCGAGAAGAGATTGCTAAGATATTCGAGGTCAATATGATAATTGACAATTTTGACAAGATTATAGAGAGAGGGACACAATTTAAATGATTTTCTATCTATTTATTACATAAATTTTCTTCATAGTACTCTTTACAAATTAATTGTAACCAATGTTTGATATATGATAATAATTTATTTTTATAACTTATATACGTAATATTCTCTATCTCACCCCTGGTCCCCCTGCTAAAATTTTTTGGTTCCGCCCCGAACCGAGCCCATTGTTTATAAACAACTAGTTAAAACAATTACTACTAGAAACACTGGATTTTGTGACCGCCAAAATCGGTTTCAAAATGGCAAATTTCGGTCACAAATGGATTTTGTGACTAATTTTGTTATCGAATTCGGCGGTTCGAAAACCCTCGTCGAAGATGGAATTTGTGACCGATTTGATCACAAATTCCGACCACAACTCGTGACCGACGTTGTGACCGCTCTATATTTCACACTCGATTTTTCGATTGTTATTTCGGTGCGAAATTATGACCGCTTTGTGACCGTTATTCTTTAGAAATTTTGTGACCATTATATAATTATGACCGCTTTTGTGATTGACTTAGTTTTGAAGCTACATTACTTTGTGACCGCTTTTGTGACTAGTTTAGTTTTAAAATTATGTTTATTTGTGACTGCTTTTGTGACAGATTCCGTTTTATTCTTAAACACTTTTGTGACTCGATTTTGTGACTCGATTCTGTTTTGTACTTAACTTTTTGTGACTGCTTTTGTGATCGATTTTGAGAAAATTGAACATATACTCGTGATCTGGTTTTGTGACCGCTTTTTACCATAAAAACCATTGCATACAATCATGTGGCGAATCCCTATATTACAAAATCATATATACTAAATGTTTATACATAATTAATGTCCATAGTTCATAACAACCAAGCTAAATTTAAACACACAAATATCTTCATCATCTTCAACCTATCAACATCCCATACTTATACAATAGTCTAATATAAAAAAGTCCAATATCCATAACAATAGTAAAACATAAGAAAATAAAACCATATCTTCAAGCATTGTCACTATAACCATTATCCTCATCAATATTTGGGTTAATTGGAATTGGAACATTCATATGTTGCAACAAAGTTTTTACAAGTTGATTAGTCTCACCAAGTTGTTTCTCAACACGGTTCAACTTTTTTTCAACTTTTTGTTTATTTTTTCTCTTTTTCAAGTTGCGCAATAGTAGATGAAGCATTAATAGTGGTAGTTAACGGACCAGTAAATGATGCACATGAACCTTACATTCCAAATCCATGAATTTTATCTTTGTTAGTGAGACCAAGCAACTTCCTTCCAAATTTTCATTTGACTTTCGATTGACAGTTGAAAATCCGAGTGTTTCTTGGGAATCTTCACCTTGAGAGCATTGTGTTCCTTGGATCTCTGCAAGCTTCTTCTCATACTTCTCCTAAATTATAGAAAATGTAATATTTTTGTCATATAAATAAAAGAAAACAATAGAAATTATGAGTAACATATGATTAAGAAATGAAATACTCACATAAGTCTCTTTCGCTTTGTCATCTACAAAAGTCTGGTCTTTCCTTGTATGGCTATGTTTAAAATGTTCAGCAATAGTTGGCTCTCTTTGAAGTTCTTGAGCCTATATACAATCAAAAGTAGAATAATTGAGTTCAATTTTTACATCACGTGAAGGAAAACAAATTTAAGAATACAAATATATTACCAATCGCCTTTTATGCTCAAGCATAAGGAATAGATCCACCACATTCTTTTGGTTTCTATTTTTTTTTAACTTTTGAGCCTTATATCGAGGAGCATCACAAAATTTGCATTGTTGTAGATGTGCATCATCTTTATTATACAACATACAACCATTAATGCAACAAGTAATCTTTATAATACAAGCATTATTGGACATATAATCATGAAAAGGAGTACTTGATGGACTATGATTCACGTTAATTTGTACATGTTAATGGGGTTCAAGTTCCCCATGCGATGTCCAATACCAATATCCATTCATGAACCCTTTCTTATAAAGGTGAACCTTTACTTCTTCAAATGACATAAACTCTGTGTTCTTACACTTAGCACAAGGACACCTATATATGTTCTCTCTCAAATACACATGTTATTTTTTTTTTTTTTTGCAAATGCATCAAACTCATTAACCCCCTCCAAGAACTCCGGCGTTAATCTACCACGATCGGGAAAAGTCTGTTAACCATCCACCTACGATGTTCTGGTATTTCCATATTCTGTTTGGAATTAAGTAAACTATTTCATTAGTTTCCTAATTTAATGTGTAAGTATGAGTGATAAGAGAAGCCTAAACCATTAAATAATTAAAATAGACTAATTTTCTACACTAATCACATACAACGTAAACTGAATGTATTCAAGCATAGACTATTTGTATAAAAACATCATTTATATCAAGTAAACCAATGGTATACCATTTGCATTAATCACAATGAACACTATTATACAAAATATACACATTATTTACGCATAATAACAATCCAATGTACACTATTATACAAAAACATACACGTTATTTACACATAATACAAATCACATGCGCACACGAACCCCAACATGGAAATCATCAATCAACCACAACACAATTGGTTCAGTTCCACAGCAAGTTATACATTATGAGGCCATACCACACCGATCGTATAGATCGATGCCAGCCAATCCCTTCCGCCACAATTACAATAAAATTTATAATTAAAAAATAAGTAGATTTGCATTAGCCATATAGAAGACATATCTTTAGTGCACACCAAACACTAGCTTCCAAATCAAACTACAACTACAAGTGTCCTTGGAGTTATGTTTCCTACATGAAAAATAATAGTCATAAGGTTTTACAATATGGTAAAGAATTCATTGATACAAAAAGACTGTATAAGTTTAACATTTTTAAAAATATTTATTGAACAAATCAATTCATACTTGATCATCTTTAACATATAACTCAACATGCATAAACACACCTCTCTTTCAACTTTATCCTCTTTTATATGCTCAATAACTATATATCTCTGTCTTTAAGAAATTAAATAATTAGGCAAAGAATATCCAGTAAGTCCATGTGGATCGTCAATATTGTTTCCATTACATCCCTCATCATCATATATGATCGGGAATGAGATACAAGAAGCTGCAATTTTGATGATTTCGGCTCTTTCACCCAATAATGCAACTCACCAGCAAAACACACCTCTCTCTATGTGATTATTTAAAAGCATATCTCTATATCGATAGGCAAACTATTTCCTATAATTGTATTAATTCATTAATGCTAAGTAGGTCGACTAACTATTAAACAACACCTTCAATGACTTCAAAAAATTTGCGGGAATCGTCCTTTCTTGCCTCTAAATCAACATGATAGGATAAGATAAAAACTACTTACTTCAACCTCAATTTTGATCACACAAATATTATACTCAACTGCCCATACTCTTTCACTATACATTAAAAATACAATACTAATCCCTACCCTCCTCATATCCATTCTTATGCTGCAAGAACTCAACTTCCTAAAACGATACAAATAAATAAGCAAACAACACGCACAAATACACACCTGAGAATTCATGTACAAGTGCTAAAGCAAGTACTAAACCCAGTACTAATCGAGAGAATTCGAGTGTGATTTACCCGAGAATTCATGTACAAAACCCGGAAAACCTACCCAATTCAGATCTAGAGAGAAGAGGGAGGGAGGGAGGAAGCTACTCGCCGATGGAGGATTAGCTCGCCGTGGAGTCGCCGGACGCTGCTGGTGTCTCCGGCTACGTTGAAGCTGAAGGTCAAAGCTCCGTGGAGTCGCAATCAAATTGAGATGGACGAGGGAGGGAGGGGAGGGATGGAGGTACTGCCGCTGGAGGAGTCTTCGGGCACACTACCCCTGAAGGTCGACCAGTGAGAAAAAGCTCGATTTAGATCGAGGCTGAATAGGGAGGTAGGGAGGGAGGGAGGGAGGGGGAACACCTGCCACTAGAGCAGCTGCCATCTGCGGAATCTCCGGCCGCCACAAGCGTCGCCGGGCACAATGACACCTGAAGGTGAGAGCGAGTGATAGAAAGAGAGATGGAACGTGAGAGATGGTGTAGGGGACACATCTGCCTCTATCACCACCACCAGCCATGGAAGCTTTGGCCGCTGTGGTGTCACCTGGCTGTCGTAGGCGTCGCCGGGCGGAATCACGCCTTGACGGTGAGAGAGAGTGAGAGAGAGTGAGAGAGAGAGATTGAGGGTGAAAGGCTGCGATGGTTTGTTAGTTTGGTGTGAAAGCTTTATAACTCAATAATAGGTAATAAAGTAGCTTAATCAATTTTGTCACCATAATTAAATTATTTTATGGTCACGAAATTAGTCACAAAATTTTAAAATTTTAATTTTGTGACTGATTTTAAATTGTTCATAAAAGTAGTTATAAAATGTGACTGAATTTCTCACTACTGATAATTTGGTCATAAATTGTGACCACATATAAGTGGTCACAAATTGTGAATGTTTTTATTCGGTCATAAAATTGCGGTCACAAAGTCCAATATTTCTAATAGTGTAACAGACTAAAATACAATAGTTATCCGCTACCCAAACAAGCTAGTCGTCATTCAAATAACTTATTTTGCTCAACAGGGCCTTAATAACTTCCCTCAATTCTCTCTCTTCGTAATCCCACATGGCAATGGGTCATGGACCCAACCCGGACCGCCAGACCCGACCCATTAATCGGGTCCGAGTCCAATAAATTTTGCCCCGATGGGTCCGGGTCTAACCTGTCCCAGTGTCCGGGTCTCAAAATTAAGACCCGGACCCAACCCGAGATCCGTTTAAGACTTGAACACATTTTATTTTTTAAAAAAATCCCAGCAGCAAGTAGTAATAACATATTGTAATTTGGAATTTAAAAATCTTACCTAAAGTCACTCTATCACTTCCTTCTCCCTCATTCACACAGCTCCCCAATTAATTATTTTTTCCAATTAGTGTCTTTCAATTGTAAAAAGTATGAATGAATTTGGTGTATTTGGTTTGTATAATAGATTGGTTGAAAGATAGGTTAGTATGATTCTAAAGAGGTTATATGCAGCAAAATTGCTTATAAATTGACAATAATATTAAACAAGGCACAAAATACTATTTTTAAAACTCATTTATGATAAAAATATTATAGACTCGTTTAAGACTCATGAACCAGGTGGACCCGCCAAGTCCGGGTTCAGGTCCGAGTCCAATTTCATAAACCCACCAGATCTGGCTCGGTATGGGTCCAAATCCAAAAAATTAAATGGATCGGGGTCCACCCGCACCTGACCCGAACACGACCCATTGCCACAGTACAAATCACGTCTTTCTTCTCCCCACCCCTCCAAAACAATAAGAAAACATATAAATGCCAAGTCTTCATCCGAGAAGAAACTTTTTGATATACAAATAATTTACCCTCAGATCAAGATGTCTTCACCAAGTTACTACTACTTTAAGTTCATCGTGGTTGCGCCTTACTCTTCTTCATCTTCTCAGGTTATTAATCAGTTTGAATTAGTTTTCCAGTATTAAATTTTAGCCTCATGTACCTTATGTGAATGAATGTATGTGCTTAATATTTATCCGAGCCCTTCCTTCTTTCAAGTAGTTTCTTACCCACTCTTAAAAAAACTGTCTGACAATATATATGGGACGGACAGAGTAACTAATATTACTATTATTTGTATGCAGGTATTACAGAGGCGCAGGGCTGTAAAAGCATTTTACAAGAACGGGGTGTG
Source organism: Talinum fruticosum (assembly GCA_021018815.1). Classification (NCBI taxonomy): domain Eukaryota; kingdom Viridiplantae; phylum Streptophyta; class Magnoliopsida; order Caryophyllales; family Talinaceae; genus Talinum; species Talinum fruticosum. Next base: position 1,666,115 of record JAITYX010000097.1, on the reverse strand, counting down.
CTTCTAATTATTGGTTTTGTCACTTGTGTGAGAATAATAATAAAGAGCATTTGCTCTACCTGTGTATATCCACGTACATGCATAGAAAAAACTTTTTGTTTTTCTCCATCTGTTTTAATTATCTCTGTATTTTGCTGAAATCATAATTAATGTCTTTAATTACTGCTTTGTTTTTTCTTAGTTCATTCCTTTTTGTTTTTGGATATGGTTGTATCAGAGCTTAAAAATGGCCGACTCCAAATTTTTTTGTTTTCATGTCAAACTTACATGGAAAAAAATTCTCCATTGGAGCCTAATCCATTGGCAAATAGGTAAGCAACATAACCTTGTACACATGAATGTGACCCACATTATAATTGAGTAAGTTTCAAATCGTGGTAGGTTATTTTTACGATCTCCTACTGTCTACGATATTGAGACAGGTACACTCTTAACAATTTTGGTCTATGAAATTTGTTTCATATAATTATTTACGTTACGATTAACTTTTGAATCTTTGAAATTTCAGATTGTGGTATTTTGTTCTAACGGTTTTCTACTCTCTACAATATTGAGACAGACTTATGAGTAGGAGGTATTCTAATTTTATTTTTTATGGAATTGCTACTATGCTAGCATGAGAGAGCAACATCATTAACCCCTTTTTTTCATTGTGACAAAGTACTATTGTTTTATTTCGACAAAGTATAATTTGAAGAGCTCAATATAGCAAAATACGGGTATATAAAAGAGGTATTTTGCAACAACTCTCTTATCTTTATCTGAGTCTAATTTTTTGAATTACATAGATCTAGAGATGAATATATATTTTTCTTTTTTTGGGTAAATTTTATGGAAATTAACCTAAACCGGAAGATGTCTATATACGTGCCATGGGCTATGGCTTAAGCTCATGGCGACTATTTGATTTAATGGTGCATTTGTTTGGATTGTCTATGCATTTATTTGGGTTGATTAAACTTGAATATACAAGAGATAATGATAAGATAAGGGCATTTATTTAGATTGACTAAGAGTTTTATGTTAATGAGTCTTTACACAAAGAGAAAAAGGAAATTGTGAAATAAGAATACCATATGTGGGAGTGGGAAGGGAAAGGTAATTTTTTTGGAATATACAAAGTCTTCCAACAAATATAATCAGTATATCTTTTTTGGGGTATGGGGGAGGTGTTAGGATTGTGAAGTCTAATGGATGATTTGGATTCGGTAAAATAGCGTTACGGGATAAGAAACGACAAACACGGACAATTGGCATCGAGCATGAGGCGTGTCGAGCGAAAGCAAGAAGGAGACTTTTGGCAGCAGCCAACACGAGCTGCTCGTATTGGCTGGCACGACCCGCTCCGGCTGCACGGGCAGCTCGTGCTGGCCAGCATGGCTCGTGCCGGCTGCCCAAAGCCTCGGATGCTTTGTTTCGGTTGTTTCTTCAATTTTCTTTCGATGTTAATGAGTATTACGGCCGGTTAATGCGTGTTTATTTCTTGTAAATGCTTGTTAATGGTTGTAAGGTCCTGTTATGGTTATAAAATGCAGAGATATCCTCGATTGTTATATAAGTCAGTAGTAAATTACAAGTGTATAAGTCGGTGAAAGATTGAGGGTAATTTCTTGTAAATTACTCAAAGTCTAGTGTATCGATTTCATGGTTTTTTCCCAGCTTTAGGTTTCTCCACATTAAAATCTTGTCTCCCAATTCTTAATTATTTTCTTTTGTCCAAGTTTCATTACTTGTGAGCTCCGATCCTAACAACTTGTATCAAAGCAAGGTGAGGTTTAAGAGTTCACAAAAATGCAGAGTAGTAAGGTAAAAATTAAGGGGTTCAATGGAAATGACTTTGCGTTTTGGAAAATGCAAGTTGAGGACTTGTCTGTACCGTAAGGAGTTGTATAAGCCCCTCGAAGTAAAGCTCGCAGACATGGCGAAAAATGATTGGAAGTTACTTTATCAGCAAGCTCTTGGGTTGGTTAGATTAACGTTGTTGCGGAACGTGGCGTTCAATGTGATAGAGCAAACAACGATAAAGGGATTGTTGGAGGCGTTGTCCAACCTCTACGAGAAACCTTCGGCGATGAATAAGGTATATCTCATGCGTTGTTTGATTTAAAAATGGGTTATAGCACTAGTGTAGCGGATCATATTAATGAATTTAATATGATCATATCTAATCTTGCTTCAGTAAAAATAAACTTTGAGGATGAGGTTAAGGCCCTAATTTTGTTGTCTTCATTACCCGACTCATGGGATACCATAGTGTCCGTGTTTAGTAGTGATAGGGGTTCAAATGCGTTAAAGTATGATGAGGTTCGGGATGTGATCTTGAGCAAAAGCATTTGCAAGAAAGATACTCTAGAGTCATCAGGGAGTGCATTTCATGTAAGGAGTGGCGAGAAGCATTTGAAAAATGGTTGGGATAAATCCAAACTAAGATGTCGATCCCAAAACCCGGGAGGTTGTGTGTTGGGGACGTGGGGATACGGGACACTTTAAGAAACTTGTCCTAAGAAGTTTGATGACCGAAGTTCCTTAAATTCCATGGAAGATGTTGGTGATGCACTTGTGGTTTGTGCGGAAAATCCTATTGATTCTTGGGTGGTGGATTCCGTGGTGTTGTTTCATTCCGAGTTTAGTAGAAGTTTATTCCATAATTTTTGCTGCGGGAAAATTTGGGAAAGTTTTTGTGGCAAATGGGAAAAACTTGGACATTCTAGGGAAAGGGGATGTGATGATCAAAACCTCAAGTAGGGGTTTTAGACATTGCAAGGTATTAGGTATATCCTGGGGTTGGCTAAAAATCTGATTTCGATAAGTCAGTTGGATGAATCGAGATACCTAATGAAATTTGGCAATGGTGGCTGGAAAATTGTAAAAGGAGCATTGGTTGTGGCTAAGGGCATAGAATCTGGCTCTTTATACTATACCGGGGCGGTAGTGACTTATCTTTGGATGTCGGGGTTAATAATCCCAGTAGGAGTTTTAGGGGGAAAGACTTGGTATGAGTTCTCACTGTAGTCAATGGGGATGACAGGGTGTTTGTTGGGTCTACAAACGGGTCATCGATGGCTCCACAAGAAAAATTACAAGAACCCTGGATAATGAAGAACGCGGCGTTATCTAAGGAAGGTAAAGCCCGGAGGTACTCGACTAATGCTCGGTGAGCTAGTTGTGTATGGTGAAAGTGTGCAAGAGATTGATCATTCCGAGTGGGAATTCACGTCAAGTGATGGTAATGAGCTTGAAGGCTTGGATAGCGGGAATCCGGTAAAGGAGCTAATCCAAGGTAAAGTTACCGAAACGGTGAGGTGGTGTAAGGCCTTGGTGGTCTCTCTCAATAAAGCGGTTGAGTTTCGAGTGGGGTAGATGGATGCAAAGATGAGCCATTAGTCTCCAAGTGGGAGATTGTTAGGATTATGGAGCCTAATGGATGATTTGGGTTCAGTAAAATCACGTTACGGGACAAGAAATAGTGAACATAGGTAAGTGGCATCGAGCACGGGGCTCGTCGGGCAAAAGCAAGAAGGAGACTTTGGGCAGCGAGTCAACACGGGCTGGCCGTGTTGGCTGGCACGGGCAGCCCGTGCTGGTCGAGCACGGCCCGTGCCGGCCACCCAAAGCCTCAAATGCTTCATTTCGGCCGCTTCTTCAGTTTTCTTTTCGGTGTTAATGAGTATTAAGGTCGGTTAATGTGTGTTTATTGTTTGTAAATGCTTGTTAATGGTCTGTAAGGTCCTGTTATGGCTATAAAATGCAGAGATATCCTCCATTGTTGTATAAGTGAATAGTGAATTACAAGTGTATAAGCTAGTGAAAGTTTGAGGGAAATTCTTCTAAACTACTTAAAGTCTAGTGCATCGGTTTCGTGGTTTTTCCCGATTTTAGGTTTTTTCACGTTAAAATCTTGTGTCCCAATTCTTGTTTATTTTCTTTTGTCCAAGTTTAATTGTTTGTGAGCTCTAATCCTAACAGGAGGGGATTATGAGGTACGATATGTGTTTGTTTGTTTTAGTTTAGGATTTAGGATTCTTTAGCGGTGAAAGAAATTATTTGACCTACATGATACAATATGGTTGTAGTTTACTGTCTTGAGAACTCTAATTTATCAAACTTTTTTTGTTTGTTTTGGGATTTTTCTCCCAAAACTTGGCAAAGTATTATGTTACTGAGTTCAGTGTAGTCTTCTTTTCCTTAGATGGTTGTTTTCGCTTTTTTTTTTTTGGCAATATATCCTAAAACTCTAGCAATAGTAAAGGCCTTTGTAATATTGACTTAATTGTTGTACGTATCTTTCCCTTAACGACGTATTGTATTTTTAGTTTATTGGATCAGTTGTGACATATTTTGATTGATGATGATACTTGATATAAGGTCATTTTGTCGCTTATAATAATGTATCAACTATTTTTTGAATGACATGTTTGTTTATTTATGATGGTTTTTAGTTGGATTGATTAACATTTCTTTGATCAATTATTTTATTTATTCTAAGTTACTTTTTTGTAGTGTTAACTATGTTTTTTTATATTTTATTTGACTATATTCTAATTGAAGTTACATACATAGACTCAATAATTATGTACTAATACCTTCAAAGTAATATATAATTGTTTAAAAAGTTAATTTCGGGGCAACGCACGTGTTTTAACGAGTTGTTCGCCCCTTAATTGTAGGGATAATTTTCATTTATAGTCATTGATTTGCTATATATTTACATTCCATCCATTTATTAATTACAATAATTTATTATTATTGAAAAAAAGGTGTAAATTGAGATTGAGTTTATACTTGAAATTAGTCCGGATTCGTGTTATGCACGGAACAATGTTGTACAATGTACACCTTGAATAATTATTGAATCATAGTGCAATGTTGTACAATGAGTTCTTTTTCTTCATTACCTAATCTTATCGAATGGTTTCACCTTAAATAGCGTTCTTCTATATTTTATCCCCTCACAGGGAAAACACTTTCGTGACACATTAAATTTATCGAGCCCAACAGATAAAAGTCATGAGAGGCTAATGCACATTCATCTTTCAATCATTATAAGTTTCTAAAGAATAAACAAAGAATCTAAAATAAACTAAGGGTGTGTTTGTTTGAGTGGAAAATATTTTCTCGAAAAATTATCATTATATTTTCCGGCGTTTGGTAGCATAAGTGGTGGATAAATATTTTGTGGGGAAAATAATTTCCCTCAATCAATGGAAAATAAATTTCCTTTTATGAGGAAGGAAGTTAATTTTCCTCTATCTCAATAAAGGGAAAATAAAGTCTTATCAATGGGAATTCAAGTTCTAAACTTATCTTACTTTGCCACCTTCATTTTCTTTTTTCAAGTTTTGTCCTTGTCTTTTTCCTTTTTTTGTTGTAAAGTTCATAGATAAAAAGTTTTTTTTACAGTATTTATTTTTTTAATTTTTATTATTTTATAAATGAAAAAGTTTGATTATAGGGAGATGTACAAACTTATCAAATTTAGGTGCTCAACATATATCTATATATATATATATATTTGGGTTTTGAAGTTGAATTAGATATTTACTTTTTCTCTTCATATTTATTGGGTTTTTATGGTTGGTTTTTGCATTTAAGTAACTATTTTAGAAAATTATTTTTCTTCTACCAAACAAAGGAAAATGTGGACGGAAAATGATTTTCCTTGGAAATTCATTTTCCCATGAAAAATATTTTCTTGGAAAAATATTTTCCCTTCAACCAAACACACCCTAAATGAAAAAACACTTGGAAAAATATCATCAAGGTTTTAAGATTATACTTGTCATTTGAAACATTAAGAAGCTAACTCCCTGTAAGAATCAAACAATTTAAATTTACCTCACTCATACATCTTTAGAAATAATGCGACTATCTCGTGTGGGTATCAAGACAAATATTAGTAGGAAAAGGAACAATATATGATTGGTAGAAATTGAACTAGACGACCAATACAAGACAATAAATATCATTATATCACAAATCAATATTACAATACAAAGTATAGCAAATCAATAAAAGAAAATCAAACTTTCAACTACAAAGTCAACATTAATTTAATGTGAGTGATGTCCAAACAAATATTTACATGCAAGCTACTAAAACATCATTCACTCAAATATTACACCAACTCTTAAAAGATATACATATACCTATAAATGAGATCTCAATTTTTAGGAATCTATGGTGAACATGATGATTTATCCATTCTCCCCTATATTTGGACACAAAGAAAATCCATTTGTCAACCTCATACACTCTCCCTCAAGAGACTATAAACAATAGAAGTTTAATCATGAATAATTTTAAGTTGATTCACCTCTTAATCATAAATAGCTTTAAGTTAAGACTCCACCTTTTATCTTGTTACATTGGCATCTTCAAATCAATTATATTCCCAGTCATTTTTCCAACATCCAACTGTGCTTGCAAAATGGATTCACATACTTTTGCTTCACTTCGGTACTATCAAAATTGAAATTTTAGCTATATTTGTTCTTTAAAAGTTGTAACATCTTAGTTATATAAAAGAGCATGAAAAAGGCCATTTTTCATTGTAAGATAAGAGGACCCAACCTTCTAGACCCCCTATTTTAAGGAAATCTAGTAAATCACCGCAAGTTAGGGAAGGAGATAATGTCAAAGCTTAGGTTGAAATCTAAAACTCACAAGCCCGATCATATATTCCTTTCGTTTCATAATACTTGTCGTGTTAGGGTGGTGAGGAATAATAAAGAAACACAAAATTCATGACAAAATTTGTGTTAAAAGACCAAGTTGCCTAAGGTTTTATTGGAAATGAAGAAAGTCAATGAAAAGAGAAAAAAACAATTAATAAAGACAAAATTGATAAATTAGTCATTAATGTATTATTAGAATTGTGAACTAATAGCTTAGTTTAAAAAGTTCAAGGTGCACAAAAGTGCAAAGGTTCTTGGGCCCGGGGCACGACCTACGAGGGAAAGAGGTTGACGACACACTTACTAAAAAATGCTTGAAAATCATATGGAGGAATATTTTGGTCAAATATGTTAAATGATTACATCAATTTATACGATGTTCACCAAAAAAGCAAGCAAAAAAATGACACAAACTGAAAAAAAGGGACAACTTTCTCACTTACTCACGAAAAGACGAGAGATAAGAGGGGGGAGAGACAAAAAGAGAGAGAGAGAAAAATAGAAAAATAAAATAGAAAAAATCCAATTAAGGTGCAAGAGGCGTAACTACGCTCTAAATGATGCATGTGCCTCAGAGGGTTTTTGGAGGGGTTAAGTTTAACCTCTTGCAAGGCTAAGGGGATGGATTTCATGCTTTTATGCGCCTAGTTTCACAAGGTGATGATTCACGCAAACTCAACACCGAGTGTGGTGATGGCAAACTACTCTCAAAGCCCTTCTTTAGCTTCCTAGTATAGAGTTGACCAATAGGTCAGGTTAGGTCAGCTTTGTGTGTGTGTCGAACTTAAACAGATTGAAAAGATGCCGATCCGAACCTAACTCATTCATTAAATGGGTTGAAAATTTCAACTTGAACGGGTTGACTCGAAATTGACCAATTTACTTTACATTTAGACTACCTAAATGCATATTTTTCCGTTTAAGATTATCAATTGGTATAAAATTATTAGTATAAGAATAATCCTTGAATCTCATTGATCCTCGCATGATCATTAGGCATACTCCATAATTCTAAACACATACATCCTCTCGCCATAAATATGTAAGAAGCCTTGAGTTTTCACATTTTTATTTCCTCTAATGGCCCTATCCCCTTTAATTTTCAATTTTTATTTTCCTTCGATTTTCAAAAATCACATAGATATTTTTTATTTTAATTTTGAAAAATAAACGGTTTAACATGTTATTTTTGTGTCGAGAATCTCAATCTGAATCTAACACAATTAATTAAATGAGTTGGACATGTGAATCCATTTAAGTAAACGGGTTGAAAATCTCTACTCAAACCCGCCTAACTTTGTGTCGAGTTAGCTTTATCCAACTATATGTTAGTAAGCTTTAGAGGTTGCTTGACTTATCATCCTATGACATTAGGGTGTACTTTTTTAAACTAAAAATGACAGATATTATAAAATGAAAAAAATTAGTTAAAGTGACATGTACTTATTAGACGGGGAGAATAATTTTTAAAACTAACAAAAAGTATTCCCCGTATTTAAACTTGGGCCAAGAAGTTGACAAGTGGAGTGTTGGTCAAATTACCAACGAACACATCTTTGACATATTAAATTGGTAAATGAATGAACTCATTCACATATCTGTGTTAATTTACTTGGAAACAATTTTCCCCCACTATCTCTTTTTCCCCTCCCTCCCTACTTAGCATACTATATGTTTATGAAAGAAAGAAAAACTACCCAATATTCATTAAATACAGTCCATGTTCCTCCAACTTAAAAAAAAAAAAAAAGAAGAGGAAAACACTCCTCCTTATTGGGGAATGTACGATTAGAATGCGGTACTAAATATTTCAACAAATCATAAACAAATAACTTTTTTAAGACTTATTTGTTATATCACAAATAATTTTAGGGATAAGTTGTTGATGAAAATAAGTGCATTTGTTCAACGTTTCTCAAGAATTATTCATTGGATTGCAGCAATCACTCATAAGAATGAGAATTTATTTTATTTTTATCTTTTTCTCTCTCTTTAGCCTTAATAAAGGAACCCCTAACCCCATAGAATGGATAAGAAAAATAATTAAAAACAGTTAATCGTATTTGAAGAGGTTAAGAGTCAATCTTACCCTAATCCGGATAGCAAAACTGCTCAAAACAAATCAACACGAACCATGTTCGACAATATGATCTGACCATGTTGGCTACTGGGAGCTACGAGAACAAAACAACAATCAACACGTCCCATGTCCACGAACACGACTTGGCCATGTTGGGCAACATGATCGGGGTGGAACCGGAAAGTTTCTTTGGGGAGGGGGTGGAGGGACAGGTAGTGAGATAAAAAAATACTATTTTTAGGAGTGAAATTATTATTTGATTAGTGGTGCCAAAATAAATAGTTAGTGTGTATGAGTTATAAAATAAGTTATTATCATATATCAAACATTATCTACAAGAGTACTATGAAGAAAATTTGTGTAATAAATAAATAAAAAATCATACCTCACAACTAATAATATAAAAGTTATCCCTTGAATAATGATCACTTATAGAATCTAATACAACCAACATTTGAGAAATAAATTAGATTGACTAATACAATAATACAAATAAGAATCAACTCACTAAAAGAAACATAATATTAATGCAAAATATACCCGGTGTTTAAATTAGGAGTCTTGAAAGGCCAAAAGATTTGTCTTCTTTTAAAAATTGCGAATTAGGAATGAAATTTATACTGCGTACATTTAGGCTCCGTTTGATTCTAAAATAATTTGATGGAAAAAAAAATTGGAAGGAAAAAATAAGGAGAACAAAAAATTTGGAAGAAAGTGTTTGGATTGAGGAAAATACAAGGAAAAAAAGTGATATATTTGGTCACCAATCTCAAGGTTTGTGCTGTTGATTTCTCTCCTTCTGGAAACATTATACTCTTTCTCTTTATCTCTCCAACTTTACCCAATTTCCCATTTGCAAAGTTCAAACAATCAACCCGAACACACCAAATTCATAGGAGCTTCAAAACATAAAGGCACAAGATGCACATTTTTATTATTCCCACCATTCTCTCTCTCTTTTCATATTCTTTCTCGCACAATTCAATCCGCTGGAATCTGCCCATCATTCTCGATCAACCACCATCAGAAGTAACACATATTCTTCAAATCAGGTGATATGTTCGGTGACCATTCTCAAGTTTTGTGTTGTTGATTCAGGAAACCAAGGGACTTAATATTGAGGTAGATGATGAGGAAGAACATGGAGTTTGGAGAGAGAATGAGGAGGGAGGCGTGGTCTTTTCAGATTTGTATCGAGGAGAGAGAAACTGCAATAAACAACCATGGAGGTGGTGGGTTGATGAAGGTGGTTTAGTTGGTGGTGACGGAGGAGATGAAGGTAGCCATTGATGGGTAGTCGGGGCTTCATTGAGATAGTCGAGAATTTCAACAAAAAAATTTCCTCCATTTTCCTTTCATTTTCAGAAGGAAAATATCCCTGATCAAAGTAGTCAGATTTTCCATGATCTTTTCCCTCAGTTTTCTTTTCTTCCTCTTTTTCTATAGTTCAAACAAAGGAAAAAATTACTTTTCAAAAATTTTTTCTTTCCATCAAATTTTTCTAAAATCGAAAAAATCAAACAGAGCCAAGGGTAGGAGCAAAATTAGTATTACAACTTACAAGATAATATTTTAATAGGTTGGAGAAAGAAAAAAAGGATGATAAAGAGATAACAAGAGAGTTAAAAAAAAAAAAAAAGTTGAGACGATTATATATGTTGTCAATTTTTCATAGCGTATATCATAATTTTGTCCGTCCTAATTTATTAAACTAATAAGAGATGTTCAAAATATTATATGAAAAATAAGTATACAATAATTATATAAGTTTACCTTACACCAAAAATGGTTATGAAAATTCATTTTATTTGAAGAGTTAAAAAATATGGACATACTTTTCTTAAAAACTTTTGTTTTTTCCATTTTATTTTATTTATTTTAGTTTTTAGGACAGATTTTATAAAAACATTAATTTAAAAAATAATTGGGGGCCCACGGTCTCTGGTTCCGTCACTAAACGCGACCCATGTCTATCAACACAGTCTCATTGTATTGCCTGCTAGTTGTCCTAACACAACTTGTTTGTTAGCTCAGGATACCATCGTGGTGAACCCAAGCTATCAAACTGCTTATTCTGGGCTATCATTTTTGGAATTCTCCAAAAATCCCTAATATTTCAAGGATGAGAGAGAGACTTATAAACTTCAGAAAATCTTGGAGATTCATAATTCATGAAAGTATCTTGCGATTTAAACTTTCATTCAGTAGATATAAATTCGATTAATCAAAATGTAATAACAAACAAGTCTTTAAACTATACAATCTCTAGGCTTATTTCTTATGTAATTATTTAGAAGTAATGAAAATTTGACTTTGATACCGAAAAAAGGAATATCAGAAGGGCTAAGGGGTCGGTATGAGTAAATACGAGCCTTAATTGGTTAATTAACTGTACTACTCTATAGATGAATGCTAATTTAAATGGTAAATTAAATTTTTGAAAGTTAATTATTAGAGATTTGAGTTTGAATCCTATCTATATCATCTTTACGCTTCTCTTGCCCCAAAAACAAAAACAATAAGTCTTCCTTTTCTCAAATTGTGTCTTCTAACCCAAACCAGTTCCCTGGAGAATGAACACATTATACATTCTTAGCTTGACATCACAAACTTATCAGCTACTTGAGAAGGTAGAAGCTTAGTTGTGATAATCACTGGATTTTCTCAGAGCAAATTCAATCAGCGACTCATTTAGATAATATAACAAAAATACAAGTTTTTATTACGAAAACAAGGGAGAACAAACGTCTTCTGCATTTGGCACACTTTTGGAATATTCTTGACTTCAATGCTACAGTTTGAATGATAGTTGCACGAGAAGTGATCAAAACAACAATTTGGACAACAATAACAGACCCAAACGAGCATTTTTGGGCCCCTACGGCATCACACACTGTACCGTTAAAGTTATACAGAGATCAGGATAAGCAAATGAAATATTACTATCAGCACAAGGCACATAATCGAGGTTGTTCTTGATCAATACTAACACATACATCTCGTATCACTTCATTTAAAACATACTGATATCTACATATAAAGACGGTAATGGAGAACTGTGAACATCATAATCCCCCCTCTCCAGAAAAAAAGTTTACTGACACCAACACAAGGGGAGAAGTTGTTCTTGAAAGAACTGCAAGAACCAAAAGGCTGAAAAAGGTAAAGCAAGAAATGCCTCAATACAAATGTTGATGTAGTTGGAGAATTCAATATTTACACTTGTTCTGCTGCTGATGAACCTTCTTAAGTTCCCTAAACTTAGCTGCTATCTCATCATAATCAGGCAATTTCGGATGAACATGCGGCGGAGAGACCAAATTACTAGCCCCATGGACCTTGCTGATCGGTACAGAATTTGACCGACAAATGCCCTTGCTGTGGACCTCCAGTTCCTTCCTCTGAGGCGTTGTCACTGCCCTTACATAGGGTGGGGGTGGCAGACATCTTCTCATCAAAGGGCTATCCATAGATTCTGTTCTCGGTGTTTGACTCAGAGGACTCATTAGTCCCATTCCTTCAATTTCTTCTCGATATACATTATACTCCAGGACATCGTCATTGTTGTAGAAGTAGCAGGGTCGGTCCAAGCTACACTGGTGTCTTCCCTTATCAAGTGGACAAATTCTCTTCTGATTCAGATTTTTCGTCTGATATCTTTTCTGACAATGGGGACTATTACTGTAACAAGTCAGACAGTAAACATCATTTCTAGTGTTCTCCATAGATACTGATCTGCTTCTCATCCTTTTGCTCGCCAATTTTGGATCATAACTATGTCCTTTTGTCTCCCATGTCAATGGAGACTTGAACACAAAAATCGCTGATCCTGATCAAGGCTTTGCATGCCTTCTTTGATAGCAAATTTGAACTCTTCTACATCGTCAAGGTAAATAACCGACTGATCCCCTGGGTATTCAGTTGAGCTTTCTGACGAATACCCATCTTCTTCAATCTCTTGCCTTGCTCGTCTCTTCTTGAAGGCATCGGTTTTGCAATCATGCAGAGGAGTTAATTGAGTGAAGCTCTCAACTATTTGCCCATCTGGAATCTCAGCCATAGGGGTGGAAGATTGCTTCACAATGGGCCAGTTAGTGGAAATATTAACTTCGTCAACTTCTCTATTATGTCTATGAACTTCACTGAACTCGGTTACCTGTGACAAAATTCAACATACATCATTTTCTTGAACAGGTCTTATTTGAAAACTATGACTTGTGATCGTAATAATACAACGAAAAGGTATCTATCGAAATTACCCTTGCTGGTTGAGCATGAAACTCAGGCTTGTATTCGAGTGTCAGTGGCTCTGATTTAAAGATGTAATCTCTCACTATTTCATCCAGCAATCTGCTCTTCTCTCTTTCTGGTACGGTTTGTGCAGTTAGCTTATCTTTCGCCTGCATATTGAATTAGGTAACTCTTACGTTGTTTTTTAGAAAAAGAAATGCAAACAAAAAATATCTTTTAGGAATGCATGAAAGACCTCAAAGCTAACAAGGTTTCCAGGCTGAAATTCAACAGCCTGTTAAAATAAAATAATAGAAATTCATTACCCACTTTCTAGAACCAAGATACCAAAATAATATTTAGAATTTTCTATATGAAAAATCTAGAGCTTAGAAATATCTAGATAATTATTGAATTATCCTAGAAAATGTCTATATATTATTGTATTCTAGAATTATGTTAGAAGCATTAGGATTTTGACACTTTGCCAAATCTCCACTATACATTAAGGAGGTGGAATCACTATAAATAGGGAAATGGCCTACCTTTGAGAGCATCCACAAAGAGTGAGAGCATCCACCACAAGAGAGAGTAAGGGCTGCTAAGAGAGCAAGTGAGGCATCCCACATACTCTTGAGTGTCTATCAAAATTCTTGTAAGTTTGCTCTGCCAATTTATAATAAAAGTGTTCATTCTAGCATATCGCTTGATCTCCTAATTTCTCAACACAGCCATGGTGGCAAATCTCTGGCCATAACGCTCCCCAAATAGTTTCTTTAGGAGGCTGAGCTCAGGAAGATCACCACATCTTGCTGAGGCAAAAATGAGACTAGAAACCACCTCATTGATATCATTTGGAAGGTCCCTTGATTAAAAGCACAACAATCATAAAGTGCAAGATCTATCATCATATCATCGATTTGCACAAACCCAGAAACAATTTTTTAAAGGATATATTTGAGCTTAAATTACATGATACATACTTGTGTCTACGAATATGGGAAAGGTGCAGCACTATAAATTCAGAGTAGTTATCCAACAACTCATAAACCGATACTATATTCTCATCCTTGTACAGTTGCTCCAGCTGTAAAAACCAACACGTAAAACAAAGTAAAACTTTCCCATGTGGTAAAATTAGTTAAAACGTTCCTAGAACAATATATATCACTGAAAACGCGTATTCAATTATGTACCCTGTTGAAGGCAATTTGTTCATGGCCATTCTTCAAAAGCTGAGCAATGTCTTCTCTTAATTGCTTGGCGATTGCCGATCTTTTGTTCTTCAGGATCTTGAGACGGCATTGAAATGTCTTGATCAACTTCTTATCGAAATGATGCCCGGAAAAACAGTTAAAGAAATTTGACAAACAAACCACGTTCGGAGCATACAAAGTAAAACGTAAGGATAAATATGTATTCGAAGTCAGGGTTAATTAACCGAATGAAACTTAAGCATACATATGGAGATTATCATAAGAGCATACAAAAAAATGCATGAGTTTTTACCACTTGGAAGCTTTTCTCCATCCAAGCAAGAAATCAAACATGCTCGGGAGATCCCCTATTCTAGATTAAATTAAGTCTGTCCGAAGCTAATCATTCAGAATATTATCCTGAGAAAGGACGACAGAGACAAAGTCTTTTTCCACTAGTCCCTTCACGTACTTAATGCTAATATATGTCTAATAAATGGATAACTCGCCAACTAAGAGTGGGGTTACTGAAATTCCAAGTCTAGCCCTCATTTTATGGTCTAATTAACGATTGAAGGTGCTCATTTTGAATGCCGGTAAATATATAATTGGCAGTCATGACTCACCTAGTTAACACACAAACGAGAGCGGGAAAAAGAGTTTTTACGTAGCAATATCCTTGGTGATTTTACCTAAGCAAAGAAGCAGTTACACCAGCTAACGAGTATGCCACGATAGCCCAAGGGAAGTGGAACGAGCATCAAATAGCCATACATGGTCGAATGTGTTAATGGGAAATAAATGCCAACAAGAAAGCAGTGAAGGCATTAATGGAACAGAGGTGGATAACGTTTACATTTCCAAGGAGAAAAAAGAAAAGTTGGTAAAATTAGCAAGGAAATTGAAAAAGCGGCTCCAACGCAAGCTTGTATGCATAACTTAGGCGAAGATTCTATCTTTTTATCTCCAAAGTCTCGCAAATTTTTAAATGTTTCTGGTTGCATATATTCTTAGGAGAGAAAAAGAGATATTAGGTCCACAAAATTCCTTTATTTTTCCATTCGTCCAACCATCTCGTTAACATGTGGCAAGATGCGAGATATTTTCAAATGCATATAAGACGTTATGTCCAAAGTTCTAAAGACACGGAAAGCTGGTAAAAGGTGGGGCTTAAGATAAGAGGAGATGATTGAGAAGCAATTGAGATAATCAAGGTTGACTCGATTAAGGATTAGTACAAAGAACTAGACATCAACAAACAACGAAGTTATCGGTCACTAAAGTCCGAGTTTCTATAGACAAGTTAGTATTGATGCTTTCTTTTGGTGTTATCAGTGTAACGAAAGTGACTTCCAACTAGTATCAATATCGTCGTTTTTTTGTATGAGCTTTAATGCCTCTTTTTTATGTGTGTAGTTCATTTTTGGGTGGATTTTCAGATTGGGGGTACTTGCTCTGCATAAAAATTATGCGGTCTTTGTTTAATTTTTAGGTGACTTTTTATCCAAAGGAGGTTGTATTGCATATACTTACATTATAAGTAGGGATGAGCGATTACGGGGTATTCTGTTTCAAAGCCGTGAGTCCGACTCGAACCTCGTTTGACCAGGTTTATAAATTTTAGGAATCCGAATCGGAACTTGTTTGAGCAACCTAAACATGAACTATAGGGTTCGGTTTTGGTTCCAAGGCACCCTATCCATACCATTATTGTTATAAAATAAAATTAAAAAGTGAGGGTGCTTACAAGTATTCCATATGATTTTTTTAATCAATTGTGGTTTGGGTCTCATATTAAAAATTACAAAGTAAAAATCACCTCGATCTCACATTAAAACTGAAAACTAAAAATATTGAAAATATAGAATATTATTAATGGTTATGGGTACCCAGGATTCGAGGTTGCGGTTTTAAAGTTTGATTATCAAAATTGAAATTGGAATCTCTTTCACGAGTTCCTAAATTTTAGGAACTTTACTCGAAATCGGTTAAACGGTTTTAATTTTGGAACCTTACCTATTAGACCCGTTTTGATTAGATTTCAGAGTAGCCCGGGACATACTTGCCCCTAATTATAAGCATCAATTTTACTTATCATTTTTCCATTTAACTCATCTAAACATATTAATGACAAAACGGAAATTAATTACAGTTTAATTAAATCTCAAGATAGCACATTAATATTTGTACAGAGTTGTGAAGCACATTATTCCTTCCTTGGTCGTGTCTGAAGATATATATCGAAATGTTAATTATTGTTTGAAATGTTACATTGAGGAGGAAATATCAAGGTGTTAGTGAATGATTAGTTTTGTTCATGGCTTAATGGGCACTATCGTGGCCGGCTCTTATGCAATCCACGTGTCAGAGAAGGAGAGTGGTTTTGGTATGATGTATGCAAAACAAAAGGAGTTCCTTTTGTGGCCTTTGTTTTTGGTATTGGTCGGTTAAAGATTGGGGATGGAATGTACGTGCCTTTTCATATTCTCAGAGATCAATTAAAAGCAAATACACAACGAAGTTGGAAATGAAGACACTTGTCAACTTCACCAACTTCACTATGAAAATTCAACATCATTTCTCATTTGTTCAATCACCAGAAGATGAAAGTTTTGATCCCGAGTGAAATCTGTCTCATAAAATCGTATATAATTAATGACACATAATTAGTGATAAGTTATGGTTTTAGAGGTGTATGTTACGGTGATTAAACATTTAATTTAAAATAATTTATTTAATTTATATGTAATTAATAAGTATCTATACTATATATAATACCAAATTTTTCAAAAAAGATGATATGGCGATATGAGACTCGAATTTAGTAGTTTCGTCTAATAAAAAAATAATAATTTATCATTGAAAAAAAATAGGTTTACACTCATATATGGACTCTTTTTTACTCCATGCCAAAATAATAATAATAATAATAATAATAATAATAATAATAATAATAATAAAAATAATAATAATAATAATAATTCAGAAAAATTAAACAAAATTAAAAATAATAAAATAAAAACATAATCTTAAACAAAAAGTTTAACACATAATAAAATGCACTAAATAAATACGAAAATAAATAATTAAATTATCAAAATATTAAAACTATTTTCTGGACCTAATAGCCTAAAAATCTAAAATAAAAATAAAAAAACTAAATTTATCTTAAATTAAAAATATGCTTTAACCTAAATTAGTAAATAAGTTTGAAAAATTATCAAATCAGTTATATATTATAAAATTATCTAATCTTAATATAAAAATTAAATAATAATTAATCATCCATTAATTCATAAAAATATAAAATAGAAAATAAAAACAAAACTAAGTAGAACATTAATAAATAACAAATATACAAAATTATATAATAAATTAAATCAAAAATATGAAAAAAATATAAAAGTAACCTAAAACCCAAAAATATTTTTTATAGTTTTCCAGAAAAATTAAACAGAATTAAAAATAATAAAATAAAAATATAATCTTAAATAGAAAGTAAAATAAATAATAAACTGCACTAACTAAATGAAAAAATAAATAATTAAATTAACAGAAGATTAAAATTATTTTTGGACCTGAATATATCTAAAAACCTAAAATAAAAATGAAAAAATTAAATTTATAAATTTATTAAATTAAAGACCTGCTTTAACCTAAATTAGTAAAAAATCTAAAAATTATCAAATTAGTTATAAAAACTAAGAAAATTAATACTAACAGATTAAGATTCTAACTAAACCCTATAATAATATAAAAATAAAATTAATCGAAGAAGACTAATTTATTCTAACTTCCAACAAACTGACTAAAAAATAACAAAAACGAACAAAAAGTAATCTGAAAATTAAAATATATTAAGACATAAAATAAAATAAATATATATAGTTATGTATTTATTTATTTAGGGTTTGGACTGTATATTAGCTCTCATTTATTTTTATATATATTGATATGCAATATTATTTTGGGCCTGAAATATAATAATTTTGTCTAACGTTATTAATTTTTCATTGTTGATGATGCTTTTTGACTTGGTGCCATAAAATTGTATTAGTTCAAAATATATTTATTATAATAATTTTTAAAATTAAAATTAATAGGAACATGTTATAAAAATAATATTTAAATATTTAACTATTTGAGGAAGCAATTTAGTTATTACATTCATCCTATGTACGGAATGATTTAATAAACTTTAAGAAATCATACATTAATATAATAAAAATATAACAACTACATATATACTTGATATTAATAATCAAAAATGCCTACAAGATAGAAAGTTATGATTTAAATATGTTGTGGAATAAAACATAATGAATAAAAGGTTAGGAATTATATTGCTTCAGTTCATAATTTGTGGATTTTAAGTTCGTAACTTGTGTTATGTTTAAAGGATTGCAAACTTAATATGTCAACTTCTATTAAGCCCATAGGATTTCGAATAAATTCATTTGTCTCAAAATTTTTGCACAACGTACAAATCATTTTTTTTTTGTTACAAATACGGTTTATTTTAGTTTATTCCTAACATGTCTATCTCGTGACTTATTATTGATAAACATATTTAAATCATATCTTTTACTATTGTAAGTTTTTAAATTATTAATAGATGAGTATTTGCCATCAAACCTCCACGCCATCTTGAAATAGAATTTCATGTTACTTTTATTATGTTAATTAATTGAAAGGAAGAGTTGTGTCTCGAGCGAAGCAATTGGTCGTTAATGGAGTAAAACATGTATTTATAAAATCTCAATTGTATCAATATTTTTGCCCCATTGATTCACTATTAAAATCGCGATCAATTTTCAATATAAGTACGAAACACATATGATTTTATTACCCTATGTCGCGAATTGACCTATCATGCCCTTTACTATGATACAAATTACCTATTATTGTTAAATATATTTGGATCACTTCTATCATTATAATATTTTTTACTATTCATCTCAATATAAGTAGTTATTATATGTTTGATTATCTTTGTGTGCAGAGGTAGGTAAGAATGGATAAATCATTATATTTACCTTATAATTGTTTTAAAAAATGAGATCCCATTATGGGTATATGTATGCTTTTTAAGAGTTCGTGTAATATTTAAGTCAATGATGTTTTAGTAACTTGGTTGCATATAAATATTTATCTAGGCGTCAATTAAGTTAAATTAGTATTGATTTTGTAGAGAGTTATCGGTTATAAGTTTGATATTATTTTACTGATTTGATGTACTTTGTGTTGTAATATTAATTTGTGACATAATGATATTTATTGTCATCTATAGGTCATCTAACTCGCTATCTACCAATCATATATTATTCCCTTTCCTACTAATATATTTACCTTTTGATACCCAATCATATTGTCACACTATTTTTATAACCGTATGAGTTAGAATTATTTAAATTGTTTGACTCTTAGAGGGGCCCGGCTTCTTAATATACCAAATCACGAGCGTAATCTTAAAACCTTGATGATATTTTTTAACATTATTTTTTTATTTATTATTTTAGATAATTTATTTATTCTTTTGAAATTTAGAATGATTGGAAGATGAATGTGTGTTGGGCTCTAATGATTTTTATGTGTTGGGTTCGATAACTTTGATGAGTCACGAAATCGTTTTCACTATGAGGGGGTAACATGTAGAACAATGTTGTTGAAAGTAAAACCATTCAATAAAATCAAATAATCTAGAAAAAGAAACTCACAAGTACAATATCGCTCCGTAATTTAATAATTTCTTAAGTTAGCATTGTACAACATTACTCCGTGCATAGCATGGGTCCGGACTAGTAGTTTAATAAAAATTGTCCGAGTAGTCATCCGGATAATTGCTAATCAAAATTACTCTTATTAAATTAATAAGTGTAGATTAAGATTTTTTTTATAAATTATTCCCTAAATTATTCTAGAGTAAAACTAAATAGAAAATGTCATTAAGCGTACTAATTAAGATGAAGACTCGGACACTCGCTCAATATTCTTCCGAGTCATGCAAAAGGAATCGGTATAACGATTCTATACATGTAGAGTTTTGATTCCAAGGCATTCTCCGTGTCTTAGAAACTTACTTGAGTAAAATAGTATTTTCTCTAAGTGATTCGGCCCTCACTTATCTCTTTTATCGCTTTTCGGTTAGCGACTCATAAAACTGGTTCTTTATTCCGAGTCCACTCTCACTCGGATTAATCGCATTTTGAATATACCAAGTATTCCGCCGTTTCTCACTCGGAATCCGACTTATGGTTATCTATTCTATCGTTTGCATAGTCGGCATTTGTAGTTTATTTCATGCTTAGTCTATATCAAGCTTTTCCCACTCGATATTCGTTATAGAACTTGATTCCTCGCATAAGACTAAGTCGGATGGAATTCCGAGTATCATGGATATTAGACTCAGAAAATTCCATTTCTTTTCCGACTCGAGATAATCAATTGCGTAATTATCATAATTATTTTATTATCTCGTGTCTAACCTTGGACCAAAGTATTTTATACTTTGAGAACCGAAGGTGTTTTACTTTTGTAAGTTATTCAATCGAGGATATCTTTTCAAACTACAAAAATAGCCGGCTTCGTAACGTCAAATCACCAGCAGATATGGCTTTTCACCTCCCCGCTTTAGTCCCGGAAGATTGTGTCGAAGTCATGCGCTTCCATATCCGGAAAACTGGAACGCTAAGCCTAACGGTGGTTTCCACCTCATTTTTCAAGACACAACCGATGGTTTTGGGACTTCCAAGAGAGTTAAACCGTTGTCCAACGTCCATATTTCAACGGATACTTTCGAGTGACTCGAAAGCCATTATCAACGATCACGAGAGGACTCTCGGTCAGCGAGATAAAGATAACGGCTACTCTGCTTGGTTATTTATAAATAGAAGCCACTTCACAAGATTTGAAGGTAGCCGAACATATTGTTTATACACATACTTGCTCAAAGTTATTGTATTTACTTTCAATCTTCAACTTACAACTCCCATTCTATAATTCATTACTCTCCGAGTTGTAAGGTCTTGTACTTAGTTACAAACTCTTCTTACATTCTTTGTAAGGTCCCTTGACTAAGCTGTAAAGGTTAACTCGGCTTAGTTGTCCCTAGCTGTAAGGGTTATCTCGGCTAGGAAGTACTAGATCGGATAAGGTAACTTCGAGTCTAGGAAAACTTGTATAGAGTTGTCCAAGGGAGCAACTCGGGTTCGATCAGTTCACGGTATTTTGTGGACTCAAAATAGTGGATTTGACTTCGTGTCCGGATTGATACGGGCCGTGGTTTTCTGCCTCGGGAGGGTTTCCACGTAAAATCTCTCGTGTTCTCTTTCCGAGTTCATTCTAGACTCGAGCAGCCCTAACTCGCTCTTGTTTCTTCGATTCATTGCCTTCGAGTCCAATCTTTTCGAACTCGTGTTTAGACTCGAAACTGTCTTTGCCTCTTTTCTGTCAAAAAGAGTGTGTTTTCGCGAAGAATTTTCTATCACCCTATTCACCCCCTTTAAGGTGAATCGGACTCTCCCGAGCAAACCTTCATAAGAAACTTTAGTAGTTATAAGGATTTTATTTTTATTTCAGCTTATTGTGCTTATAAGGAGTAGTAAATATAAACATAAAAATATATAAGAAAGAAATGTATGAAGTTATAAAGGATCCAAACATGTTAGAAATTTAAAATTGAAACATATTCACGATAATCTTAGAATTTTATGCATGTAACATATTTATTAATAGGCCTCGTAATTATTTGTAAACCCTAATTTCTAAGATGGTGAAAAAGGTTTTAGAGTAGGAGTCACCAATCCATTAATGATATGAATGACAGTTAAATTCAAAACAACATTATACAAAAATAAACCAGGCAAGCTAGTACGAGAAAGTTTCTAGCCAGATTAATTAGCAACATGACAATATTTTCTTTCAGCAACATGAGATTAGACTTGCGAAAATAAACTCTATTAGATTATCAATAATCAACTAATAATAAAAAAATTTATTGTCATCCTCTCTATCACTTTGAAATTACTTTTTTTTATATATTTGAAAATATTTTCTCAGTTTTTAAGAAGCAATAAATATTTTGAATGCATCTTATTTATTTTCCGTAAAATAGATCCAAACATATAGGGAAGAATTGGCAACAAACAAAATATAATATTTATAACATAAGATTATCAAACAGTACTTTGAATAAAATTAAAAGGCCAACGTATAAATGCCATAATTTAGAGTCCTTGACTAGTATCTTGTTGACTGCTTGTATATATTATGATTGATGAGAAATAAAAAAGGGTAAATTTAAGAGTAAAGTGGAGGGTGAACCATGCGATTCCACCGACCCACCCCTCAGACGGTATGGTCTGACTGATTCCAAACCGAAAGGTGGGCTTCTTAAACCAGGCATGACTTCCCCTCGGCGCTCTCTCTCTCTCTCTCTCTCTCTCTCTGCTTCTCAAACGCACAGATGAGTTAACCAGCTAAATTAATTAGGTTATGCTATGTTGGCTTGCCTAATTCATTAGCTTATTATTGCATGGTTATTGCCCAACTAGGTCACATATTATGAAGTTAATGACTTCCCTTTATTTCAAAATATTTATGTAGGAGGAAATATTAAGGAAATATATAATTCATAATAAAATTTATGTTACATCTAAAATTTCATTAAAAATAACTAAAATTAATGAAAAAAAGCAATTAATAATCATAAAATTGGTAAATTTGTCATTAATACGTCATTATAATTGTAAAATGACAGATATGATAAACCGAAAAAGTTAGTTAAATTGACATATATTGTGAAATGCAATAAGTAGTGATTTTAATTACCTTCGGGATCGAAGACATGTGATAGCAAAAAATAATAATAAAAATTTATATTTAAAAATTTTTAAAAATTCATAAAATTGTTAAAGGGGACACCTATGAAAATATAATAATATCTATAAAATTTAAGAATATTAAAATGGGACACGCTTAAATATATTTGCCAACTCCGTTGAAGACTCGGGTATGACTCGACTAACCCCTTGAATGTGTTTTGATTTCATGCATTCATCTCAATTTAGGATAAAGCAAGAAGCATCCTAAAAGAAATTCATTTAATTAAGTCATATGCTTTACAATTCATCATTTCAATATGACTTATTCTTGACTAAACTCGGACTCGGATCTAACCCACTCGTAACTCGGATTCCGACCCACTTAGTCGGACTCGGACATTTAGTTTGCCTACGCTATTATTTGTTTAATTATGCGTAATTGTAAAATGTCCGTATTACTTTTGTGCCCATTAAGATTGAATGATTTATTTATGAGTTTTAGCATATCCGGAATCTGAGTATATTGAATATTAGACTCGAAATATTCCAGATTAATAGATTAAGGTAATTAGTCATTAAATGCTTTATTTAGACTAATCCTTATCTAATTATGAACCAAAGTATATTTATACTTTGAGAACCATTGTGCTTAATGTTTTTGCAGGTTTTTCTAATGTCAATTATCTGAAGAAAAAGCAAAAGCAAAAGGCTTCGACCAGTTAAAGCATTGCCGGACAAAAAGTCTGGAATTTCTAGAAAAGCTCGGAACTTACCGACGACCTTGTCTCATTCTTGTTTTGGGTAATATTTTATTTCTGTGTCTAACGGTCTTTTCGTTTTGCTTTTCCAGTTTACAAAAGCTAGAAAAAGAGTTGTTGGAAGCTAGGACCAAGGCACAACGGTTATTTCAAGGTGGTCCGAAATGCGAGTGACTCGGACTATCCATTACAACGGCTAGTTGACTCGGACAGCTTCAACAGTAAAGACGTTGGAGGCACAACGGCTATCTCTTCAAGGCGGACTAGTTATAGAAGCCTTAGCACAAGATTTCAACCGACGAATGGAAGAAAAAAGATACCATATTGAACATCTTCTCTAGCATACAACTCCCAAACTGTAATTCTAATATTCCGAGTTGTATTTTTTCGAGTCGATTGTATTGCAATTCTTACTACTCTTCTACTCTTTCTCTCGACCGAGTTGTAAAGGTTACCTCAACTCAGCTGTCCCAAACTGTAAAGGTTACCTCGGTTTGGAAGTACCGGGTTAGATAAGGGAACTTCTAACCCCGGGAAAAATTGGAGGATCCCAAGTTGATAAGGTAACTTCAACTTTGAAGTACTAGGTCGGTCGGATAAGGTAAATTTTGAGCCCGGGAAAATTGTAATAGATTTGTTTGGGAACAAATCTGGGTAGTCATATTCATTGTAATTGAGGATTCAATTAGTGGATTTGACTTGGTGTCCGGATTGACACCGTCCGTGGTTTTCACGCCCGGGAGGGTTTCCACGTATATCCGAGTTTACACTTTTTCGAGTCCAATCTAGACTCGGAATGCATTCTCGTCTCTATTCCGTGCAAAAGAGTTTGATTTTCTCAAAAATCTTCCATCACCTTATTCACCCCCTCTAGGGTGACTTAACTTCTCCCGAGCAAACCTTCAATTGGTATCGAGCCTAGCCTTTTAGAAAGGATCTAACCATCCAAAGGTTTAAAGATCAAATAGCTCACAACAACGGAGAATTCGAAGAAGGAAGATCTCTTTTGAGGCCACCCAAGTTCAAAGGCTCAAACTTTGCACTTTGGAAGAAGCCGATGCGATGCTTCATCCAAGATCTTGATGAACAAGTATGGAAGGTCATCACTGAAGGAAACTATATTCTCACAAAGCAAGAAGGTGACCAAACAGTGGCAAAACTAAAGTCGAATACACCATTGAAGAGAAGGAAAGGTATAGGAAGAACTTCGAGCTATGAACATCCTTTTATGTGCCATAGATGCTTCGGAGTACAATAGAGTCTCGGCTTGTGACACGGCTAAGGAGGTGTGGGACACCTTGGTGACAACATATGAAGGAACAAGCCAAGTGAGATAAACTAAGATCAGTCAATACCTCCACAGGTATGAGCTATTCAAAATGGAAGAAGCCGAGAGCATCACCGAGATGTATACCCGATTCACGAGAGATTGTTAATAATCTCAAATCTCTAGGTAAGAAGATGCCCAATGAAGAAGTTGTTAGAAAACTTCTAAGGAGCTTACCAAAGAAGAAATGGGGTCCAAAGGTGACTGCAATAGAAGAAGCACAGGACCTCAACAAACTGAAGTTAGATGAGCTCATTGGAAAACTTCGACCCATGAGCTACATCTCCAAGAGGAGGATTCCGAGGATAGCCCAAGAAGGAACATTGCACTAAAAGCCTCGGAAGAAGCTGAACTAAGTTCAAGTAGTTCCGATTCGGAAGAGGACCCAATAGAGCAAATTGCAAAAGGCTTTAAGAACATGATGAAGCATCGGATATTGAAAAGAAGCCTAAATCCGAGGTCCTCGAGACGGGAAAGAAAAGGTAAACTCTCTCATCCTCTCAATTCTTTTTCTACTAATTATTCCGGGTGTTTTAAGTGTGGTAGCAAGGAACACACCATCAAATATTGCCTAGAAAAGAAGAGAGATTACAAGAAGAAGAAGACCATTACTTATAGTAAGGATGAGTCGAAGAAGGAGACTCATCCGACTCGGACATAGAGGATGAGTCCAAGTGTCTAATAGCAATGACTCGACTCGGACACGTAAACCGAATCGAACAATACTCATCCGATGTTGAGGAAAATGATCCTCAAGAGGTAATCAATTACTATCTTACATTTTCTAAGATAGATCTTGCAAAGTACATCTTTTCTTTAGAGGAAAAGTCTAACTTTGATTCTTCCCTCTTTCAAGAAAAACTTGAGTTTCTTAAAGCCGAGAACAATTTTCCGAAAAATGATCTAGAAAAAATGAGACTCGGTTTGAAGGTACTTGAGACTAGCTCACATGATAATGAGACTGAGTCCGAGTGCCTTAGATCCGAGAATGAGCTTTTAAAGAAAAAGCTAGATGAGTCTCGAAGTTGATTCTAGAACTCACTCAAGGTCAGAAAAACCTTGATCTCCTTCTTGGTTCTCGGTGTGTTTCTTTTCGAAAAGAAGGTTTGGGTTTTAATTATGAAAAAGAGGATAACTCCTATAAAGTTCCTCTCAATTAGAATTCTCGAAAAATCTTTTTCAAAAATTCCGAGTCCAGTTCAACTCACACAGTGAGAAAGAGAACTAAGCTCGAAAGGTTTATCAAGAGAAGTCTGCTCGGACTTTTACAAAAGAAAAGATTTTAACAAACCCGAAACTCGGTTTTCAAAAAGGAAGACTCGAGAATCGGACCCTTCCAAAAATTATTCAAATTTGGGTTCCAAAAGTGCCCTTCCTCCAAAACTAACCTCGGTAAGAATAGTTACTCGGGACTTGTTAGAGGAAGCAAGAAGGGTTAGTTTGTTTTCTTTTGCAGGTACACTACAAAGCAAAGGAAGGCTCAGGTCTAACCCTCGGAGAGTGCTAAGAATTTTAACTTGGTAAGTCGGAGATTTGGAAAAGCACTCGGGTAAAAGTCTAGTCATCTCCTTGATAATATCATTCTAGACATCAACTAAGGTATGATTGACCTTACTTATCATTACATTCAATTGATATTTCTTCTGTTCAAAATCTCGTTCTCTCCTTGTTTATTTTTGATGAAATGCATTAGGGGAGAGAATAATGAACTTTGTGGATTCATCTGCTTAGGGGAGTTCAATGGTTTAGGGGAGCGAATTTTGAAAAGTTTCACAAATTTAAAATGCTCCTTATGTCATTTTAATTATGCTCGATAATTATGATGAATTTATTTGAGTCATTATTTAGTTGAATGCCTTTCATCAAAAGGGGAGATTGAAGACTCAGGTATGACTGACTAACCCCTTGAATGTGTTTTGATTTCATGCATTCATCTCAATTTAGGATAAAGCAAGAAGCATCCTAAAAGAAATTCATTTAATTAAGTCATATGCTTTACAATTCATCATTCCAATATGACTTATTCTTGACTAAACTCGGACTCGGATCTAACCCACTCAGAACTCGGATTCGACCCACTTAGTCGAGACTCGGACATTTAGTTTGCCTACGCTA
This sequence comes from Talinum fruticosum, assembly GCA_021018815.1. NCBI lineage: Eukaryota > Viridiplantae > Streptophyta > Magnoliopsida > Caryophyllales > Talinaceae > Talinum > Talinum fruticosum. The sequence goes on along the minus strand of JAITYX010000097.1, from coordinate 1,638,913 downwards.
TTATTTGTTTAATTATGCGTAATTGTAAAATGTCCGTATTACTTTTGTGCCCATTAAGATTGAATGATTTATTTATGAGTTTTAGCATATCTGGAATCCGAGTATATTGAATATTAGACTCGAAATATTCCAGATTAATAGATTAAGGTAATTAGTCATTAAATGCTTTATTTAGACTAATCCTTATCTAATTATGAACCAAAGTATATTTATACTTTGAGAACCATTGTGCTTAATGTTTTTGCAGGTTTTTCTAATGTCAATTATCTGAAGAAAAAGCAAAAGCAAAAGGCTTCGACCGTTAAAGCATTGCCGGACAAAAAGCTGGAATTTCTAGAAAAGCTCGGAACTTACTGACGGCCTTGTGCATTCTTGTTTTGGGTAATATTTTATTTACGTGTCTAACGGTCTTTTCATTTTGCTTTTCCAGTTTACAAAAGTTGGAAAAAGAGTTGTTGGAAGCTAGGACCAAGGCACAACGGTTATTTCAAGGTGGTCCAGAAATCGAGTGACTCGGACTATCCGTTACAATGGTTAGTTGACTCGAGCAGCTTCAACGAAAGACGTTGGAGGCACAACGGCTATCTCTTCAAGGCGAGACTATTTATAGAAGCCTTAGCACAAGATTTCAATCGACGAATGGAAGAAAAGAGAGACCATATTGAACATCTTCTCTAGCATACAACTCCCAATCTGTAATTCTAATATTACGAGTTGTATTTTTCGAGTCGGTTGTATTGCAATTCTTACTACTCTTCTACTCTTTCTCTCTGGCGAGTTGTAAAGGTTACCTCAACTCGGTTGTCCCAAGCTGTAAAGGTTACCTCGGTTTGGAAGTACCGGGTTAGATAAGGGAACTTCTAACCCGGGAAAAATTAGAGGATCCCAAGTTGATAAGGTAACTTCAACTTTGAAGTACTAGGTCGGTCGGATAAGGTAAATTCGAGCTCGGGAAAATTGTAATAGATTTGTTTGGGAACAAATCGGGTAGTCATATTCATTGTAATTGAGGATTCAATTAGTGGATTTGACTTGGTGTCCGGATTGACTCTGTCCGTGGTTTTACGCCCGGGAGGGTTTCCACATATATTTGAGTTTACACTTTTCGAGTCCAATCTAGACTCGGAATGCATTTCTGTCTCTATTACGTGCAAAAGAGTTTGATTTTCTCAAAAATCTTCCATCACCCTATTCACCCCCTCTAGGGTGACTTAACTTCTCCCCGAGCAAACCTTCATCCGTCACTCGATTACCTTATTCGACTTTATGAATAAAATCATTTTTTCTCAATGCCATTTATTCATCTACTAATCTCATACGTTAGTATTTAATCGATCATCCTAGTATTATTCTAATTCTAAAAGATGCATTCGAAGATAATTAATTGAAGGTTTGCGCTTAGAGAGGTTAAGTCACCCTAGAGGGTGGTGAATAGGGTGATGGAAGGTTTTAAATAAAAATCAAACTCTTTTTGTACAGTAACTAAATAAGAACTAAATTTTGAGTCTAGATTGGACGCAGAAAGTTAAACACTCGAAATACGTGGAAACCCTCCCGGGGTAGAAAATCACGGACAATGTCAATACGAGACACCAAGTCAAATCCACTAATTGAATCCTCAATTACATTGAATATGACTACCAAATTTGTTCCCAAACAAATATATTACAATTTTCCCAGGCTCATAATTTACCTTATCCGAGTGACCTAGAATTTCCAAATTGAAGTTACCTTATCAACTTGGGATCATCCAATTTTTCCCAAGGTTAGAAGTTTCCTTATCTAACCTAGTACTTCCAAACCGAGGTAACTTTTATAGTTTGAGACAATTGAGTTGAGGGAACCTTTACCACTCAGCTAAAGAGAAAGAGTAGAAGAGTAGTAAGAATTACAATTCAACCGACTTAGAAGAATACAAATCAAAATATTAGAATTACAGTTTGGGAGTTATATGCTAGAGAAGATGTTCAATATGGTCTCTCTTTTTCTTCCATTCGTCGGTTGAAATCTTATGCTAAGGCTTCTATAAATAGTCCGCCTTGAAGAGATAGCCGTTGAGTCTTCAACATTTTTTTATGAAGTCTGTCTAAGTTGGCTAGCCATTGTAACGGATAGTCCGAGTCACTCAGATTTATGGGACTTCTTGATATAGTCTGTTGTGCCTCTGTCCTAGCTTCCAACAACTCTTTTTCCACATTTTATAAACTGGAAAAGCGAATGAAAAGACCGTTAGACTCGAAATAAAATATTACCCATAACAGTAATGCACAAAGTTGTGAGTCGGTTATGAGCTTTTCCAAAATTCCACCTTTTTGTCCGGCGAGTGCTTTAACGGTCAAAACCTTTTGTTTTTGCTTTTTCTTCAGATTGACGTTAGAAAAGCCTGTAAAAACATTAAGCACAACGGTTCTCAAAGTATAAAAATACTTTGGTCCATAATTAGATGAGGATTAATCCAAATAAAGCATTTAATGACTAATTATCCTTAATCTAATAATTTGGAATATTTCAAATCTAATATTCAATATACTCAGATTCCGGATGTGCCAAAGCTCATAAATAAATCATTCAATTTTAAAGGCACATAAGTTATTTTGGACATTTTACAATTACGCTTGATTAAACATATAATAGTGTAAGTTTATGGGTTAAAGCATGATCAAATAATTCAATCCCGGATCAATTCATGATGTTTTCCATGATAAAATAGACATGTTAAATAAGAGATAACTTAGGCAAACTAAATGTCCGAGTCCGACTGAGTAGGTGAGAATTTGAGATCCGAGTAGTTCGATCAAACTAGTCGATCATAACTAACGCATATTCTACTTTCCGAGTCTCAAACTTAGTTAGATAATCTTAATATACTTGAGTCCGAGTTTATTCAAGAATAAGTCATATTAAAATGATGAATTATAAAGCATATGACTTAGTTAAATGAATTTCTTTTAGGATGCTTCTTGTTTTATCCTAAATTTACATGAATGAAAGAAATTAAAACACATTCAAAGGGTTAGACAAGTCATACCGAGTCTTCATTAATAATATAAAAATAATAGTATAGAAAGTAAAAATTTGCTAACGAATTATACGATGTTATTTAAACAATTAAATACATTTAATTCGCCTAATAAAAAACAGACTACGTGTCAAAATTGGTTTCGAATCTTTGAAATTAAAATCAAAGGAAATTCAATTCCACTCAATTAGAATTCTTCACATGTCATGGATGAAGGTTTGCTCTTGGAGAGAATTAGTCACCCTAGAGGGGGAGGGGTGAATAGGGTGATGAGGAAATTTGAACAATAAATGGAAGATTAAAGTTTTAAAGCAAACTTTAAGACTTTCCGAGTCGAGATTGAGCGAGAAAAAGTATGAACTCGGAATTTACGTGGAAACCCTCCCGGGGCGGAAAACCACGGCCGGTGCTAATCTAAGCACCAAGTCAAATCCACTATTTTGAATCCATAAAATACAGTAGACAAACTCAACCAGAATTGCTCCCTTAGACAATTCCTAACAAGGTTTTCCTAGACTCGAAATTCCCTTATCCGATCTAGTACTTCCTAATTGAGGTAACCTTTACAGACTATCGAGCTGATTTCATCCTTACGGCTCAGTCAAGGGACCTTAATCGAAAGTAAGAATGAAAGTTGTGACTAATTATAAGACTTTACAACTCGAGAAAAATGTTAAATACGAGTTGGAGTTGTAAGTAGAAGATTGAATATGAATACAAAGACTTTCGCTTAAGTATGTGTATTGACAATGGTTCCAGCAATCTTCAAGTCTTGAGAGTTGGCTTCTATTTATAGATGACCAAGCAGATTAGCCGTTGTGACTATCTTTTTATTAGAAGTCCTTTGTGACCGTTGTAATGGTTCTTCCGAGTCACTCGAAAAGATCCATTGAGTTATGAATGTTGTGCAACGGCTCTTGACACCTTAGGATGTCCCAATCCACTGGTGGTGTCCGAAAAGTAAGGTGGAAGCCACCATTGAGCTTAGCATTGAAGATTTTCGGTTTTGGAAACAGACAACCCCGGCACGGTTTACGGGCCTTGGTTAGAAGTAGAAAAAGCCTTGTCTGTTGGTGATTTAACATCTTGAAGCCGATTACTTTTGTAGTTCAAAAGTAGGATAACCTCGTTTAAATAACCTACAAAAGTAAATCAATTTTGGTTCTCAAAGTATAAAATACTTTGGTCCAAGATTAGACACGAGATAATAATTTAATTAAGATAATTAAGTGCATAATTATCCGAGTCGGAAAGGAATGGAATTTTCTGAGTCTAATATTCATTATACTCAAATTCCATCGAGTCGGTTTGGAGAAAGATCAAGTTAGATAAAGAATATCGAGTAAGAGTCCTTGATCTAGACAGATAAAGTTCAAACAAAACAAGCCGACTAGAAGAGATGAACTAATGCAATGATTCACCACTTGGAATATAGAGTCGGACCTGAGTTTAAACGTGTTAGAGTGAGTGTTTGAACATGAGATAAATCTGAGTGTTGTCCGAGTGACTCAAAACTACAAATGTGAAAAGTCGAGCAAGAGTATGTTTTACGAGTCGAGTCGAGAATCAAATGAAAACATATACAATAGTTTACGTAACACTCAAAAAGGTTATCAGTATTACTTAGAAAAGTTTCTATATAACTTAGAGTGACTTGTAATCAAAACTTATAGGAGATGAAGTTTGTACGTGATTCCTTGATAGTACTCAGAATGTTATACATGCAAAGTCCGAGTCTTCAATCTCCCCTTTTTGATGAAAGACATTCTTTACTTAGATAGAAACTTTGTTAGTGTTAAAGCCACTGAGTTTTCATTCTTTCTTAACGAACATGTCGAGCAATTAGAATTTAGTTTGCATCAGAGCTAAAAGCTGAAATATCATATAGAAATAAAGTGAATCAAACTTAGAGTATTGCTTATATCGAGCATAAAAGAAATGTAAGCGAGTTGATATATCGGAGTAAGAAAGAATAATAAGTAGCGAGTTGATATATTGGGGCAAGATGAACTCAAAAAATAAATTGAAACTCGAAATCACTTCATTAATATTTACATAGAAAGATATATACACAAAAGAGGTGAGAGAAAAATCTCCCCCTCAACAAGACAACACAAATTTTCTAATTATTCTCCCCTTTGCTTTCAAGAAAAACAAAACAAAAATAAATAGGGAAGAAGATATCAAGAAGATATAAATTTGTATGTCATGACAAACAACAACAAAAAAAAAGAAAAGAAAAAAATTTAAGAAGTTGGAGATGGAGCGATCCGAGTCGAGGTGGAGGACCGAGAAGTGCGCCTTGCTGGTAAGATAGTGAGGATGTTGAAGATCGAGGCGGGGCGGCACTGGGATCTCGAGGATGGGCTCAGCCTCGAATGGCCGACCCGGAACCAGGTCGTCCGGAGGTTCATCCTCTTGGAACTCGACCGAGGGAGGTGCTCGGCTCGAGCCGGACGACTGTTGACCCGACCTTTGTCGGCGGGGTTTTCGACCCACTCGGACTCACTGTCCGAGCCGATCGATTCTAGTTGGAGGACCTGGAGCACCTTGTCCCTCTCGTTGCTTTGGCTTGTTCGGCTTCTTCATTCTCTTCTTCTTCCTTCTTCCCTTCATCCTTCTCCTCGGATGGAGCTGCCTTAGCCACATGCTCCTCTTCTTTTTCTTTTTCCTCTCCTCCGGAGGAGGATTTGGTCGGGCTCGAGGATCCCTCGGATGTGTCCGAGTCAACCGGATCTTGAGCAGCCTCGGAGCGTCTTTCTTGGAGGAGCTCTATCATCTCCTTTTGCTCCTTGACAAGTGCCTTCAGCTTAAGAAGCACATCTTGTTGCTCTCGGATTTGGGATTAACACTACTACAAAACGCTATAGAGCGACGGAAACTAGCGACGGAATCGAGTCGGTCGCTAACTAGTGACGGAAATAGTGACGGAATCGACATGTGTCGAGATAAAACTTAATTAGCGACGGAATTCAATTCCGTCGCTATTTTAGTCATTAGCGACGGACATGGAAAAATTAGCGACGGATTTATGAAAAAAAATTAACATTAATTCTTTTTTTTTTATAATTAGCGACGGAATCGATACGTCGCTGATTCCGTCGCCGATTCTCGTCGCTATATCTAACTTTTAAAATTTTTTAACTTAGTGACGGAATCAGTCCATCGCTAAATGTAATTTAAAATTTTTTTTATTAGCTACGGAATTAGTCCGTCGCTAATTCAAAATTTTTAAAATCTTAAATTTTGCCGCCTACTTTAATTTGAAAAATATAAAAATTTTCAAATTTGAATTAGCGACGGAAAATTCCGTCGCTAATCCAAAATTTTCGAATTTAAATTTGCCACCTATTTCATTTTTCAAATATATAAAATTTTCAAATTTTTAGTTAGCAACGGACTTGTCCGTCGCTGATTTCGTCGCTAAATCAAAATTTGAAAAATTTTACGTTGGCGGGCTATTAAATTTTCTTCAATTTTGAAAATTTAAAATTTTTAATTAGCGACGGAGTGATTCCGTCGCTAATTAAATTTTTAAGTAGCGACGGATGAAATCCGTCGCTAATCCGTCACTATTTTCGATATAAAATCGGAAGTTCAACGAGACTCAACAAACATAAAGAGAGATAGAAGTGAGAGTGTGAGAGAGCGAGAGGCTAATCGATCGTTCGCTGCCACCGCCGCCATTGCCTCCGCCACTGCCGCCACCGCCGAGCGTCACCAACTAACCACCTTTAACATCTTGTAGGTATGCTTGTCTCCATCCTCCCTCATTGTTGGTTGTATTTATAATTTACTTTGTTTACTATAAAATTTCAGATTTTAGAGGATTTGATATAACTTATTTTTATAGGCATGGTTGGAATGAGGTAAAAGATGAAGATAATGAGAAAGAGGAAGAAGGAGAAGATGAAAAGGAAAATGAAGAACATAACTTGTGTTTGTATAATTTACTTTGTTTACTCTTGTTTTTATTTTCAATTAGTTTTTATGGATGTTTGAAGTTGGATTATTTATGACTTTTGTGTTTGTATATGATTTTTGTATTTGAATTAAAGTTGAATTTGATGTTGTTATGCTACCGGATTATTTGGATTTGTATTTCATTGTAGATTTTTGTATTAAGAACTCAAAACTATACAAAATTGTCAATTTTTTTTAAAATTCGCTAAAAATCAGCGACGGAATTTTACGATTCCGTCGCCGATTAGAAACGGAATTTGATTCCGTCGCTACTCCACTCAGCGACGGAACAAGAAAATTCGTCGCTTATTGGATTAGCGACGGAATCATAAAATTCCGTCATCGATTTTTAGCGACGCGAAAATCGAGGACGGAAATTTTCCGTTGCTACTTGTGAAATTCCGTCGCTAAATAACATTTTTCCGTCGCTATTTCCGTCGTTATATGACGATTTTCTAGTAGTGTAAGTAGTATTTTGGTTGATGGTCATAGATTGGAGGACATTCTTGAATGACCGGAGGGTGTCCTTGAGTTCGAGTGGACACCGAGAAGATCTTGTCCATTATGGCAGTGGAAGAGGCTGAAGAGAGAACCCGAGAAACACCCGAGGTGGAGGCACCACCAGGTAGTGTAGGTAGAGAGAGAGGAGTTTGTGTCCGAGTTTGAGGTGGAGAAGGTGGTCTCGGTTTTGAGCTATGGACCCGGATACCCGGTTAGGTCTCTTGGTATCCATACCCAAGAAGTTCTTTTTGGCAACAATAATGGCAGCCTCGAAACCGCGTTAGGATCCGAGGGAGAGGAGCTTTGAATTGCTTAAAGATGAATGTGAGAAGAGCCCCGAAAGGAAGTGGGGTGGATTTCTTAGATCGAGTCCGAGTTGGCACGGCGGCCATCCGCTCGATTGTGGCTGGAAAGAGGTCTACTTCATAGCCATCAAGGATATCATAAAGAGCTTTGAGATGCTTGGAGTTAGGGTTCTCCTTGCTTGAATGCTGAGAGAAGAAGGTTCTCATTAGCAAGAAACACGAAGTCGGGGCTTCTAACTTTAGTTGAGTCACGGAGAAGTTTTGCGTGACAGGAAATTCTTTGGCGTACTTCTCAAAGAATTCATCAGCAACCTCGTTGAAAGGTATAGCGTTGCTATTGAGGAAAAGAGAAGATACTTTAAAAAGGCGGTGGAAGAGAGAGATGTTGACTCGGACCACAATGTTTTGAACTCTAGAGGTGAGTATACCCTCGTAGCTGGAGAGGTTAGAGTAAAACTCGAAACGAGTTCCGGGTAGATGAACTCGCTGAAACAGAGGAAATTATAAACCCTCGTGGTTTTGATGTTGTTTAACCACGAAAACTTAATGGTTGGAAAGAATTTGTCATCCAACGTTAGGTGTTGGGTGACAATGATTTTAGAGGGGTTTGAAGGACCCTCTTGGCTTTTTGTATCGAGGTTTCTTGGTGGTAGAACCAAGAAAGTCCAGGTGAGAACCTCTTTTCGGCATGTTTGAATGAGGAAAGAGAGAGGATGAACTTTGAGAGAGAGAGATAGAGAGATAGCTCGAAGAAGGAGAGAGAGAGTAAAAAGAAAATGAAAGAGTAGAAAGAGAGCCGAGAGCAAACGGTGCTTACTTGAGGTGTCTTTCACTTGACTTGAGAGTCGGTTCATTTCTTGACAATAGTGAACTTGGTCGAGATGTAGTAAGCGAGAGAGATACTGTGTAGAGAGTAAAGTATTAAAATGAAGGAAAAAAGATGCTATTTATAGAGAAAGAATTTTCCTTCAATGTTCGTTCCGACCCGGCTCTCCAACGGTTGCCTCGGACCGGTGTGACTATTCCGCTCTCCAACGGTTAGAATTCCAGTGCTTATCTCCCAACGGCTAGTTCTCCGATTGATGCGCACGAGAGATAGAGAGAAAAGAGAGATTTTAAAAGAAATTTTTGAAATTCTCCACTGATCTAAAGATGATTTCGAAGTTTGATGTCCATTTTTCTCAAAATCCGAGTCCGACTCGATAAAGTTTTTGAGTGACTCGGAACCCGCAAACAAGTAATAATTCATAGCACATTATCGTGAGATCAACTGAACTAATTATTATTAAAGTAAAAACACTAGACATTTAACACATAGTCATGCAAAGTAATTCCACTTAGAAAAGCACATAATTATGCATTAATCATGCCAAACTCATTCCTAATAAAGCAAAACCGATCCTCACTAAGTGGCTTAGTAAAGATATCGACTAATTGAAGTTTGGTAGGAATGAATTCAAGTTCAATATCACCTTTCTCATAATGCTCTCTTAGAAAATGATACCGACCTCAATATGCTTTGTCTTTGAGTGCTGAACTGGATTCTTAGTGATGTTGATTGCACTTTGATTGTCACACTTGATTGGAATTGATTTGAATGTAAGTCCAAGATCTCTCAAGTGTTGCTTGATCAATAAAATCTAAGTACAGCATGCTCCAGTCGCAATGTACTCGGCTTCGATAGTTGATAGACCTACCGAGTTCCGTTTCTTTGAGTGCCAAGATATAAGGGATTGACCCCGAAACTAGCGAGGCTCCTGAAGTGCTTTTTCTATCAACTTTATACCCAAGCATAGTCGGCATCCGAGTATCCAGTGAGAGTCGGTTCTAAGTCTCTTGAGTACCATAAACCTAGATTCCGAGTCCCTGCAAGATATCCGAAGATTCTCTTCACCATAGTGAGATGTGATTCTTTTGGATTAGCTTAAAATCTTGCACAAAGACATATACTAAACATTATGTGTAGTCTACTGGAAGTAAGATATAGTAGAGATCCAATCATACCTCGATAAAGTTTTTGATCTACTACTTTACCTTTTCATGTGAGTCCGGTTTTATACTGCCGCTTATAGGGGTTGCTTGCATATTTTGCATCTTGAAGTTTGTACTTCTTCAACAGCTCCTTGGTATACTTTGATTGATGGACATAGATGCTATTCGAAGAAATATTTTACCGCAAGTGCACGGTGTAGCTATAGCTAGGAATCGGCAAGTACGGGTCGTGTCCACAAGGAACTCGTTTTCAAATACTAAATCCACCGAAAACTCTAATGTAGGTAAAAACTCGGTTCGACGAGTGATTTAGTTTTTGGATAAACTAATAACAAAATAACTAAGAGAAACCGATGAATAAAAAGCCTTAGATTGGGATTAATCACACTAATATGCTTGAAACCATAATCGAATACCGTTTGAGATTTGCCTATGCTAGTAGTTTAGAAAAGGGAGAGAACAATTAAGCCTATCTTCGCCTACTTTCGAAGGTCAAAGACTAATCTTGCACAATCTAATCACCTATTTTCATGGGATCAATAAAGAACAAAATCACAATGAATGCATCTCATAACCCCGATTAAAACCTTAATTATTTTCATATCAAAGATTCAAACGTTCACAACGTCATTCTAGGTAAGTTTTCATCTTTCGATGTTCACAAAACCCTAATAAAAGTATATGAGCCCTCTCTCGAGGCAATCAATGAAAAAGTGATGAACGAAGTGAATTCTAACCTAACAAGCATAGAACAACTCAATTGGTACTTAATTCATGATTATCAAGGCATAATAGGGATCAATACCAACCTAAGTAGAGAAATTAGCCCCTAAACATGATACTAAACAATTGACAAAGATTGGAGAAAATAGCCATAGAAAAACGAAGAGAAATTGTGAAGAAAAGATAAAGAGAAGAAATTACGATTACCAAATGAAAAACTTGATGCGATTTAATCATAAAAACTTGAAGTAGATGAACAACAAAGAGTGTTCTTGAGTCTCCTCTCGAGCTCATCTCGAAAACCCTAGCTCAATCTCTAAATTATGGAATAGAATCCTTCAACAATTACAATTAGGAAACTTAAATAATCACCGAACAATGAGTCGCACGGCCGTGCGTGCGGGTTTCTGCGGCGGATACGCACGACCGTGCATGTACCGCACGGTATACCGTGCGAAAACTCTAAACTCTCTAGACGATTCGCACGGGCGTGCGGCTTCTACACGGGGTACCGTGCACGACTTCAATTTCTGTAACTTCTCGCACGGCCATGCGAGATTCGCACGAGAGGGCCGTGCGGCCTTTCTGACTTCGGACCCTTCGCTCGATGATCCGCACGGCCATGCAGGTTCACACAGGGGGCCGTGCAAGGTCTCTTGATGTGCTTTAGGCTTCTTCCTTGCCTCCTCTTGGGCCCGAACTCTTCTCTTCATCGCTTTTCATCAAATTTACCTCGAATCTCTCAAATTTAAGCCCAAAACCTGTAATAAAGAGATTTACGAGCTTAGGTGACGATAAAGAGAAAATGAGCAAAATCTAACCCAAAACTAAATAAATATCAATGAAATCATCACGGAATTGGGTTAAATAATGCCTTAAAACCGACAAAAACGAGGTTTAACAACTCCCCATGCTTAGCTCTTGCTTGTCCCCAAGCAAGACTGTCAATTAACAATCCCGGGTTGAAACCTCGCATTCACCCTCTTCGAGTAACAAGTTAACAGTTCAATCAATAGGGATGACCATGCACAAAGACAACCTATTCAAGGTATCATATTTCCATGAAAACTAGCCTGAAAACTTCAATGATTACAATGCTTGGCTACAATGCACAATTGTCTTATGTTGAACAACAATCACACTCATGACGTCCTCAAACAAATGGCGAACTAGCTTGACCGGTGGAACCTCACTTTAGGAAATGTGGATCACTCCATCTCTTTTGAAATTTCTTTTGAGGTTTCTCTCAACATCTCTTTCCAAAATACAACCTACCATAGGCTTGGTCATATTCTCATTCTCCACCACTATAGAGGCAAAAATGCAAGTACAATCAAGAGGTCTTTCAAAGCTTGTAACGTGGCCAAGGTTCATTGGTAGAAAGGGGAACCAATTTGGTAATATGTAGAGCTAAATAGCCGAGGCCTAACTACTAAGGAGCAAAAGCATTTCCAAACATGATTGAAAACTTTCTCTCAATTCACCTCTTTAAGCACAACATGCTTTAAAACAACTTTTGGAATGAGCATACAATTTTTTTTTTTGAACTTTCCACATGCCAACCACTTATTTCTTCACTTCTTTTCTTTTCTCTTTTTTTTTCAATTTTTTGTTTTTTTTTCTTTTTTTTTTTGTGAAAACTTTCAGGAGTAGATATAATTGGCACGGGAATCATAAACACTACTCAATCCCAAAAGAGTCCAAAGGGGAACTTATCATTCATTTTTTTCTTCAACACGGGTCCCCAAATCAAATTACAAACTTAATAGGACACTCCATCATTCAGACCAAAACTACCCAATAAGTATTGCTCCACTAGACCTGACTTTGGTATAGGAAATGTATAAAGGCCAAAGGTAAAGTAGATGCGGGTGTATCAAGAAACAAAGTTAAAGCTCAAAGGGGTAGCAAAATGGTATAAATGAATGGGATGGCTTTTTGGCTTATGTAGCTTGAAAATAAATGAATGCCTCTATCATATTACACAATGCATATGCCAAGTGTGGTTTCAAAGAGAAAAAGAGCAAGTTCTAGAGGTATGCATCAAGGAGGAGTCACACAAAGAATGAAACATGAGACTAAAACTGATGAATTAGTCTATAAGGCTCAAAGTCTCACGAGCTTATCCACCACAAGTCAACAACTAGCTCAAAAGTTTTACCACATGCTCAAGTTTGACCAATCATGTAAAGTAATTCGCAAAGACACCGGCAAGCAACGCAAGACATCACAATCAAATTCATTCACGGGTTTATTTCCACACAAAGATTCCACCAAGAATAGGCCATCAAATCATACACAATCACGCCCATTAATCAACTATCACACATCACATTATCATCATAAGCGGGGTTTTGAAAACAGTTTTTTTTTTTTTAAAAAGAAAGAAAACTAACTAAAAGAAACTCACAGAAAAGGAAACGAAGAAAGGGTGGAATGTGGTTACCTCAATTGCTTATAGATGCCCATCGCCTTGTATCGCTTTTTGTGACTAAAATAAGAGAAAGAAAAATAATATACAATGCAAAATCCTAGCTAATATGCTCATGCTTAGTCCTATATGCAAGAAATAGGAAGTAAGGATAACAAAAACTAATGCGACTATATGAATGCATTGCTAACTATATGCATCTAAACTACCCTCAAATCATCCAACAGATCACCAAATTTCTCGCAATTCATTCGATCAATCAAATCAGATGCCAATGAATAACCCCTCATGCTTGAGCCGTTCATTGTCCCCAATGAAGGAAATATGCAAGAAAGAGAAGAGAAGGAGGCAAAACTCACAAGTGCATCAATAAGGCCCAGGTGGCCCACGAGGTTGCCATCCGGGGAGGGTAAGGGCAGCGGAGTTGCTCATAGGCGTGTAGAACAAGATGCTCCACCCCAAGAAGACGGTTATCAAGCCGCTCAAAACCGTGTTGCGTCTAAGTCCGATGCTGATGCATAGAATCGCGCAGACCATCCCGACCGACTTGAAGGCGGTTGAGATGATCAAGGATGGACTGAAACATTGACTCTGTAGTGGGAGGGCCGGGAAGAAGAGGAATGTCGACCCCAAGCACGTTGTTGAGCTTCTTATGCTTTGGAATACCCGGATGGTCTAGCGAGTTGGTTCGTCGCGATGCCCGGATGGCTCGGATGGCCCGGATGGCTCGGATAGCCCGGATGGCCCAAGCATGAGAGGTGGAGGTTCCGTGTCTAGTCCCCGGTGCAGCGAACCGACCATATGACCAGCTTGTGCTCATCGGTAATGGTGGTCCGGGTAGGATTAGGGAGTCGAAAGAGGGCTACCCCATGATGGTTGACAAAGAAAGCATTGTCCTGAAGCACGAATAGTTTCATGTACGTGCGAGCATCATAGTTCGATAGACCACCAGGGTGTAGCAATGTCGGTGAGGATAAATCAAGCCCTACCCCAAGGCGCACAGCTAAAGCGATGACAATACCACCGGTAGCTAAACAGGTGGCCTTGGTGACTAACTGGTCTCCGATGTGCTCTAACAGTAAAGCACCACAGTTAACGGGGATCTCATTAAGGGCTGCCCAAATCAGAAAAAGTTTCGAGCTCCTAACGGTATTCGACTATCATGACGAGCAAAAATAGAATTAGCCGAGTACGTTGGAGATAGCGAAAGATGGGGTTATAAATGAAGGTGGCTTTGCTCTTTTGGGGGTTGAAGTATCGGAAACGTCCATCTCGTAGAGGAAATGTCGGCCGTGCCTCACAACTAATAGACTCCCAAAAGGCTTCCGAAGAATAGTTGTTGTGGCGACAGTAAGAAGGTCGTGGTGAGGGAGACCAAGGGCATCATTAAACTCGCTCAAACTCAACACAAAAGTACGATTTCCTAAACGGAAATGCACTCGTGAAGTAATCCTCGTTCACGGATAGGTTGGCATCAAGTCTAAAAGAACCGTAAAATTCATAGACTAGCCTAGCATACACCCCAAAACGACGGGTTACCAACTCAAGCAGACCCAAATTCGACAAGTAAAGTTCGAAGATCATCCCATAATCCTAGGTTTGTCATCCACTCCACATCGACAAATTTAGGTACACTAAGCTCTCTAGACACGATTTCATCGAATTTAGAACGTTGTGCAAGCATTCACAAACTCAATTCCAAAAACATTGTCGTGGCGAGCGGGTTGAGAGCTTTTACCTCGGGCCACGGGGCCCGGCCGAAGAGGAAGCGCCAGTGGTGTTGGTGGTGCGGGATTTCTTCCGTGGTGGCATTGTTAAACAACGATTCAAGTAGCAAGTAACACCCAATTTAGCGAGTACAGACAAAATTCAGAACACCAAACCTCAAAACCCAAAATTCAAGCACCAAAACTCCAGAATCGAACACCAAAACCCAAAATCAGCGTGGAGTACAAGAAATCCGGTGGAAAGTGGTGGCTAGTAGGGGAAAAACAGCAATTTTGCGTTCCGCAAAGGTGGGGCTTGTGGTCGCACGGACGTGCGAACAGGAGGGGTGAGAGTTCGGTAGTTTCGGGGATGGAGCAGCGAACGGGGGAAGACAACGGCAGCGGCAGCGGCTAGGGTTGTGGTGATGGCAGGCGATCGGTAGGTGGTGGTCGGCGGTGGCAACGGTGGTTGCGAGGAGGGCGATTTGTGGAGTTAAGGGGAGAGGGAAAATAGTTGCGAGCGGCTAGAGAGTGAGAGAGAGAAAAGGGCGGTGGCTAAGTTTGTGAATAACGGTGGTGGTGGCGGCAGGTGGGTCGGCGGCGGGTGGTTTGTTGGTGGTGCGAGGGCCGGGTGGTGGTCGGCGAGAGAAAAGATGAGGGAGTGAGGAAGAGAGGCTGGGCACTCGGGGTTTTGTGCAAAAATTCAAAAGTCGCACGGCTGTGCAGAATCTCGCACGGTATACCGTGCTAAATGGCTATTCTTTACGGATGATTCGCACGGTTGTGCGAAATGTGCACGGCGTCACCGTGCGAAATGGGTAATGGCTGGGTAGACTCGCACGGGTGTGCGAAACGCGCACGATGGGGTGTGCAAATTTGCCCAACTCTCTGGCTGACTTGCACGGCCGTGCGGAATCTGCACGGCCTACGGTGCGAAATGGTGAAGCCCTCTGGAAGATTCGCACGGCTGTGCGAAGTCTCGCACTGGGTATCGTGCGAACTTCTTCTCTCGTTTTTTTTTTTTTTTGGAAAGCAATTAAAAATGACTTGGGTTGCCTCCCAAAAGCGCTTGTTTTAGGTCCGAGCTTGACCCTTACCCGATTTTTTATGCAATTGGTGCATTGGGGAGGTTGTAAGAGACCTTCCCCTCTATAAACTCTCCAGATAGATAGTGCTTGAGCCTCGAACCGTTCACCTTGAAAGTATTATCGGCTTCAGCACCGATCTCCACGCCCCAATATGGAAACACCTTAAAAATCCTAAATGGCCCCGACCATCGTGAGCGGAGTTTTCCGGGAAATAATTTCAGCCTTGAGTTAAACAAAAGAACTAAATCTCCTTCCGGAATTCTCTTCTATTGATAAACTTGTCGTGCCACTTTTTCATTTTCTCCTTGTAGATCTTAGTGTTCTCATAGGCATCCATCCTAATCTCATCTAGCTCATTCGATTGCAGCAGACCTTCTTTCCCAGCGAGCCTTTAGATCGAAGTTTAAGTGCTTGATAGCCCAAAACGCCTTATGCTCCAGCTCCACAGGGAGATGACATGGTTTCCCAAAAATCAACCTAAATGGTGTAGTCCCAATAGGTGTTTTAAAAGCTGTTCGATAGGCCCATAAAGCATCATCTAACTTGTCCACCTAATCTCTTCTTGACCTCGAAACTGTTTTCTCAGAATTGACTTGATTTCCTGGTTGAAGATCTCTACTTGCCCACTAGTTTGGGGATGATAACCTAATCCGACCTTATGATGCACCCCATACTTCTTAAGCATTGCCTCAAACTTCTTTTCAATAAAATGAGTTCGCCCATCACTAATTAGAACTCTAGGAACTCCAAACCTTGGGAAGATCACCTTTTGAAAGAACTTAGCCACCACTCTAGCATCATTGGTGGGGCTAGCAATTGCTTCTACCCATTTTGAGACATAATCCACATCAACAAGGATGTATTGATTAACTTTTGAAGGTGGGAACGGTCCCATAAAGTCAATGCCCCAAACATCAAAAATTTCCAGCTCTAAAATGTAATTGAGGGGCATCTCATTCTTCCTTGAGATATTTCCGGTCCGTTGGCGTCGATCACATGCATGAACGTACTTGTGCACATCCTTGAACAATGTAAGCCAAAATAAGCCAGCTTGCGAGAACTTTTGCTGCAGTTTTTGAAGTGCTAGCATGTCCGCCACAAGGAGAGTCATGACAGTGGGAAATTACGCTCCGAATCTCCTCTTCGGGGATACATCTCCTATAAACCCCATCCTTGCACAGCTTGTAAAGGAAAGGTTCTTCCCAACAAGTAGAACTTGATATCATGGAAGAGCTTCTTTCTCTGGTGAGAACTCAAATCAGATGGAATGACTTTGCTAGCTAGGAAATTAGCAATGTCGGCAAACCAAGGAACTACACTCTTACGGACAGACAAATAGGTGCTCATCAGGAAAAGTGTCATCGATGGGAGCATCTTCACTCTCAACAATAAGTCTGGACAAGTGATCCGCAACTACATTCTCCGCTCCTATTTTATCCCGAATCTCTATGTCAAACTCTTGGAGAAGTAGGATCCACCGAATGAGGCGGGGCTTGGCATCTTGCTTGGCTAGTAGGTGCTTGAGCGCGGAGTGATCGGTGTACACAATGACCTTGGAGCACAAAAGATACTTGTCTAAATTTTTCAATTGCATACACCACTGCAAGCAATTCCTTCTCGGTAGTGGTGTAGTTCTCGCTGGGCCTCATCAAGTGTCTTACTAGCATAGTAGATGACATGAGGCTTCTTCTCTATCTTTTGCCCCAAAACCGCACCAACTGCGTGGTCGCTGGCATCACACATTATCTCAAATGGCATGCTCCAATCTGGTGGCTGAATAATCGGGGCTGAAATCAAAGCCTCTTTAATCCTGCAAAAGGCCTCATGACAATCATCGGTGAAAACAAAGGGTACATCTTTGGCGAGGAGCTTAGTTAGAGGTTTAGCAATTTTAGAAAAGTCCTTGATAAAGCGGCGATAGAACCCCGCATGACCAAGAAAGCTTCTAACACCCTTCACGTAAGTGGGAGGTGGTAATCGCTCTATAACCTCGATCTTAGCTCTATCAACCTCGATGCCCCTATCGAAATTACATGCCCCAAAACAACACCCTCTTGCACCATAAAGTGACATTTTTCCCAGTTTAAAACCAAATTGACTTCCTCACATCTATGGAGCACATTAGCCAAATTCTCCAAACACACATCAAAAGTGCCTCCGTAGACAGAGAAGTCATCCATAAAAATTTCCATGATGTTTTCAATGAACTCGAAAAGATAGCGAGTCATGCATCGTTGGAAGGTAGCCGATGCATTACATAACCCAAACGGCATCCTTCGATAGGCAAAGGTACTATAAGGACATATGAATGTTGTCTTCTCTTGATCACTCGGGTGGATAGGAATTTGGAAGAATCCCGAAAAACCATCCAAGTAACAAAAGAAGGAATGTTTTGCCAACCGTTCCAACATTTGATCAATGAAAGGGAGGGGAAATGATCTTTCCGGGTGGCTTTATTCAATTTTCGTAGTCAATGCACATGCCCCACCCGAGTGACAGTCCTAGTAGAAATCAACTCATTCTTTTCGTTCTTAATGACGGTCATACCCCTTTCTTTGGAACCACTTGGATCGGACTAACCCAATCACTATCCGAGATAGGATAGATGATTCCAGCTTCAAACAATTTCACAACCTCTTTTTTTCACAACCTCTAGCATATTTGGATTTAAACATCTTTGAGGTTGTCGAGAGGGTTCATGACCA
Organism: Talinum fruticosum; assembly: GCA_021018815.1. NCBI lineage: Eukaryota > Viridiplantae > Streptophyta > Magnoliopsida > Caryophyllales > Talinaceae > Talinum > Talinum fruticosum. Next base: position 1,620,480 of record JAITYX010000097.1, on the reverse strand, counting down.
TCATCAAGAAGAATCCTATGCATGCACAATGAAGGACTAATTCCCTTAATATCATCAATGTTATACCCAATGGCCCCACTGTGTTTTCTAAGGACATTAAGCAATTTTTCAAGTTGTGGGCCTTCAAGTTTAGCATTGACAATAACTGGAAAAGTGGAGCTAGGGCCTAAGAATTCATACTGAGGTGTGGAGGTAGAGGTTTTAACTCTACCTGTGGGGCCCTTTTCTCACCTTCATTTTCGGACCGAACCTCCACATTGAGGGCCGGTAGCGAATGTGGTTTATGCTCATAGATTGGAGCATCATCAAGGAGCCTAGCATACTCCTTTGCCTCATCTTTCTGTCCTTCAATCACCTCTTCCCCGGTCAAAAGTGCTTCAAGAAGATCAACTTGCAATTTGTGGTTTACCTCGTCTCCATTGATAATCTCATCCAAGATGTCAACTTGACAACATGAATCTTCGGATGTGGGGGCAACCGTGGCTTTGGAGAGATTAAACTCCATCTTCTCATCTCCTACATGAAGGGAAAGCTTCCCATTCTTGACATCGATCATGGCACCAGCTGTGGCTATGAAAGGTCTGCCTAGAATGATTGGAATCCGGGCATCCTCCTCCATTTCCATCACCATAAAGTCACATGGGATGAAAATCTTGCCCACTTGGAGAGGCACATCTTCTAAGAGTCCCACCGGATGTTTCACGTAACGATCCCAAGTTGAATGGATATGGAAGTAGGTTTTAAATCACCCATTTGAAGCCTCTTGCGGATGGAGAGAGGCATAACACTCACACTAGCTCCCAAATCACACAACGCCTTGCTAATTGGCACATCTCCAATAGAGCATGGTATAGAGAAACTACCTGGATCCGAAAGCTTAGGGGCAACTTGTTTTGCAAGACGGCACTCGCACTCAGCTGTGAGAGACACGGTCCCACTCTCAATCAACTTCCCTTTGTTGGACGAGTATGTCCTTCAAAAATTTTGCATAAGATGGTATCTCAGCGAGTGCCTCTATGAATGGGATGTTGATATGGAATTTCTGCAAGCATCTCTATGAACTTGATGAATTTCTTCGATCTTTAGTCTTTACTAACCTCCGAGGATATGGAGCTGGAGGTTTGTAAGACTCAACGAGCTTCACTACGGTTTCAATTTCAGCTTTACCTTTGGAACTTCCAATGTTATCCTTAACACCTTGAATTTCGGGTTGAACATCTCCCTATTTCTCCTCTTCTTCAGCAACAAAATCTTGCTCATTAGCAACCATCCTCGGACCCTCTATCTCTTTCCCACTTCTCAAAGTGATGGCATTGACATGCCCCTTTGGATTGATCTAAGGTTGTCCCGAGCAAATGCCCTTGAGGTCTAGAAAGATGGCTCACTTGTTGGGCTATTTTGGAGATTCGAGTCTCTAGGATCTTGTGATGAGTAGACATGCCATCAAACTTGGAAGTCAACTGCTTGATCGATTCTCCTAAAGCCTCATTTGTTCTAGACGTCGTGTCCGAACGAAGCTTTCTATTAGGCTTTCTAAGTTTGACTTACGTGGTGGGGGTTGAAGTGCGAGGATCGAAAGAGGCCCTAGGTTGAAAACCAGGTGGCAAGGGGTTATTGTTTCTATAAGAGAAATTAGGATGATTCCTCCAGAGCGGGGTTGTAGGTTTGGGAGTATGGGTTATTTTGTGGTTTGGAATTAAAGTTACGCAGGGCATTGGCTTGTTCAACGGTTTGGAAATCAGCTTGGCATTCAGTCGCCACATGCCCCGATCCTCCGCATATCTCACAAAATACATATCCCTCATTTGCAGTACTTGAGGAACCATTGGAAGTAGACACCTGCACTCACTCGTTCTAACTTCGACTGAGAGCCTCCACTTTGCTAGCTAGGAGAGCTATGGAATCAATCTCGTGCATCCCTCCTTTCTTTGGAACCGACTTCTCACTGCCCCAATGATAGCTGTTGGAGGCCATGTTCTCAATAAGGGCCTTAGCTTCACCTTCACCCTTAGCCATTAGAGCTCCTCCCGCAGCTGCATCTATGGAAATCCGAATTTGGGGAGGTAGCCCGTTGTAAAAAGTCCGTAGAAGCATCCATTCGGGAATGCCATGATGGGGACACTTCTTTTGGAGATCCTTATATCTTTCCCACGCCTCATAAAGTGACTCTCCATCTTCCAAGCAAAAGGTGGAGATAGCATTCCTCAATTTCGCGGTCTTGCTTGGGGGAAGAACTTTACCATGAACGCCTTTGACAAAGCTTCCCAAGTGGCATACTTGTTAGGATCCTCATTTAGTAACCAATCCTTAGCTCTATCCTTTCAGGAAAAGGGAAAGAGCTTGAGGCGGAGGGCTTCATCGGTGAAGTTGTTGATCTTCACGAGTCCCACACTTCTCTAGGAAGGAGTTGATGTGTCGAATGGCATTTTCGCTAGGAAGCCCTCCAAATGCATCTTGCCGCACAAAGTGAATGAGCGACATCTTCACCTCAAAATCCTCTGCAGCGACATTTGGCCCAACGATGGCCGAAATTGCCCTGGACGCACTAGGGATGGCATAGTCCCTTAGCGGTCTCGGTTGCGGTCCTTGCTCCGCCATTCTTTCCTCTCTTCTCCGCCTTCTCGCAGCTGCGCTTATTGATCTTGCTTGTTGCTTCGATTTCGGGGTCAAGTGGGACAATTTCTCTCCCCTTCGACTCCTTCTACGCATGCAAAACAAGAACTATACCGAGCGTAAACGAGTTCAAGCGGAAATCAAGAAAAGATAGGTCTCTGAGACAAGAACACAAGACCTAGTTTTAAGTCTAAAAGCAAATTTAGTACTCAAAAGAACAAAGTTCCCCGGCAATGGCGCCAAAAACTTGTTCGAAGAAATATTTTACCGCAAGTGCATGGTGTAGCTATAACTAGGAACCGGCAAGTACGGGTCGTGTCCACAAGGAACTCGTTTTCAAATACTAAATCCACCTAAAAACTCTAATGTAGGTAAAAACTCGGTTCGATAGTGATTTAGTTTTTGGATCAACTAATAACAAAATAACTAAGAGAAACCGATGAATAAAAAGCCTTAGATTGGGATTAATCACACTAATATGCTTGAAACCATAATCGAATACCGTTTGAGATTTGCCTATGCTAGTAGTTTAGAAGAGGGAGACACCAATTAAGCCTATCTTTGCCTACTTTCGAAGGTCAAAGACTAATCTTGCACAATCTAATCACCTATTTTCATGGGATCAATAAAGAGCAAAATCACAATGAATGCATCTCATAACCCCGATTAAAACCTTAATTATTTTCATATCAAAGATTCAAACGTTCACAACGTCATTCTAGGTAAGTTTTCATCTTTCGATGTTCACAAAACCCTAATAAAAGTATATGAGCCCTCTCTCGAGGCAATCAATGAAAAAGTGATGAACGAAGTGAATTCTAACCTAACAAGCATAGAACAACTCAATTGGTACTCAATTCATGATTATCAAGGCATAATAGGGATCAATCCCAACCTAAGTAGAGAAATTAGCCCCTAAACATGATACTAAACAATTGACAAAGATTGGAGAAAATAGCCATAGAAAAACGAAGAGAAATTGAGAAGAAAAGATAAAGAGAAGAAATTACGATTACGAATAAAAAACTTGAAGCGATTCAATCATAAAAACTTGAAGTAGATGAACAATAAAGAGTGTTCTTGAGTCTCCTCTCGAGCTCCTATAGAAAACCCTAGCTCAATCTCTAAATTATGGAATAGAATCCTTCAACAATTACAATTAGGAAACTTAAATAATCGCCGAAACGATGAGTCGCACGACCATGAAAAAGTCGCACGGAGTACCGTGCGGGTTTCCTGCGGCGGATACGCACGGTCGTGCATGTACCGCACGGTATACCGTGCGAAAACTCTAAACTCTCGGATGATTCGCACGGGCGTGCGGCTTACGCACGGGTACCGTGCACGACTTCAATTACGTAACTTCTCGCATGGCCGCGCGAGATTCGCACGAGGGCCGTGCGGCCTTTCTTGACTCGGACCCTTTGCACGATGATCCGCACGGCCGTGTAGGTTCACACAGGGGCCGTGCAAGGTGTCTTGATGTGCTTTAGGCTTCTTCCTTGCCTCCTCTTGGGCCCGAACTCTTCTCTTCATCGCTTTTCATCAAATTTACCTCGAATCTCTCAAATTTAAGCCCAAAACCCGTAATAAAGAGATTTACGAGCTTAGGTGATGACAAAGAGAAAATGAGCAAAATCTAACCCAAAACTAAATAAATATCAATGAAATCATCATCGAATTGGGTTAAATAATGCCTTAAAACTGACCAAAACGAGGTTTAACGAGATGCCATCTTTGTCTTGCTTGATTTGTAGACCGAGGAAGAAATTGAATTCTCCCATCATGCTCATCCGAAATTCCTGTCTCATTAGTAGCTCTAAAAATTATGTCATCAACATAGATCCGAGCAATAAGAAAGTCTTTCCCATTGGTTTTTATAAAAAGAGTTTTGTCAATCCGACATCTTCTAAAATCATTTTCAACTAAGAAATTGCTTAGTCTTTCATACCAAACTCGGGAGCTTGGGTAAGACCATAAAGAGCTTTTTGCAACTTGAAAACATGAGTTGGAAATTCCGAGTTTTCAAATCCAGGGGTTGCTCAACATAGACTTCCTTTTCAATGAAACCATTAAGAAAAGCACATTTAACATCCATTTGATACAATTTGATATTCATGCTAGATGCAAATGCCAATAAGATTCTAATAGCTTCAATTCGGCAACAGGTGCAAAGGTTTCCCATAATCAATCCCTTCTTCTTGATTGTAACCTTGAGCCACAATTCTAGCCTTATTTCTAACTACCAACCCACCTTCATCCAGGTTTGTTCTTGAAAACCCATTTAGTTCCTATGACTGGGTGGTTAGAAGGTCGTTTGGTCGGAGTCCGGACTTGGTTTCTTTCAAATTGATTGAGTTCCTCTTGCATGGCCTCTACCCATTCAGGTTCATTTAGGGCCTCTAGTGCATTTTTGGGTTCGATTAATGAAATGAATGCAATGAATGCACATAGATTTTGTAGAGAGGAACGAGTTCTTACCCCACTTGTTGATATCGGACAAGATGTTTTTGAGTGGGTGGCTCGAAGCATATTTGAAAGCTCTACCTGTCCTCGGGTTTACCAGATTTGTAGGTTGAATTGGTTGCTCTTCGAAGTCTGTTCTAATTGAGCTTGTTTATCCGATTGACCCTCGGCATTCCGAGCCGACTCCCGAGTCGTTACATTACGAGTCGAGTTATTCCGAGTCACTTCGTTCGAGTCACTTCGTTCGAGTGACTTTTCTTTGACTTTTCACGAGCTCATCTTCACTAAGATCATCATCTCGGCTGAGTTTCGGATCCGAGAATGTTGACTCACTTGGTTTTCCCTGTTCAATCTCATCAAAAACAACGTGGATGCTTTCTTCCACTTTGTTAGTTCTTTTATTGAAAATGCGATAAGCTTAAATATGAGATGAATCACCAAGAGAAATACTCGTCATTTGACCGATCATCAAACTTAGTCGAGTGATTCTTAGCATTATTGTGAACATAACACTTACATCCAAATGGTTTAAATTTGTAGAGCTCGTATGGAGTTTTCTTCAGGATGGGTTTGATGAGGCATATATTCAATGTGTAGTTTGTCTGTGTTGATCGCCTCAGCCCGGAAATAGTAAGGTAAATCATGTTCAATCATCATTGTCCTTCCTATTTCTTCAAGAGTTCGGTTCTTTAACTCCACTACTCCAATTTGTTGAAGAGTTCTTGGTCTCTGAGAAGTTGTGGGAGATACCATTCTTATCAAAGAACTCTGCAAATTCCGAGTAGTAGAACTCCCTTCCATGGTCGGTTCGAATTCTTTTGATCCACTACTACAAAACCGTAAAATAGCGACGGAAATTAGCGACGGAAACCACTCCGTCGCCATCTAGCGACGGAATCGGCGACGGACACCGACACAAAATGACACCTGGATCATCCAACGACGGAATTAGCGACGGAACACGACGTCCGTCGCTATTTTGGGGTCGGCGACGGATTAGAGACGGAATATTCCGTCGCTGAGATTATTAGCGACGGAATATTCCGTCGCTAATTCGTCGCTGGTAATTCGGACATTACAAAACCCGGAAAAAAATTTTAATTTACTCATTAGCGACGGAATAGTCACGTCGCTAATCCGTCGGCCGACGCCAATTTTGTAATTAGCGGCGAACAGCGATGGACTGTTCCGTCGCTAATTACGCATAAATCGAAGCGGCTCGGCCGGTTCACATATCGCCGCGCAAACAGAGAGAGCGAGGGCGAGTGCGACCCTTCCTCCGCCGATTCACCACCGCCAGCAGCCACTACCGCCGCCTGCTGCCGGCCGCCGCCCTTCCGCCGCCGGTTGAGGACCACGAAGGCCGAATAACCACCGTTCGGCTTGGTTTCGCCCGACCCTGCACCGTCGCCTCGCCGCTCGGGTGGAGGACGCCGCCGACGCACCGCCGCCGCTGCCGCCACACGCCGACCTTCGCCGTCGCTGCTCGTGCCGCCGCCTGTCGCCCATAATTTTGAGGTATGCTTGTGTTGATTTTTGTACATTTATGATTTTACAAAATTGAAATTGAAATTGATGAATATATGTAATTTGTTGGAAATTAATGTTGTTTGTGAATGAATTTGAGAAGAAAAATGTGAAATTGTGTTGTTTATGGAGTAAATGTTATTGAAGTTAAATTTAGGGTTTTAAAAATTATAACTTGAAATTGACGAATATATGTACTTTGGTGGGAATTAATGTTGTTTGTGAATGAATTTGAGAAGAAAAATGTGCAATTGTGTTGTTTATGGAGTAAATGTTATGGAAGTTAAATTTAGGGTTTTGAACATTGTAACTTAAAATTGACGAATATATGTAATTTAGTGGAAATTAGTGTTGTTTGTGGATGAATTTGAATAGAAAAGTGTGCAATTGTGTTGTTTATGGAGTAAATGTTATTGAAGTTAAATTTAGGGTTTTAAAAAATGTAAGTTGAAATTGACGAATATATGTAATTTGGTGGAAATTAATGTTGATTGTGGATGAATTTGAATAGAAAAATGTGCAATTGTGTTGGATTTGTTGGACATTATTGTTGAAGTTGAGGGAAATGGTTTTTGTGATTTATATATGTGTAATTGTTTGTTGTTTATTTGTGTGAGGTTGTTCAAGCTAATTAGGTATGCTTATAGGTATGATTGCTTTACTTGTATGATAAGTTTAATTATATGTATGAGTTTATTTATGCTAATTAGGTATGATTAATTTAATTATGAAATAAATATTTAAGAGTAAAATATAAAAATTAAAGAAATCTATGTATAATAAAAAAATATATAAATGCATAATGGTTATATATAGATTATGTTCGTTATAGAAAATATGTAATCATATAAGATCTCCATGTGTTGGTATTCTTAACTAATAATGTAATAAATTGTTAAATGTCAATTAGAATATATATGGACGGACCTACGCATCGTAGATCGATATATTGTAGGTTATTACCCGGTAGAGTTGGGTATAGACAAGAGTTTTTAGACGGGGTTGAGGAGTTTGATGCACATGCTAGAAGCCAATCGGAATTTGTGCATAATCAACAATATAGGTGTCCATGTCGCAAATGCGAAATCGGAAGTATAAGGATCCCGATGAAGTTAAGTTGCACCTCTATCAATATGGTTTTCTTCCAAACTATTGGTATTGGACTAGTCATGGAGAAATAGATCCTCATTTACATGAGGAGCAAACAATGGTTTCTAACGTATTCAACGATGACATTGGCGCCAATCATATGAACTACGGCGATGTAGAAACAAATATCGACCGTATGAATGATATGGTCACGGATGCCATGATCTCAAATCAAAACTCTACAAGTGAGCCTCCAAATACCCATGCCCAAAGTTTCTTTAATATAGTTGAGGCTGCGCAACGACCTTTGTGGGTAGGAAATGAAACTCACACTCGAGTTGTGCTCGCCACTGTTAGAATGTTGAGCATTAAATCCGACTACAACATGCCTCAAAATTGCTTTAATGAAATTGTTTGTTTTATATTGTACAACTTTCATTTATGTTGTCATCGAATGAATTCTTATTAATGTAATGAAGGTGAAACAATTGAAGCGTAATTTATTCACATGCTTTAGATTTATATCTAACACTTACATGTTTATATGTTTACTATTGTTTATATGTTGTTTTATATGAAATCACTTGAACCGTTGGATGTTTACTAATAGTGTGAATTACTTGTTTATGTACAGAAAAATGGAGAGAGGTAGAGGCAGAACCAAAAGATCGGCTACTCGGGGAGGGCTAGAAACACCACTACCGATGGGGAAGGTAATGATGTCGGCACTTCTACCCCCTCTCAAAACCCTCGGAACCTTCAAACTCCTGCCGGTGGAGCACTATCTCCACACTCCCCTCACAACCAAACTCCATTGGGGGGTCATTTATTCCCAACCCTCCCTTTTTCCAACTCCCAAACTTCCCACACATACAAAACCCACTAGGTCGGTCTTTCTTTCTAAACCCTCCATATTCTCAGCAACCCCATATGTACTCAAACCCGTCGAGTACATATGCATATCACCAATATGGTACAAATAATGTACCACGCATCCACGTTGGTTCCGAACAACGGCCACCACAAATGCCTACAAATGAAGGACCAATTGATACGAGGAACGAGGATCCTTGTCTTCAATCAAGTAGCGTTAGCAGCTGAGAAAAGATCCGAATTGAGCCGGATGGTGAAGGGTAAGTGTGATAATAAATAATAAAATAAATTAAGCATATTAGTTATTAGTTGAACTAACTATTTTATATGTTTATTGATTAGGTTCTACCCCATTGACAAAGTTGTGGGTACGATTTCCCACATCTTCCAAAGCAAGCACGATGGAGCTTGGCCTACATGGGGTAAAGTCCCTCGATCACAACTTGATCGGTGGTTTTCGAGTTTAAGGTAATGACAAATCATTAGTTTTCTCAAGTTCGAGATAACATAATCACTTATTGTGCATGTTCGAACATTATATTATAATTTCATAACTTATAAACTACGTTTTTATTTTATATAGAAATTTTTCACTTGGTCTCCAACCGATGAAGTCCAAATCGAAGAAATTTTGAAAAGAAAGGCAGTGATCGCTTGAAGGACTTCATGCTCAAGGCGAGGAAAACTAAGAAGAAGCCGAAATGGTTGGGTGACAACTACTGGCGCGAGTTACTCGAATATTGGGAAGCTGCTGACTACAAGAAGTTACGCTAGCAAGCTCGGAAAAACCGTCATGCTGATCGGGGGGACTTGGTTCATCGCTCCATACTTGTGGCTCAATCCCTATGACGGAGCATAAGCGACGATTTGTACATATCCCTTTCTTATTGATTACGCATGCAAGTGTTAACATGTTCATATTAGTAAATTGATTCTCTACTAACTTGTTTTTAATTTTAGATGAAGAAGCTTAAAGGAGTTCGGCCTCTACCGACCCAACTATTTTCACGAACGCACAAAACAAAAAAGGACGAATGGGTGGACAAAAAATCCAAGGCCATTTACGTGAGTAACCATATATATGAATTCCACATATTTTTCTATCTATTGTTTTTGTTAACAACCTGTGATATTTACATGCCTCAAATATTTATATTATATTCAGGAGAAGTTTCAAAAAGAGTGGGAAGAGTTGCAAAACACTCAACCCACTCAAACTTCCGATGATGACCCCAACTCTTCCGAGGATCATGTCTCCACCCCTGCACAACAAGAGTTGTGGGTCAAAGCCAATGCGAACAAGAAAGGTCGCATTTATGGACTTGGATCCGAGGCTAGAAACTTGAAACCAACAATGTCCTTCAAATCACCGAAACCTTCTACTGCAGATGACTCGGAATGGAGAGCAACAGTGCATACTTTAAATTCTGAGGTACAGCAATGGATTGAGCATTGCCGGATGCTTGAGTTACAAAATCGGAGTCTTAAGGCACGAGTCGATAGTTTCGCTGAGCCAATAGCACGTATGAATGAATTTCTGCAGTCTCGGCAAGCATCCGGATCTCACCGTCGACCACCATAACCACAAGAGGAAGAGGATGAGTGAATTCAAATGTGAACTTTTGTATATATTGGTGATCACCACTTTGCGAACTATTTAAATGTGTTTGAGGTTTCTTGTGAGCTATTGTTTGCTTGTTGTGTTGAACTTGTGAATTTGTTTTAAGTATGTTATGGTTGTTGATGATGTTGAACATGTAAGTTGGATTTGTATATCCAACTTTGATGAATTATTTGTGGCCGACATATGTAAATGCCAAATGTAAGTGTCACATATGTGAATGGTGGATTTGTATATCCATTCACAATTTTCTGTACTAGGGTAATGAATAATTAGAAAATAGTATTCAGAATTTTTGACGAACAGCGACGGATCGGCGACGGAACAGTACCAATCAACGACGGAAAGTAGCGACGGAAAACCCCATATTCCGTCGCTAATTAGCGACGGATATCAACGACGGAATTGAGGAATTTTCCGTCGTTGATTTAGCGACGAAATCCCTCACTTCCGTCGCTAAATCGATGACGGAAAGTCGTTCCATCGCCGATTTCCATCAGCTACGGAAAGAGTATCCGTCGCTAATTAGCGACGGACTTGAAAATTTCCGACGCTGAAATTTAGCGACTCGCTTTTCAGCGACGGAAGAGTTCCGTCGCTAATTTCGTCGCTAATTCCGAAATTCCGTCGCTATTAGCCGACATTCCGTCGCTATTTCCGTCGCAAATTTGCGGTTTTCTAGTAGTGATATGAGTCCGAGACTCAACTTGAATTTTCCTACGGAGCTTATCGAAGTCTTTGAATGCTTCATTTTTGTGCTTAAGAAAACAAACCCGGGTAAATCGAGAGTAGTCATCAACGATTACAAGCACATATGATTTACCTCCGAGACTCTTGATAGGGATTTCACCACATAAGTTCATATGCAACATTTCAAGCACCTTGGATGTGGAAACAATTTTGAGAGATTTGAAAGATGATCTAACTCTGTTTCCCCTTTGTGCATGCTTCACAAATTTTATCTTTCTTAAATGCACAGTTAGGCAATCCTCTGACTAAACCATGAGATGCAAGCTTCTTAATGGTGTGCATGCTAACATGACCTAGTCTACAATGCCATGTCCAAGAATCATCATGTAAAGATGCTTTTAAACAAGATAGATTCTGTCTTAGGTGAGAAAGAGGAATAGTGTAGGTATTATCCGATCTCTTACTTGAGAGCTTGGTCTCCTTGGTAGTTTCATCATAAATATAGCGGTTGGTCCGAGTGAATCTTACCTCTTGATCTTTCTTACAAAGTTGAGAGATGCTAAGTAGATTGTACTTCAATCCCTTGACAAGGTAGACGGGGATGACCACATTGTCTCCTTCTCCAATCTTGCCTATCCCAATTATCTTGCCTTTGCTATCATCTCCAAATGTGACTTTGCCTCCCTTGTAATCTTCTAACTCGGAAAAAAGTTTTGGATTTCCTGACATGTGTCGTGAGCATCCACTATCCAGCTACCAGTGTCCTTTTGTTCTTTTCGAGCCACTTATAAGTCGAAACAAACTAACCTTTATCACTTCCTCTAACGAACCTAGTAACTCCCTTCACTATGGTCTTTTCTGAGGAAGAAGACTCTTGGGAACCCAGATTTGAATAACTTTGGGTTTGGTATGATTTTGATTCTTTCTTTTAGAGAAGCTGAGTCTGTGTCTCTTTCTTTTGAAAATCTTTTCTTTTATAAACTGGTAGAGAAGGTTTTCTCCGAGTAAGCTGGTCCGGGCTTAGTCCTCTTTTCATTCTTATGAATGGGGCCATGCTTAGCCTTTACGAACTTCACGGTTACGGAATCACTTTTGAAAAGCTCCGAGTAGGAATTTGATTCCTCCTCCTTGTTAAAACCAAGTCCTTCTTTTCGAAGAAGACACATTGAGACCCTAAGAGCATCTCAAGGTTTTTCGACCTTGAGTAAATTTCAAAACAAGTTCTTAAGACTCATTGAGCTTTTGCTTAAGATGTCAATTTTCTCTTCTAAGTGACTCAGGCTCGGTCTCGGTCTCATTGGATTGAGCACTAGTCTTGAGTTCTCTTAGAGTAAGTCTCAATTTTTCTAATTCATTTTTCAAAGAAATGCTCTTAGAAGTGATAGACTCAAGTTGTTCTTTAAGCCGAGAAGAGTCGAATTGGACTTCTCTTCCAAAGTATAGATGTATTTAGCTAAATCAACTTTGGAAAACTTGAGGAAATATTTAATTAGCTCCTGAGGATTAGTTTCCTCATTGTCCGAGTGATCGGAATCGACTTAGATTTGGCTTACGATCCGATAGTGCCATCGAGACACTTTGAGTCATCCGAGTCTTCATCTTCTTCAGATGAATCTTCATTACTCCATATGGCCATCATAGCCTTCTTCTTCTTTCTGTCCCTTTTTCTTCTTGGACAGTCTTTGACTATATGATCCTTGCTTGCCACATTCAAAACAGACCAAAGTTCTTAGTTAAAGATAATTTTGAAGGGGAAGAGTGTTTACCTTTTCTATCCTTCTTGTCTTTCTTATAGAACTCTTCTTTTGACGTTTATCCCATCTCTTGTGCTTCATCATTCTTTTGAAGTCTCTGGCGATAAGTGTCATGGGATCTTCTTTTAAGTCCGGTGAACTCAGATTTTCTTCTCCGCTTCTAGGGCCTTCGAGTGCAATATTCTTTTTGGTGCTGACCTCGGTGTCCTCTTCTTCCGAGATGGATCTCATGGGTGAATAGCTTTCCAATGAGTTCGTCTGTCTTTAATAAAGAGAGGTTACGATCTTCCTCGATGGCTGTCACCTCTGGACCCCATCTTCTCTTGGGTAGGCTTCTTAATATTTTTACGCACATTTCCTCATGGGAAATCTTTCGACCCAGAGATTTGAGATTGTTAGTAATCTCGGTGAAGTGGATGAACATCTAAGTGATGTTTTCTTCTGGTTCCATCATGAACAACTCATACTTGTGAAGATATTGGCTTATCTTCGCTTGTCGACTTGACTTGTGCCTTCATATGTGTTGACAAGAGTGTCCTACACTTATTTGGCCATGTCACAAGCTGATACTCTGTTGTATTCCTCTAGGCTGATGGCGCACATCCGAATGTTCATGGCCTTAAAGTTCTTTCTAAACTTTTACGCCTCTTCGATGGTGTACTCGACCTTTGCTTTAAGCACGAGTCTTATTTCTTTCGTCTTCATTGGAATGTAGTTGCCTTCTTGTATGATGTTCCATACATCGTCATCGTGATCCAGTAGAAAGCATTCCATGAGCTTTTTCGGTGTACAAAATTTGATCCTTTGAACTTTGGTGGTTTCTTTGGAAGATCTTCATTCATCGAACTCTCCATTGTTACGAGCCATTTGATCTTTAAACCTTTGGATGGTTAGATCCTTTACGAAAGGCTAGGCTCGATACCAATTGAAGGTTTGCTCTTGGAGAGAATTAGTCACCCTAGTGGGGGTGAATAGGGTGATGAGGAAATTTGAACAATAAATAGACGATTAAAGTTTTAAAGCAAACTTTAAGACTTTACGAGTTGAGATTGAACTTAGAAAAAGTATGAAATCGGAATTTACGTGGAAACCCTCCTGGGGCAAAAAACCACGGCCGGTGCTAATCCAAGCACCAAGTCAAATCCACTATTTTGAATCCATAAAATACGGTAGACAAACTCAACCAGAATTGCTCCCTTAGACAATTCCTAACCAGGTTTTCCTAGACTTAGAAATTCCCTTATTCGATCTAGTACTTCCTAACTAAGGTAACCTTTACAGCTCATTGAAGCTGAGTTAACCCTTACAGCTTAGTCAAGGGACCTTATTCAGAAAGTAAGAATGAAAATTGTGACCAATTACAAGACTTTACAACTCGGAAAAATGTTAAATACAAAGTTGGAGTTGTAAGTAGAAGATTGAATATGAATACAAAGACTTTCGCTTAAGTATGTGTATTGACAATGGTTCCAACAATCTTCAAGTCTTGAGAGTTGGCTTCTATTTATAGATGACCAAGCAGATTAACCATTGTGACTATCTTTTTATTAGAAGTCCTTTGTGACCGTTGTAATGGTTCTTCCGAGTCACTCGAAAAGATCCATTGAGTTGTGAACGTTGTGCAACGGCTCTTGACTCCTTAGGATGTCCCAATCCACTGGTGGTGTCCGAAAAGTAAGGTGAAAGCTACCATTGAGCTTAGCATTGAAGATTTCCAGTTTTGGAAACAGACAACCACGACACGGTTTACGGGCCTTGGTCGAAGTAGAAAAAGTCTTGTCTACTTGGTGATTTGACATCTTGAAGTCGGTTACTTTTGTAGTTCAAAAGTAGGATAACCTCGTTTAAATAACCTACAAAAGTAAATCAATTTTGGTTCTCAAAGTATAAAATACTTTGGTCCAAGATTAGACACGAGATAATAATATAATTAAGATAACTAAGTGCATAATTATCCGAGTCGAAAGGAATGGAATTTTCCGAGTCTAATATTCATTATACTCAAATTCCATCTGAGTCGGTTTGGAGAAAGATCAAGTTAGATAAAGAATATCGAGTAAGAGTCCTTGATCTAGATAGATAAAGTTCAAACAAAACAAGGCGACTAGAAGAAATGAACTAATGCGATAATTCACCCGAACTTGGAATACGAGTCGGACTCGAGTTTAAACGTGTTAGAGTGAGTGTTTGAACATTAGATAAATCTGAGTGTTGTCCGAATGACTCGGAACTACAAATGTGAAAAGTCGAGCAAGAGTATGTTTTACGAGTCGAGTCGAGAATCAAATGAAAGCCTATGCGATAGTTTCGTAACACTCGAGAGAATGTTACGTATTACTTAGAAAAGTTTCTATATCACTTAGAGTGACTTGTAATCAAAACTTATAAGAGATGAAGTTTGTACCTGATTCCTTGATAATACTCATAATGTTATACATGCAAAGTCCGAGTCTTCAATGGATGATGCATTAAATGGTAAATATTTCATTTAAAAGATAATTACTAACTTGTTGGCGCAATACCTAAGGCTCAACTTAAACCCCATATCGGAGAGACTATAATAAAGGTCAGCTCCTTATTTTTCTTATCATTCAAGGTATACAAATTTCAAAAACTCAATCTACAAACATTATTATTTTGAAATAAGAGTTTTGAAGTTAAACTTTACAAGTCAAACTCAAGAATTTATATTCAAGACTTTCATGAGTTTTAGATCAAGGAGTGTTCATCATCTTGCCTTGCATTGACATTTGAGACCGAGTAAACACACTCTCAAATCAAAAGATTAAATGAAAAGATTATATTAATTAAATTTAATACAAAAAATTATACCCATTTCTCAGTTTCTTATCTTTATTTATTTTAGAGTCAAAATTTAAAATAATTAATATTTTAAATGTGTCATGCTTGTCTAGAAGTTGAAAAAACTAAAACTAGTTATATATAAAAGTTGGTTGAGTTATATAAACATATAAGAAATTAACATTATTCATAGTTTAAGGAGAGATACTTGGTTTTACGCTTTACTATTTCAGATTTTATCATATAAATCTTAATTATGTGAATTTCTGTTTTTTCATTCAAGACTATATTTGCACATGACATATCTTAACTTTCACTAATTTTTAGAGATTGCAAAATTTTATGTTACTAGTTTCCGTATAAATTCGAAAGAGAGCAAATGAAACGAGACTTTTAATTGTTTTAACCAAAGATATAGTCTTATGTAAGGAAAAGAAATAGTCATGTGCAAGTCAATTTCTTTAATAGATATTCTAAGATAGTTATGCTTACGGTGACTTTCAATAGTTTTTGGAATTACTAGTAATTTATTTAGGGTGATTTATTATAAAGTTATTTTCAAATAAATTATTAGTTTCTCTTAAAAAATTATTAGTTATCTATAAATTAACTAAAAAGTTACTCTAATATATGGTGATTAGTCATTCTATTGCATTTTAAAAGGTAATTGTTAAATAAGTCTGTCTTTTTATAACGTTTTTATGAGAGTGTTTCATTGAAAAATATATGCTAAGAAAGAAATATATAGAACAAATCATGTTCAAGTAAGGTCGTGGTGGGCAGATATGCAGGTTGGAATTTGGTGGGATCACATAAATTGTTTTGAACCAATTTCTCTTCCGGGAAATTTTGGTTTTATGAGAATTGAGTTATGTGAGACTCGGAACAACTAAACCTGGCAAAACCGACCCAAACCGAACGGGTTAACGCGAAACCCAAACCGAACCGACATCCGAAAGCAGTTGAACCGATTTTGACCTAAAATCGAAATGAACCGACCCGAACCGAACCAACCCGAAATCTAATGAACCCGATTCCGACCCCAACCGAAATGACCCAAACCGAAACCGAACCGACTGAATCGATTTAACCGAAATAAAAGTGACCCAACTCACATTTTTTTGAGGATGGACTTTTGTGCCTATAATGGTACAATTTTGAATCGATTTTGACCTAAAAAGTGACCCAATTACGATCCGATCCGAAATTAACCCGAATCAAACCCAAACGAAATTGACTCGAAGTTGAACCGAACCAAAGTTAACCCGAACTAAAACCGAACGAGATCGACCGAAGTTTACCAAACCGAAGTTGACCCGAACCCGAAACCAAACCGAACCCGAACAAGAATGACCCGAAGTTAACCCGAACCGAACCCAAATCGAATGAACCGATTGCTAAGTATAGGAACAATAGGGTAATTATGGAATTGTGAATTTTTTTAAAATTTCGTTTTTGCTATTGAAGGTTCTATTTTTAAAATCATTTTTCTTTGTCTAGGGAATTTATATCAAACATAGCCCTTGAAAAATATTTTAAAAAATTGATTGAGCAAACTTTTTAAGTAGGAATGCACCCAAAAAAACTTTTTATATTAGAAGCAACAAGTACTTTAAAATGGCAATGAGACTTATGATCTCGACTCCAATTTTTAATGTTTGAAACAGATTTTACTACTTTCTTTTTAAAATTGATAAGCACAACAACTAACCAGTAGTCCTTTTCGCAAGGGTTCTACTCAAGTTGTCCTCTATTAAAATGGAGAGAAAAGAAGAAGAAAGAATAGACATCAAAAGTAAAGGAGAAGAAATAGAAAAACCAAACTTAGTCACCCAGATCAGCGACCCTATTCTCTTCTCTGAATGTATGATGTATAAAAACTTGGTTGCATCTTTGAAGATAGCATCATGTATCATGGATGAGCATTTGGATTTCCCATGCAATCTGAATCTCGCCTTTAATTACTTTGATGACCACTTGATTATCTCCTTTTAAAACAATTGAAATATATCCCACTGGAATTGCTACTCTCACTCCATTACGCATAGCGGAAGCTTCGCTACCAACACGAGATGCTGGTCCTAAATTAGATGTCCTGTCTAGATAAATCTTCCATCCCAACTTTTGATCACGAATCCTTCAGCAGATGATGAAGAAGATTTCGATCCATCAAAGTTGATTTTGATGAACCCTCCCGGAGGTTTGCGCCGGTGACAAATTGAGTTGAAGTAGTAGGGAGAGATGAATGACTATTAGGGTATGGATTGAAATAGAAATACGATCTGCCTCTAACCCTCCATTTTGCCCATAGAGCTTTAGCCTTAAAATTATAGCCAAAGAACTATAATTTCCATTGTTGAAGACAGTATCATTTCGACTTCTCCAAATACTCCATAACAAATGAACCATTCGGATCATTTGATTTGGTTTATTCAGAACCCTAACCCTATTAAAGATATCATTCAAAGACAAAATTTGTGATTCACTTGTATTAACTTGTGCTGAAATGCTTTATCCCAAGTATCCTTAACAAAGGTACAAGTGAAAAAGATGATTAATCGATTCACCATGAGCTTTACACAACGGGCAAACAATGTCAATATTAATACCTCTCTTAGCAAGATTACCACATGTAGATAGAGCATTGTGTCCTATTTTCTACATAAAATTTTCAGCTTGGGCATCATATCTGAATTTCATATCGAAGCAAATTCCCACCTAGATAAATTAGGGGAGTATTATGTGCATTGCATATTGCTGATTTAGTAGTGAGCTTACCACTACTAGACAAACCCCAACAAGCACAATCTTCAATATCATGTGCAGGTAAGGGGATAGCCTTAATTTGTTGACAAATGTTATTTGGAAGAAAAGATTTAAAGCGTACCATATCCAATAACCTCTAATGGGGAACAATCGGATTCATTGCTATCATAGTAATCCAATAACCTCATATTACCACACCATGTATCCAACCTGAATTTGGTTGTCTTACCATTGCATATTTTCCATTTTAACCCCTTTTTAAAAAGGTCCCTTTCCTTAAGAAAGCATTTCCAAGTCCAAGAGTTTGATTGTTTAATTTTCCTTTGGAAGAAATCAGTAGATAAAGGGTACTTGGATCTAATAATTTTCACCCAAAAATTATTATCCTCGTATATATATTTTCAAATGAGTTTACATAGCAAGGTTTGGTTGAGTGTTTTCGATTTCCTCAAACCAAGACCTCTCACTTTCTTTGGAGTACATATTTAATCCTAAGATACCAAAGGTAAACTTTTAATATCGTGAGATTTTTCCAAAAAATTCACAATTGATTTTATCAAGAGAATTAGTTGTACTTTTTGGCGAGCTAAAACTCGCATTGTATGAGCAGGTAAAGATTCAAGATTAGTCTTGATTAGGACCACCCTTCCTGCCTTTGAAACAGAAATTCTGTAATTTTTTATCATCTTTTATTTAAATATTTGAGAGCATGTCCTTGAAAAATAGGACAGCCTAAATATTTCACCAACGATTCTCTATAAGGGACAATAAACCCCGAGAAAACCATGTTTCTAATAAAAAAGTAGCATTCCTTGAAAAAGTAAGGCTAACTTATGGAAACCGTGTTTCTAATAGCCAAAGTTAATAAGTTAATAATGCTTGACTCATTCAGGATATTATGCATCTTAAGACATGTTTAGTAGTTAGCTTTACAAAAGTGTAAGTTATCATCAGCAAAAAATAGGCAAGTTAATTTCTGCGATTATTGACAAATTTGAATCCCAATACTAGATTTAGGTTGCATAGCAGCGATGTTTAGCCTATAAGGTGATAGGGGATCACTTGTCTCAATCCTCTCAATGGTATGAAAAAACCACAAGATTCATCATTGATAACAATGGAATACGTTATTCTAGTAATACATTCGTGTATCCAGTTGATCCAAATTTGATGAAAATCTATATCCTTCGAGAGATGAAAAAATAGAATCCCACTCAATTATGTCATAAGATTTTTCCATATCCAATTTAAAACCTATATAAGCTTGTTTTCCGTTCAAATTACTAAATTTATTGACAATTTCATGTGCCAAAAGAATATTATCATGAATATCCTTATTAGGCACGAATGCACTTTGATAAGGGCTAACAACCCTCTCGTAACACGGGTCTTAACCTATTAACTAGCACTTTAGAAATTATCTTATACGAGGCTATTACACAAACTTATTGGTCTAAAGTCCGAAGTAACAAATGGGCTAATAATTTGTGGAATTAGAGTAATAAAGGTATGGCTTACTTCTTTCAATAACTTCCCATACTTAAACAAATCCATAATGCAATGAATAATATCATTCTCAATTATATCACAATGTCTGCTAGGAAAAACCAGCTCCAAAACCATCGGGACCAGGAGCCTTAGCCGAATTCATTTAAATAATGACAGTCTTAATATCAAAAGGAGATATTAGAGAGACGAGCTGAATGTTTTCCTTATTAGATATGCATGTTGAAATATTGATATTCAACGTTGATCTATTGTTCCTCCCCTAGGATTTAAATCTGTTAGTAAAGTCATTCATAAACTTTTGTTGAACCATTCTCTTATTAGTAATCCATACTCTCGACTCATTTTTAATTTTCTAAATATTCATTTTCTACTTTCTGAAAGTATAGTAACGGTGAAAGAATTTGGAATTTCTATCACCTTTAGTGAGCCATTATTTCCTATAGAATTTTCCCCAATATTTTTGGTTAAACAAAAGTAGTCTTTTTCTTTGTTTAATCCATCGGAAATGCCAATATAGGAGCCTAAGGTTACAAGGTTACTGCTAATAATTTGTCCTTAACTTTTAGTAATCGGCTTGTATTTCTTTTAACTCCCTGAGCATAATTATTGCAAACTTTAATATACTACTATTTATGTTTTACTTTAACATTCTTAAGTTTGCTAACCAGACTTAAACATACTTGATCCCCTAATATTTCTATTCCACTATTGCTTAATTATCCGATTGACTTCAGGATAATTGAACCATTAATTTTGAAATCTAAATTTTCACCATTGATGCTACAATATTTACGGGTTAGTGTTCGGTAGTATGTAATCGTGATCGGAACACAAGAAAGGACCACGTAAAATCGAACAATTAGGATACAAATTCCTCCAATCTGAATGACCTATAACTCTATCTAGTATTTCATAAATAAGATAACCCGTTAAAAAAATTTTCCATGTAAAAATTCTATCGGTAGTAGGGATACTTTCCCCCTGGATATCTAAAAGAAAATCTCTCATACATTAAACATTAATGAGAGATAACCTTTGTCCTCCACTTTTTTCATTCAAGGATTCCATTTCATTAAAATCTCCAATAATGTCCCATGGTAAGTTAATCGAGATAGTTAAAGTCATATAATTGATTCCAAAAAGAGTTTTTGTCAATTGTTTGGGCCGATCTGTAGATCCCCATAATGATGCTTTCTTTTTGGATACTCTTATTAAAGACATACAAATGAATGGTCATATGATCTTTAATAAGGACGTTAGCCATAACATTCATATTATTCCATAAAAACCATATTCCACCATTATGGTGGTGTGGTAGAACATAATCATAATGATCATAACCTAAGGTTTGGATGACCTTGTCTATATTAACTCGAATTAGTCATTTTCTCAATTAAAAAGAGAATATCCGGATGAAGTTTTTGATTCAAAATCAAAATCTCTTGTTTTACTTGGTGTTTTTTGTACCTTGGATATTTCAAGCGACTATTTTCATAAATAAATTAAAACATAACACCAATACATCGCTATATTGGAGTTGAGAAAGCAACAAACAAATTTATACAACTTGCATAGCAAGATTTGAGCCCTTTTCGGGGTGGTAAAAATATAGCCTTGTAAGTTTAAGGTAACCCTGAAATTTTTCTTACCCATATTATACAAACTACATGCTAGACATCAATAATGAAACTAAATAGGAATATACTCAGCTTGCAAAGCAAGATTCGATCCCTTGCAGGGTTTAGTCGGATAAAAGCCTTGGGAATCTCAATGGAGACCGAAATTCCTCTTACCCAAATGATAAATCATACTTAATCAACCAGTAAAAAATAAAAATAAATACATATAAACTAACGATTACAAAAAGATAGACTAAAACTAAATTACAACTTTTTGTCCAAGTCTGTAGATCTAAGCTCTTTAACCCAAAAATCTCATGCTCGTCTTGTATCATAAAACCAAAGCCTTAAGCAAAAACGAAATAGAATGTCAAAAATAACGTAATTATTCAATAAACTAAAACAAATGCAAGCCTAGAAGTATCACATCAACCCAACCCAAAATCAGTAAAGGTAATCAATAATCGACAAGACAAAACTATACGAGAACCCACCAATAGCTGCTCCGGCTATACATAGAGATAACCAAACAAGGTAAAAAACATCACCATTCTTGACAAAATAGCTGAAAATAAAATAAAATGCAACTAGAAAAACCCAAAAGGAGGGAATACAGGTCAAGAAAACCCAATGCCCGATGTTGTGCAAAAATAAGACAAAATTGAGCATATCCTAAAGAACAACTCCATGACATTCCAAACCCCGCCCAAACCAAGCAAAGACAAATGCCCACTAGTTGGATCATATCAATAACATAGCCCCATAAAGAACAATAGCTGCAAACTGGGTAATTATTTAGAAAATTGGAATACAAAAAGAAAAATAACGAGAACCGGGAACAATAACTAGCAACAATGTCCATCTTTCTTGAACCAAGATCGATACACGAGCACCAAATAGACGTAAGATCTGTTCCACAGAGATGATGTACAATACATTGAATAATACAACACGTAAATAAAAAGAAATCAACTCAGTAATCGAGCACAAGCGAGTATGCCAATCTTCCAAGGATCAAACACAATGACCACTACAACATTTGTTCAAACACCAACTCATGAAGACCATTATTGACAACGAAGGGAATTTTCCATATCATGCCTAAATTCTTTGTAACTAAAACATATAAAAAGAAAATTTTCTTTATAAACATTCGGACATAAATTCGGATTGAATGAATAATAGGGAGTTGGCATAGCAAGAAAAATAGAATAGGAAGAGGCACTAAAAGGTAAAACTAGGAAACATACCTTATAGGACACCAAAAGAACAAAAAAATGAAATCATTACCGGCAAGGATCCGAGTACAAATAGATCGAAGCATTGCGGAGAGATTCGAAGGCACGAGCAACTTTAGGCAAACACAAGTTCTTGAGTCTCCAAAATGAGACTAGGTATGGTGAAGAGGCAGTGAAGAACGAGATCGGTCTTGACATCCAAGTTGAATGGCCAGCCAATCAAATCGATCCGCAACTAGATCCATGGATCAAATCGGATACAACACAACCCACTTTGAAAAAGAACGAAGGTTGTCTATCCTAGCAGGTGAAACCTTCACGAACTTGAACTTGAGCACAACAATGGCTTCCAAGACTCACCTATGGGTGAGATAGAATTCACAGGATTTTTCGTTCGACTTAAATCTCTAAACCCCACTCTCGATTGGAACAAATAAAAATATACCAAACTCGAATTTGGTAGATTAGATGCTTGAAACATATGGGAGCCACAGTAGACCCACCGAAACCCTAACTCGAAGGCGACAAATATAGCTCTAAAATTTGCGAGATTTGGCAAAGCAATCATCGCATAAATAGAGGCGGACACCATAACCATGTTTAGATCCGAGAAAATATCATAGTAGAGAAGGAAGAAGAGGAAAACCGAAAAGGACCAAAGAGGTTATCGAAGATAATTAAGGCAAACAAACCTTGATTATCTAGGCTAATTGATCGACAATGAAGAGAGGGAAAGGATGGATGATCCGTATCCGAAGGCTTCCGTCGTTTGATATCCGAGAAGATTTCCGATTTAGATCCGAAAATAGTCGGAATAGGGAAGAGAGAAGAAAGAAATTAGGGAAGTCCAGTAAAAATTACAAAAGATAATCCGAGACAAACACATCTTGATTAACTGGACTAAAGAAGGGACATTAAAGAGGGGGAGGAAGGGCGGATCTTGAGGCTTTTTTCTTTTGAATTCATGGATAACACACCATCTCTCCCCTATAAAAACTTCGTTATTAGATTCTACTACTTATATATATTGCAATTCTCAAAAATTAAAACTTGATCAAAATAAAAGTTTTTATTTCTTTATTACGAAATTGATCATCGACCAATTCCCTTTTTATTTGGAAATACTAAATACACCCATAGTTATGAGTTTCATGTTACTTCTTGCATTTGATGAGCTCAATATAAAAATCTTAAATTCACTCTCAAAATCAACTGACCCATAAAAATGGGGATTGTGTAAGTAACAAAAATGTAGAAGGATATAGTGGAGGAGAACCGTGTGGGACCTGTGTGGAAAAAGGAAAAGAAAGAAAACAGCAGTAAACTCCTTTTTCCCCTATAAAAAGAAAGCCTCCCTGACTAAAACAACATACTAAAAGTTGTCGAGTTATCAACACATGACCAAGTCACGGGGCAACCTCTTGTTGAGATATTTTCTCACTTTCCACACCGTGCGCTGTCTCCTTGGCAAAATCAAGAACGAGTATACCCCTGCCCTGATTGACCCTTTCCATAACCATTACTCACAGATTTTGGGTGCATTACGAGATATTCCCTGCTTTTGTACCATGGATTCCACTTGAATTTCAGCCTGAAATCATTTATCTGAATAGATTCCTCGTCCCTAAATTCTACACACTTCTTTTCTATCCTTTGATCTTTTTCTTTTCTAGTACCAACTCTCGCCGACCAAATCTTTTTGTATTTCTCTCCTTTCTTGTCTGATACCAACCCACTCATATTCTCCTGGTAATGTTGCTATAATTATATCTTATTCAACTCTTTCTTCTATTCACTTTAAAATTCAAGTCATTCCATGACAATAATTTTGTACAAATTTTAAATTTATATATTATATTTTTCTTTTCATTTTTGGTCATTTCTTTAGTTTATTTTTTTATTTGAACTATTATTTCAATTCACCAATTTAAAATGAACCTAAACTTAAGTCTTTAGAATCTCTGTTTCAGATTATACATTATATATGTAGCCCTTATAGAAGTCCAACAGTGACCAGCCAGAGCATAACCGTTTAAATATCATCTCTTGAATCGAGCCAGAAAGCAAAGAAGATTATGGACAAATCAGAGAGAAGAGCAAAGACGACTTTTGAGCGTGACAAAGGGAAGGACCCGGATCCTGATCCGGACCCTGACCTGGACCCAGTTACTGGGAGAGGGCGGCTATTGAGGAAGATCCGGAGCCCCAGAAGAGACCACCCATTTCAGCTCTCTGCTTCTTTTCCTCCTGAACAATCTTTTTCACCTGTTCTCTTTCCGTTTCCTAATCCCACTTCCAATATAGCATTTCCAAATACACAGCAGAAGCAACAACCGGAGCAGCAAATGATCTCTTTTAATCAAGGACAAGGGTATGGGTACCATCCAAACAGGCCCTCCATGGGCACTCAGCAACAGCTCGTTGAGTACTGGAGTGATGCGCTGAGTTTGAGTCCGAGGGGCGGATGATGATGATGAACAGAATGATGCAGCAGGGAGGAGGAGGTATGATGCCTCCTGTGACGACGACGAGGCTTTACAGAGGAGTTAGGCAGCGGCAATGGGGGAAATGGGTGGCCGAGATTCGCCTTCCTAAGAACAGGACGCGGTTATGGCTCGGCACATTTGACTCTGCTGAGGGCGCCGCCTTGGCATATGACATAGAGGCTTTTAAGTTGCGGGGAGAGAATGCCCAGCTTAACTTCCCCGAGCTCTTCCTCAATAAGGATACAGCCCCTAGGGCCCCCTCCCCTTCCACCCAGCAGCCCAGCCCGGCTAAGGAACAAGAGGCTCCACCAGCTCCTGATCCTGAGCCGCCGGAGCCTTCCGAGCCTGGTCCGAGTCCGAGTAATGTTGCGGTCGCTAGTGAGCCCAAAGCGATTGCTGAGGGGTCGGTAACAGGGGAAGGTGGCTCAGGGAGCTCGGACCAGGCTTGGAGGGAAATGACAGAGGCTTGGTTCAATGCAATTCCAGCAGGTTGGGGACCAGGAAGTCCACTCTGGGATGACTTGGACACCACAAATAATCTTTTGCTGCCGTCAAACTTTCCATTTCCACCCAGTTTCATTCAATCTCAATCTCAACCTCAGTCGCCACCATTGCAAGAGAAAGAGTTGTTTCATCAAGATGATCATCCTTCATCATCTTGCTCCTCATCTTCTGGCCCCGTCAGGCCTTCCTTCTCCCATGATCAACATTAATTTCCTCTTATTCTTCTGTTTCAGTCTTTGTGGTTCGTAATTTTCATGCCCCGGCATAATTATGCTTCTGCCCTTCTTCCATGTCTACTCTGCTTCGTCACCTTTTTTTTTTTTTTTGGGTTTCCAGGCAAAGGTACTTCACTGGTGTGAGGTTTTTCATAAAGCCAGTGAGTCTGTGTGATCATTTGCTGAATTTAGGCCGCTTATTTCAGGCCTTTCAGCAATGTAGGTTGGACAAGATGCATACATCTATGCTGTTCTGCATCTTTTTCCTCTCTCTTATTTTGTATTGTTTTGGTTTGTCATGGGGGTCTTATTTAATAGGTTGTAGTAGTAATCAAATAGTGCAGGTTCATAAATGATAATAAAGGCTTCGTTTTGTGCTCTCCTTTTAGTTGCTCACTTACTTCAAAAGATAGAAATTTGTTTTTTCTATGTCCTTCCTTTGACTGCATGAAATTTCAGTCTTTCGTATTGGTGAGTATATTAATTATAGCCTCTTACATTTTTGTAACTTATAATTTTTGTACTTATTTATAATTTTTAACTTATAATTTTATAATTTTTATAACTAAAAAGTAGTAGAGTCCTAGATATCGAACTGATACAATATATATGCTGCCTCGAAATAATGCATAATTTTGAAAAAAGAACAACTAGCAACAAGTTAGGAAAAAATAATATTACATTGTAGATCGATACGGAATAAAAAATTCTAGTAACGGTTAGTTATAATAATCTGAGTTACCTGTTAATTCAGTTTATTAAAATTATAACAACACTTCACAACCAAATTTTTATGAACTTATTGATAAATTGCCCAAGAAAACGAAAGTCAGCTAGTAGCTTTGCCTTTATACTGTAAATGCACCGAATTCACATGATTTTCTTATGTGGTACCAAAGTGGAAAAGTGGTAAAAAAAAAAAAGGTAATTAATTTTTTTATTAAATTAATGATACCACCTATGAATTCCGATGCAATAAGTTAAAAATAAAAATGAATATAATTAGAATTAAAAATGAGTCGGAGGATGGATCCATGATAAAGAGGATATTCAACGGAAATTTGTTACGGACTTTTCACAAAGATTTAAGTCGCAACGAGTTACTAATAGAACGCGGATGTGCACTAATCTTCCGGTCCGGCTCACCGATGACGATAATAACCAGCTCATCCTTCCGATCTCACATGCCGAGGTCAAGACAACTGTATTTCAAATGAATCCAGCTAAAGCACCGAGGCCGGACGGCTTTGGCGCTGGGTTCTTCCAACAATATTGGGATATTATTGGTAATAACATTACTGCAGTGCATTATGGATTTTTTAATAATGAAAAGTTATTAAAAGAGGTTAATCATACTTTCATTGCGTTAATACCGAAAGTTACAAGCCCTTCACTTACTTCGCATTTTAGACCAATCGGTTTGTGCAATAGTCTTTACAAGATTATTTCGAAAATTCTAGTCAATAGATTAAGGCCTATTCTACAAAGGATTATCAGCCCCTACCGAGTGCCTTTGTGCCTAATAGGGATATCCATGATAATATTCTTTTGGCACATGAAGTCATTAATAAATTTGGGAATATTAAAGGGAAACAAGCTTATAATGGACTCGAAATTGGATATGGAAAAAGTTTATGATAGAATTGAATGGGATTTTATCTTTGCCTGTCTCAAGGATTTGGGTTTCCATTCGGTTTGGATTAACTGGATACGGGAATGTATTAATTCGATTACATATTCAATTATCATCAATGATGAGTCTTGTGGTTTTTTCCGTCCATCTAGAGGACTCGAGGCGATAAAGGTTTGCTCGGGGAGAGTTTGAGTCACCCTAGAGGGGGTGAATAGGGTGATAGAAAATTCTTTGTGAAAACTCACACTTTAGCGCCGAAAAGGGACAAAGACAGATTCCGAGTCTATTAACGAGGTCGAAAAGACTCGGACTCAAAAGCAATGAATCGGAAAAATCAAGAGCGATAAAGTCGTGCGAGTCTAGAATGAACTCGGAAAGTTAACACTTAGATTTTACGTGGAAACCCTCCCGGGCGAGAAAACCACGGCCCGTGTCAATCTAGACACGAAGTCAAATCCACTATTTTGAGTCCACAAAATACCGTGAACCGATCGAACCCGAGTTGCTCCCTTAGACAACTCTATACAAGTTTTCCTAGACTCGAAGTTCCCTTATCCGATCTAGTACTTCCTAGCTGAGATAACCCTTACGACTAGGGACAACTAAGCCGAGTTAACCTTTACGAGCTTAGTCAAGGGACCTTACAAAGAATGTAAGAAGAGAGTTTGTAACTAAGTACAAGACCTTACAACTCGAAAGTAATGAATTATAAAGTGGGAGTTGTAAGTTGAAGATTGAAAGTGAATACAATAACTTTTATCAAGTATGTGTATAAACAATATGTTCGGCAACCTTCAAGTCTTGTGAAGTGGCTTCTATTTATAGATAACCAAGCGAGTAGCCATTATCTTCATCTGCTGGTCGAGAGTCTTCCGTGACCGTTGATAGAGGCTTTACGAGTGCTCGAGAAAGTGTCCGTTGAAATATGAACATTGGACAACGGTTTAACTCTCTTGGAAGTCCCAAAACCATCGGTAGTGTCTTGAAAAATGAGGTGGAAACCACCGTTAAGCTTAGCGTTCCAGTTTTCCGGATATGGAAGCGGACGGCTTCGACACAATCTTCCGGGACCTGGAGCGAGGGAAGGTGAAGAGCCATGTCTCGCTGGTGATTTGACGTTCGAAGCCGGTTACTTTTATATTTTGAAAAATGTATCCTCGATTGAATAACCTACAAAAGTAAATCAATTTTGGTTCTCAAAGTATAGAATACTTTGGCCCAAGATTAGACGCAGATAATAAAATAATTATAGTAGTTAAGCAACAGATTATCCGAGTCGAAATGAAATGGAATTTTCTAAGTCCAATATCCATGATACTCGGAATTCCATCCGACTTAGTCTAAGCGAAGAATCAAGTTCGATAAAGGATATTAGAGAGGATTAACTTGATATAGACTAAGCATGAAATAAACTAAGAATACTGACTATAACGAAGTAGAACAAATAACCACAAGTCAGATTCGAGTGAGAAACAGATGGAATACTGGTATATTCAAAAATGCGATTAATCGAGTGAGGATGGACTCGAGAATAAAGAACCGGTTTTACGAGTCAGCTACGGAAAAGCGATAGATATGATAAGTGAAGGATGTATCACTTAGAGAAAATACTATTTTACTCAACTAAGTTTCTAGGACACGAGAGAATGCCTTGGAATCAAAACTCTACATGTATGAAATCATTATACCTAATTCCTTTTTCATAACTCGGAAGAGTATTGAGCGAGTGTCCGAGTCTTCAATCTCCCCTTTTTGATGAAAGGCATTCCATACTTAAGCAGAAACTTTGTTAGAGGAAAAGAGATTGATTCTGAGTAGTTTGTTCATGAGTAAGACATATTCAAAGGACCAGAGCAATATATAATATATCAAAGCAAAACAAAAATAAAGTATGCTTTAACATTAACTCGGAAAATAAAGAACGCAGAAGTTAATAATGAAATGCATTAATCCATTAAAAATCAAAAAGGGAAAAACTCCCTTAAACAAGACAACAAGTTTTTTGATTACATATTTTCTCCCCTTGCCTTTCAGCCAAAAAAAAACAACAAAAAGAAGGGAGAAAAGACCAAGTAATACACATTAGTTGTGCGGACAAAAAAAATTTTGAAAGAAGAAAATCCGGAGACACCGAGGAATTGTGACTCGGTGCATGGCTCCTACGAGGGAGGAGGGATTTCGAGTGGAGGCGGAGGTGCGCCGGCGCTGATACGATCTTGACGATGTGCTTGAGCGCGGCGAAGGGAGAACCGGGATTGTCCTCGGGGGCTCGGCTCCGAGTGGGCTGACCCGGAGAGAGTAGATCGAGGGTTCTTCCCTTGGGACCTCGGTGGCTGGAGGGGCTGCTCGGTCGACCCGCCGGAGGAGCGAGGTCTTCGACCCACCCGGACTGCTGTCACGAGCCGAGTACTGACTATCCGAGCTTGGGGAGCGAGTCGACCCTCGGCGGTTGCCACGGCCTCTTCTTCCCTTTATCCAGGAAGGGCCTGCTTCGCCGCGGGTTCCTCGGCATCTTCTCGCTGCATCTGCAGCTTCTTCCTCATCCCCGCCGTCCGAGGAGGTCGGACTTGGGCTCGAAGACGCTTCGGACACGTCCGAGTCATCCCGGTCTCGAGCCGCCTTGGACCGTCTCTCTCCGAGGAGCTCGGCCAGCTCCTTACGCTCCTTGACCAGCTCCCTCATCTCAAGGACTAGAGGCTGCTGCTCTCGGATTTGGGACCGACCAGTCTTTTGGTTGATGGTCGGACCACGGAGGACAGATTTGAAAGCCTTGAGCATGTCTCCGAGTTCGGAAGACACGGAGGCGATCTTGTCCCTGAATGCGGGGACAAGAGGGCGGAGAGAGATTTGGAGGGACCTAAGGTGGAGGCACCACCAAGTGTAGAGGGAAGAGGGAGAGGGGTTGATTTACGAGTGCGAGGTGGAGAAGGAGGCCTCGGCTACGAGTTGTGAATCCGGACACCGGGGTTAGTTTCTGGTATCCGTACCCTAGAGTTCCTTCTTGCCGACCACAATGGCCGCCTCGGACACCGAGTTTGGGTCCGAGGGAAGAGGAACTTGAAATTGTTTGAAGACAAGGGTCGAAAGAGCACCGAAAGGAAGGGAGGTGTTCTTCTTGGTTTGGAGTTGAGCTGGCACAGCGGCCATTTGCTCAAGGATGGAGGGGAAGAGGTCGACTTCGTATCCCTCCGGGATATCGAAGAGGGCTTTGAGGTGCTTGGAGTTGGGGTTCTCCTTGCTTGGAATGCTTTGTGAGAAAAAGGTTCTCATCGGCGAAAGCATAGAAGCCTAGCTTTTGACTTCAGCTGAGTCACGAAAAGTTTTCCTGGACTCGGGGTATTCTTTGGCGTATTTTTCAAAGAAGTCGTCGGCGACTTCAGTGAAAGGGATGGGATTGCTGTTCAAGAAAAGAGAAGAGACTTTGAACGAGGCGGTGGAGGAGAGAGGTGTTGATGCGAATAGTAATGTTCGAACCCGAGAGGTTAGAACATTTTCGGAGTGGGTGAGATGAGTATAGAACTCGAAACGAGTTCGGGATAGATGAACTCGTTGAAATACAAGAAATGATAGACTCAGGTGGTTTGGATGTTGGACAACCAGGAGAATTTGGTTGTTGGAAATAATTTGTCGTCCAGCGCAAGGTCTTTGGGTGACAACGGGTTTGGAAGGGGTTGAGCTTTACGGCTTGTTGGTGCGAGGCTTTTTGGAGGAAGAAGAAACACGGAAGTCGGGATGGTTTCCTCTTTTAGGCATTGTGAGGGAAGGAGGGAAAAGATGAAACTTTTCGAATGAAAGAGAGAAAGAGGGTGTAGAAGAGAAGAAAACGAAAAAGGTAGAAGAAAGAGATGAGAGCGATCGTAACTTACGAGAGAGAGAGAGCTTCTTCGATGCTTACGGACGATCAAGAGTGACTTGTTCACGTAGTAATCTTCTGCGAGAAGTTTCTTTTGAGAGAGATGGAGTTTAGAATACCGAGATGAAGATGGATAGTCGTTATTTATAGAAAATAAGCGCGCCCGTCCACTATCCATTAAGTAACTCCGTTCGACTCGGCTTGTCCATCGGTCACCAAAGACCGGTGTGACGGTTCTTCTTCAACGGTTGAGATACCGGTGGTTTGGAATCCACGGCTAAGATCCGATCGCGGCGCTCGAGAAAGAGAGAGAAAAGATTTCGAAAATATAATCCGAAACTCTCCACTTGTTCTAGAGATAGTTTCGGAAAATTTGAAGTCCAAGTTTGCTACGTGCGAGTTTGACTCGAGAAAGGTTTCGAGTGACTCGAAACACGAAATAACTATCGGCTCGAGTATCACGGAATCAAGCTGAACTAATGATTATTAACAGAGAAAGCACATAGCACATAATTAAGTATTCAACATACCAAGCTCATTCCGAATAAAACAAAGCTGATCTTCACCAAGAGGCTTAGTAAAGATATCGACTAATTGAAGATTAGTAGGAATGAACTCAAGTGCAATGTCACCCTTTTACGAGTGATCGCGTAAGAAGTGATACCGACCTCAATGTGCTTTGTTTTTGAATGCTTGGACAAGATCCTTCAAGTGCTTTGTTTTATCCAAAGAATCCGAGCGCAACGAGGCTCAGCGGCAATGTATTCGGCTTCGCGATCGATAGAGTTGCGAGTTACGCTTCTTTGAGTGCCACGAGATTAGGGATTGACCCGAAATTGGCAAGCTCCGGATGTGCTCTTTCGATCAACTTTATATCCTACGTAGTCTGCGTCCGAGTACCCGGTCGAGTCGGTTACGAGTCTACGGAATACCACGGACCTAAATTACGAGTGCCTGCAAGATATCCGAATATTCTCTTCACCGCGAGTGAGATGTGATTCTTTTGGGTTAGCTTGAAATCTTGCGCATAAGCAAACACTCGAACATTATATCGGCCTGCTTGAAGTAAGATATAGCAGAGATCCAATCATACCTCGATAAAGTTTCGATCTCTTGCTTTACCTTTCTCATCCGAGTCAAGTTTTATGTTGCTTCGCTCATAGGAGTAGATGCGTGCTTTACATCTTGAAGTTTGTATTTCTTCAGCAGTTCCTTGGTGTATTTTGATTGATAAACAAAGATTCCATCTTTGTCTTGTTTGATTTGTAACCCAAGGAAGAAGTTGAGTTCTCCCATCATACTCATTTGGAACTCTTGACTCATCAACTCGAGAAAATTCTCGGCACGAAACTCATTAGTGGCACCGAAAATAATATCATCAACATAGATTTGAACAATAAGAAAATCTTTCTCTTTGGTCTTTATGAATAGGGTCTTGTCGATCTGACCTCTTTTAAAGTCATTTTGAACCAAGAAGCTACTCGAGTCTCTCATACCAAGCCCGAGGTGCTTGCTTAAGACCATAGAGAGCCTTTTGAAGTTTGAAAACATGATTTGGAAATTCGAGTTTTCAAAACCGGGAGGTCTGCTCGACATAGACTTCTTCTTCAATAAAACCATTGAGAAAAGCACACTTAACATCCATTTGATATAATTTAATTTGCATGCTTTGGATGCAAATGCCAACGATATTCTAATGGCCTCAATTCAGCTACTTGGTGCAAAGGTTTCCCCACAATCAATTCCTTCTTCTTGATTGTAACCTTGAGCCACAAGTCTAGCCTTATTTCGACTACCACTCCATCCTCATCCAGTTTGTTTTTGAAAACCCATTTGGTTTCTATAGCTGGGTGGTCGGAAGGTCGGTTGGTCGGAGTCCGAGACTTGGTTTCTCTCGAATTGATTAAGTTCCTCTTGCATGGCCTCTACCCATTCAGGTTCATTAAGGGCCTCTAGTGTATTTTTGGGTTCATTTAATGAAATGAATGCGGTGAATGCACATAGATTGTGTAAAGAGGAATGAGTTCTTACCCCACTTGTTGATGTCGAAATGATGTTTTCTTGGGGATGACTGGAAGTAAATTTAAATGCTTTACCAGTTCTTTGGTTTACCAGATTTGTGGGCTGAAGCTGCTTGATCTTGAGAGGCTTGTTACGAGTGATCTTCTTCATTAATTTGTTTGTTACGAGTGAGCTCTTGAGCTGTCTCATTCTAAGCTTCCTCGTTCGAGTGTCTTCATTACGAGTCGGTTGGGTCGAGTCTTTGTAGGCTCGACTTCGTCATCATCTCTCCTTTGCTTGAGTTACGAGTAAGAAGACTCACTTGGCTTCTCCTATTCAAGCTCATCAAATACTACGTGGATACTTTCTTCCACTTTGTTAGTTCTCTTATTGAAGATGCGATAAGCTTTGCTATGAGAGGAGTAACCCGAGAAAAATACCTTCGTCGGCCAGAGCATCAAACTTGGTCGGATGATCCTTACCATTGTTGAGGACGAAGCACTTACATCCGAATGGTGCGAAATAGGAAATATTTGGCTTCTTCCCTTTGTAAAGCTCATACGGGGTTTTCTTGAGAATGGGTCCGATGAGGCATCGATTTAGAGTGTAGTTAGGTTGTGTTTCTTGCCTCTGCCTAGAAATAGTAAGGCAAGTTGTGTTCAATCATCATCGTCCTTGCTATTTCTTCAAGGGTTCTGTTCTTTCTCTCTACTACTCCATTACTGTTGAGGAGTTACAGGGTCTGAGAAGTTGTGAGAGATTCCATTTTTGTCACAAAACTCGAGAATTCGAGTAATCGAACTCCCTTCCATGGTCGGTTCGAATCTTTTGAATCCGAGTCCGAGACTCAACTTGAATCTTTCTACGAGCTTGCTTGAACTCCTTGAAGGCTTCATTTTTATGCTTGAGAAAACACACCCAGGTAAATCTTGAAAAATCATCAATAATAACAAGTATGTAAGATTTACCTCAGAGACTCTTCACGGGGATTTCACCACATAAGTCCATATGCGGTAATTCAAGTACGTTGGATGTGGAAGCTGTCTTCGAGAGATTTGAATGAAGATCGACTTGTTTCCCTCGGTGCATGCTTCACATACCTTGTCTTTCTCAAAAGCACGGTTAGGTAATCCTCTAACCGGACTATGAGATGCAAGCTTTTTGATAGTATGCATGCTAATATGACCTAATCTACGATGCCAAGTCCAAGAATCATCATGGAGAGATGCTTTTAAACACGATAAGTTCGACTTGGGTCGAAAAGAGGGATGATGTAGGTATTACCTGATCTCTTACCTGAGAGCTTTATCTCTTTGGTGGTCTCATCCGAGATGTAGCACTTAGATTGAGTGAATCTTACCTCTTGGCCTTTGTCGCATAGTTGGGAGATGCTAAGTAGATTGTATTTTAGCCCTTTGATAAGGTAGGCTGGGCTCACCAGATTGCTTCCATTTCCAATCTTGCCGATGCCCACTATCTTGCCTTTCTTGTCATCTCCAAAAGTGACTTTTCCTCCTTTATATGATTCTAGCTCGGAAAAGAGTCCTTGGTCACCTGACATGTGTCGAGAACATCCGCTGTCTAGGTACCGAGTGTCCTTTTGATCTTTTACGAGTTACCTGCAAAACAGAGAAAATCTAACCCTTCTCACTTCCTCTAACGAACCCGGTAACATTCGTTACTTGTGGTCCTTTTACGAGGAAGAAGGTGCTTCGGAACCCAGATTTGAATGACTTTGGGTTTTGTCGATTCCGAGTCTTCCTCTCGAGAAGGCGAGTCTGTGTTTCTTTCTTTTTGAAAGCCTTTCCTTTTGAAATAGAAGAAAATGGTTTCTTTTTGTAAATAGCTCTGGGCTTAGTCCTCCTTTCATTTATATGAATGGGACCATGCTCGGCTTTTACGAACTTTACGGTTCTAGAATCCTTTTGAACAATTACGAGTAAGAATTAGATTCTTCCTCTTCGTTGAAACCAAGGCCTTCTTTTCGAAAAGAGACACATTGTGATCCTAAGAGCATGTCGAGGTTCTTCGACCTTGAGTAAACTTTAAAACCAGATCTTGAGACTCGGTGAGCTTACGTTTTAGTCGCTCATTTTCTTTCTGAGTAACTCGGACTCGGTCTCATTAGTTTGAGTACTTGTCTTGAGTTCTCTAAGTGTGAGTCTCGGTTTTTCTAATTCTTTTTCAAAGAAGTGCTCTCGAAGTGATTGACTCAAGTTGTTCTTTGAAATGAGAGGAATTAGAATTGGACTTTTCTTCCAAAGTAAAAATATATTTAGCCAAATCAACTTTGGAGAATTTGAGGAAGTAGTTTATTACCTCTTGAGGATCGGTTTCCTCATTATCCGAGTGCGAGTCGACTCTCTTTCGGCTTCTAAGTCGGAGATTACCATCGGACACTTTGAGTCATCCGAGTCCTTGTCGTCTTACGATGAGTCCTCATCGCTCCATGTTGCCATCATGGCCTTTTTCTTCTTCCTGTCCCTTTTTCTTTTTGGACGAGTCCTTGACTATGTGGTCTTTGCTTGCCACATTCAAAGCATCCAGAATTCTTAGTCAAAGATAACTTTGAGGGAGAAGAAAACTTACCTTTTCTATCTCTCTTGTCTTTCTTGTAGAATTCTTCTTTTGCTCTTTTGTCCCATCTTTTATGCTTCATCATTCTCTTGAAGCCTCTTGCAATGAGTGCCATGGGATCGTCTTCGAGTCGGAAGAGCTCGGACTTGCTTCTTTGGATTCCGAGGCTTTGAGCGCAATGTTCCTTTTGGTAGTACCCTCGGCATCTTCTTCTTCCGGATGTATCTCATGCGTTAGAAGCTTTCCGATGAGCTCATCCGGCTTCAAGAGTGAAAGGTTACGAGCCTCTTCTATGGCGAGTCACCTTAGGACCCCATCGCCTCTTGGGTAGGCTTACGAGAATTTTCCGGCACATTTCTTCATGGGAGATTTTCTTTCCCGAGAGATTTGAGATTGTTGGTGATCTCGGTGAAGTGAATGAACATCCGAGTAATGTTCTCTTCTAGCTCCATTTTGAAAAGCTCATATTTGTGAAGATACTTGACTGATCTTTGCTTGTCTCACTCGACTTGTACCTTCGTAAGTGTTGACCAAAGTATCCCACACCTTTTAGCAGAGTCACATGCAGAGACTCGGTTGTATTCTTACGAGCTTACGGCGCACATAAGGACGTTCATGGCTTTGAAATTCTTTCGAACTTCTCCGCCTGCTTGGTGTAAACTCGGCCTTTGTCTTGGGAAGGATTATGAATTCATCTGTCTTCGTTGGAATGTAGTTTCCTTGTTGTATGATTTCCCATACTTCTTCATCATGATCCATGAGGAAACATTCCATGAGCTTCTTCCAGTGCCCAAAGTTTGAACCTTTGAATTTTGGTGGCCTGTTGGAAGATCTTCCTTCATCGAACTCTCCGGTGTTACGAGCCATCCGATCTTTAAACCTTTGGATTGTTAGATCCTTTACGAAAGGCTAGGCTCCGATACCAATTGAAGGTTTGCTCGGGGAGAGTCCGAGTCACCCTAGAGGGGGTGAATAGGGTGATAGAAAATTCTTTGTGAAAACTCATACTTTAGCGCGAAAAGGGACAAAGACAGATTCGAGTCTATTAACGAGGTCGAAAAGACTGGACTCGAAAGCAATGAATCGGAAAAATCAAGAGCAGTAAAGCTGTCTGAGTCTAGAATGAACTCGGAAAGTTAACACTTAGATTTTACGTGGAAACCCTCCCGGGGTAGAAAACCACGGCCCGTGTCAATCCGGACACGAAGTCAAATCCACTATTTTGAGTCCACAAAATACCGTGAGTCGGCCGAACCCGAGTTGCTCCCTTAGACAACTCTATACAAGTTTTCCTAGACTCGAAGTTCCCTTATCCGATCTAGTACTTCCTAGTCGAGATAACCCTTACAGCTAGGGACAACTAAGCTGAGTTAACCTTTACGGCTTAGTCAAGGGACCTTACAAAGAATGTAAGAAGAGAGTTTGTAACTAAGTACAAGACCTTACAACTCGAAAGTAATGAATTATAAAGTGGGAGTTGTAAGTTGAAGATTGAAAGTGAATACAATAACTTTTATCAAGTATGTGTATAAACAATATGTTCGGCAACCTTCAAGTCTTGTGAAGTGACTTCTATTTATAGATAACCAAGCAAAGTAGCCATTATCTTCATCTGCTGACTGAGAGTCTTCTGTGACCGTTGATAGAGGCTTTACGAGTGCTCGGAAAGTGTCCGTTGAAATATGAACATTGGACAACGGTTTAACTCTCTTGGAAGTCCCAAAACCATCGGTAGTGTCTTGAAAAATGAGGTGGAAACCACCGTTAAACTTAGCGTTCAGTTTTCGAATATGGAAGCATGACGGCTTCGACACAATCTTACGGGACTGGAGCGGGGAAGGTGAAGAGCCATGTCTCGCTGGTGATTTGACGTTACGAGCCGGTTACTTTTATATTTTGAAAAATGTATCCTCGATTGAATAACCTACAAAAGTAAATCAATTTTGGTTCTCAAAGTATAGAATACTTTGGCCCAAGATTAGACGCGAGATAATAAAATAATTATCGTAGTTAAGCAACAGATTATCCGAGTCGAAATGAAATGGAATTTTCTAAGTCCAATATCCATGATACTCGGAATTCCATCCGACTTAGTCTAAGCGAAGAATCAAGTTCGATAAAGGATATTAGAGAGGATTAACTTGATATAGACTAAGCATGAAATAAACTAAGAATACTGACTATAACGAAGTAGAACAAATAATCACAAGTCGGATTCCGAGTGAGAAACAATGGAATACTTGGTATATTAAAAAATGCGATTAATTTAAGTGAGGATGGACTCGGAATAAAGAACCGGTTTTACGAGTCGCTTACGGAAAAGCGATAGATATGATAAGTGAAGGATGTATCACTTAGAGAAAATACTATTTTACTCAACTAAGTTTCTAGGACACGAGAGAATGCCTTGGAATCAAAACTCTACATGTATGAAATCGTTATACCCGATTCCTTTTTCATAACTCGGAAGAGTATTGAGCGAGTGTCCGAGTTTTCGAGCGGGCGACCCCTGTCGCCATATTTGTTCATATTGTGTATGGATGTCTTGGGGTATAGGCTTCATCTTGCTGCCTTGAACTCGTAAATCGGGGATTGAGATTAAAATTTGTCGGCAAGTACAAAAATCCTCTACTTGCTGTTTTGCAGATGATAACCTTTTGTTTTGCAAGTGATAGCCTTTTGTTTTGTAAGGCCAATTTTGAGACATGCCTTAGGCTCCATAATATTTTGAAAGATTTACGTAGTCGATCTGGACAACTTATTAATTTTCATAAGTCGGCGATTGCTTTTTCCAAAAACTCCTCGACTGCTAGATAGGAATACGGTTGTCTCTGTGTTTAATATTCCGCACTCAGATTCTTTGGGAAAATACCTAGGTTGTCCTATTTTCAAAGGTAGAGCCAACAACTCTATTTTTGCGGATCTTTTAGCGAGAGCATATAGCAAATTACAAAAGTGGAAAGCTAATTCACTCTCTAAAGCGAGCGAGGATGGTGCTCATACAATCTAATCTTGAATCCCTACTTGCCCATGTGATGCAGAGTTTTAAACTACCAAAAAGCACATCTAACTCTTTGGATAAAATTAATCGGGATTTTTTTGGAAAAAATCTCGGGATGCCAATGGACTACCAATGGTAGCTTGTGATAAAATTTGTACTCCCAAGAAATTGGGGGTTTGGGTCTTAGGAAAAGCTGAGGTAGTTAACCAAGCTTTTCTTTGTAAACTTATTTGGAAATGCTTATATGAAGAAAATAATTTACGGGGTCAATAATGAGAACTAAGTATCCTCTATCGAGAGGACTTTTTCTCAAGGAAAATAAAAGCTTCGATTCTTGGGCTTGAAAATACTTGCTTAAAGAACGTGATCTTTTTAAAAGGGGTTGAAGATGGAAAATAGGTGATGGTAAAAATACGAAATTCGGCATGATTTCGGTGTGGTAATTGTAAGTTATTTAATTATTATGACAATAATATTCGAATATTCCCTCCTTGGATGTCACGAGTAAGTGAATTTATAACCCCAGGTAAAGAATGGGATCCGATATGTCTTAATTCTTTTCTTCCGATTGATATTTGTCAAGTTATTAAGACTATCCCTCTTTCTTTTCATGACATTGAGGATTCCATTTGTTGGGGTTTGTCTAGTAGCGGAAAGTTTACCACTAAGTTTGCCACTTGGAATGCCCATAATATTCCCACTAATTCACCATCATGGGATTTTGTATGGATTTAGAATTTGGATTTGATGCCTAAGTTGAAAATACTTATGTGGCGGATTGGTCACAATGTTTTTTCAACACGAGATACCCTAGCTAAAAGAAGGTGGAACATTGACACTATTTGTCCGCTTTGTGAAGACCATTATGAGTCAATCGATCATCTTTTTCACAATGCATTTGTGTCAAGGACATCCGGGATACAACTTTTCGACATAAGTGGCTAGAGGTGAATCTAAGCCAATTGCGGAATCCCTCTCTGAATCAAATTATCTATACACTCAAAAGGCTGAGAAAACCAACTCGGATGATCCATGTGATCCATTTGTTATGGAGTATTTGGAAGAGCAGAAATGATAAAGTCTTCAACAATGGATCTTTCAATTCCATTGCCACAATCCTTCGAGCTAAAATCATCTTAGGCTGAATGGCGATCTAGGAGCAGACTAGATCAACATTTCAACCCATCCCCACCTTCCCCCTCACTACGTGCCAACACTTCTAACCATCCGATTTGTTAGCACAAACCACCTGGAGGATTTATCAAAGTCAACTTCGACGGTTCAAGATCTTCTTCGGCGGCGAGGAGGCTTCATTATCGAAGTTTGGATGGCGGGTTTCTTCAAGTTGGGGCAATAAATTTGGGGTCATCCTCGCTTCTTCTAGCAAAGGCTAATGCCATGAGAAATGGTGTCAAAGCAGCAGTTCAAGCGGGTTTCGTTCTATCATTTTGGAAGGAGATAATCCAACAGATCAATAAAGCAATTAAAGGTGAAATCCAGGTTCCTTGGGAAATGCAGACGCCGATTTAAGACACTCATTGTTTCCTTCGGATGTGCGACCAAGTTTTTATTCATCACACATTTAGGGAAGGGAATCAGTCGCTGATTGGGTAACCAAATTTGGTCATTGTATTTATTCTACCTTAGTTTGGTTTTCTATCCTCTATTCTTCTTTTCTCTCCATTTTAATGGAAGACAATTTAGGTAGAACCTTTGCAAGAAGGGCTACCTATTAGTTGTTGTACTTACCTTTTCAAAAAAAAAAAAAATTCGAAGTCTATGTTGTTGTCCAAAATGCCACTAGAATTTACAATTTATTCAAAAATATCACTCATATTTTTGGGTACCTCTAAGTGCCATTAAACTATTTAAGTAAGTCTTAAAATATCATTTTAGTAAGTGAAGAATTAAAAAAAAAAATTGTCCATATTAAACAATTGAGAAAACTTTAAAGAAAAAGAAAATACAAATTCTAAACACGTTGATACATTGAGAAAACAAGGTCTAACCTTCAGCATTGATTGATGTCCTAAAATAGATTTTAAAAAAGAACAAAAAAGAGCAATGGTCATTCATTATGTAGGTATATATGCTCTATTCCAAGGAGCTCTAAATAATTGTGAAGAATTGTATATACGATAAAATGTTACATGTATTCATATATATATATATATATATATATATATATATATATATATCATATTTGTACTTATTTTTTTATGACTTAAACTTAAAATATAAAATTACAAAATTTTTATATTTACAATGCCAAATGCATATGTGCATATTTATGAAAAGATTATACTTAAATCATTTCATAAAAAGGTTATATATTTGTAACTATTCACAATGGTAAAAAACATAATTAAAATATAGAATAGACGACGAGGAGAAAACCATTTGCATTATATTATACGCCATAGTTTACCAGTTTTACTGTCATTATCAATGACAATTCCAAGATTACCAACACTTTGAGTGAGCACAACGGTGAAAGTGGCTGGTAATGCATACATAGAATATTATTTGATCAATCTGAAGTACATAAGGAGCAACTTCGCCTACAACTTAGTAAACATAA
This sequence comes from Talinum fruticosum, assembly GCA_021018815.1. NCBI lineage: Eukaryota > Viridiplantae > Streptophyta > Magnoliopsida > Caryophyllales > Talinaceae > Talinum > Talinum fruticosum. The sequence continues at coordinate 1,579,062 of JAITYX010000097.1, read as the reverse complement.
TGGTTAAAAGGGATTATTCAACGGATAGCAAAAGAGTAAAAGTACCCGAACAAGTTGGCATATGTTTATTGATATTGGCTAGAGGAGTCGATTACATGAGGCGCAAAAGATAAGTTCAACCATGACATAGTGATTATCTATCATTACCACACTAAGATTTTGGATGCTTTGGTAAAATTGTCAATAGATGTCAGTATGCCATACCAAAATTTAAGTGAAGTACCTAAAAAATTTCTAGCAAATTGGGTTATTAGTGGTCCTACTTTAAGGTATAACTTAAAAACTTATTCATTAATTGTTTTATTTTTATCTTCACATTTTTATTTATTTCAATTTGTAAAGTTTAATGCACATTTCTTAAGTTATACGTGATGTGCGATAAGATTTTAGTGTATAACATTTCATTTTTCAAACAACTTGATAATACATAGAAAGAGTTTTCAATTTTTAATTATCTCACAATTCAATAATAGATTTAAAAAGCAATTTGTAAAGGTTAATATAATGTTCAATCATTTGTTCAGATTGAACACTTATTTAATTATTGTACTTTTAACATAACATAATATATAATTATTTAAAAATTAATTTCGAAATGAAGAGGTGTTAGCTAGTATTATTAATAAGAAAAAGCAACATAATACTTTCGCTCCTCTTTTTGCAAATCTAATTATTTCTTAGAAGTACTAATGGATTATAACTAGTAACTTCCACAAGACATTTTAATTTTGTCTTCATCACCACAAACTATAACTCTACCGTACAAGAATTCACAAAGGAGGAGCCCTCCAGCCTCCAAGCCTCCTATAACACAATTTCTTGAAATGTCATTTGCCAAACACCTAACTGCATTTGTTTATGCTCAATACAAGTTTCATTCTGGGGATTTTAACAACACTTGAAGAATTCCTCAGTACCTACTGACGAAGAAGAAGAAGATTAGGAAATTATGGAGCTGTCAAATGTTGATTTGAGAAGTAAAATCAAGCATAACAAGTTGAGTTCTGGAGTTGGAGAGTGTGATGACGACGACTCTTCAAGCCATTGCAGCTCCAAGGATGTTGTCAAGAGCTCCAGAAAATACGCCATCGCCTGCGCCATTTTCGCTTCTCTCAACGCCGTTCTTCTTGGATATGGTATCTTTTTGTGCATCAATTGCTTACTTTTTAGCTGAATTTGGGGGTTTTTTTTTCTGGGTCGATTTTGCCAATTGCGGTGAATGAATCGTATTGTTTTGTTTAAGAATGATGAGTTTCAACCGCATTTGTAGATTTTTAAGGTTTTGATTTGCTCGTTTCTTTTCAACAGTGAAAGGCTGTGTAATTTTGGAGTTTCGCATCAAATTTCTTCGTGTTGTCTTTAAGTGGACAAATTCTGCTTGATTTGAGTTTCCATGTCTGCAAATCTCTTCATAGTTCACCTCTTGTACCGGGTTTATTACGGTAGATTTATATAAAGTTTAATGTAATCTGTTTCAGACGAGAATGGAGGAAATCTATCCTACCGCTGTAGCCAATGTCGTAAGATTAAGATGTATTTTTAGGATATCCAATTCTGTTGATTGAATTAGGCTTTTATTTATACATATGAATATAGCAAGGGTTCAATATAGACATCTTTGAAGATGCTGAATCCCGTTTCATGTTAAAAGTAATATGATTTCAGCATCCATTCCATATTTAGAAAAGGAATGGATACTTTCTGACTTTGTCATATGATATTTATGTGCATTGGGCTTTGTGGGAGTGATTGTATATGCGTACTTAGAGCAGGAAGCTGAAACCTAAAATAAGCATGATTGGAAAATGAAATTTTTAAACATGAAAACAACATGGTTTAGATGTCCAAAACCCGAGCATCTATCTGTTAGCAAACTGAGAGTGCTAGTGGGTTGTCTTCTGGGCTGGGTTGGTTAAACAATGTAAGCACATGTAAAGCAGGTAGAAAGGCGTTATTTGTTGTCTTCTAAGCTGAGTTTCCACTCTTGCAGATGTTGGAGTGATGAGTGGAGCAATCATATTCATCCATGAGGATCTACAAATAACCGAAGTGCAAGAAGAAGTACTGGTTGGGTGTTTGAGCATCGTTTCACTAATTGGTAGTCTGGCAGGAGGGAGAGCATCAGATGCCATAGGTAGAAAATGGGGACTGGCAATAGGAGCTATTGTCTTCCAACTAGGAGGAATCATAATGACCATTTCGCCTTCCTTCCAAATCCTAATGATTGGAAGACTTTTAGCTGGGATTGGGATTGGGTTTGGTGCTCCAATCGTTGGTGTATACATAGCTGAAATATCACCTGCCATTTTAAGAGGCTTTCTTACATCCTTCCCAGAGGTCCTCATCAATGTTGGAATTCTTCTTGGTTATATCTCCAACTATTTCTTTTCAGGTCTGCCTACAAATATAAACTGGAGGATAATGCTTGCTTTAGGGATACTTCCTTCGGTGATTATAGCCATTGCTCTCTTCATGATCCCAGAGTCACCAAGGTGGTTGGTCCTTCAAAATCGGGTTGAAGAAGCAAAATTAGTTCTAATTAGAACAATTGGGGACATGACCGAAGTGGAAAATAGACTTACTGAGATCATCCTACAAGCTGCTAGTAATGTCAACTCAGTGAAATCTGAAGAGAAACCCGTCTGGCGTGAACTTTTGAGGCCTAGTCCAACAGTGAGCAAAATGCTCATTGCCGGTGTTGGAATCCAATGTTTCCAACAAGCCACTGGAATGGAAGCTCTGGTTTATTACAGTCCAACTATATTTAAGACAGCCGGGATTGGAGACAATTCACAGCTTCTGGGAGCAACAGTGTTTGTGGGAGTTGCAAAGACATCCTTTCTATTAATTGCTCTCGTTCTAATAGATAGGGTAGGAAGGAAGCCCTTGCTATATATAAGCACAATTGGTATGACAATATGTTTGTTCTGCTTAGCAGTCAGCCTGTCTTTCATGGAGAAAGGATCACTTGGGGTTTCATTGGCCATATTATTTGTCTGCGGGGATGCTGCTTTCTTTTCTGTGGGGATGGGTCCTGTTTGCTGGGTTCTAAATTCTGAGATTTACCCATTGAGATTACGAGCTCAAGCAGTTGCTCTTGGTATCGTGGGCAATAGGTTATGCAGCGGACTTATCAGTTTGTCTTTTCTTTCTATTTCCAATGCAATTTCAGTGCCTGGTGTTTTCTTCATCTTCTCTGCTCTGTCAGCATTATCAGTTGCTTTTATAAATAATTTTGTTCCTGAGACAAAAGGGAAGACTTTGGAGCAGATTGAGTGTTTGTTTCAGGGTAAACGAGCATGGAAAGAGGGCCATTTAGAGCTAGCAGATACTGAGCGTTTAGTATTGTAGCATCTTGAAACACCAGATATGGAAATTTTATAATCAAGACGCCCCCAACTGTTCTTTGAGATGTTATTCACTATGTTTTGCTGTCAATAGTAATGTACTCATGAATTAGACAAATTGTCAGAGGTGGCATTGCTCCCTCCACTACTAGATTTCCAGTACATGCACTGACTGCAAGTGGAAACGCTGGCCAATGTAAACTATTAAAAAAATTTAAGGATCGTGTTTATATCTTAATGAGGTATTTCTTTAGTGTTTGTCTCGACTGTAGAAATTTCATATCTGATGTTTTTGTGGTTTTCTCATGCATCAAGGTTTTGCTTATTTAGATGGTGGTGTTTAATTCCTTAAAAATCTCTGAATGCCCATCATAATTAGATTCCAAACGGAAAAATTCTAACCTTTTCCGGTTTCTCTCTCACTCTCTCTCTCTTTTTTTGTTTTTTTGGGGGAAGACGAGGGGTTAGCTTAGCAAAAAATGATTGCATACATGATCAAATGAGTGTCAACTAGTTTATTGGGTAAAATCGTCCAGCGCTCAATTTCAGACCTAGGTTTGATGGCAGCCATCCTAGGGGCCCCTCCCCAGCCCCCGCCAAAATCAAAAGGGAATGAATATATCTTTCACACTCAATGAAGTAGTAAAAAGGATAGGGAGTTAGTGACTTTGTTTTCCGGTTTTCTGCATCTGGAGGTGTCAGAATACTTCATTGATCTGTGTAAATAGCTAAAATATTGGGCTAGTACAGCAGGTGCTTTTAAATTTCGAACTCCAATTTTTTTCTTTTTAAAGTTATGCAACTTGCATAGTTGCATTTAAGAATTAGAAACCACGTGTTTTGGAACTACCAACGAATAGTTAACTCCTTAAAATTGCTTCTTGGGCCTTGACATTTTGAAAACCAAAAAGGCACTCAGATGACCCAAAATATGGGAGGTTATTACCCTGAAAGATCTTTGTGGAGACCATAGATACTGCCGAGGGACTGCATTGTTATGTGTGATCAAGGTTCAAATCATATCTAACTTCAGTTTCTACAGGGCAGCTGTAATTACTGAAGGAAGGAGGTTATGGGATTGCTCAGTGGAGACGAAGATGTGCTTTCTAATATTGATTTGAGATCTAAAAGTAATTACAGGAGGATGAATTCTGAAGCTGGGGAGCGTGCTGATGATTCTCTGAGCCACGAAGATCGGAATAATAAGGCTAATAGCGGCAAGAAGTATGTTATAGCATGTGCATTTTTTGCTTCTCTGAACTCTGTTCTTCTTGGGTATGGTATGTTTCACTTGTACATTCTTGACTCTTGCTCTTGATTCTTGTTGTATTTGCAGCATTGATTATGTTTAAGGCTCTAGATTTCACCTATTGAGACTGTCGTGATGTATAAATCATAGTAGTTCGTTTCACAAAGATGAATTTGAGATTTGGATCTTGAAGAGATGACATCTTTGCACGCGTGTGTAATGATGTTTGAGTAATAAGAAGTCAGAACCAAATTTATAAGATAAACATTCATAGGTTTCAAGGTTTTTCCTACATGCCTTTCATAAGAAACTGTCCTAATGCCATTTAGAAATTTAACATGTGTACTTTTATTTTCATCTTGATTCTAATTTTGGGGCACGTAAACCATATAAAACCACAAAAACTTTCTGAGACTGAAAATGTCTTGTAGAGATGGAGCATGCTTTCTTTTAGCATATGGCTTGTAATTAACTTTCGGAAATAAAGTAAGATTTTCTTTTCTTCACCCTTCTGAGAAATATATTAACCCTTTTATTTTGTGAAAATGATAAGACCTCTTTTTGGGTTTTTTTTGTTTATTTTGTTTTGGGAGGTTATGGGGGCATTAGATAAAGAAAATACCAAAGATGGGCAGACTTCAAACAATATTTTGGGAAAAGCAGATCTCAAGTTTCATTATTCTAGTCAAAATCATAAAGCGTTCTGATAGGGGCCAGATTTGAAGAGGCATTGTTCGATCTAGAGCTGTCCCAAATAGGAGCTAAGCTGCGCTAATTAATGGTTAATTTTGTTCCATGACCTCTTAACAAGGGAAGATCTGATTGAAGGGAAAGAAACCCTCCTAGAAAGCAATGGATTGGATTGTAGACCACAAAACTGTACTCTTCCCTGCTCTACTTATTGTTGCCTAGCAATGCAAGTATCTCGTATGAATGTACTAGAAATCTAATGCCTACCACTTTTGACCTTTTGAACCATAAATAAGTAGGCACTACTTTTGAATTACAAGATATCCTTGTAGATACACGGTGTTCTCCGTAGTCCTGGGTAACGGAAACTTGGAAAGAAGCATCAGAGCTGCAATCATAGCAAAAGGCACCAATATTAGAAGCATCAGAGCTGCAACCATAGCAAAAAGCACCAATATTGTCACCAAAACAATACTATTATCTAGGTTGATGCTTGTGTTTGATTTGGGATTAATCATACTCAATTGTCTCTTTGCACTGAATTCCTTGCTGCCGTAATAATGTAACACATCCTATGATGGAACATGTTCTCTATCCAGCCAGCTATGAAGCTTTTCTTTCTTATTTTCTTTCTTTGAATTCTAAAGTTATACTCTCATTTTAACTATCTGCTCCAAACAACTTGGAAGGAAGAACACCAGACCAGAACAATTTGCACCAATCAAGACACTTTTCAGAAGACTGGAACATTGATTTCCCTTTCACCTAGAACATCATGAGGCCAGAGCCTATTTTAAACATTAAAACTGCAAATGCATATTTTGGCTTAGCACAAGTATCGCTAAAAGTAAGGAGACACACAATCACATAATTAATTAGAGATTTAAGATATTCTTGTAAAATGGAAAGTTCTGTTTATTTGTATTAGAAGATGATGGTTTTTTTATGGAAAGTTCTGTTCAAACCCGGCTTCTTGCAAGGCTTCCCTTACTCCTTTCAAGTGGCACCTTATCTTAACCGCCAGCTCCCCCTACTTGCAAAGAACGAGAAGGGACCCAGGGGGCAGGGGGAGATGATCGTGTTTCCTTTGGGGTTGACTTATCAATGTAAAGCTATGACTCTGTAAATCTGTGGCAAACTCTGCTATCAGTGGAATGCACTATAATTGTCGTATTGCCATATCAAATTTACAACCATGTAACGGTTTTAAAAACAAATACCATTCTCAAAAATATTGGCAATGATTCGTGCCAATCTTAAGAGCTAGTGTCATTATTTGAAATGCAAGTGACCCTGCTATTGTTGAATAATTGAAGTTTTGGTCACTAGTACACTGATATGCAGATGCTGGTGTTCTGAGCGGAGCAATCATATTCATCCATGAAGACTTGAAGATAAGTGAAGTCCAAGAAGAAGTACTGGTAGGATGCTTGAGCATTATTTCGCTTATTGGTAATCTAGCAGGAGGAAGATCATCAGATGCCATTGGTAGAAAATGGACGATTCCAAATCGGCGGATTGTTAATGACCATTGCCCCTTCATTCCAAATGCTAATGGTTGGAAGGCTTTTGTTAGGGATTGGATTAGGGATTGGTCTTACCATCATGGGGGTTTACATAGCTGAGATTTCACCTGCTGCTTCAAGAGGCTTTCTCACCTCTTTCCCTGAGATCTTCATCAACTTTGGAATTCTTCTTGGTTATATCTCCAACTATGCCTTTTCAGGTCTGCCTATAAACATAAACTGGAGAATAATGCTTGGTATAGGGATACTCCCTTCTGTAATCATAGCTTTTGCAATTTTCATAATCCCCGAGTCACCTAGGTGGTTGGTTCTCCAAAACAGGATTGAAGAAGCCAGGTCGATTCTATTGAAAACAACTGGGGATGAGAAAGAGGCAGAGGAGAGGCTTGTTGAGATACAAAAAGCTGCTGAGAATGCCGAGTCAGAAAAATCAGAAGAGAAGGCTGTCTGGCGTGAACTATTAAGGCCCGAGCCTGCAGTTGCTAAAATGCTGATTGCAGGGGTTGGGATCCAGTGCTTCCAACAAATCACAGGAATCGATGCTTTAGTTTATTATAGTCCAACCATTTTTAAAGGAGCCGGGATTGAAGATAACTCACAGCTTATAGCTGCAACTGTTGCTGTGGGAGTAACAAAGACTGCTTTTATACTAGTTGCCCTTTTCCTGATTGATAAAATAGGGAGGAAGCCATTGTTGTACAAAAGCACAATTGGGATGACTATTTGCTTGTTCTGTGTGGTACTGACCCTAACTTTTGTGGGGAAAGGACCCTTAGGGATTTGGTTGGCATTACTATCTGTCTGTGGCAATGTTGCTTTCTTCTCTGTCGGAATGGGCCCGATAATCTGGGTCTTGACTTCTGAGATTTTCCCTTTGAGATTACGAGCTCAAGCAGTAGCTATGGGGTTTGTGGGTAATCGGTTATGCAGTGGGATTGTCAGCTCGTCTTTCCTTTCTTTGTCCAGCGCTATTTCAGTGCCAGGGACTTTCTTACTTTTCACTGCCCTGTCAGCACTTTCTGTTGCTTTTGTTTACAAGTTGGTTCCTGAGACAAAAGGGAAGACTTTGGAGCAGATTGAGAGTCTGTTCCTGGATAGAGAAGAGTTGAATGGTGGTCAGATAGAATTGGCAGATACAGAGCGTTTGATATCGTAAAATTCTTTAAGAAGTAAAGGTCAGAATGTGGTGTTTCATCAGCTTCGTAGTATTCTTTCGGATTCATCCAACACAAAAGACGATTTTGTTCTGAAGAACCCTGATGGTGATCGACCACTGTAAATACAAGGATTCATGGAGGACAGTCAATGGGAATCTATTGAGAAAGGTTAAATTTTTTCATGCTATTTGTTAGCTTGTGTACTATTTTTGAAGCTGTGAACATGGGATGTGATTCTTATACATGTATGACGGCTAACTTCTCGGAGAGTTGTAATAGTCTGATTTTAGTTCAATGGTTACCTATTTCAAAATTGAAGATGTAGATGATGACGAACATGAGTCTGTGAGCATAAATTCGGACAATTATGAAGAGAATGTGCACTGCTTCAAATAGAATTTTGATTGGCATTTTTGTTTCAGCGTTTCTCTTGCAGTGGATATTGCCCTGCGAGGGGTTCATGGAAATCAGGAAACTCAAAAATGAGGTAGAAAAGGCTTATTTGTAAAATTAACAAGTAAAACCGGAAAAGGCTGACATGGATCTATTCGTGTGCGAAACATCAGTTAGTTAAATTTCAAAGGGAAAAATTTGAACTGTTTCCCTCCTTTTCTTTTTTATCTAGTAAAATCATCAAGCATTCAATTTCTGACCTAGGTTTGATGGTACCCATCCTAGGTGCACCCCTCCCATGGCCCCAAAAATTAAAAGAAATATAAGAGGGAATGCATTTGTCTTTTACACTCTGAACGGAGAGAGGAAGTTAGTGACTTCATTTTCAGGTGTTCTGCATGTGGGGTCGTCAGAAAACCTCATTGATCTGTGGGAATACTAAAATATTGGGCAAGTAGAACATGTGCTTTTCTATTCGAAAGCCATCTTTTTTTCTTTGAAAGTTGTGCAACTTGTATTTAAAAAGTAAAAAGTCAATTAAAAACTATTGTTTTGGAACTATCGATGAATAATTTTAACTCCTTAAATTGCTTACTTGACAGTGAGATTAACTTAACCATAAAAATGACCCTGTTGACTCAATACATGGGAGCTTATTGCCCTGAAAGATCCTTTTGGAGACCATAGATGCTGCCTTAGGGACTCCATTGTTATGTAGGATAAAGGTTCAAATCATATCTAACTTCGATCAGTTTCTTCAGAAGAGCAGAAGTTGCTGAAGGAAGGAGGTTATGGGGTTGCTCAGAGGAAATCGAGATGCGCTTTCTAATATTGATTTGGGTTCTAAAAGCAATTACAAGAGGATGGATTCTGAAGCTGTAGAGTCTGCTGATGATTCTCTGAGCCACGGTCATCAGAATGACAAGGCCAACGGCAGCAGGAAGTATGTCGTGGCGTGTGCTTTTTCGCTTCTCTTAACTCTGTTCTCCTTGGGTATGGTATGTTTCTCCTGCATATACTTGACTCTTTCTATCAATTCTTGTTGTAGCATTGATTTTGTTTAAGGCTTGATATCCAACCTATTGAGACTTTGGTGTTGCATAAATCATAATAATGGTTTGTATTTTGAACTTCGGATCATTAAGAGATGACCTCTTTATTTGTCTGTACACAGATGTTTGACTATACAAACTTGTTGGATAATCACTCATAGGTTTCAGGGTTTTTTCACGATGCATTTCATAAGTCCTAAAGTCATGGAATCCCTCGTCTACTTTCCCAATGGCGACGAATCATGCTTGAGATTGTGTGGCAGGATGTGGTCAGGGCAATGCAGATTCTTTCGCTTTACCGATAAGTGGTATTAGTTAATCTGAATTGGGATATCTGATCCTTCGTCAATGTATTTGGAAGAAATCTCCTTAATAGGCGACGTGACGTTTGGACATGACATTAAAATGTTTTACATGTCTACCTCATTTTTATTTCTTAGATGATCTGGAAAACATAATATGTTATTCCGGGGCACACAATCTAATATAAAAATGCAAATTTTTGAGACCGAAAATATCCTAGGAAGTATTACATGCTTTCTTTTAGCATTTGGCTTCTATTGTTATATTTCTGGAATAAAGTATGGTTCTCTTTTCTTCACCCTTCCCAGAAAATATATCAAGCTTTTGATTTTTGTGAAAATGAAAAGACCTCTCTTTTCGTCCTTTTTTTTTTTGGGGTACACGAGAAAGGAAGATACCAAAGACTAACAGACTGAAAACAATTTTATGAGAGAAGCAGATCTCAAGTTTCATTATCCAAGGCAAAATCCTCAAGCATTCTAATAAGGACAAGATTTCAAGGGGCATTACTTGACCTAAAGTCTCTCCCAAATAAGAGCTTTGCTATAGCTAGCTAACAACTTCACTTCATGACCTCTTAACAAGGGAAGGTCCAATTATTTTTTTTTATCTTTTTTAATGTTTTCCTGGCTAATATGTGACTTCATCATGAGTCATGATCTCTTAACAAGGGAAACCTTTCTTTCTCATATAAATTCCCTACCCTCCAACTTATAATCTGATTTAACTATCTGCTGCAAACCGCTTGGGAGGAAGAACACAAAATAATTTGCTCCAATCAAGTCGCTTTTTGGAAGATTGGAACATTAATTCTCCTTTCACCTAGAACATCATCAGGCCGGAGCCTTTTTTGACCTTTAGAACCATTAAAACATATTTTAACCTAGAACAAGTACATGGCTAAAAGTAAGGTGGTGCACAATCATAATTAACTAGGACTGCATGTCATATTGTAAAATAAGTCCTGTTAATACTATAAGGTGACAATTTTTTAGGGGAACAACTTGAATAAGTAGTGGAGTATTTACCGTCATAGTGAGGGGTAGGGTTTCAAAATGTACCACTTGCTAGGGTTCCCTTACCCCTTTCTTTTTCAAGTGGCGCTTTGTTTTAACCCCCTCCCCACGAACCCCCTTTGCTTCCAAGGAAGAGGGAGCAAAAAGAGATCCCGTTCTTTTCGTCTTGACTTCTTGAAGTAAAGCTATGACTCTCTCTACATGTATAGCAAACTCCACACACAGTACAATGCCCAATAAATGCTTTGGTTGAAAACTTGTCATATAAAGTCTACAACCATATAATGGTTTTAAAAACAAATACCATTCTCGACAACTGACAATATTCAAGCCTTAAGAACTAGTTTCATTATGCACTGCATATGTTCCTGCTGTTGTTGCATACTTGGAAATTATCGTAACTAGCACCCTGATTTGTAGATGGTGGTGTCTTGAGCGGGGCAATCATATTCATCCATGAAGACTTGAAGATAACTGAGGTCCAAGAAGAACTTTTGGTAGGGTGTTTTAGCATTATTTCACTTATTGGTAGTCTAGCAGGAGGAAGATCATCAGATGCCATAGGTAGAAAATGGACAATGGGGATAGGAGCAGTTGTGTTCCAAATCGGTGGATTGATAATGACCATTGCTCCTTCATTCGAAATGCTAATGGTCGGAAGGCTTCTTTCAGGGATCGGGGTAGGGCTTGGTGGTACCATCATGGGGGTCTACATAGCTGAGATATCACCTGCTGCTTCAAGAGGCTTTCTCACCACTTTCCCTGAGATCTTCATCAATGTTGGGATTCTCCTTGGTTATGTCTCCAACTATGCCTTTGCAGGTCTGCCTATAAACATAAACTGGAGAATAATGCTTGGTATAGGGATACTCCCTTCAGTAATCATAGCTTTTGCAATTTTTGTAATCCCCGAGTCACCTAGGTGGTTGGTTCTCCAAAACAGGGTTGAAGAAGCCAGGTCAATTTTATTGAAAACAATTGGGGATGAGAAAGAAGCAGAGGAGAGGCTTGCTGAGATTCAAAAAGCTGCTGAGAATGCCAAGTCAGAAAAATCAGAAGAGAAGGCTGTCTGGCGTGAACTATTAAGGCCCGAGCCTGCAGTTGCCAAAATGCTGATTGCAGGTGTTGGAATCCAGTGCCTCCAACAAATCACAGGAATTGATGCTTTAGTCTATTACAGTCCAACCATTTTTAAAGGAGCCGGAATTGAAGATAACTCACAGCTTATAGCTGCAACTGTTGCTGTGGGAGTCACAAAGACTGCCTTTATACTAGTTGCCCTTTTCCTGATTGATAAAATAGGGAGGAAGCCATTGCTGTACACAAGCACAATTGGGATGACCATTTGCTTGTTCTGTGTGGTACTCTCCTTAACTTTTGTGGACAGGGGACCCTTTGGAATTTCGTTGGCATTACTATCTGTCTGTGGCAATGTTGCGTTCTTCTCGGTTGGAATGGGTCCAATAATCTGGGTCTTGACTTCTGAGATTTTTCCTTTGAGATTACGAGCTCAAGCAAATGCTATGGGATTTGTGGGTAATCGGTTATGCAGTGGTATTATCAGCTTGTCTTTCCTTTCTTTATCCAGTGCTATTTCTGTGCCCGGGACTTTCTTGCTTTTCACTGCTCTCTCAGCACTGTCAGTTGCTTTTGTTCACAAGTTGGTTCCTGAGACAAAAGGGAAGACTTTGGAACAGATTGAGTGTCTGTTTTGGGATAAAGAAGTATTAAATGGGCCTGAGACAGAGTTGGCAGATACGGAGCGTTTAATATCGTAAAATACTGGAAGAAATTATGTCAAAATGTAGTATTTCATCAGCTTCCCTGGTATTCATTGGGATTCATCCATGGGTAGCAGATGATTTTGTTTCCGAAGAACTCTGATAGTGATCGACCATCGTATGTCACAAGAATTCATGTGGTACAATTGAGAAACTTGGAAATTCTTTTGAGCCCCTTGCTTGATATCTGATATCTGTTAGTATAACTATTGCTAAGAGCACGAATTAAAGCTCTTTACTTCAAAGGGAATTTTGATTTTGTGTGGTGAAAAACGTTAGGAGTTTCATGCTTCACTGTTTTAGGTGTTTGGCTCCCACAGTGGATATTGCCCTGCAAGGGAATCATGGAAATTAGGAATAAATTGAAAAATGGCGGAGAAAAGTCTTATTTGTAAAATTAACATGGAACTAAACCAGAAATCATTTCTTGTTGGTAAATTCTAATGGGGAAAGAGATGGAAAAAACACAGGGAAGGGAAACTATTCCTTCACATGACTTTGTGAAGTTGACTTCTGGAAATGTGTGGAACACTGTATTTCCTGAAAACTAGTACCGGAATAAATTGAAAAAGTGCAATCTTTCCGTCTAATTTTTAGAATTTGGACACATGTATAATCTCTTCATAAAGGTTGACATGGAAATTGATACGTTCATATTGTGACAAATGTGATCTTTGAGCCTCATCTCCTTGATGCATGGTGTTGCAGATTGTCTAGGCCATTATTTAACCACATTAGCAGCTATATTTCGTTATTGAAGCCTCCTAAAATTTAAAGGTTGATGTGAACATTGATCAGTTCATATCATGACAGCTGCAATGTTCGACATTGAGGCCAATTTACTGGTCCCGTGGGCATGATCAGAAACAGGAGCATACCGACCATTCCATTCTTAGTTGGGTGTCTGAGATAATATATACCCTTATAGTGTTTCATTAATTCAGAGCTCTCCACATTTTGCTGATAAAATTGATCGCTCAGCACGTTCTTGTAATCCTATTAAACAATGTTGCCCTTGTACCTTTGTTTTATGGTACCTAGTTGAACGAGCCAATTCCTATGACCCGATTTTCAAGTAATTTCTTTATCTAGTTCTCTTTCAGATGTAAAAGGACTAATTTGGCTTTTCCTTTTACATTTTTTGGGAAGAACATCAATTGGGTATTGTTCAATACATCATGAAAACAGAGAGCTTAGATCATGGGCATGGCTGGTCTGATCTGCAGGAAATGAGAACAATGATGTCGACTTGGAAGGCATAAACTAGTACAAGATTCTTGCTGATTAACATGACTATATTGACGATCAAAAGGAGGAAAGGGCCACAAGTGTAAGGAAATATGTCCTTGCTTGTGCCTTCTTTGCTTCTCTCTACTCTGTTCTTGGCTATGGTATGTTCTCTTCCACATAATGACTTTGTCTATTTTCACTTTGTGCGTGGTAACGAGATATTATCATACTGACTCTTGGTTCTTTGGAAGCCCTCTACATCTCTATCGACTCATGGACGGGTGAGATTTAGTGGTGATGGCATCCCTAGAAAGCATTTGCAGAGGCATTTACATCTATTCATTGCTTCTTTTTTTCTTTTTGTTATGAGGAATGACTGAAAGTATTCACTAGCCACAAGTAGACTATAATCATGACTAGTTTTAGCCCATGCTTGCACACCAACTTGGAATTATGATATTCAACAGTTTGGGAGTGAGTTATAGTTGTTCTTTTAGCTTACAAATCATATGATGTATAGCAGTAAAGAATGCTTTGGCCAAAATAAAATAACTGTGAAATGAATATGAAGCGAACTGTAGTGACTACCAAGTATATTCACATTAACCATCATTAAATTTTATGATCTTTTTATACAATCAGTAGATTATCAAAACATTGTTTTCCTTAAATTATGAAACAGAGTAAAATAGATCTAGTTTTTAAATGTTCGGTTCCATTTACTCTCTTAAACTAATAGTCCTACTGGAAGGATATCGACACTCGATATTATCATATCCAGCTGAGGCATTCACAATGGTTATTTCCTCGTGCATGTGCAATTTTCTTTAGATAAAGTGCTTCTCTACCATGCTCTAGCAAATTCAAGGATAGCAAAATTCAATGTGCAGATGTAGGAGTACTGAGTGGAGCAATCATCTTCATCAAGGAAGACCTAAAAATAACACAAGTCCAATAAAAAGTTCTTGTTGGTTGCTTGAGCATCGTATCCCTAATTGGCAGCCTAGCTGGGGAAAGAACTTCTGATGCCATAGGCAGGAAGTGGACAATGGCCGTAGCGGCGACAGTCTTCCAAGCAGGGGCATTCATAATGTCCCCTTCAGCTTCCTTCAACATGCTCACGGCCTGAAGGCTTTTGTCTCGAATTGACATCGGGTTTGGGAATATGGTTGCTCTTCTTTACCTACCAGAGATATGCCCTGCCATTGATCGAGTGTTAATCACCTCATTCCCTGAGGTCTTCTTCATGCTTAAGGTGGGAATCTTACCCTCTATCTTTATCAGGTTTGCTCTCTTTATCATCCCTGAATCACCTAGGTGGTTTGTCATGCAGAACCATGTTGAGGAGTTTGAAAGTAGTTTTGGTGAAAACCATTGAATGTCAAAAAGATGTTCAGGAGAGACTTTTTGAGATACTACTAGCTGCTGCTAAGAACGGAAATGAAGAGAAAGTAGTTTTGGTATCAATTGCTAAGACCAACACCCATGGTATTCAGGATGCTAGTAGCAGGAATTCAGTGCTTTGGTGTATGACAGTCTTGAGATCAACAGCAGGCATTGAGAACAAGAGGCAGCTTTTTCCAGCCACAGTAGCTGTAGGAGTGACAAATACCAGGTTCATTCTCGTTGCCATTTTCCTTATCGACAGAGTAGGGAGAAAACCCCTACTTTATCTAAGATTTCTAGTACAACTGGTATGACTATTTGTTTGTTTAGCTTAGGGATCACACTATTTGTCTTCCAAAAAGGGCAGCTGAGGATTGTGCTGTCAATTCTGCTAATTTGTGGGGATGTTACCTTCTTTTCTGTGGGAATTGGCCCTATGTTTTCATCTAATGTACCATCTTAAACAGAGTTTGTAACGACAAGTTCCTTATATGATCAAATTATCTCATCCAAATAACAATTACTCCTGAAAATTATAAAATTGCCCTGAAATATACCCATGTGATGACATTTATTGTTGAGATTGTTTCATTCAAAATAAGTGATTTCTGAATGAAGAAATCACTGCTTCATTTGCAATCAATGTACATGAAGAAACCATGTGACAGTTTGAGTGCCTTTGTACCTCATATAATTCTTCTTTTTTTGACTTTTCAAAACTCTTGCATAAGAAATTTAATTTAGCATTAAACGAATCCAACTAACTGAACAGAGGGTAACATATTGAGCACTGATACAGTTTTGCAAAGGACAATTCTCAAAAGCAAATGTCCGAAGACTTGGGGTTCTTTTTGTTTTTTGGGGGCTCAACTTCCTAGCAGATCAATAAAAAAGAGAAAAATCTATAATATATCTATGTTTATAACCTAACAATCGTGATTTTCTAGCTTCCGTTCTTATATAAATTAATCTATTCACTCTAAAAATTTAATCAGCTATGCAAATTAACTAGAATTTAATCAGCTATGCTAACTAGAAAGCACAGGGAAAAGATATTTTACAATAGAAATAATACTAGTATTTTCAACCATAACCCCACCAAAAATGGGACAAACAATCCCCCACCACCCAATATATCTTTTACAGTGACACTCCAACTTCGAAAGGGAATCACATAAGCGATCTACTTGTACTGCTTCTTCTCCCAGCACTTGCAAGTTTCACCTTAAAACCTTTGAAACTATCCAAAGGAATATTCTCTAGCTACTCTCACTGATATCAATGGAGGAAATACAACACAAGCGTGTCCAAGTTGGGAATCTCAAGCTTCACATAGCCGAAATCGGATCAGGTTAAGCATCTTCAATATTGAAGTATCCTCAAAGGAAAAAAATGTTCCTTTCTTTTCTTTTTTTCTGTTTTTTTTATAGCTTTTGAAATTCAATTAGTCTGAATTATAAGAATAAAACTGCATATATTTTTGACTGTCCTATCCTACATTTGTTGGAACTGCAATCACCTAGAGTGCTCTTTACTGGTCAAAACTCAAAAGCCTTATGGTACAATAGTAAACTTGATTATATGATCTAAAAGATCCGTATAACTAAAGTTGAACTATGATGGATTAGTTTTGATATTGGATATTGAGGTTAGTTTGATCATTGATGTGCAGGTCCCAAGGTAGTCCTCTTCCTGCATGGTTTCCCTGAAATCTGGTACTCATGGAGGTATCAAATGGTAGCTGTGTTTAAAGCTGGTTACCGAGCCATTGCCATGGACTTCAGAGGCTATGGCCTCTCTGATCAGCCACCTGAGCCTGAGAAGTTAACCTTCTCAGACTTTGCCAAGGATGTCATTGGTCTACTTGACTCGTTGGGCATCCAAAAGGTAATCTATTTACTCTATTCACAATCAAGCTAGAGACGTAGTCAACTGGAAAGAATTTGAATGCTGATTGTATCAATTGATCAAAAACATCTTCCATTGTATATTGGAATCATGTGGCAAGGAATATGCCATAATTCAAGAATTGGACAAGATTATGTGTGGCCGAAATAGTGTTTAGGCCTAGCCCTCAACATAAACAGGCTCAGATAGATTGATGTTGTGTAAGATATTGCCATTTATTATTTCTTATCCCAGACAGGAAACCCGACTTGAATAAACTAAAGTTTTAGTTAGCCAATTGAACTTCTGTTTTCGACTAATTTTGTTTGTTGAACCAATCATGTTTTACTGCAACCAACTGATGAATCAGGTAACCTAGACTAACCCCGACTTTGGAATGGACTTCGGGCAAGTTTAGGCAAGCCAGCACAACCAAGTTGCGTACATGCAAACTGCTTGTGTGAGCTGAAACAAGTTGGGACGAGTTCCAATTGATCGGTTGGTCAACATTCAATAAAACAAAAGTAGCTAATAATATTGGTGGTTAATCGCAAATAGGACTATACATAAGGTTTCTAATTTTCCAAAAGGTGGGGATCTTATCTTTACAATGCCTAACAACTCGATGAAATGTTTGATATTCTGCAATTCCCCAAAATTGGAACAAAATGGGTAAGCCATATGAAGAGAAAAAGGATTACCTAACAACCATTATTGGAGCCAGGTTTTTCTTGTAGGGAAGGACTTTGCGCCTATTATAATGAGCGTGATAGCAGTACTCTATCCGGAACGATTGTATGGTTTCATTAACTTAGGAGTTCCTTTCATGCTACCCGGTGTCGCTAGCTTCCAAAGAGAGGCATACCCAAAGGGCTTCTACATACCCCGATGGCAGGTAACTATGTGTATTAATACATTACACAAAGCACGATCATCTTCTGTCTTAAATACAAACAGTGATTCTGGATCGACAATTCATATAATAGGAGCCAGGAAGAGCAGAGGCAGATTTTGGTAGGTTTGATGTCAAGACAGTAATAAGAAATATCTACATTTTGTTCTCCGGGAGCAAGCTTCAGATTGCAAAGGATGATCAGGAAATAATGGACCTAGTCCCCCGAACACTCCACTGCCCCCTTGGTTCTCTGAGGAAGACCTCTCAGTTTATGCAGATTTGTACGACAATTCAGGATTTCGCACAGCACTGCAAGTCCCGTACAGGTAATTTGGGTTCTTAATTGTTCGAATATAAGGCAGAAAAGTTGACATTTGCTTCATTACTTGATGCAAAATCGAGCCTAACTCAAACTAACTGTCTAGACATAAGACAATCCAATATGGATTAACTTGCAATGCTGAAGCCTTGTTCACATAAACATGATATGTAATAATGCAAAAGGCTCATATCAATTATTTTTGTTTCGTGCAGGAGCATAAACACAAAGAGTGTTGACGTTGAAAATCTAATTGTAACGCTCCCTCGTTATTTATTATGGGCGAAAAGGATTATGTCCTGAAATTCCCGGGCATGGAGGATTACATACGGAGTGGACTGGTTAAGAAGTTTGTACCTAATCTGGAAATCGTCTTCATGCCAGAAGGAAATCATTTCGTTCAAGAACAGTTGCCGGAGGAGGTTAATCAACTCATCATCTCCTTCCTTAATAAGCAGACCACCCAGTAGATACTATAAGATCATTTTCATCGGAAGAGAAGCATCAAAGTGTGTAATATCAAGTGCTGGGTGTACACACCATGATTTGCTTTTATATATATATATATATATATATATATATATATATAGGCATGAGAAGATTATGTAGTAGTGACATACATTTATAATGATTGTTATTATCGATAATCACCATAACTTACTTAAATCTCCATCATACATTTATTTCAAATTAATCACAACCATTCATATTTTCTACCTTTAATTAAATTCAAAAATACATTTGAAAAATCAAATAAATATTTTAAACAGTGAATAGAATTTGTAAATGAATTGTGTTTGTGGCTATCAAGTACTTGCTCAAATACAAGAAAAATTAATTTAAAAAAGAAAGAAAAGCATGACTACTGCCCTCTACCCAGTTCCCTTGTATAGCGGAAGTGAACCCTTTTTCTCTTTGTGTAATTTAAGATAGACAATAAAATTATAAAAATACACATTGACACAATTGAAAATCCTTCAAGACGAAGGGTAAAACTACAAGACTGTAAGTTCAAAAAATATACTTCCACTATTTGAATAATATGATTTCAATATTATCTCCTCTAAATAATTAGAGGGTTTACAATAAATACCTCACTCATCGAGATGAAATACAAAATTAATATAACGTAATTTTGGTGGAATTCCTTCACCTATTTTTAGTGGTACACTCAACTTTCAAGTATTTCTCTCACCTGGGTCGCTTGCTTGGTTGTATGTCATAATGCCAGCATAAGCCCTTATTTATAGAGGTCTTGGCATTGCTTGATTTCTTCTTTGTCGGGCATAAGTTAAGCTCCAATCAACTCTCATTAAATGATGATCCTCCAAAATTTTCTAAAATCTCACTATGATTGCTTTTAGCTCATTAGGCCTTCTGACTCTCAATGTCTAAAGATTCGCTTTCAGATTCTTTTGTAAGAATTTCAGTTGATGCATTCATACCATGGTGGAAAATGTTCCGCTGCCCCCTGATGTATTTCGGTGAGTTGCAGTAATTTTTTTAATGATTTATTCATTGTAGGTGTCCCACCAATTATGGAGGGAACTTAACAAATCTCCCCCTTCCTTACTTAATTGGGGCACACCGCACTGACACCTCAATAACAGTTTTTGAATTTCTTGGTAGGTATTAGTTTGGTCATTATGTTAAACCAATTTTCATCGGTATAGACTTTCTAAAGTTGTAGGAGTTTGTAGGAGTCATCACCCGTTCTCGTAGGGAAGCCGATCGAGTTTCCCCACGAATGTCGGCTTTACTTGAGGTGTGTTTATTAAGCAAACAATGAGGCTTTTGAAAGAGATTTTTGAGAAGGGATTGAATGGCGATTTTTAGGAAAAATTTTTATTTTCAAAAGCGGTTTTAGAAATCTCAGGATGATATTTCAAAATGTAAAGAATTAACCAAATAGGAGTACACCTTGTCGCAAAACTTCAGGACCAAACAGATGAAAATCTGCTTGGCTGGGACCCGATCCCGATTACAAGCCGAAACTGGTTGATGCGTACGCCGATTGGTAACCAAGCATCGGTTATATGGCCGAGACTAAGGAATCGGTCTCGGTCATATATGTTCAGCCATCAAAGTGATCCAAATTTTCTATTTTTTAACTTGAAATGCCGATAAGCCATTGAAGCTCGACAGGGATGTCTAAACCTTGATCGCTTAGATTTGGTCATTGGATGACCTAAATTCTAGGGAATGACCTACTTGAAAATCTGATGTTCAAGTGGGGATGGGTACTTTTGGAATGTCAGCCCCACATTACTACAAGAACCACCTTTTACTACTGGTTTAAAAAGACCTTTATTACGGTTATCGACGTCGTGTTCTGCGAGCGTAGTAGTAGATGAGCATCTTTTACTACGGCTCAAAACTCGTAATAAAAGACAACCTATTACTACGGTTCTAGAGAAAGAATCGTAGTAATAGATATAGCTATTACGACGGTTCTTTCTCTAGAATCGTAGTTATAGTTACAATCATTAAAGAAAACAGAGCATCTTCGGATCCGAAATTTTAAGAGATTCGAAATTTTGAGATCTAAAACTAAAAGTTGAAGAAGAGAATGAAGAAAAATGAAGAAAAACAAGTCGAACCTAAAAACTAAAGAAATACGGATGAAGTTATACCAAACAAAGAAACATCCATCAATGACTATGCATGATGAAAGCAAACAAGTTAGCATACTCGTATGCACAAAAATCATTAATTCTAGTAGGAGAAGAAGTAATATGAATTATATAGTAGAATCACAATTTTGGAGGGTTTCCGGATGTAAACAACAGAAATGGCATCTTCTACATCAGGATTTTACCTCATAAAATAATAAATTCAAAGTGACAGACACACCAACTGATCAAAACCAAATTTCCCACAAAAATGATAACCGATGACATTGAATTCTCTTATATAAATACCCATATTCACACTTTCCCAAAATCAAGTAAATAATAATGTAATGCCCAGTTGAATTGATCACCCCGATACCATCAAATAATACATGGATTGAATAGAGGGGTTAAAAGTTAGTAGTACTAGAAAATTACTTTCTTGTAAGAAATTCTCTCTCGTATACGGATTTATGCTCCGGAGGTGGAGAACTAGATTCGCGATTTAACTGGTAACGATTTTTACCGTGCCCACCGGAGAGAGAAAGGGAACCCGAGTTTCCTTGAAGCAGAGGTGGGAGTAGTAGTCAAAGGAGAGAAGCAGGATCTGTTCTTGAAGAGGAAGTTGCGACGGCAGTAGAGATGGCTTAAGATCCATCGTTGTAAAGCCCCCGTAGCTCGGTTGTTGCGGGGTGGTCATGGTGGTGGTGTTCCAGCTTCTAACCACAGCAAGTAGATCCCAATTTGGAGGGCCTTCCATGCTTAATTGAGAGAGAGAGAGAGAGAGAGAGAGAGAGAGACATAACTCCGAGTCTCCTCTCCTCACCCAAGTCGAAGGCTCGGATTCCATGGATTCTCTTTTCGCCCCCATACCATTTGATTGTTGACGAGAGAGAGAAAGGGGGAGATTTGGGGGCAAAGGAAAGAAGCAATTGGATTCCCATTTTGATTGATTTCTGGGTTGGATTCAAGTGAAATTAGGGGAGAAGGAGAAGAAAGAGATAGAGAGAGAGAGAGAGAGAGAGAGAGAGAGAGAGAGGCCAGATCCGAAATTAAGAGAGAGAAAGGCCAGATCTCGAAATTAAGAGAGAGAAACCAAATTAGGATTTTGAAATTAGCAATAGACCTTTTATTATGGTTCAAGGAGAGAGCCGTAGTAATAGAGAATACCTATTACTACGGTTCTTCTAGTGACGTTCGAATGCGCGTGCCGTGTTTGACCGCTAAAAAGAGTAAAATGCTACATTTAAGCAAACTCGTGGATCGGTGCCGCTTAGATCCTAGTATAGGAGTCCGAACCTGATTTGGACTGGCCAAAAGGGGAAAGAAGGGGTTGGTGCTAGTCGGAAACTCTCCTTTTTTGGAAACTTTCTAATTTTAGAAAGCTTCCATTTTGGAAAGTTTTCATTTTGGGAAGTTTTTATTTTTTGCGTTGGTTTCCTTTTTGTGGGCTACCGACTTCGCCACTCGCTTTAAAATGATCTTGACATGAGCATACAAACGAGACTAGGTTTTTATCACCCTGCTAACATAAATAAAAGAGATAAGGATGACACTTTTTAGGTGTCTAGAGTTAGCCCCCACTTTAACCGAGTTTGAAAGGAAAAGGTCAAATTAGACACTAAAGGGTACTTACATGTGGCTTTGGATGTAGATTGAATCAAGGAGTTTAGAATTAGTTGTATTTTGACTTGAACACCGATAAGGGAGTGTAGACTTGACTAATGGAGTTTGAAGTCCAACTGGATGATTCCTAAACTTAGCAATTAAAGTCCTGAAGCTCGGATTGGTGTACCTAAAATTGACCATGTACTTAGTCTAAAGTCGGCAGAGATCTTCAACTTGACGTGGGTGGTAAAGTCTAAAATCTAGCGGGCGCTCGAACTTGACCACTTCTTAAATCTAAAGTTCAATGCGGTATGGCTTGATCAATATCCCGAAGCTTAGATAACGGGCCTAAACTTGATTCTTAGTCCGAAGATGGGCTAAAATTTTTTACACTAATTGTTTGTTCGATGATAATAGAAGATAGATAGATTCAATGTTACCCGAAAATGATCCGTAGCCAAATCATGTTTCAAATTAATGTCTCGCCTTGGCCATGGAGCGATCCTAGAGTCTTGGCATGGTGTGTGAACCTTGACCGTTGTTGGACCCGAAACTCGACTAGTTGTCCGAACCTTGACCACTCGTGGGTCTAAAGCTCAAAGGAGATGTCCGAACCTTGACCACTATTGGGTCCGAGGCTTGACAGAGGTGTCTCGAACCTTAACCACTATTGGGTTTGAAGCTCGACTGGTTGTCCGAACGTTAACCGCTATTGGGCCCGACTGGTCGAAAAGGGTATCCGAACATTGACCATTGTTAGGCTTGAAGCTCGACGGGGATGTCCGAAACTTGACTACTCGTTGAGTCCGAAGCTCAACTAGTTGTCCGAACCTTAACTCATCGTTGGGCATGAAGTTCGACATTAATCCACTTTCATCGAATAGGGACGTATGCTTATCTTCATGTAGAAATTTTTCTTAGACTTGGTCTTTGGATGACCTGAAATCTAGGGAATGACCAGTTTGAAAATCCAATGTTTAGTGGGGTTATGTGCCCCATTTTGTTTTTCAACTTTTTAGCCTATGTGCTAATAGCTCCTTGGTTTGTATGGTAGACGATTAGTGCCTTTTTCTTAAAGTTGTTGTATGGTCCTTTCAATCGTGAGCCCCAACGTTCTTCTTGAGAGAGTTGATTACCTTTGAAATTCTTGGTTGAATTTCTTTGAAGGTGGTGATGTGGGTGACCTTCTTGATGCTTACTTGATGGATGATGATGATTGAATAATCTCTTGTACGGTGCTTTGCTATTAGTTTTTTGTACCTTTTGGATTTTGACTCATGTAAAGAAGATGAATGCGAGAATCTATTCTAAGAACAAATGCATTCTTTTATTAATATGATGCGAAAAATTTTAAAAAAGAAGAGACAAAATCTCACTTTAACCCCTCTCCCCAAAGTAGTCCAATGGGTCGCTTAAACCGTAATGTTTGATTGTTGAATGATTCGGTGCCGAATCGGAATGGTGTGTCTCTCGATTTATTTCTGCTCATGTGGGCATGGAAAAGTGGCTTTGAATTTAGAAATCGAAATTGGAAATTGGGAACAAGATTAGGATTGGGGCCGGACCTCATAAGCTTTCTACGTATCTCGCTGTAGCGGAAATAAAGCCTTCGTAGTTCAAATAGGAATACTAGTTTGGGGTTTTTTAAGAAAAGGAATAGAAAATAGACCTAGCATAGATATGATATCAAGAAGTGCACATTTTATTAGCATCCTTGATGAGTCATGGGCTCATTGGATGACCTTCTAGCTGGTTGTGGCTTTTGTGGATGCCTCGCTCTTCTTCTATTAGCATGCCAAGTATCTTGGAGAGTTTTGAAGTCCATGAAAGGCAAGATCTTCAATTGCTAATGATATACATGTTTAAGGTTTTTGATGACAAGTCTAACTCGATCCTTTTAGAGGGTTAATCCGCCATGCGGGCAGCCTTTGCCCTCCCATGAATAAGGAAGATAGTGAAGCTCTCTTTGTCTCCTTACTTGATCGGTTCTAGGTCTCGAAGAGTGATTGGTAGATCACTATTGTAGGAGTACTGATGTAAGAATTCCCTGCAAAGATCCTATCGGTTTATGACCTTTCGGGGTTGACAACATTGTACCACTTTATGACGTCTTTGTCAAATATTCATGGAAAGATGACATGGTATGTGTCCTTTGGTACATTTCATAAAGTCCTTGCCCCTACAAAGCTCCTTATGTGGTGATGAGGGTTTTCAATCCCGTAGAACTTGATATTAGGCATGGTGAATTTTAGGGGCAATTTCCCTTTAAGGATTGAAGTGAATCCCTAGGCTAAGTAGTAGTCATTGTTCATCGAATATTCATATAACAACTTCTCTATTCAATTTATTCGTGGATCACACCGAGGCTCGAGTTCAAGTTTTTCTCCTTTCTCGCTTGGTTAGCATTCTTATTGAGGGTTTGGAGGATAAGATCAAGGGTTTTTGACATGGACTTAATCTTTTATCCTAGGCCTCAATTTTAGCTTTTATTTTGGCAGCCCATTCTTTGAACAAGGTCATGATGGGGGACTAGCTTTGGTTTGTTGGCCATTTTGGAAGAGGGCTGCGCTTTGTCCTTGGGTGACGTATAGGCGCTACTAGTAAAGGTGTTGAATGTACTGGTGTGGTGCGTGTTGATGCGGGACGTATCGGCGTTGAACGTGCCGGTGTTGAAGTAGACCTCTTATTCCCTAGGTGTTTTGTGACAGGATTCCGGATTTTAGTAGGATTCCTTATCCTATGTCCCAAAAGAGTAGGTGCTCGAGACTAGTTGGTGGAAAATTTTAGGGAAGATGGAGCTTATGTGCTTGACCCGAGAACACAACTAACCCCTAAGAAAAGTAAACAATATGTTCTTATATTTGGATGCACATAAAAATGCGGACCGACTAAAAATGCAAAAGGATGATACTCAAGTATGAATAGAAAAATGAACCCAAGAGGAAATGATGCACCAATGATTTTGTTTGACTAATGGATTCACCTAAATTCGGATGAATTTAAATTGGCTAATGCAAAAAAAAAAAAAAAAGGAGACTCACCTAATTGAGTGAAGACTCGAGACACTGCTCAATATTCCTCCGAGTCATGCAAAAGGAATCAGGTATAACGATTCTATACATGTAGAGTTTTGATTCCAAGGCATTCTCTGTGTCTTAGAAACTTACTTGAGTAAAATAGTATTTTCTCTAAGTGTTTCGGCCCTCACTTATCTCTTTTATCGCTTTTCGGTTAGCGACTCGAAAAGCTGGTTCTTTATTCCGAGTCCACTCTCACTCGGATTAATCACATTTTGAATATACCGAGTATTCCGCCGTTGCTCACTCGGAATCTAACTTATGGTTATCTATTCTATCGTTTGCATAGTCGGCATTCGTAGTTTATTTCATGCTTAGTCTATATCAAGCTTTTCCCACTCGATATTCGTTATAGAACTTGATTCTTCGCATAAGACTAAGTCGGATGGAATTCGAGTATCATGGAGATTAGACTCGGAAAATTCCATTTCTTTTCGACTCGGATAATCAATTGCGTAATTATCATAATTATTTTATTATCCGTGTCTAACCTTGGACCAAAGTATTTTATACTTTGAGAACCAGAAGGTGTTTTACTTTTGTAGGTTATTCAATCGAGGATATCTTTTCAAACTACAAAAGCAGACGGCTCGAACGTCAAATCACCGGCGAGATATGGCTTTTCACCTCCCTTGCTTTAGTCCCGGAAGATTGTGTCGAAGTCGCTGCGCTTCCATATCCGGAAAACCGGAACGCTAAGCCTAACGGTGGTTTCCACCTCATTTTTCAAGACACAACCGATGGTTTTGGGACTTCCAAGAGAGTTAAACCGTTGTCCAACGTCCATATTTCAACGGATACTTTCGAGTGACGCAGAAAGCCATTATCAACGGTCACGAAGACTCTCGGTCAGCGAGATGAAGATAACGGCTACTCGCTTGGTTATCTATAAATAGAAGCCACTTCACAAGACTTGGAGGTTGCCGAACATATTGTTTATACACATACTTGCTCAAAGTTATTGTATTTACTTTCAATCTTCAACTTACAACTTCCATTCCGTAATTCATTACTCTCCGAGTTGTAAGGTCTTGTACTTAGTTACAAACTCTTCTTACATTCTTTGTAAGGTCCCTTGACTAAGTCTGTAAAGGTTAACTCAGCTTAGTTGTCCCTAGCTGTAAGGGTTATCTCGGTTAGGAAGTACTAGATCGGATAAGGTAACTTCGAGTCTAGGAAAACTTGTATAGAGTTGTCCAAGGGAGCAACTCGGATTCGATCGATTCACGGTATTTTGTGGCCTCAAAATAGTGGATTTGACTTCGTGTCCGGATTGACACGGGCCGTGGTTTTCTGCCCGGGAGGGTTTCCACGTAAAATCTCCGTGTTCTCTTTCCGAGTTCATTCTAGACTCGGACATGCCCTAACTCGCTCTTGTTTCTTCGATTCATTGTTTTCCGAGTCCAATCTTTTCGACCTCGTGTTTAGACTCGAAATTGTCTTTGCCTCTTTTTCGTCAAAAAGAGTGTGTTTTCGAGAAGAATTTTCTATCACCCTATTCACCCCCTCTAGGGTGACTCGGACTCTCCCCGAGCAAACCTTCATTGAGATGCATTTAATTTTGGTTAATGCCAAAAAAATGGACTCACCTAATTGAGATGCATTTAATTTGTGTTAATGCAAAACTCACCTAATTAAGATTAATTTAATTTTGGTTAATACAAAAAAAATGGATTCACCTAATTGAGATGAATTTAATTTTGGCTAATGTGAAAATTGACTCACCTAATTAAGACGAATTTACTTTTGGTTATGAAAAATGGACTCACCAAATTGAGAAGAATTTACTTTTGGCTAATGCACAAATGGACTTACCTTAACCGAGATGAATTTAAATTGGCTAAATGTGACAAAATAAAAAATGCAATTATATGGAGAAAAATGTAGAAAAGAAGACTTGCACCTATAACCTATTGGAGCACAGTAATGGGTTAATGAAAAGACCCAACCCAAGGGACGAACAGGCAGCTCGACGACTATGGCCTATTTTGGATTTCTTTTGAACCAAGATTAAAAAGAATTGGATTGACTCGAAAAATGTAATTAATGGACCGAACTTAAAGGGAGAGAAAAAAATTTTACTTTTGGCTAAAATGTATAAAAATGGACTAACTCAAGAAGGTTTATTATTATTTTTTAGTTTTGCACCCAAAGCAAGAATTAGTTAATGAACCTCACTAAATTGCTCAAGACTCGAGAAAGTGGATTAAATAACAAAAGCAACCACATACGTTCAAGCATGCAAATGAAGCTCCAACCTAAACCACAAAGGTTTTATGGTTCACAAGGTAATTCTAAGTCGGATAAACATGATGACTCGATAATTTAAAAATTTTATTCCCTATGCGATTCATAATGGGACCTGGATTATTAGTGCCTCTCAATCAAAAGATCAAGAGAGTTTGCTATGAGCGGAGAGTAATCACACCTCGGTGTTAAGTCGAGTAGACTCACTAAGGTAATGATTCGACGTCATCGAAAAAGGTTCTTAAGGGTTAAAGCCTATAGGTCCAAAAAAGAGCAACTATATTCAAGGTGGCCTAAAAGAATGCAAACGCAATAAAAACTTACAAATTCAACTTTTGAATCTCACTCTGTTAATAATTCCTCCAACTCATGAATGCTAATATTTCTTGGCTTTGGTTTTTAATTGGTTTTAGATGACAATTGACTCATTAATTTATTGTTTTGGAGTTGTAGGTTTACTCATGAACCAAGGGGCTGTTTATTAGTTTATTTAATTAAAAATTATAAAATTATCTTCTTCCTCCATAAATTAAATATGTGGTATAACAGTTCAACAAACGAATAGTGAAAACTTAGTTTTATTTGAATGATTATTCATTTGTTGAAGTGTCATACACTCCTGAAATTTTTTTCAATTATGACATTAACTTCTTGATCGTGAATTGTATGCTATTGGTTAAAAATTCTCTAACAAGAGTCTCCTTCTTTTTCCATGTCATCATCATCTTTTTTTTTTGGCCTACACTTTGCAAGTACAACTGAATTGGAAGTAATCCTTTTTGGAATATTGTATACTGTGTTTTGGAGTTAAAGACTTCAATTCTACAGACTAAGTAACGTAACGCAAAGTTGAGTTAATGGCAACCCACTTTAGTTAGGACACCTTAATGGAGAATAATATGAAAATATAGTTTTAGGTTGTGTATAATGACTTATTCTCTTATACTTGTTGTTGCTGCTTTATTTAGATGAGTAACAAAAAAGATTAAGGAGATGTTGAAAATATGGGAAGCATTTTGGCCAAGAGATATCGTGGACATTTTTTGCGATTTATGTATCAAACAAATTGAATTAGGAAATCGTCCAAATACTTACATTAGTAAAGGAGTTTGGGACAAGAGGATTCCTGAATTCAATTCCTTATTTAATGTAAGATATATGAATATATTTATTTAAAAAACAATTGAGATCAACTTAAAGGAGAGTACAAATTGTGCAAAGATTTTAAAAGAGGTTCGATTGGTCTTGAATGGAACCTTATTAAAAGGACTCGTTGAATTAATCGAAGAATAGTGGAAGGCAAGACTTGAGGTTTATAGCAACATCTGATAACTAAAATATATTAGCTTAATTAATTAGTTATATATATATATATATATATATATATATATATATATATATATATATATATATATATATTCTCATGAGTCATGACTCCTTTCTTTTGTTTTTCTAACTCTAGATAGTTCCAAAGGTTAAGAAATTTAAGATTTAAGGAATTGATCTTGATTTAGAAATAAAGTTTGATAAAATGTTTTCAACTATATAGTTCTTGAGCTCAACAATGTTTTGACACTTGCATCAAGTATACCTCCCGATAACAAGTAACCAAACAATAGCAAATCTTGAATCTGATGAAGAACCCGGTGATAACAATGCAAATGGTTTAGAAAGTATAAATCTAAATTAAGGTTCTTCACCCAATCTTACTTCTACAACATTACAACCACCATCTACTAAACCGACACAAGTTACTCAAGGTGGTAAACAAAAAATAAGAATGACTGTAGAGAATGGACAAGTACAAGGCAAAAAGTGGTAGGATCTTCAAAGTTATTAGGACGAATTGATCGCTTTTGTGAAGTAATAGAAAGTAGGAATACCTCACGTGAGCGAGATTTGGCTTGTTGTAGTATGCCCGAAGTGCTTGAAATATTATATTGAATGTCCGATTTAGGGCAAGGTTGAAAGCTTTATTTTTTGCTATGTCGAACACCTTCATAGTGAAAGAAAAGAGATAGGCACTTGCATCCTTAAAACCTCATTTACGACTTCAATGATTTAAACTTGAGACAACTGCCGCTATTTTCAATTCGATTAAAGAAAAATATATTAAAAAATATTTTTATTATGTGTGTTTTTTTTCCTATTTTCTTCTTTTTAGAATGAATAATAGTAGTAATTCACCTTTTGCTTAATAGATGTTTTTAACATTAGAATAGTTATCTTGTTTTATATATTTATTTGTGTGTTTGAAACTATTAAAATCCTTATATTTGGAACAATGATTATATATATGAAGATTTTCATTTTTTATTATTATTATAAGTTACTTTTATTTATAGAATGATAAAGATTTGTTTGGTTTATTCTTATGTTTTCAGGTTCTAAGTAATGGATGAAGATAACTCTAACGATTACGATGGTTACTCGTTGCATAGATATATACTATGAGAAGTACATACATAAGGAGCCGTGTATGACTTCTTAATATAGATGATTACAATACACGATGTTATAATGCCTTTAGAATGAGGAAAGGTACATTCTATACTATAGAAACAAAATGCGAGACTTAAAAGAAGGAGGAGAACTACAACAACAACCGAGATTTTAGGACTATTTTTAGATACATTGGCACATGATAATAGTAATAGAGATACGGAAGAAAAATATCAACACTCATAAGTGTAGACACCTAAAACGTGTCGTCCCTTATCTCTTTTATTTCTATAGTTTATATTGTTGGTCCGATGATGAAATCCCGAGTCCTGTTTAAGGATTTGGATCATGGATGGAGTGTGATTCGTGTGATGGAAAAGCCAGTAAACCATAAAAACCCCGAGCACTAAATAAATAGCCTTTTGCCTTGGGTTGGTCCAAAAATCAATTTTCTTTCGGACGGTCCAAGCCCAGGTCAAACCTCCGGAGTCAACAAAAGTCCAAGTGCCGCGTGCACGGGAGATTCTAGGCTCGACACATCACGTTTGACTTTTGTCCAACCCGGACATGGAGATGAAGACATCAAGACGACGTTAGGTGCCGTGTTTCATGATCACAAGCATCAAAACGCTGCATTTAGCTCCAAGATAGTCCGCCCGAGACACGGAGCTTACCCTTCAAAACAATGTCATGGCCGACGCCCCAACCTGGTTTGTTTTTCCTTGAAATGCCTTTTTCTCGAAGAATCCCGTTGTAGCATGGAAAAGCGCAAGACTCCAAAACGATGCCGTATGGCTAGTGCCCCTACCTTCGGGATCCGGTTCTATCCGGTTTTATCCTCTCATTTTCTAGACCGGTTTTTTAGTCTGCTCTGGTTCGGTTTGGACGGCAGATTGATTGCAAACAAGTAAGGTCATTTCGTAACCTAACCTCTCCCTATTAAAGACTCAACTATAACTCTCTATCTCTCTATGGTTTTCATTTCAAGTCACTTTAAGCATTAAGAAGCCCATCTTTAAGTTTTCAATTATGTCTAACCCACTCGAAACCATCTACTGGGTATAAAGCATTTAACCGTGTTTCGACTCACTCGAGCACAACTCAAAACAATGACATGAGTCAATGATTTCACAAACACTTCATATTCTAAGTATTCACTTAGTGCTCAAACTAAAAATGAACGTTAATTCTCTTTTCCAAGTTAGTTTATTGAATGAAATTATTTACTTGATCAAGTTTATGCATTCTGATTGTTCATTCTTATTAGACTCGGAAAATTCATTTATTTAGGTCTGAAGATAATTAAGTGCTTAATTACTTTGAATTAATTATTATCTTTATCTAATCTTTGACCAAAGTATTTTTATACTTTGAGTACCAATTTGATTTGCTTTTGTAAGTTGAATAAAGTATTTTAATCTTATTTTGAAAATAAAAAGCAACATGTTTCTAGCCATTAAACACCAAGCAAACAAAAAAGTAACATTTCCGGACAAGGCTCGGACACCGTGTCACGGTTGTTTGTTTCCAAATCCGATAAATATCAACTTTGATTCTAATAGTTGTTTCCACCCTGGATTTCAGTCACAACCAGTGGGATGGATCATTTTTGAGCCAAGGACCACCGCAAAACGTTCACATTGCAACGGATCCTTATCCGAGTGACTCAAACTAGCCGTTACAACGGCTATTGAAGCTCACCAGTCTAGAACAAGTCTCAATGTCTACTCGCCCTACTCTGTATAAATAGAAGCCTCTCTACAAGACTTGAAGATTGCTGAACACATTTGCAAAACACTTACTCAGTGCATTCTTACTCAATCTTCATATTACAACTCCAATTCTTAAGTTTCTACTTTCCGAGTAGTAAAGAGAAAGTCTTGTAATCACTTTTACATCTTCAATTCTCTCTTAAGTCCCTTGACCGAGCTATAAGGGTTAACTCAGCTTAATTATACCTAACTCGTAAAGGTTACCTCGGTTAGGAAGTACTAGATCAAATATAGGAATTTTTGAACTTAGGAAAAACTTATATGTGAATTATCTAAGGGAGCAATTATGTAAAGAGAGTCAGTCCTTGTATTTTGTGGATTCAAAATAGTGGATTTGACTTGGTGTTTGGATTAGCACTGCCCGTGGTTTTATGTCCTAGGAGGGTTTCCACGTATTTCTGCATTTTACTTGTCTCCGAGTTCATTCTAGACTCATAATTATTTTCTAAGTGTTTGTTGGGCGAGTTCTTTGTTATTTCACAAAAATCTTCCGTCACCCTATTCACCCCCTTCTAGGGTAACTTAAACTCTCTAAGAGCAAAACTTTAATTGGTATCGAGCCTAGCCTTCCAAAAGGATCTCAAAATCAAAAGGTCTAAAGATCATATGGCTCGTAACAGTGGAGATTTTGATGAAGGAAGATCTTTCACTAGACCACCTAAGTTCAAGGTTCAAACTTTGCACACTAGAAGAAGATAATGGAATGCTTCATCTAGGACTC
Organism: Talinum fruticosum; assembly: GCA_021018815.1. Lineage (NCBI taxonomy): Eukaryota > Viridiplantae > Streptophyta > Magnoliopsida > Caryophyllales > Talinaceae > Talinum > Talinum fruticosum. Next base: position 1,546,352 of record JAITYX010000097.1, on the reverse strand, counting down.
GTGATGAGGATGTTTGGAATATCATCCAACATGAAAACTACACTCCTATGAAGATGGATGGAACAAGAGTCGTACTCAAGGAGAAGTCGAGTACATCACTATAGAGAATGAAAAATACAAGAAGAACTACAAAGCCATGAACACTCTAATGTGCACAATCAACTTAGAAGAATACAACAAGTGTGTCTTCATGTGACACGACTAAAGAAGTGTGGGATACCTTGGTCAACACCTATGAAGGATCCAATAAGGTGAAACAGGCTAAGATAAGTCAATTCCTTCATAGATATGAAATGTTCAATATGGAGCTTGAGGACAACATGTAAGACCCATAATTTTGGGGTTAGGTGGTCTTACGAGTTAGAGCTAATTATTTAGCCTTGGTTAAATAGAGTAGGTCGAGAGACCAAGTTATACGTGGTTGGATACACGTAAATTTATTTGAGCGAATTATTATTAGTCCGCGTAACTCTTATTAGTGAAGCGTATTAATCGGAGACCGCAAATGTTACGCACGTGGGTTTAATTATATTGAGGATGAAAAAAAAAGAAAATGGAAAAGGGGATTAGTATGGGAGAAGCGAGTGCTGGCTTCACTCGGTGATAGCCACCGAAAGGAAAGAAAGAAGGGGCGGGGACCGAACGAAGCGAGAGCAAACAAAACAGGGGAGGGGAGAGGACCACCAAACGGAAGAGAGAGAGGGGGAGGCGAGCGCGCGGCGAAGGAGACCGCAAGGACGGGCGACCACCGCGGGACCGAAGGCGACAGATCGGCGACGCGAGCAGACGCGAGCAAAGGGAAAAGAAGGCGAGAGAACAGAGCAGAGAAAGAGAGTGGGTGCGCGAGCGAGGGGCGGCAGAGGCCAGCGCTCGAACGGCGAACGAAGGTGAGACGATCGGCCCGCGAGGGACGGCCGAGGCTGAAGGAGAGGGCGAACCGAGGCTAGGGAAAGAGAAGCGGACGCGAGGGCCGAGGGAAGCAGCCGGTGAGCGCGCGACCGTGACCGGCGATGGCGTCGAGCGTAGAGGAGGGCGGCGGAAACCGAGGCTAGCAGCAGGGAAAGAGGAACGAAAGGAGGAACGAAAGGAGGAACCGAACCGGGAGAGCTCGAGTCTCAGAGAAACCAACAAACCTTCAATCCCCGAATCGAGGTGGGTAGTCTTATACTCTAAACTATTATTAGATTAGAAACCCAAATGAATTTCTTGTGAATATCGAATGTCCGTTATATTGTGAATATTGGAGGTTTCGTTGGGAATACGGAATGATTGTACCGTAGGAACATTGTTGAAGTTTCAAGTAGCGATTAAAGACAAAGAAACTGCGATCCGATCCGGTTGCGAATTGCTTAAAGATTACTTGAGTTTACGATGTAGGGGGAAGATAACTCGCTAACATTGGGAAATTACGAGTTGACGAGAAAAGGAGAATATGAGTTTATATTGATTGGTACACAATTGAGGAACTAGAGTAGAAAGCAAGTGGTTGGGTTAAATTGAATTGGAGATGTGCCTGAGTCCGTGAGATTGAACTAGACTTGAAGGTAAGCGAAGCTAACCGAATTGAGTGATGAGAAGTGATTAAGAGTTATACAACTAAGGATGGACGAATAAGAGTCGGTTAATAAGGAAAGAAACATATAATGGGAGTTTGAGGCAGGGAAACAACGAGCGGGGAATTGTAAGGTTAAGTGGAGTTTAGAATGTATCTAAGCCTTAAGATGAAATTAAGTTGGAAGATGAACCTAACAAGAGGAATTTAAGTGATAAAGTGAGAATAGGAGTCATATGGCCGAGTATGAGCAAAGGAAGTTGATTTATAAAGTGGAGACCTCGAATGAAGAATTGAAGCAAAGACAGGGAGTTGTGAGAAGTTGAGACATAAGCAAACGAAGTGAATTGATTGAGTAGGGACATGGAATAAGAAATTGAAATAAAGACAGAGAATTGTGAGAAGTTGGGGCGCTGAATTAGGTAATATCCGCTTGTGGTTATTGTGGCTCGAAAAATGGAAACTAATCGTACTAGAGTGATGGATTGAGAAATGTATAGTTGGAAAGAGTTGAGAATGATTGCTTGCATTGAATGGTGATTATTCGTGCTATGTGATTTCTTTACGTGATGCTCAAAAGTAGTTTTGAAAGGTGTTTTGTATTTTACATGAAATGATCCTCGAATACAACTTCTTGTGAATTGCCTTTCAAACGTGAATGTGTTTTAAAGAAGTGAATCTTGTTTGAGAAAGTGAATCGGATTTGAGAAAGTGAATTTAGAAGGGTGACATGTGTGTCATGCCTTCTACGATGAGAAATTGATTGAGATCTTGGTAAGAAACCAAGTTTGATAAGTGATTGTGATCACTTCGATTGAAATGAATTATGGGCTAGATTGTTTAGACCAGAGGAAGGAGGTGGTCGTGCGTATCGGGCCACGGGGTCTCGATATGCGTATCAGGATGCCCATCAACCGGAGAGGTTGATTCTTTCCTGACGAGGAAAGCGGAGCCTTCCAGGTATTTAACTAGAGAGAGGTCCCGGAACTCGAGTCGGGGTAGCGCCCGAGAACCGCTCGGTGCTAGTTCAATCGCCGTAAGCCCCGAAAGAATTTTCGAAAGTATTTGAAAGAAAGTGTAGATGATTCCACCTTGTCTAATGTGATTCCATACCTAAAATGATTGCAAATCGTGCTTCCAAATGATTTAAGTGTTATGAGCTTAATGTTGCGAATGATTTCAAGAGATTTTATTGAAAAGGATATAGATTTGTATTATATTATTACGCTTTCGCTGATTTCATTATTATGAGTATTATGTCTAAAGAATTTCCATTTTAAGGGTTTAAGACTCCGGTGAGCCCGTTGATTATTGCTCACCCCCACAAATTGCCCCGTCCCCACCCAGTGTTGCAGGTACACTTTCGAAGCATAATCTACACTTAACACGCTTCGGACTCCTGCTAATTGTTGACGGTTGAAGAGACCCAAGTGGCTGTCATGCATTGTTTATTTCTAAATGATTATACTTGTAATTTAGTGCATATAGTTGTACCAAATGTATAGTAACCAGTTAGATTGTTTTAAGTTGTACCGCATGATTGGTTGAACTCCGGTGTGTGGCCGTTGAGTTGTATACTCCGAGCGTGTGGCTCGTCGAGTTTTATTATACTTTTATGCAAGATTTTAAGGCTTTGAGCCTATGGGTTAGTCCATGTTACAAACAGAACTCTGCCGAAATTTTCAGAGAATCTCGATTCTTTTAGGAAAACCACCAGTATTACTTCTAAGTTGAGTTTAGACAGCCAAACCAACACCGAAAGAGCCTTGGGAGTTCCTTTAAGGAACTCGGCAATGTAATACTCCCGGGGGTGTTTGGGGGTGTTACACAACATCACTCATATGTACATTCGGTTTACTAAGATTGTCAACAATCTTAAGTCTCTTGGTAGGAAGATGTCTCATAAAGAAATTGTGAGAAAAATCCTAAGGAGTCTACGCAAGAGAAGATGGGGTCCTAAGATGACATCAATTGAAGAAGCTCAAGATCTATCTAAGCTGAAACCGGATGAGCTTATTGGGAAGCTACTTACTCATGAGCAGCACCTAGAAGAAGAGGAAGCTAAGGTCAACACCAAAAGGAACATTGCATCGAAGGCCTTAGAAGACAGAGGACAAAGTCCGAGCTCCTCGGATTCTAAAGAAGATCCCATGGCCCTCATTGCTCGAGGCTTCAAGAAGATGAGGAAGTAAAAAAGTGGCAAAAGAGGCCAAAACAGGAGTTCTACAAGAATGACAAGAAAGGTAAATACTCATCTTCTTCCAATTTGTCTTTAACCAAGAACTCAGGTCGTTCCGAGTGTGGCGAGCAAGGAGCACATAGTCAAGGACTGTCGAAAGAGAAAGAAAGACAAAAGGAAGAAAAAGGCTATGGTGGCTACTTGGAGTGATGATGACCGAGAGAAAGATGATGACTTAAAGTGTCTAATGGCATTAACGGACTCGGAAGCTGGATCTAAGTTAGACAGTGATGATTCAAATGCTCGAGGAAACAAACCCTTAGGAGGTTACTTAGAAACGAAAGGGTCATTGTTACTTAGACAGGTGGATGCTCACACCATATGTTTGGAGACTCAAGACTCTTTTTAGAATTAGAAGACATGAAAAGAGGAAAAGTCATATTTGGAGATAACAGACAAATGCAAGATAATTAGAATTGGAAGAATTGGTCAAGGAGATAATTTAGTCGATCCACTCTAACTTGTCAAAGGGCTCAAGTATAATCTTCCGAGCATCTCTCGGTTATGTGACAAAGATTAAGAGGTAAGATTCACTCGGACCAACCGCTTCATTTCCGATGTAGTCACCAAAGAAACAAAGCTCTCGGGTTTGAGGTCGGGTAATACTTACACCATTCCTCTTTCGATTCTAGTCAAGATTTATCATATTTAAAAGCATCTTTGAATGATGATTTATGGACATGACATCTTAGACTAGGCCATATCAGCATGCATGCCATTAAGAAGCTTGCATCTTATAGATTAGTTAAAGGTTTACCTAACTGTGCATTTAAGAAAGATAAAATCCGTAAGGCATGCACAAAAGGAAAGCAAGTAAGATCATCTTTCAAACCACTCAAGATTGTATCTACATCCGAATTGCTTGAATTAATTCATATGGATTTGTGTTGTGAAATTCCTGTGAAAATCCTAGTAGGTAAATCATATGTACTAGTTATTATTGATGATAACTCACGATTTACTCGGGTGCGTTTTCGAAGAACAAGAATGAAGCCTTCAAAGACTTCACTAAGATCTACAGGAAAATTCAAGTGGAGTCCGAGTCTCGGATCGGGAGAATTCGAACCGACTATGGAAGAGATTTTAATTCCTCGGAATTTGACGACTTCGTGACAAGAATGGTATCTTTCACAACTTCTCAGCACCAAGAACTCCTCAACGGAATGGAGTAATGGAGAGAAAGAACATAACTATTAAAGAAATAAGAAAGACAATGATGATTGAAAATGATCTACCTTACTATTTTTGGGTTGGGGCGATCAACACAACAAATTATACACTCAACAGATGCCTCATCGGACCTATTCTCAAAGGAAACACTCTATGAGCTATATAAGGGAAAGAGCCCAACATCTCCTACTTCAAACCATTTAGATGTAAATTCTATATGCATAACAATGGTAAAGAGCATCTCACTAAGTTTGATGCACCGTCGATGAAGGTATATTTCTAAGTTACTCATCTCATAGTAAAGTTTATAGAATTTTTAAGAAGAAAACTACCAAAGTGGAAGAAAGTATCCACGTTGTCTTTGATGAGATTGATCATGAAAGGACAAATGAATCCACTTTCTCGGATCTCAAGCTCAACCGAGATAAAGATGATATAGCTGAAGCCGAGCTCATAATGAATCAAAACAAAGGAATTGAGGCAACTCAAAATGAGCCAACTCGGAATGAGGTGATTCAGAATAAGCCGTTTAAGAGCCAGCTCGGACTACTCGAAGGACAAGCTAATGTAGAAGTTCAGCAAAAGCAACCAACCGAAGATCATACCATTCAACCAATAAAGTTGGTAAATCGGAGGACAGGTAGAGCTTTCAAATATACATCTAGTCACCCACCCGAGTATATCTTTTCGATATCAATAGTGGGGTAAGAACTCATTCTTATTTACAAAATCTATTTGCATTTTCAGCATTCATTTCATTAATTGAACCTAAAAATGTACTAGAAGCTCTACTTGAACCTAAATGGGGAAAGACCATGCTAGAAGAATTAACTCAATTTGAAAGAAACCAAGTCTGGACTCTAACCAAACGATCATTTAACCACCCAATAATAGGAACCAAATGGGTTTTCAAGAACAAACTGGATGAGGGAGGGTTGGTAGTCATAAATAAGGCCAAATTAGTTGCTCAGGGATATAACCAAGAAGAGGGAATTGATTGTGGGGAAACCTCTTCACTTGTTACTAGGATTAAGGCAATCAGAATTCTCTTAGCATTTGGATCAAGCATGAACATTAAGCTTTATCAAATGGATGTTAAGTGTGCATTTCTTAATGGTTATATTCAAGAAAAAATTTATGTTGAACAACCCCTAGATTTGAAAACTTTTAATTTCCAAATCATGTTTTCAAATTGCAAAAAAACTTTGTATTGTTTGAAACAAGCTCCCAGAGCTTAGTATGAAAGACTAAGTAATTTCTTGGTTGTAAATGACTTCAAAAGAGGTCTTATTGAAAAACTCTTTTACAAAAGCCAAGAGGAATGATTTTCTTATCATTTAGATTTATGTTGATTACTTTATATTTGGAGCTATTAATGAAACTCTATGCCAAGAGTTTTCCGAGTTAATGAGATGAAAGTTTGCTCTCGGAGAGACCGAGTCACCCTAGAGGGGGTGAATAGGGTGATGGAAGATTTTTCAAGTAAATCAAACTCTTTCGCACGTAAGACCAAACGAACTGGATTCTAAATCCACAATAGGGTCGAAAAGTAAGAACTCGGAATGTAAATTCGGATAGAATCGAAGAGATAGGACAGTCCGAGTCTAGAATGAACTCGGAAAGTAAACACATAGAAATTACGTGGAAACCCTCCTGGAGCAGAAAACCATGAACCATGCTAATCCAAGCACGAAGTCAAATCCACTATTTTGAGTCCACAAAATACCGTGAACTTTACTCAACCCGAGTTGCTCCCTTAGACAACTCTTACAAGATTTTCCTAGACTCGAAGTTCCCTTATCTCGATCTAGTACTTCCTAGCTGAGAAAACCCTTACAGCTTAGTCAAGGGACCCTTACTCGAAAGTAAGAAGAGAGTGTTTGTAACTAAGTACAAGACCTTACAACTCGAATAATATGAATTACGGAATAAGAGTTGTAAGTTTGAAGACTAAGAATGAATACAATGACTTTTCTCAAGTACGTGTATTAACAATATGTTCGGCTCTCGTGTCCGTGTCTTCAAGTCTTGTAAGATGGCTTCTTTTATAGATGACCAGGCAAAGTAGCCGTTATGTCCATGTTCTAGCTAGAAGTCCTTTGTGACCGTTCTAGAGGGATATTCTAAGTTACTTAGAGAAATATCCGTTGACAAATGAACGTTGAAACAACGGTCCAATGACTTCTTGGGAAAGCCCAAAACCACTAGCGAGTGTCCGAAAATGTAGGGTGGAAACTACCGTTCGAGTATGGCGTTTCGGTTTCCCATTTACGGAAACCGATAATTCGACACCGATTGCTTGGAGTGGTTAGAAGAGGAAAGGGCTCCTTTCGACTGGTGATTTGATGTGTGAAGCCGGTTGCTTTGCAGCTCAAAAGCATGATTGCCTCGATTCAATAATCTACAAAAGCAAATCAATTTTGGTTCTCAAAGTATAAAGTACTTTGGTCCAAGGTTAGATGCGAGATAATATAATAGATGAAATATTCAAGCAATTAATTATCCGGGTCATAAACGAGAAGGAATTTTCCGAGTCTAATATCCTTATAACTCAAATTCCATCTCGGATAGTCTAGGACACAATCAAGTCGGATAAGGATTATCGAGTAAGCGGACTTGATCTAGACTAAGCTATGCGACTACATAATCTGTCCCGGAATAATATGACTCTTGAATAATAGGGTCGGACACAAGTTTGATATATGCAATACGTCCGAGTGATGTGTGTGACTCGGAACATAAGTGTGTAATCCGAGTCGATCGGAGATAAGCGAGAATAATATTACAACACTCGGAGTAAAGGTTCTATCACTTAGAAAAGATTCTAAGATGCATGGAATGTCCTGAAATCAAAACCTTATTAGAGAGACTCTTTAATCCCGATTCCTAGAAGGAACTCGAAATGACTACAAAAGAGTCCGAGTCCACAATCTCTATTAACAGTCTAACTCGGAAATAACTATGCGGAAGGGTCCGAGTCTTCAATCTCCCCTTTTTGATGAAATGCATTGCATACTTAGATGTAAGCCATTCCATACTTAGACAAACTTGGGCGAAAATTTTTGTAAGTGAACTTATACCAAAAGTACAGACTTGCTCGAAAGAAACGATTCACAGAGCAATAAGTCATGTATCAAAGCAATAAGTTATGTAAGCATGTAAGCACAAAAATAATGCATACCGAGGTATTGAGAATGAAACAAACAGAGATTGCATTAGTTCACCTAAAAATTACAAAGAGTTAGAGAAAGACTCCCCTAAATAAGATATCTAATTCTTCTCCCCATATACATCTAATTCTTCTCCCCCTTGCCTTTCAGTAAAAACGAGAGAATGGGAAGAGAAATTACAAGATGTCCGGACAAAAAGATAAATAAAAGAGAAGAATCGGCGGATTGTGGAATTGTGACACATTGTATGGTGTCCGCCAAAAATAAATAGAATTAGGGAGGGGAAGGGTGTGTCCGGGTTGATGATGAAGAACGAGAAGTGCGCTGCGCTGATAAGATCTTGGCGATGTGCTTGAGCGAGGCGGAGGAAGAGCGGGGATCTCCGGCTCGCTCCGAGTGGGCGACCCGTAACGAGTTCGTCCGGAGGCTCTTCCGGAGGAGCGTCCTCGGATTTGCCGATTGTCGACTTTCCTTGGTCAGCAAGTTCTTTCGACCCACTCGGACCACCTGTCCGAGTTGATCGGTTCGGTTGAGCTTGAGGAGCACTCGGACCTTCTCCTTGTCCTTCCTTATCTTCCCGAGCTTCGAGCTCACCAGGCTCGAAGTAATCGCATCAGCCGCAGCTTGCTTCTTCGTCCCCTTCATCTTCTCCTCTTTCGGAGGAAGATCCCGCCGGCTCGAGGATTCCTCAACGAGTATCCGAGTCTGCTGCTGGATCCTGAGCCGCTTTGGAGCGGCGCTCTTGGAGGAGTTCAATCAGCTCCCTCTGTTCCTTTACTAGAGCCTTCATCTCGAGAAGCACGTCTTGTTGCTCTCGGATTTGAGATTGGGCTATTTTCTCGGTTAATGGTCATGGATTGATAGACGAGTCTTAAATGACCGGAGGAGTCCCCGAAAGTCTTGGGATACAGAGTTGATTTTGTCCATGAAAACATTGGACGAGAATGGTCGAAAGAGCCTTGGAGGGGCTCGAAGTGGATGCACCACTGTGTGGGGCAGGAAGAGAAAGAAGAGTGCCTTTCCGAGTCGAAGGTGGGGAAGGCTTCCTCGGTTCTAAGTTATGCACCCAGCACACCGTGGTCGGGTTCACGGTACCCATACCCCGAAGTTCCTTTCTCCCTACCACAATCGCAGCCTTACGAGACTGCGTTCGGGTCCGAGGGAAGGGGTATGTGGAAATGCTTGAAAAGAAAAGTAAGAAGAGCACCAAAAGGAAGAGGAGTGTTCTTCTTGTTTTGGAGTTAAGTCGGCACAACGGCCATTTGCTCAATTATTGAAGGGAAGAGGTCTACTTCATAGGCCTTAAGAATATCAAAAATAGCTTTTAAATGGTTGAAGTTGGGGTTCTCCTTACTGGAATGCTCGAGAGAAGAAGGTTCTCATCAGCAGAAAACACGAAGCTTGGCTTCGACTTGAGTTGAGTCACCGAAAAGTTCTTTCGGACTCGAGAAACTCTTTGGCATAATTTTCAAAGAAGTCATCACCGACTTCGATGAAAGGAATGTGATTGCTGTTCAAGAAAAGAGAGGTGACCTTGAACAAGCGGTGGACAAGGGAGGTGTTTATACGGACGTTTATGTCCGGAACTCGGAGGTAAGTATACCTTCGAGAGAAGGAGAGGTTGGCGTAGAACTCAGCAACAAGTTCGGGGTAAATGAACTCGCTGCGAGACGAGAAAGTTATATACGCCGGTGGTCCGAATATTTTTCAACCACGAAAATTTTGTGGTTGGGAAAAACTTATCATCCAGCAGCAAGATGCTTTGGGTGACAATGGGTTTTGAAGATGAACCGCCTTCATGGCTTTTTGTGCGGGGTTTCTTTGAAGAAGAGCCGAGAAAGTCGGGGTGAGAACCTCTCTTAGGCATTGTGAAGAAAAGAAAGAATGTGGTTGAAAGGATGAAGAAGAGAAAGAAATTCTCGGAGAGAAGAATGAACTTACGAGAGTGATGATCTCCTAACCGGCTTGAGAGCACGGGAAAGCGCGAAGATCACAAAGAGTAGGTTTTTGAGATTAAGTTTGCGAGGGTAACGAAATGAAGGGGCAAGAGTTCTATTAAATAGAAAATAACCGAACCTTCAAGTCCGTTCCGACCTAACTCCGTCAAGGATAACTTGTAACCGGTTTTGACAATTGTCTCTTTAACGGTTAGAACCCCGAGTGCTCCGTCTCTCAAACGGCTAGCGATCCTAATCGGTTGTCTAGGGAAAAAAAAATTTGAAAACACAATCCGAAATACTTCATTTATCTAGAGACTTCAGGAGGTTTTTGTTGTCTAATTTTCTCGACGTCCGAGTCTAACTCGACTCGGTTCCGAGTGACTTCAACTCGAAACTAAAAATAACTATCAGCACAAGTATCATGGAATCAACTGTACTAATGGTTATGAGATCTAAACCCATAGCACATAATCATGCAAAGAGATATAATCACAAAGAAAGCACATAATCATGCATTTAACATGCCAAGTTCATTCCTAATGAAACAAAACCGATCTTCACCAAGAGGCTTAGTAAAGATATCAGCTAATTGAAGATTAGTAGGAATGAATTCAAGCTTGATATCACCTTTCTCAAAATGGTCTCGTAGGAAGTGATATCCGACCTCAATATGTTTTGTCTTTGAGTGCTCGAACCGGATTTTTGGTGATGCTGATTGCACTTTAATTATCACACTTGATTGGAACCGATTTGAAGTCAAGTCCAAGATCTCTCAAGTGTTGCTTTATCCATAGAATTTGTGCACGGCATGCTCTGGCTGCAATATACTCAGCTTCGGCAGTTGATAGAGCAACAGAATTTTGCTTCTTTGAGTGCCGAGAAATTAGGGATTGACCCGAAACCGGCAAGCTCCGGATGTGCTCTTTCTATCAACTTTATATCCAGCGTAATCCGCATCCGAGTATCCAGTGAGGGTCGGTTCGAGTCGCTTGAGTACCAAAGACCTAAATTCCGAGTCACTGCAAGATATCTAAATATTCTCTTCACCGCAGTGAGATGTGATTCTTTGGGATTAGCTTGAAATCTTGCACATAAACACACATCGAACATTATATCCGGTCTCATCGGACGTGAGATACAGACAAAGATTCAATCATACCTCGATAGAGTTTTTGATCTATTGCTTTACCTTTATCATCCGAGTCTAGTTTCAAGCTACTACTCATGGGGATTGCTTGCATGCTTAGCATTCTCAAGTTTATACTTTTTCAAGCAACTCCTTGGTGTATTTAGACTGATGGAGATAGATTCTATCTTTGTCTTGCTTGATTTGTAAACCAAGGAAGAAGTTAAGTTCTCCCATCATGCTCATTTGAAATTCCTGTCTCATCAACTCGGAAAAGTCTCGACACGTGAATTTCATTAGTAGCTCCAAATATAATGTCATCAACGTATATCCGAGCAATAAGAAACTCTTTCCCCTTGGTTTTTATGAAGAGAGTCTTGTCAATCTGACCTGTTCTAAAATCATTTTGAACCAAGAAACCGCTCAATCTCTCATACCAAGCTCTAGGGGCTTGTTGAGACCATAAAGAGCCTTTTGGAGTTTGAAAACATGGTTTAGAAATTATGAGTTTTCAAATCCAGGGGTTGCTCGACATATACTTCCTCTTCAATAAAACCATTAAGAAAAGCACACTTAACATCCATTTGATATAATTTCATGTTCATGCTAGATGCAAGGGCTATGAGGATTCTAATGGCTTCAATTTGGGCAACAGGAGCAAAGGTTTCCCCACAATCAATCCCTTCTTCTTGATTGTAACCTTGCGCCACAAGTCTAGCCTTATTTCGACCACTACTCCACTCTCATCCAGTTTGTTTTTGAATACCCATTTGGTTCCTATAATTGGGTGGTTGGAAGGTCTCTTGGTCGAGTCCGGACTTGGTTTCTCTCGAATTGATTAAGTTCTTCTTGCATCGACTTTACCCACTCGGAGTTCTTCTAAGGCCTTTAATGCATTCTTAGGTTCGGTCAATGAAATGAATGCGGTGAATGCACATAAATTTTGAAGAGAAGAACGAGTTCTTACCCCACTTGTTGATGTCGGATAATATGTTCTCTAGTGGGTGACTAAAAGCATATTTGAATGCTTTACTCGTCCTCCGATTCACCAGATTTGCGAGCTGAGTTGGTTGAGCTTCGGAGGGTTGTTCCGAGTTAGCTTGTTCCTTATATTCGCTTCGCCATTTTGATCGGCTTCATTCCGAGTCGCCTCGTTCGATTCTCTTCGTTACGAGCCAGCTGAGTTTGAGTCTTTGTAAACTCGGTTTCATCATCTTCTTTGTTGAGCTTCAAATCCGAGTATGAAGACTCACTTGGTTTTTCCTGTTTAAGCTCATCAAACACAACGTGGATACTCTCTTCAACTTTGTTAGTTCTCTTATTAAAGATGCGATAAGCTTTGCTATCGGAGGAATAACCCGGAAAGATACCTTCATCCGATCTAGCATCAAACTTGGTCGAGTGATCCTTACCATTGTTGTGAACAAAGCACTTACATCCAAACGACTTGAAATATGAAATATTTGGTTTCTTCCCTTTGTAGAGCTCGTAGGGTGTTTTCTTCGAGAATGGGTCCGATGAGGCATCTATTCAACGTATAGTTGGGCTGTATTGATGGCCTCAGCCTAGAAATAGTAAGGAAGATCGTGTTCGATCATCATCGTCCTAGCTATTTCCTCAAGGGTCCTGTTCTTTCTCTCAACAACCCCATTTTGTGCTTTGGAGTTCTAGGTGCCGAAAAGTTGTGAGAGATACGACTTTGGTCGCAAAACTCCGAGAATTCCGAGTAATCGAACTCCCTTCTATGGTCGGTTTGAATCCTCTGGATTTGAGTCCGAGACTCAACTTGAATTTTTCTACGGATCTTGCTTGAACTCCTTGAATGCCTCATTCTTATGCTTAAGAAAACACACCCGGGTAAATCGTGAATAATCATCAATAATGACAAGCACGTAAGATTTACCTCCGAGGCTCTTCACAGGGATTTCACCATAGAGATCCATATGTAGCAATTCTAGCACCTTGGATGTGGAAACAGTCTTCGAGGATTTGAATGACGACCGACTTGTTTCCCTCGTGTGCATGCTTCACGGACTTTATCTTTAGTGAAGGCATAGTTTGGCAAGCCTCTAACTAAACCATGAGAGGACAATTTCTTAATTGTATGCATGCTAACATGGCCTAATCTACGATGCCATTGCCATTGAATCATCATGAATGGATGCTTTTAAACATGATAGATTCGACTTGGGGCAGAAAGAGGAATGATGTAGGTGTTACCCGATCTCTTACCCGAGAGCTTTATCTCTTTGGTGGTCTCATCGGAGATATAACACTTTGATTGAGTAAATCTTACCTCTTGACCTTTGTCACATAATTGGGAGATGCTTGAGCGAGTTGTATTTTAATTCCTTGACAAGGTAAACCGGGCTGACCAGATTGCTTTTTGTTCCAATCTTGCCAATCCCAATTATCCCGCCTTCGTTGTCATCCCCAAAGGTCACTTTTCCTCCCTTGTATTCCTCTAACTCGGAAAAGAGTCCTTGGTCACCTGACATGTGTCGTGAACACCCGTTGTCCAGTACCAATGCCCGTTTGATCTTTTACGAGTGACTTGCAAGACAGAGGCAAACTAACCCTTCTCACTTCCTCTAACAAACCCAGTAACACTCTTTACTCGTGGTCCCTTTCGAGGAATAAGGTGTTTCGAACCCGATTTGAATAATTTTGGGCGTAGCTCGATTCCGAGTCTTTTGCTTAGAGAACCGAGTCTATGTCTCCTTTCTCTTAAAGGGTTTTCTTTTTGAAATAGAAGGAGGTGGTTTTTTCTTGAAGGTTGGTCTAGGCATGGTCCTTCGATTATTTGAGTGAATGGGACCGTGCTCGGTCTTTTAAACTTTACAGTTCTTGTATCCTTCTTGAAAAGGTCCGAGTAGGAATTTGATTCCTCCTCTTCATTATAGCCGAGCCCTTCTTTTCGAAGAAGACACATTGAGCTCCTAAGAGCATGTCAAGGTTTTTCGACCTTGAGGAAATTTTAAAACAAGATCTTGAGACTCATTGAGCTTTTGCTTTAGCCGCTCATTTTCTCTTCCGAGTAACTCAGATTTAACCTCATTGGATTGAGGGCTAATCTTGAGTTCTCTAAGTGTAAGTCTCAGTTTTTCTAATTCATTTTTCAAGGAAATGCTCTCAGCGGAGATTGACTTAAGTTGTTCGTTGAACCGAGAAGAATCGGAATTGGACTTTTCCTCTAAGGTAAAAATATACTTAGCTAAATCAACCTTGGAAAATTTAAGGAAGTATTCAATTACCTCTTGAGGATTTGTTTCCTCATTGTCCGAGTCCGACTCGCTTCGAGTCGGTGAGTGCCATCGGACACTTTGAGTCGTCCGAGTCCTCGTCATCTTCGATGACTCCTCATCACTCCATGTGGCCATCATGGCCCTTTTCTTCTTTCTGTCCACTTTTCTTCTTGGACGAGTCTTTGACTATGTGATCCTTGCTGCCACATTCAAAACAGACTGAGTTTTTAGTCAAAGATAATTTTGAAGAAGAAGAGTATTTACCTTTCCAGTCTTTCTTGTCCCTTTTGTAGGACTCTCCTTTTGGTTTCTTATCCCATCTTTTGTGCTTCATTATTTTCTTGAAGCCTCTTGCAATAAGTGCCATGGGATCCTCTTCCGAGTCGAGGAGCGCAGATTTACTTCTCCGATTTACGAGGCTTTCGAGCTATGTTCTTTTTGGTGCCGACCTCGGTGTCCTCCTCTTCCAAATGGATTTCATGAGTGAGGAGCTTCCCAATTAGTTCATCCGGCTTCAGCAGGGCCGGATTCCGAGCCTCCTCGATGGCTCGTCACTTTGGGACCCCATCTTCTCTTGGCGGACTTACGAGTAATTTTCTCGCACATTTTCTCATGGGAAATCTTCTTACCCGGAGATTTGAGATTGTTGGTAATCTCGATAAATCGAATAAACATCCGAGTGATGTTCTCTTACGGCTCCATTTTAAACAGCTTATATTTGTGAAGATATTGGCTTATCTTCACTTGTTTGACTGGCTGGTGCCTTCGCAAATGTTGACTAGTGTGTCCCACACTTCCTTGGCGTAATCACGAGCGGATACCCGATTGTATTCTTCGGAGCTGATGGCGCACATTAGAATATTCATTGCTTTGAAGTTCTTTCGTACTTCTCTGCTTCTCCTAAAGTAAACTCGCCTTTGTCTTAGGAACGAGTCCGAGTCTTTCTGTCTTCATGGGAGTGAAGTTTTCGCGTTGTGTGATTTCCAAAACATCTTCATTATGGTCGAGCAGGAAACACTCCATGAGTTTCTTCCAATGTACGAAGTTTGATCCTTTAAACTTTGGTGGTCGGTTGGAAGATCTTCCTTCATCGAACTCTTCGTTGATTTGAGCCATTTGATCTTTAAACCTTCGGATGGTTAGATCCTTTCCGAAAGGCTAGGCTCGATACCAATTGAAAGTTTGTTCCTGGAGAGACCGAGTCACCCTAGAGGGGGTCGAAGAGGGTGATGGAAGATTTTTCGATAAATCAAACTCTTTCGCACGGAAGACCGGACTGAACTAGATTCCGAGTCCACAATAGGGTCGGAAAAGTAAGAACTCGGAATGTAGATTCGAGATAGAGCCGAAGAGATAGGACAGTCCGAGTCTAGAATGAACTCGAAAGTAAATACATAGAAATTACGTGGAAACCCTCCTGGGGCGGAAAACCACGAACCGTGCTAATCCAACCACGAAGTCAAATCCACTATTTTGAGTCCACAAAATACCGTGAACTTGACTCAACCCGAGTTGCTACCTTAGACAACTCTTACAAGATTTTCCTAGACTCGAAGTTCCCTTATCCGATCTAGTACTTCCTAGCTGAGATAACCCTTACAGCTAGGGACAACTAAGCCGAGATAACCCTTACGGCTTAGTCAAGGGACCCTTACTCGAAAGTAAGAAGAGAGTGTTTGTAACTAAGTACAAGACCTTACAACTCGGAATAATATGAATTACGAATAGGAGTTGTAAGTTTGAAGACTAAGAATGAATACAATGACTTTTCTCAAGTACGTGTATTAACAATATGTTCGGCTCTCGTGTACTGTGTCTTCAAGTCTTGTAAGATGGCTTCTTTTATAGATGACCGAGCAAAGTAGCCGTTATGTCCATGTTCTAGCTGGAAGTCCTTTGTGACCGTTCTAGAGAGATATTCTAAGTTACTTAGAGAAATATTTGTTGACAAATGAAAGTTGAAACAACGGTCCAATGACTTCTTGGGAAAGCCCAAAACCACTAGCGGTGTCCGAAAAAGTAGGGTGGAAACTACCGTTCGAGTATGGCGTTTCGGTTTCCCATTTACGGAAACCGACAATTCGACACCAATTGCTTGGAGTGGTTAGAAGAGGAAAGGGCTCCTTTCGGCTGGTGATTTGATGTGTGAAGCCGGTTGCTTTTGCAGCTCAAACGCATGATTGCCTCGATTCAATAATCTACAAAAGCAAATCAATTTTGGTTCTCAAAGTATAAAGTACTTTGATCTAAGGTTAGACGCGAGATAATATAATAGATGAAATATTCAAGCAATTAATTATCCGGGTCATAAACGAGAAGGAATTTTACGAGTCTAATATCCTTATAACTCAAATTCCATCTCGGATAGTCTAGGACACAATCAAGTCGGATAAGGATTATCGAGTAAGCGGACTTGATCTAGACTAAGCTATGCGACTACATAATCTGTCCCGGAATAATATGACTCTTGAATCATAGGGTCGGACACAAGTTTGATATATGCAATACGTCCGAGTGATGTGTGTGACTCGAGAATATAAGTGCGTAATATGAGTCGATCAGAGATAAGCGAGAATAATATTACAACACTCGGAGTAAAGGTTCTATCACTTACAAAAGATTCTAAGATGCATGGAATGTCCTGAAATTAAAACCTTATTAGAGATAGACTCTTTAATCCTCGATTCCTAGAAGGAACTCAGAAATGACTACAAAAGAGTCCGAGTCCACAATCTCTGTAACAGTCCTAACTCGGAAATAACTATGCGGAAGGGTGCGAGTCTTCATGAGACAGGAGTTCCAAATGAGCATGATAGGAGAACTCAACTTCTTCCATGGATTGAAAATCAAGCAAGAAAAGGATGGCATTTATGTTCATCAATCAAAATACACTATGGAGTTATTAAAGAAGTACAAGCTACAAGATGTAAAGCATGCAGCAACACCTATGAGTAGCGAGTACAAAACTGGACTCAAATGAGAAAGGTAAAGTTGTAGATTAGAAACTCTACAGAGGTATGATTAGATCTCTACTTTATCTTGCATGTAGTAGACCAGATTTCATGTTTAGTGTCTGCCTTTGTGCAAGATTTTAAGCTAATTCTAAGGAATCGCATCTCATTGTAGTGAAGAGAATTTTTAGATATTTTGCAAGGACTCGGACACTTGGTTTATGGTATTCAAAAGACTCGGATCCGACCCTCACTTGGATACTCGGATGCTGACTATGCTTGGATATAAAATTGATAGAAAGGGCAAATCGGGAGCATGCCAATTTTTGGGTCAATCACTCATCTCCTATCACTCAAAGAAGCAAAAATCAATTGCTTTATCACTCGTTGAGGTTGAGTAAATTACAAGCTGGAGCTTGCTTGTGCTCAGATTCTTTGGATTAAGTAACACTTGAAGGATCTTAGACTGTCATTCACATCAATCCCAATCAAGTGTGACAATCAATGTGCAATCAGTATCACTAAGAATCCAATTTAGAAATAAAAAACGAAACACGTTGAGGTCGGTATCATTTTTGAGAGACCATTCGAGAAAGGTGATATTGAACTTGATTTTATTCTTACTAAATTTCAATTAGCTGATATTTTCACTAAACCTTTGAGTGAAGATCAGCTATGCTTTATTAGGAATGAACTTCGCATGTTAACACATGATTATCTCGATTTACTTGTATGAATGAGATTGATTGTTATATGATTTGAGTGAATAACAAATGGATCGGTTGAATCGGAATGAGACCGAGCTATTGAGTTACTAATTTACGAGTGTGTTCCGAGTCACTTAGACATCTTAATGAGTCGATTCAATTTATTAGAAAAATGGACATCAACTTTCTAGGATCATGTCTAGATCAATGGAGAATCTCATAAATGTTTTCTAAAATCTCTTTTCTCTCTCTAGCACATAAATAGTATGGAAAACTAGCCATTAGAGGGAAATAATTTCGCAGCTAGCCGTTACACTCTAGAAGACTCAACGGTCTGCTAACCATTGCTTGGAGAGATGAGTCGGAAAAAGTTCGTTTAATGAAAGCGTTTGTTCCATAAATAGCATCGCTTCATTTTCTTTCATTCACTTTACTATTTATTGCTCTCACTCTTGCTCTTTTTGCTCTCATACTCAATCACTTTTGTACTCAACTCTCTCTCTCTCTCTCTCTCTCTCTCTCTCTCTTTCTCTCGATCATCTGCTCTCTTCACTCTCTTACTCTTGACCTCTCTCACTCTCTTTTTACTATGCCTAAAAGAGGTTCAGCGATGGAAAGAGGTTCGACCACAAAGGAGGCTAAAACCAAATGAACTTGCTCCGAGAATCCCCAAGGCAAGGGAAAAGCCCTTGCCTCGGATGATCCAAAGCTTATGGTGGCGCAACACTTTTTCATTGATGACAAGTTTTTCTCAAAAACTTGGTTTTCTTAGATCAAATCCACCCTCAAAACAGGTACTTTCAACTACTTGTGTTTACGTGAGTATATCTACCCGAACTCAGTTATCGAGTTCTATTATCATATGACAACAAGAAAAAACATAATCTCTTCGTTGTCCAAGAAAAAGTTATTCGGATCAATCTTTCTCTACTTTACAAGCTCTTCGATGTGAAGTGTCTTTTCTCAATTCCAATCCTATTCCCTTTAATGAAGTCGTTGATGACTTCTTTGATAAATACTCAAAAGAGATCTCTCGATCTAGAAAGAATTTTTACGTGACTTAGATGATATCTAAAGCAAGACTTCTTTGCTTCATTCCGATAATAACCTTCTTCTCCTACTATCCATCCATAGGGAACCCTAAGCACAAGGTGCTTAAGGTTCTCTACAATATCCTTGAAGGGTATGACGTGGAAGGAACCACGGGCAGCCGGGCCGCCGAGCTTCCCCACTTATGTTAGGTCTCTCTTTTTAAGATTGATTTTAAAGATGGTTTTAGAAAGTCGATTTTGGAATATAGGGATGAACCTTTTATTAAGATTTCTGAATTTTATTAAATCTAATTTAAAGCGAATTAAACAAAGTTGAATGGTAGTTTTATTAACCTTTTTATTTTAGTAATTATTTTCCGAATTCTCGGGATCTTACTTTCTAATTAGGGAATAAAGTAAAATTAGGGGTTTGGTTCTACCGTGAAGCTTTACGGCTAGATTGGTGTGCAAACATCAATCCGCACCAAAGCCTCACCTGCCGACTACCCGGCAAAGGCGGACGGCCGGCAGGTAGAGGCCGATGGAGTCAGCCTCGACTTCGTCGTGGTGGGCAGATCCGAACCTCCTATTTACTTGTTCTCGCAATTAGAAAACACCGAGATGCGTATTCGAATAGAATCAAATATGAAAGAAAAGAGTCGCCGAGTTAGTTTTTAGGAAAGAAAAACTAACAACAACAAAAGCTTGCTCTTCCAATCTTAGTATGGGAAAAACTAAGACTAAAAGAGGCTAAAAATTACTCCATCGGTCTTTGAACCGAGAATCGGATTCGGGGACGAGGGCACGAAACGTAGGGATAAACCCTTCCGTTCCGCTCGTCTCGAAGACGACCAGGACTAGTTCGAGTAGTGAATTCAAATAATGTAAAATAAGCAAGGAAGCGACAACATGTGAAAAAGAGCTAAAGCAACCAAACAATAACTAAGGAAAACGATAAAGACGGAAAGTAAAGAAACTGGTAAAGAAAGAAAAGGTCGAGCAAAAGAGTAGCAGAAAATAAAGAGATTACATCGGTCGGGAAGGAATTAAAAGTGATACATCTTGAATCCACAATACGGAAAGCAATAAATAAAACATATAAATAAAATAAATCGTTGTCGGGATTGAATCGTGCCCTTAGGTTATCCACCGGCTGATCCGGATCTCGGATTTAGACCTCCGGATGCGACGATGGAGAATTGAAGGGGCTTTTGTGAGTATTTTTGGAGGTGAGTAGGTAGAAAGATGAATGATGGAGTTTAGGGATCGGATGTAGGAAGTATGATGGAAGTAGAGAAAGAATAGGTTGAAAAGGGACCAAGAGATCAGAATATAGAATAGAGTATTCGAGTAGCTCTTAGGCAAATTTTCGTAGAGTAACATTGAGAGTTGAGCCATTATGAGGATGAAAGGCAAGGCTCTCTATTTATGGGGAGAGATTAGGTCAAACAATGACCTAGGGTAAGCTTGGCTAGCTATGTAGAAGCGGCAAAAGTAAACCAAGCCAGGATCAAAGTGATAAGACCGGATAAAGCAAAGGATTAAACCGGATAAATGGGGAAGGTAGGCGCACGCCAACCGTTGTTACCAAGGGTTTCATGCCCTAGTGTGTCTTTGAGGGAGTCTCCGGGGCAAAATGCTGCATTTCATTTATGGTTTCTAGAAGGCGGGCGTCCGCCATGGTATCTTTCCAAAAATAAAAATTTTCCATTTTTGGCGGGTTTATATTTTTGGCATGTTCCAATTCCGATGCGGGATGCGTGCTCCTAGTCTCGGGTGGACTGTCTTGGAGCCAAACGCAACACTTTGATGCTTATGATCATGAAATGCGGCGTCTAACGTCATCTTGAGGCTTCAACTCCTTGTCCGGTCGAGCGAAGTGAAATGCATAATTATGAGCTTGGAATTCCCGGTACGTGGCATTGGACTCTGTTGTCTCCGAAGGCTTGACCTGGTTTTGGATCGTCCGAAAGAAAAGGGGATTTTGGATCGACACAAGGGAGAAGGCCATTTATGTGGTGTTGGGGGTTCTTTGTGGTTTATCGGCTTCGTCGCACCAATCGGACATAGTCAAAGATCCAAATCCTCAAACAGGACTCTAGATTTCATCATCGAGGCTAACAATTAAAAACAGAGAAAATGACGACACTTTTTAGGTGTCTACAGTCGGCCCCACTTTGACCGAGTCCGAAAGATGAAGGTCAAAGTAGACTCTAAAGGGTACTTGCACTGGTACCAGCATTGTTTTAGAATCCGATTCAATTAATGTGTTTGAAATTAAGTAGCTTTTGATGGGCCTGGACTTAATTGATGAAGTCCGAAGTCCGGGTTGTTGATTCTCGAACTCGGTCGCTTAGAGACCTAAAGTTCGGATTGGTGTGCTCAAACTTGACCATATGCTTAGTCTGCAGCTTGGTGATGGAGCTTGAACTTGACTCGGGTAGTAATGTCCGAAGTCCGGCTAGGGTGCCTAAACTTAACCACTGGGGATTTGGTTAAGGGTATCTTGACCTTGACCATTGGGAAGATTGGCTGAAATTTTCTACACTAACGGTTTCGTTAGTTAATAATCGAATGTAAATTGTTTCAAGTGTTACCTGACGATAATTTGTAATCGGATCATGTTTCAAATGTTGTTCCTTGACTTGGCCATGGAGTGGTCCTGAAGTCTTTATTTGGTGTCCGAACCTTGACCGTTGTTGGGCTCGAAGCTCGACGGAGGGATTGATTTCTAAACCTTGACCGCTACTAGGCCCGAAGCTCGACCGAGTTGTGTCTTAACCTTGACCACTGCTGGTCCCGAAGCTCAACTAGGATGTGTCCGAACCTTGACTCGTCGCTGGGCCTAAAGCGTGACTAAAGTGTCCGAACCTTGACCGTTGTTGGGCCTAAAGCTCGACTGCGTTATGTCCGAACCTTGTTCGTTCTCTGGGACTAAAGCTCAACTAGGATGTGTCTAAACCATGACCTTTGCTTGGGCACGAAGCTCAACCGAGTTGTGTACGAACCTTGATTACTATTGGGCTTAAAGCTCAACCGAGTTATGTCCGAACCTTGACCGCTACTAGGCTCGAGATTCAACTTCTATCCACTTTTGTCGAAATAAGAAGGGATGCTTATCTTTATGTAGAAATTTTTGGCTAGACTTAGTCGTTGGATGACTTGAATTCTAGAGAATGCCCGCTTGGAAATATGATGTTTCATGAGGTTATGTGCCTCATTCTAAATTTGAGCTTTTAGTTTGTGTGCTAATAGCTCCTTTGTAAGGTAGACAATTGGTGTCTTTCCCGAGTATTCTTGGAGTTGTTGTGGTTATATGACCTTTTCGATCTTCGACCTCCACACTCTTCCCGGGTGCTTGTGTCTAGCTCTTCTTGAATGTTGGAGTGCTTGGTGAGCTTTGATTAGCCGATGCCGCGGAAATTCGTCTTTGAAGGTCACGAGTGTCGGTGACCTCCTTAATGCTGATCCAATGCTCGATGCTTCTTGGTGCCGCTTGATGCTCGATGCTCGCTTGATTGAATAATTCCTTGTAGGGTGCTTTATTATTTAATTTTTGTGTTTTTAGAAGTTTGACTCATGCAAAGGAGATGAATGCAAGAATATATTCTAAGAACAAATGCATTTTTTATTAAGGTGATGCAAAAATGCTCTAAAAGACAAATAGAAAATCGCACTTTAGCCCCCACTCGCTAAAGTTAAGCCTAAAGAAGGGTAGGTCGCACAAACCGCGATGTACTGCTGCTGATGGTGAACCGTGCGACTAACGGCTTGATGCTGAATTTGACTGGCATGCTTCTTGATGATTCGATGCATTTTCCCAATGGGTTTTTAGTCTTCTAGATAGGCAAAGTGGCTTTGATTTTAGGAAATTGGAAATGGAAATTGGAATCAAGAGTAAGTTTGGGAAATTGGAAATGGGAATTAGAAATGGAAATTGGGATCAAAATAGGTTTTGGGCTGAACCTCATGGGCTTCCTACGTATTCGCAATAGCGGAAATCAGGCCTTCGTAGTTCAAAAGGAATGGATGATTTGGTTTTTTGTTTTTTTTTTAATTTTTGAAGATAGGAAAAGGAAATACAATTGATAAGGAAAAGGGAAATGCATGCTTTATTCACATCCTTGATGAGTAGTTGGGTCATTGGATGGTCTTCTAATAAGATGTCTGCTCTTCTTCTATGAGCATGCAAGTATCTCTGAGTACTTTAAAGTTCATGATAGGCAAGAACTTTAGGTGCTGATGATAAACAAGCTGGAGGTTCTTGATGATGAGCCTAACCTGATCCTTTTCGGATGGTTGATTAGTCATGTGGACAGTTGTCGCCCTCCAGTGAGTAAGGAAGTTAATGAAGCCTTCATCATCTCCTTGCTTGATCAATTCTAGATCCCGAAGAGTGACTGGTACATCGCTATTATAGGAGTATTGATATAGAAACTCCTTGCACGGATCAGTCCGAGTTAGTGACCTTGCGTGGGTCAACAACATTGTACCATTTCATGACATCCGTGTCAAATGTCCAGGGAAGATAATATGATAAGTGTCCTCCGGTACATTTTTCAAGGTCATTGCCCCCACAAAGTTTCTTACGTGATGGTGAGGGTTCTCTATTCCATGAAACTTGATGTTAGGCATGGTAAACATAGGGGTAGCTTGCCTTTAGGGATTGAAGCGAATCCCTCGGCCGGATAGTGGTGGTTGAACATTGATGACTCTTGCAACATCTTCTCTATCTAATCTATTCTTGGATAGGATTGAGACCTGGGTTGAGGTTCGGGCGAGAAACTTCTCCTTCTTTTGCTTTCCTTTGAACTTTGATTTCCTCTCTAGTTCTTTACGAATGAAATTAATGGATTTTCGGACATAAACTCAATCATCTTACCTTGGGTATCAAGCCTAGCTTCTAGCTTAGCAACGAGACTCCTTGAACAAGGTCATGAGGGAAGTTTGCTCTGGCTGGTTGGCCATTTTGGAGCAAGATTGAGTTTAGACCTTGGGTGGCGAGCCGATGTCACAAGTAAAGAGGGACATACTCGGTGTGGTACTTGCTAATGTGGGATGTATCGGCATTGAGTGTACCGGTGTTGAAGTAGATTTCTTACTTCCCAAACGATTCGTGCCAGGATTCCCGACTTGCATAGGATTTCCTAAACTGTATCCCAAAAGACTACGCTTAGGATTGGCTCGTGGAGGAACTTCTAAGGGAGATGGAGCTTAAGTGCTTGACCCGAGGAACGACCGATCCTAAGAGAAAAGAATAAATGATATGCTTTTTTATTTGGATGCACATAAGCAAATGGAATGTAATGTATGCAATGATGCATATGACTTAATTTGGGATGATTCTATTATTTGGCTAGTGCAAAACTTAAATGCATAAATGATTACTCCTAATGGAAGATGAATTTGTTTTGCCTAAATGAGAAATGAAAATGCAAAGCGAGACTCACCTACTCCGAGATGAATTTTTGTTTGGCTAATGCAAATGAAAAACTCTCCTAACTAGAGATGAATTTTAATTTTGGCTAATGCGAAAATGAAATGAATGAACTTACCGTAATTGAGATCAAATTTAATTTGACTAATGCAAAAATAAAATGCAAGATTAGACTCACCTATTTTGAGATGAAATTTGAATTGAGCTAATGCAAAATTGAAATGCGGACTCACCTTAATTGAGATGAAATTTAATTTGGCTAATGCAAAAATAAAATGTAAGACTCGAACTCACCTACTTTGAGATGATTTTGTCTTTGGCTAAATGCAAATATGGAATGAATGGGCCGACCTAAAATGGGAATGTAATTTTGGACTTTTGGCTAAAATGCACATAATTGGACCGACTCAAAGTTTTATTTTAATTTTTTATTTTTGCACCCATGCCGGGATTATTCACCGCTCCTTACCTATTCCTAAAGGCCACAAGTAGAAGATTAAATCTAAAAATACAAACACATTCATCATAGTATGCACATGCAGCAGGGATCACCTAATAGTCCAAAAGTTCTATGGTTAAAGAGCTCAAGAGTTTTGATACATGGTGACACGTAGTCCGAAATTTGTCCCCCATGGGTTGCACGGATAGGGATACCAACCGAAGTGCGGTGCCTCTTCATGAACCAAAGGGTTTAGCCCAAGAGTACGTGCTACGAGGAGAAGGTACCATTTCCTTGGACAATCAAGCCCAGTTAGGCCCGCCAAGGAACCAGTGGGAGCCTCTCTCTAGAAAGGGTTAAACAGTGGGTACAATAAAATTTTCTTAAGGGTCCAAAACAATATTTAAACTAGTTCAAAGGTTGCTAAAATGCAGGATGCCTAATACAAGCACATCATAAAAACTCACTACTCAAATTTTCAAGTTTCGCGCTCTAAATAAAAAATTTATCCCCGAGTGGAGTCGCCATCTGTAGGAACAACGGTCGATCGGGGCTCGCCGAGCTTCCCTACTTGTGTCGAGTCTCTCTTTTTTTGATTGATTTTGAAGTCGGTTTTAGAAAGTCGATTTTCGAATATGGGGATGAACCTTTTATTAAAATTTACGAATTTTATTAAATCTAATTTAAAGCAAATTAAATAAAGTTGAATGGCGGTTTTATTAACCTTTTTATTTTAGTAATTATTTTTCGAATTCTCGGGATCTTATTTTCTAATTAGGGCATAAAGTAAAATTAGGGTTTTGGTCCTGTCGTGAAGCTTTAGGGCCAAATTGGTGTCAAAACACTAATCTGCACCGAAGCCTCACTTGCCGATGGCTGCCCGCACCGGCGAAGGCAGCCATCGGCCGAGGCGAGGCCGATGGAGTCAGCCTCGGCCTCTACCGTAGTGGGCAAATCCAGAACCTCCTCTTTCTTGTTCTTGCAACCGGAAACATCGAGATGCGTATTCGAATAGAATCAAATATGAAATAAGGGAGTCGCCACTCCGGTCGGTTTTAGGAAAGAAAAACTAACAAAAACAAAAGCTTAATCTTCCAATCTTAGCATGGGAAAACTAAGACTAAAAGAGCCTAAAATGACTCCATCGGTCTTTGAGCCGAGAATCGGATTCGGGGCGAGGGTACCAAACCTAAGGATAAACCCTTCCGTTTCGCCCGTCCGAAGACAACCATTAATAGTTCAAGTAGTGAATCTAAATAATGTAAAACAAGAAAGTAAGTGACAACATGCGAAAAAGAACTAAAGCAACCAAACAATAACTAAGGAAAACGATAAAGACGGAAAGTAAAGAAAGGTGGAAAGAAAGAGAAGGCCAAGCTAAAGAAAAGCGAAAAAATAAAGAGATTACATCGGTCGGGGAGGAATTAAAAGCAATACATCTTGAATCCACAATACGGAAAACAATTAATAAAACATATAAATAAAATAAACTGTTGACAAGATTGAATTCGTGCCCTCGAGGTTGTCCCACCTACCGTTCGGATCTCGGATCCGGATCTTTGGATGCGATGGTGGTGAATTGAAGGGGCTTTTTGTGAGTATTTTATGGAGGTGAGTAGGTAAAAAGATGAATGATGGAGTTTAGGGATCGGATGTAGGAAGTATGATGGAAGTAGATAAGGAATAGGCTGAAAAGGGACCAAGAGATCGGAATAAAGAATGGAGTATTCGAGTAGCTTTTAGGCGAATTTCAGTAGAGTAATATTGAGGGTTGAGCCATCGAGAGGATGAGAGGCAAGGCTCTCTATTTATAGGGAGAGGTTAGGTTAAGCAATGACCTAGGGTAAGCTCGGCTAGTCGTCCAAAAGCAGCAAAAATAAACCGGGCTAGGATCAAGGTGATAAGACTCGGATAAGTAGAGGATTGAACTAGCTAGAACCGAATAAATGGGGAAGGTAGGCACCGACCAACCGGTGTTTCCTAGGGTTTCGTGCCTTAGCATGTCCGTAAGGGAGTCTTCGGGCGCATAGTTTCATTTATGGTTTCTAAAAGGTGGGCACTCGCCATAGTATCTTTCCAAAAATGGAAAGTTTCCATTTTGGCAGGTTTATATTTGTGGTAGGTTCTAATTCGATGCGGGATTCATGTTCCTAGTCTCGGGTGGACTGTCTTGGAGCCAAAACGCAGCACTTTGATGCTTGTGATCATGAAAAGCGTTTAACGTAGTCTTGCGGTCTTTAACTCCTTGTCCGGTCGAACTAAAGTGAAATGTAGAATTCTAAGCTCGGAATTCCCAGATGCGCGGCACTCGGACTCTGTTGTCTCTGAAGGCTTGACTCGGTTTTGGATCGTTCGAAAAAAGGGATTTTTGGATCGACCCAAGGCGACGGCTATTTATGTGTGTTGGGGTTTCTTTGTGGTTTACCGACTTCCATCGCACCAATCAGACATAAGTAAAGATCCAAATCCTCAACAGGACTCGAGATTTCATCATCGGGCTAACAAATAAAAAATAGAGAAAAGGACGACA
The DNA here is from genome assembly GCA_021018815.1 of Talinum fruticosum. Taxonomy (NCBI): domain Eukaryota; kingdom Viridiplantae; phylum Streptophyta; class Magnoliopsida; order Caryophyllales; family Talinaceae; genus Talinum; species Talinum fruticosum. The sequence continues at coordinate 1,518,815 of JAITYX010000097.1, read as the reverse complement.
CTTTTTAGGTGTCTACGGACATTGACCTCTTCCCTTTCATTCCAAAGCAGTTGCTTCGTTCCTTCGATCGGAAGAATCTTCCTTATCCTTTTACAACTCTCCCTTCGATCTTAACAAATTTTTGGAGCCTCCTGTCTGTTTTGGCAAAGGTGAACTCATTGGCCTAGGATACCGGGAAATACAAGCTAGTGTCTAGGCTTACACTTCGAACTAGTACCTCCTCATCCACCTCAAACTTAGAAAGATTATGAGATTCCACTTCTTACTCCTAGACCTTTGTCTTCTCAGCCTACCCCTTTTATTGCACTCCTTCGGAAGGTAGCAACTCAATTTGTTGCCCTAGCAAAAGAGCTACAAGAAATTGTGGCTGACTTCCGAGCTTTCATGCCTATTATGAATCAATTCCAAAGCAAGGCTCGGACTTACAATGATCCTCATCCCTCCCGATTTCAAAATTTTTTCTATCCAACATCTTTGTACTTTATTGTTCATCCCTCCGTTTTTTTGTTTTAATGAAATGGATAAGGGGAGAGAAAAGATAGAGATGTTTCGTTCGAGGAGAGTTCTTAGTTCTTTGTTTGTTTCAGCTTTTTATCCTCGTATAATGTTTTTCTAACCTTTAATGATATTTTCTTATTTCTAAGCATATATGAGTTATCTCTCTTACTTATTCCGATATATTTTATCATTGCTCTTAATTCATTACAAGTATGCTTTGTTAACCTCAAGAAGCCTACTCGAGTTGTATATGATCTAAGTTGAAGCTGTTTAATATTTTATATTTTCTCTTGCTCGATCAATATACAATGAAAACTTAAATTTCTGAACCGATTAGTTTCTATCTTAAGTATGAAATGTCTTTCATTAAAAAGGGGAGATTGAAGACTCATATATAACTATCTATCTCTCTATGGTTTTGATTTCAAGTCATTCTAAGCATTTAAGAAGCCCATTTTTAAGTTTTCAATTCAGTCCGACCCAATCATAAACCATTTGTTGAGCATAAAGTATTTAAGCTGTGTTTCTGGCCCACTCGAGACAAAACTCAAAAAAATAACATGAGTAAATAATTTCACAAACACTTCATAATCTGAGTACTTAGTGTTCAAACTAAGAATGAATTACAACATTAATTATCTTTTCCAAGGTAGTTTATTAAATGAAATTATTTACTTGATCAAGTTTATGCATTCCGATTATTCATTCTTATTAACTTGATCATTTAAAGGATTGACTCAAGATGGAATTTGAACTTAATAAATATTAGGCTCAGAAAATTCCATTTATTTAGGTTGATGATAATTAAGTGGTTAATTACTTTGAATTAATTATTATCTTTGCCTAATCTTGGACCAAAATAGTTTTAAATTGATTTGCTTTTGTAGGTTGATTAAAGTATTTTAATCTTATTTTGAAAAGCAAAAGTAACCGGTTTCGGCCATTAAATACTAGTAGACAGAAAGCAACATTTCCGAGATAAGGCTCGAGACACCATGTTAAGATTGTTTGTTTCCAAATCTAGTAAATTTTAACTTTGAGTTTAATGGTTGTTTCCACCCCACATTTGAGTCAAACCAATAGATGGATCACTTTTCGAGCCAAGGACCACCGCATAATGTTCACATTGCAACAGATCCTTTTCTTAGTGATTTAGACTAATCGTTACAACAGCTATTGAAGTTCACCAGTCTAGAATAAGCCTCAATGGCTACTCGTGCCCTATTGTATATAAATAAAAGCCTCTCTACAAGACTTGCAGATTGCTGAACACATTTGGAAAACACTTAGTGCATTCTTACTCAATCTTCAGATTACAACTCCAATTCTTAAGTTTCTACTTTCCGAGTTGTAAAGAGAAAGTCTTGTAATCACTTCGCATCTTCGGTTCTCTGTTAAGTCCCTTGACTGAGCTGTAAGGGTTAACTCGACTCAATTGTATCTAGCTGTACAAGGTTACCTCAATTAGGAAGTACTAGATCAAATAAGGGAATTTTTGAGTCTAGGAAAAACATGTAAGTGAATTGTCTAAGAGAGAAATTTTGTAAAGAGTCAGTCCTTGTATTTCGTGGATTCAAAATAGTGGATTTGACTTGGTGCTTGGATTAGCACTGTCTGTGATTTTCTCGCCCAGGAGAATTTCCATGTATTTATGTGTTTTACTTGTTTCGAGTTCATTCTAGACTCGGAATTATTTTCTAAGTGTTTGCTTGGGCAGAATTCTTTGTTATTTCATAAAAATTTTCCATAACCCTATTCACCCCCATTAAGGGCGACTTAAACTCTCCAAGGGCAAACCTTCACCTATAAATAGAGAGTTTAGGCTTTCATTTTGACAAGTGCTTATTCCTTAATGTTATGCTCGCTAAAACTTGACTAAGAGCTACTGAATTTTCCTCTTTATATTCTGGTCTCTTGGTCTCTTTTCAGCTTATTCCCAACTCTCAACACATCTTCTCATTCATCTTCATAAAAACTCACAAAAAGGCTTCTCGAATCACCACCATTGTATTAGCGAGATCCAAATCCAAGATCCAAATTTGCAGGTGGGACAACCTGAGCGCACCAATTGAGCCTTCACAATAGTTATCTATTTATTTCATGTTTTTATTGCTTCTCGTATTGCGGAAGAAGAATTGTATTGCATTAAATTCTTCCCCGCCCGATGTAATCTTTTAATTTCTCGCTTTCTTTTCTTTTTTCTTTTTGTTTCTTTTCATTATTACTTTCTCTTATCGGTTTTTATATTTGCTTTTACCGCTTTCATTATTATGTTGCGGTTGCTTTAAATTCAGTATCACATGTTGCGTGCTAGTGTTTAGTACTTTATATAAATTCACAACTTGAACTAGTAATGGCCGTCATTTAACGGGTAGAACGGAAAGGCTTATCCCTACGTTTCGTACCCTTACCCCCATATCCTATTCTTGGTTCTAGATCGATGGAGTAACTTTTTAGCCTCTTTCAACTTAGTTTTCTCATACTAAGATTGGAAGATCCTTTATTTATTTTGTTTTGTTAGTCTTCCATTCCTAAAAACTAACTGGCGACTCATTTTTGATTTGTTTCTTCTATATTGCTTCTCAATTTTTTCTAACCGAACAATAAAAAAGGGGAGTTCTAGATCTGCTTGCCAAGCTAGAGGCCGAGGCTGACTTCCACAGCCATGGCCCCTGGCCGGCGCCGCGACCATCAGGTGTAGGTCGCTACTCGCACCGAGTTGTTAATAGGTGTGGCCAAATCGGTGTTTTCACACCGAGTTGGCCCTAAAGCCTCACGGCGAAACAGAAATCCTAATTTTCTTTATTTTTCAGTTAGGAAATAATATCCCAGGACTTCGAAAACAATTCCTAAAATAAAATAATTATTAAAATCGCTACTCGATCCGATTTAATCCTTTTTAACCTAATTTAATAAAATTCGCAAATCTAAATAAGAGAATCATCCCCACTTTCAAAATTCCATTTTCAAAACCCTAAATTATTTTCATCTTCAAAAATCAAAAGTAAAAATTTATAACCCACCAATTTGTGGGGAAGCTCGGGGCCTCCGTGGGAGGACCATGGTTTCTACAATGGCGACTCCAATGGGGATAAATCACTTATTAAGAGGGCGAAACTTAAAAATTTGAGTAGTGAGTTTTAATAATGTATTTGTATTAAGAATCTCGCATTTTAAGCAACCTTTACCATAGTTTATTTCTATTGGTGGACCATTAGGTTTTACCCCCTTGAAAACCTTTTTGGTAAAAGGTTCCCAAGTGTGTCCCAAGCGAGCCCAATTAAGCTTGATTACGTATGGAGGCGGTACATCTTCCCTCATAGCATGCGCTCTTGGCTTACCGAAAGGCACCGAGGATTCAATACATTTTTCTTGCCATGCACCCCCATGGAGGACTAAATTCTAGGATTATGAGTCACTATGTATCCTACCTAGATTTAACCCCCTTTTTACCATAGATCCTCGACTTTTAGGTGGCACCTTGTCTCTTCATTTGCATGCTTGGATGAGTGTTATTGTTTTTACATTTGATCTTATGCTTGTGAGCCTTTAGGGATAAGTGAGGAGTGCTGATGACTCCTTGCATGGGTGCAAATAAGAATCCTTTGGTTACATGACCATCAAGCGAGTGCCCTCTACACTACACTTAAAATTAAGATGATCATCAAAGGTCAGGTTGTAATCGTCAACGGGGACAATCTCCGCCACGATCGGCTCCAAATAACCGGTCGTTGAAATTGAGCATGATGCCGATGACACGAGCTTTATGGATTTGAGACTGTCGCTGCCCTAGATAAGGATGAAACACCTCTTAACTTCAATCCTTATAGTAGTCCTAGCGTCCACTTGATGCTTAGGAAAAGTGGTATTTTCCAATCCTAGGCTGTAGGCGAAGTAAATACCACCCTATCTTTCCACCTCTTGAACCCCTAACAATTAGAGATTCAGGTCGGGCTATCAATCTACCTCCATAGAAATAGCCAAAGCTAAGAGGTAAGTTCAGACTAGGAGGACTACATCTCACATAGTTCGTTCTATTAAATCCTTTCTTCATACTCTAAAAGGGCAATTCCTAAAGAAGGGGATGATTTTCCGCGGTTTACCCGAGCCCTATTACCTCGAGGAAAAGGATATTTTAATACTTGGCTTAGAGATTTTCAATGACTGTTGTATATTGGAAAAGGAGGCATCCTACCTCCTTGAAGAGGGACAATCCACACTAGACTGGATCACCTTGGCTGGGAATAACATCTTCGGTATACTATTAAGATATGAGAAGAACCTAGAGGGGAATTCGATCTTGGTATCTGTCTCAATCCATGTCGCACCTGTAGTTCGATCCCTCCAAATTCATCACCAACGTCAACGATAAAAGGTCTAAGCACATTACTTGGATCGATGCTTGAGGAGGGCCAAGAATTTGCTTGTTAGCTTAGGAGTGCATCCTGTTCTCGAGTCTAGCACTAGGGCTTTTACTTCTATTCCTATTGCTTCTAGTTCATTTTCTAAGTTTGTTGTTTCCAATTCCTCATCTTCTGTTTTTGAGTCTAATATACTCATTTCTTCATTCAATAAGATAAACTTTTCTACTTACTCCTTGCCTCCTCCTGTTTTCAATTATTTTGTCTCTAATGATGAATAAGAAATCCCTAAAGAATTAATAAAAGCTATGGAAGATCATCAAAATTGCTCACTAATAATAGAAGAAACTATAACGATTAATTTAGGATCAGTTGATCAACCCTAAGAAGTTAAAATTGGGAAAACACTACATCTAGAAGAGCATAAGCAATTTACTTCGCTCCATACACAGTTCATAGATGTCTTTGCATGGTCCTACAAAGACATGTCGAGGCATAGATCCAAGTATAATAGAACATAAATTTCCACTTTATGAGGACGTTAAGTCGGTTACACGAAGCTAAAAAGGATTAAACCGGAGTGGGCATTGAAGATCAAGGAAGAGTCTAAAAATAGTTAGAGGCTGGGTTTATTAAAGTAGTTCATTATCCTCATTGGGTAGCAAACATAGTATCGGTTCCAAAGAAAGACGACGGGTTTCGGACGTGCGTCGACTTCGAGGATCCGAACAAAGTAAGTCCCAAAGATGATTTCCCGTTGCTTTATATCGACATCCTTATAGCTAACACAGCGGGACACTCTATGCTCTCATTTATTGATGGTTATGCCAGGTATAATCAGGTGAAGATGGCTGAAGAGGATATGGAGAAGACGACCTTTATCATTCAATGGGGGACATCTTGTTATGTGGTGATGCCATTTGGGTTCAAGAATGCCAGCGCAACATATCATTGAACGACATGATCCACAAGGAAGCCGAGGTTTACGTGGAAGGCATGATCATTAAGTCCAAGGATAGGTTAGGGCACCTCTCGGCCTTAAAAATTCTTCGAAAGAGCGAGAAAATACAACATGAGCCTTAATCGTCAAAAGTGTGCTTTTGGGGTAACCTTAGGTAAGTCTGTTAGGCTATGTTGTTAGTCTTAGAGGAATCGAATTTGATCCATCCAAGATCACGACTATTCGGGAGATTTCGCCGCCAAAAACGAAAAGGAAATACGGAGTTTCCTAGGACATTTTCTATAGTACATTAGTCCTTTCATATCAAAGCTGACTATGGTATGTGAACCCATTTTGCGAAGTTGAAGAAAGGGTATGGGCCCATTTCGGATGACGAGTGCCAAAAAGCATTCGAAAAGGTTGAGGAATATCTATCCAACCCTCCAATGCTAGTTCCGCTCCAACCAGGGAAGCCTTTACTTTTATACCTCGCCACGACGAGAGACAACCATGGGAGCCATGCTAGCTTAACAAGACCGAAAGCAAGAGTACATAGTACATAGTAAGAAATTCTTATATTAGGAGACTAGATACATGCCATTAGAGAAGACATCTTTGACATTAGTATGGGCTACCAAGAAGCTCGGGCACTACATGTTGGCCCACACGGTACACGTGGTAGCACCAATGGATCCCATCAAGTACATTCTTGAGCAACCAACCATTAGTAGCAAGATAGCTAGATGGACCGTCAAGCTATCGAATTTGAACTCAAGTATGTCCCTCAAAAGCGATAAAAGGAAGGGTAGTGTTAGAATTCCTAGCTGGCTGATTTACCTATAATTGAATCGCAACCCGAACACTTCGACTTTCCGGACAAAAACATTTTACAAGTAGAGGTGGACCATTACTAGAAACACTGGATTTTGTGACCGCCAAAATCGGTCACAAAATGGCAAATTTCGATCACAAATGGGGTTTGTGACTGATTTCGGCGGTCCGAAAACCCCTCGTCGGAAATGGAATTTGTGACCGATGCGGTCACAAATTCTGACCACAATTGTGACCGAAATTTCGGTTACTAATTGTGACCGCCTTTGTGATCTGCTCTATATTTCACACCGATTTTACGACCGTTATTTTGGTGCGAAATTATGACCGCTTTATGACAGATTTTATGACCGATTTTGTGACCATTATTCTTTAGAACTTTTGTGACCGATTTTGTGACCGTTATATAATTGTGACCACTTTTGTGACTCGACTTAGTTTTGAAATTGTGGTACTTGTGACCGCTTTTGTGACTAACTTAGTTTTAAAATTATGTTTATTGTGACCGCTTTTGTGACGGATTCCGTTTTATTCTTAAACACTTTTGTGACTAATTTTGTGACCGATTCTATTTTGTAGTTGACTTTTTGTGACCGCTTTTATGACGGATTTTGAGAAAATTGAACACATAAAGTGACTGGTTTTGTGACCTTTTTTGCCATAAAACCATTATATACAATCATGCGGCGAATCCTTGTATTACAAAATCATTTATAATCAATGTCCATTGTCCATAACAACCAAGCTAGATTTAAACAAACAAATATCTTCATCATCTTCAACCTATCAACATCCCATACTTATACAATAGTCCAATATAAAAAAATCCAATATCCATAACAATAGTAGAAACATAAGAAAATAAGACCATATCTTCAAGCATTGCCGCTACAACCATCATCCTCATCATCATCATCAACGTCATCATCATCATCATCATCACCACCACCACCACCATTATCAACATCAATATTTGGGTTAGTTGGAATTGGAACATTCATATGTTGCAACAAAGTTTTTACAAGTTGATTAGTCTCACCAAGTTATTTATTAACAACTGTTCAACCTTTCTTTCAACTTTTTGTTTTTTGTTTCTCTTTTCAAGTTGTGGAATAGTAAATGGAGCACTAATAGTGGTAGTTAACGGACCAGTAATGCACATGAACCTTCCATTCCAAATCCACGAATTTTACCTTTGTTAGTAAGACCAACAACTTCCTTCCAAATCTTCGTTTGACTTTCGAGTTGACGATTGAAAATCCGGTGTTTCTTGGGAACCTTCACCTTGAGAGCATTGTGTTCCTTGGATCTCTACAAGCTTCTTCTCATACTTCTCCTAAATTATAGAAAATGTAATATTTTTGTCATATAATTAAGAGAAAACAATAGAAATTATGAGTAACATATGATTAAGAAATGAAATACTCACATAAGTCTCTTTCGCTTTGTCATCTACAAAAGTCTTGCCTTTCCTTATATGGGTGTATTTAAAATGTTCAGCAATAGTTGGCTCTCTTTGAAGTTATTCAGCCTATGTACAATCAAAAGTAGAATAATTCGGTTCAATTTTGTACATCACGTGAAGGAAAACAAATTTAAGAATACAAATATATTATCAATCGCCTTTTATGCTCGAGAATAAGGAATAGATCCACCACAATGCACAGAGGAACCTACTCCCAAAGCTGATGCTTTATTTGTTTTGGCAACCTCACTTTTTAACTTGAATATATCAGATTCCCAATATTCACATAACCTATCATAAACATCCTTACTTAACCATGGAGAGTCTGTTTTCCACTTTTTCGTATCTCAAAAGTCATGCCCTTCAATCTTGCCGCTCCATGATGTTCAAAAACTTTCCTAATATCATGGGCATGCTCATCATCTTCATTAATAACTATATATCTCTGTAATGAGCTTAGATATCTTAACTTTTATATATGTGTAAGAGGGAGAAAGCATGCTTTGTTTCATGTAAATATATGTTGGATATACGACTTACGATCGATTTGAGACATGTTTGGTGTATGCTTGAAGCAAGCATATAATCGATAATTGATCAAAGTTGAGGTGTAGAAGAAAGTTATGTTTTTATGAAATGAAATGGCATATACTGATTAAACTGAATATAAGAAAATTTAGTTTATATGTTGAAGAGTCGAGTATGATATGTCTTTAAACCTAATTTCTATCAAAATAGGTAGCCAATGTTTAAGATCATGTGGGTAAAACTTATATTCATCAAATAGTTCACATAGGAGAAAGTTATTATGCTCAATAGTATAATTAATAGTTTTTAATCATTCTTAATTAGGAGTTCAGAGATCACATATGAAGAGTTAGACTTGTTTCGAATAAAAAGTAAAAACCTACAACTTAGATTTAAACTTGATACTGACGTACTAAGAATATAATTCAACCATATAGGAGGCAAAAATTAAATACGATATACTTTGTTTGTAATTATTTTGACTTTTGTATAAATTGTAAATTTACACGAGGATCTAGTTCTTGTCATACATAACACCCAATGGTAACATAAAAACAATTAAGATTTGGAAAGCCTTTTTTTGGGGGGAAGGGGGAGGAATTGGGACCTTTCTCTCTTTGTCAAACACTTAATATGGTCCCATTAATATTACATGAAACAACATGCTTTCTCCCTCTTACATATATAAAAGTTAAGACATTTGACCTTAGATACGCGTAATGTAATGAGCTTTTTGATTGGCTGGAAAAAAAAAAGAACAAACCATTGGAATGAAGTAGGAAGTATGCTTTTATCAAAGTATCAAATGGGCCGCCTTTCGAAATTCTCAAGTGGGTATTACACTCCAAAACAACCATTGAAATTTTCAGCTCAAAATTCAAATGAAACAAAGATAAATAAATGAGTAGACATAAGAATGAACAGACAACATCAGAATGTAACTTGAGAAAGCTATAACACCTACAAATCAGCAAGTTTAACATTACCTACTCCATATAGTAAGAAACAAAAATCTATTATTACAATTAGAAGTTAAAACTAGTATACATTATTCAAAGATTGGGGACACCCTTTCAAGTCACAAGATATGATCATTTATTGGTTGCCCTCTATAAACGCATAGCCGGAACCCATCAATATTTTCACGTTGACCATAATTTAGGATGGGTTGAAACTCATGTTACTATATATAACACTTTTTTTCCATTTGCTAAAACTCAATTTGCAACATGTCACTAGATTTATAGAATCATGCTCATGATTTATGACCAGCCCTGTAATGGACGAGACTATTCTAGCAGTTTGAGGTATGATTTTTAATTTAACTCATATTTCGAGATAGTTTGTCCTAGTACATTTAACATATTTTAGTAGAACCTTTGATTTTTCTATATCGTTTTCTTTTGCTTTTTTTGCAATGTGAAAACTTATCAATGATTAAAAAAGGGAAAAAATTACGTTCGAGAGAGCAATAGATGGCTAAACATTGATCGACGAGCAATCGGCAAACTCACAATTACTACTAAATTTCAACTAGCAAACACAAAAACTAAGGCAACGGAAACCCCTTCTTGGAGCATCTCATATGGCAAACCAAAATCAAAAGCACATCATATAATAATAGCAATACATTTCGAGTATCCTACTCCACAGCGAGGATTGTCAACTAACATGAATTTAAATTTACGAGAATGTTCCATCGAGACACAGAGCCATTGGCCCATGACATGCACTTTGACCATAATTGGATTTTCACGTTGCTTGGATTCGATTTTATCACGTAAAGCTAAATGCCACTTTATCTTAACTCGTATTTTTCCTCTTTTGAATGGGATGCACTACGTACTATCCATTGAAAATACAATACTAATCCCTACCCTCCTCATATCTATTCTTATGCTTGCAAAACTCAACTTCCTAAAGTGATCCAAATAAATAAGCAAACAACATGCACAAATACACACCCGAGAATTCATGTACAAGTGTTAAAGCCGAGTACTAAACCTAATACTAACCGAGAGAATTCGAGTGTGATTTACCCGAGAATTCATGGACAAAACTCGAAAACCTACCCAATTAAGATTCGAGATAAAAGAGGGAGGGAGGGAGCAAGCTACCTGCCGATGGAGGATTCCACGCCGTAGAGTCGCCGGACACTAGTGGTGTCTCCGGCCACATTGAAGCCGAAGGTCAAAGTTTTGTGGAGTTGCAATCGGATCGAGACGGATGAGGGAGGGAGGGGGAGGGATGGAGGTAACTCGCGGCTAGAGGAGTCGCCTGTCGTGGAGTCACCAAACGCCGGTGGAGTCTCCGGCCACGCTGCTCTTGAAGGTTAGGACCGTGAGCAAAAGCTAGATTCGGATCGAGACCGAATAGGGAGGGAGGGAGGGGGACATACTTGCCACTGGAGTCCCCGCCAGCTGCGGAATCTGGGTCCGCTGTGGAGTCATCGGTCGTCGCAAGCATCATCGAGCACAATGACGCATAAAAGGTGAGAGCGTGTGAGAGAAAGAGATATGGAGCGCGAGAGACAGTGTAGGGACACACTCGCCACTGTCGTCGCCCTCAGCCGTGGAAGCTCCGGCCGCTGTGGTATCGCTGGCCGCCGGAGGCGTTGCCGGCCGGAATCAAGCCCCGACGGTGAGTGCGAGTGAGAAAGAGATATGGAGAGCGAGAGAGAGGCTGCGAGGGTTTGGTCACAAAATCGAGCTCGACGGTAAAAGCTTTGTAACTCAATAATAGGTAATAAAGTAGCTTAATGAATTTTGTGACCATAATTAAATTATTTTATGGTCAAAAAATTAGTTACAAAACTTTAAAATTTTAATATTTTGACTGATTTTAAATTGATCATAAAGGTAGTCATAAACTATAACCGAATTTTTCATTATTGATAATTTGGTCATAAATTATGACCACTTATAAGTGGTCACAAAATGGTCACAAATTGTGATCTGTTTTATTCGGTCACAAAATTGCGAGTCATAAAATCCAGTATTTCTAGTAGTGGACATATGGACAATGTACTTTGATGGCAGTTCCAATCGGAAGGGCTTCAAGTAGGGATTCTTCTAGTCGCACAAGAGGGAGCACATACTCCCATTTCAATCAAATTGGACTTCGAGGTCACCAACAACGCCGCAGAGTATGAAGTGTCCATCATAGTGCTTGAAGCTGCTATAGAGATTGGAGCCAAGAACATTGGGGTTTTCGGTGACTCTAGTCCGATTATTAATCAAATTTTACAAAAATGGAAGGTACATAGTAAAGCCTTGGCACCCTACCACGCACATCTAATTGAGTTATCAAAACATTTTGAGAGTATTTCATACACATACCTTTATAGGGACGACAACTAGTTCATGGATGCTTTAGCTAAGTTAGCATTCATAATCAATATTCCTAGTGTCATTCATTCCATGCTCATCCACATAGACCGACCGAGTCGCCTGCGCATGTATATGTACTAGAAGTGTCTAGTACTAACCAAACCAGTTGTTACATGACATATATCGGTATTTGGATAAACAAACGTATCCGTTGGATTCCACGCTTAGAACCCAACGAGCCTTCAGGATGTTGGCAACCTAGTTTTTTAATCAACCAATGGCGATCGTACAAGAAAACCAACACAGGGATTAGCTTACTTTGTGTCAACTAACATGAAGCAAAGCGCATCATGGATGAGATTCATGGTGGGGAATATAGACCCCATATGAATGGAAAGACGTTGGTTCAAAAAATTCAGAGGCTTGGATACTACTAGTCGACCTTGGCAGCAGATCGCCATGAGTTTGTTAAGAAATGCCACAAGTTTCGGTGTATGCAAATTTACAACACCAGCCACCATCGTTTCTCACAACACTTGCATCACCCCGGCCATTCTCGGTTTGGGAAATTCATATTATTTGCAAAGTGACCCCTAAAGGAACAGGCTCTCACGAATTTGTGTTAGTAGCAATCAACTACTCCACCAAGTGGGTAGAAGCAGCCTCTTATGTAACTTTGACGTCCAAAGAGTTGGCCAAATTTATTATGCGAACATCACTTGTCAATATGGGGTACCCAACGAATTGATCCGTGACAATGGTAGTCACTTCAAGAAGGAAGTCGCAAACCTACTCGGAAAAGTACAAAATCTAGCGCCATAAGTCTTTTCCCTATCGCCCTCAAACCAATGGAGCGAGTTGAGGCTGCCAACAAAAACATTCGCAAAATACTAGAGAAGATGACAATTAGTTATAAGTATTAGCCCGACAAGTTGCCTTTCGCTTTATAGGGCTACCGAATCTCCATGAGGACCTCTACAGGAGTAACACCTTACTAGTATATGACATGGAAGTAGTCCTTCCAATAGAAATTACTATCCCCTCATTACGAATCATTACCAAGAGTCGGATCCTAGAAGCGAGTGAGCTAAGGCACACTACGAAGAGTTAGTATTGCTTGGATGAAAGACGCCTCAACGCCTTACATAATGTCCAAATATATCGAGGCACATATATCAAGGGTATTTAACAAGAAAGTGAAGCCTTAAAATCAGCAAGTTGAGGTTTTGGTCCTTAAGGAAATTAGAGCACCGATCCAGGATCCACGAGGAAAGTTTAGGCCTAACTGGCAAGGCCCATTTGTGCTTAGTCAAATACTGCCGGGATGGGCAGTAAAATTGACTAATTTAGATGGTGAAGAGGTTTTTTAGTACAACAACTTGGATCAATCGAAGAAATATTATGTTTAGCATGACCCTAAACAGCGGGCCAAGCCTGGCCCAACCAGGCTACACTATAGCAGGCACCGATCACCACCCGGACAACGGTGGGCTGGCCGGGCCGAACTATTCCCCTAGTTTTGTCTCTATAATTGTTTATTTCGACGTTCCTCTTATCAAATTAATTGTTATTTTATTTTTGGACGGTCTAATTAGATGGTCCTTTGGTTGAGTTAATTCATCAATTGTTGCAATTAATTTTTAGGGATGGTCTAATTAGGCAGATCCAATCGAGGTGAGTGATAAAAAAATATATAAAGTAGAAAATTGAGCATAAAACTTACTTTTTACTTTTATTTAATAAAAGGTAAGCCTACTTACTTACCTGAGCACATAGTTAATAAAAGGGATAAACAATGACGCTACTTGTAAAAATGAAAAATAAACCGTTCTAAAGAGGCAAAACTAAACTTCCTAAATTCTCTTATTTCTTCTTGAGCCCTAGTTTATTTTCACTTTCTTCCATTTCGGGTCACTAGACTCAACTCCATCATCTTGGGTACACTTCTTTAGCTCTTCAATTATGTGGGCCCTCCTCTCTTTCGCTTCCGAGCTTTGGATTCCCTTACGTGAGCTCATTCATCTATCCAAGGGTTTACTTCGCGAATTTGGAGTGCTTTGCAGCAGCAGGAACAACTTCTTGGGGATCTAGCTATCGAGCCCTTAGTTCCTTGCAATGTTTGGGGTCCACTTCTATTATCCACTCTAGATAATATGCGGATACTGATAGTATTAGGCTCACCTGTAGGTTTCAGCAGCTTTGGCGAGTTCATCCAATATTCGGGCCATGACTTAACCGGCCTAGAATTGCCAAAACCTTCAAACAGTTCGAAGGTAGCAGGCCGGATACAATTTAGATTGGGAATCACCTACTCTCATCTCATTTGTCGCAATACACGGTCAAGGAAGTTGTAAATATTGGTTTTAAACCAGTAGGTGTATAAAAGGTTGTTGTCCGGTATGTGTCCTAAATTGGGACATTTTCTAGTGGGCGATGTACCATCCTATAGTATTGCTATGGTTCCTAAGGTATTCCTCCCTCCGAGAAGCGGGGTGATTGGTTACTACATCTAACTCGTCGTCACTAACGAAGTGTATCGCAAGATATGTATCCACTCTTGTGGGAGCCCGAATAAGTTGTAGATGAGATGCTCAATCAACCAAATCTTCACACAATAGATAAGAAAAATACTACGGGTCCTGCACGGTTAATTCAACTTTATTTTTGGGCCAACAAGAGCAAAAATAAATAAAAAAAAGAAGAAAACAAGGCGAAAAATAGAGGCTTTTAAACCTCAATTGCGTCGGACAGCCATCCCTTAGCCGGTGCCGCCCATTTGTTCCCACTGTTTGGTCTCGGTCATGCTTATTTGCTTGCCTATAACAACGAGCAAAGTCTTCCTCCGGATTGGCCTCGACTCGTTCTAAGCCTATAATAGTTTCAGCCAATAATCCTCCAGCTGCTCAACAAAGCTTAGCAATGCCGCATGTGCCATGTCCCCAAGGCCTCCTACCAATAAGAAACCACCTACTAGACAAGTGATGATAGCTTGACTTCTTGGAATGATGATGGACTCTGCTGATGCATACATTAGGTGGTAATGTTTTATCGGGTTCCTTAGGTTCATCCGATTCCGGATGAGAATCCAACGTAGATTCCTATTATTCAATTTTAGAAGGTATTTGTAGGTTTCGTGCAAATTTTTAGAGGATTTGGGCACAATAGGTTTCATACGACATTGGATGCCCAAAATAACATCAAACTCTTCGAGCGGGGACACAATTCCTTATCCCCAAACCTCGAACACGTTGTAATGAGAATCCCAGTAGGTCACGGCAGTTCTTAGGGAAGTCCAATAAGCTTTCACTGTCGAATGCTTGAATAAGGTATTCAGCCCATATTGTGACGAACCTACCCTTTCGGTGTTGGTCATCTCGTGCATCCAACGAGATAATTCAGTCATGAAATTCATCTTTGAAGAAAGTAGAAGGGAATTAAAAGCACTAGGGAAGTTTTCATAGGAACTTTTTTTTATGGAATCGCGGAAGAAAATTCGAAGGCACAATTTTCGGTATTCGGCGAGGATCAATTCATAGCAGTCCCTAGATCAAGAGTCCTACTGCACCAGCACCACCATAGTCAGCCGGGGTTTGAGTTTTACGTGTGGCGGACGTCGGCCGAGCCCTCAAATCGGTTGGTCGACCTTATTCTTTCGACCCGAGCACTCCTTGGGCCCTAATTTGTTATTGCCTTTGGCACATTTTCGGTCAAGCAATATTATTTCGGACCGTGCACTTACAATTTCCCATTTCATTTTTATTATTTTCTGTTAGGGGAATGGGTGCTAGTGCAAAATTTTGTTTTCGATTTGTCGTCGTAATATTTCCTAAGAATTTTTGCATCATATTAATAAAAGAAAGCATTTTTAGAATTGAGTCTTTGCATTCCATTTCATTGCGTAGAGTCAAAGAAGTTTACAAAATATTAAACATTAAACAACGCAAGCACCCTACAAGTGATCGGCTAATCTTCGCCATTGGAAGCATCATCGAAGATATAATTCCAAAAGCCATCAAAGATAGACGTGGAAAACCGACCATATCCACCACCATACGAAGAGCTAGACCCATGATCCCAAGATTAAGAAACTCCATAAGAAGGCCCACTATAATATGCTTGGTGGAAGTCAATTGGGTTCCCATGTCGATCAACCGCTTGAAGAGGTGGAATATCTGTGCATTCTTTGGACAAGCTAGGCCCAGCATCGGAAGAACTAGGCTCGAAAGTGCTAGGCCTCGCTTTAAAAGTACTCAAATGATGTGCACGCCGTGAAGAACGCTGAGAAGTACTTATTCTAGGTGTACCACTAGAAGGTGCTTTTAGGCCGGATGGATGTGTTTGAACTCCCGGACCTCTAAGGAAGCCTCCCAATGAAGACATTCTAGATCGACGTCTCTACAAAAATAATGGAGCAATTAGAACATCTACTAAAAGCTCAATAAAGTTAGCATTTACACTATCTAAGACTCATCCGGAATGTTGGGAAAGTCCTCCCGGAGAAGAAGTCTAGGATACCCCTAAGGGCGGATTGGAATCGATGGATATGATCCGAGATTGCTCCCAATCATACTACAAGATTTATTTAATGGTATTAGCAAAATACTTTTTAGCATGCAATTAAAAGTAAAGAGCATGAAACTCTTACCCCTCGCCGGTTTCGAGGAAAAGATGCCCTACACATTCTTTCTTGGAGATCACGGGAATTCTTATATAACGAGGAGATTCCCCAAGTCGAGAAACATCCGCATCAAGACTTGGAATGTGGATATCCGCCGGAAGAAGCTACAAAAGATGAAGTTAATTTCCATGCAAGAAACTCAACTACACAAAGGAGAAAGAGGCATAAGCTCACCACCCGGATCATAATCTATCACAAGTGATATGCATAAGATGTATACAAATTTAAGAAGCTGGGTATAGGGGCACCCAGTGGTTACTTCCTCCTGCTCTTATTGAGAAAGAAACCGAAAGTAGAACGTGGTCCGAGGCGGACCGTAAGGAACGAACGGAGGCCACGTACTATCGCGGATTTATGGCGTAACTCTTTCACCAAGGTGCCAGCAAAACCCGAAAGGATCCTCAAATAAGATCCTCCTTTCACTCAACTCCCGTGCAATAATTACGCTTGGAGGGAGTTGGAGTTGGGCCCAAGGATGGAAATTGGTCTACATACACAAGACTTATAACTAGGCAAGCAAGCACAAGCAAAAAAACAATAACAAAGCAAGCACAAAATGCACCCGGCCTAGGCAGGCGCCGGCCACGACCAAGCCCACAAGGCCCACCACATGCTTGTGGGTAGGGGCGGTAAAATGGCGGTTTTGTGGGGCATGTTGTAAGGCGAATTGAAAAGCTCGAAGCCGACGTACCAAAGCCACATGGCTGAGAGCGGACCTCAAGAATCCTATGTCATGGATTTTGGGTCGTTGATGATAGATTTTTGCCCATGATACGAGACCGGAAATATAGGATAATTTGTTGAGCGGGGCAAAAGACGCGGAAATATTCATACAACTATGGCTAAAATTTTTGCAAATGAGATTTTATCCACACAAGATAAAAAATATATCGAAATGGAGAACTAGAGCATACCTCGATCATTTTTCACAAGCCACATAGTGGAAAATACTTTGTCAAGTCTTTCTCGAGCTTGGTATGTCGCACACCGAGCACGAAGACCCCTTATAAGGCAAGTATATGTGGGTGCACCCCGGTTAAGCTTTTTATTTTATCAAGGTCCACTAAGTTTACCAAATAGTGAACATAAACCTTCAACCCTTGGTGTGAAAAGAGTATCGTGCTTAATAAGAGAGTAAGAACAACCTGGACTTGCTTTGTTGAGGAGTGTGTCGAGCCCAAAACCCGACATCCTCAAAAGCCTAAAAAGAATGGTGTATTTGAAGAAGTTTTCCTAAGGAAACCTACTAGCCACGGAACCGAAGCGGTGACGTAGATAGTCACGATCTTCCCGAACCCGATAAAATGGAAAAATTGAAAGGTGTAATAATCATCTTCCCGAAGGGAAGATGGAATGTGCTAGTGGTATCCCAAAAGCGCTCACTAATATCCCTAATGGGATCTCTTTCCCTTTTGTCACATAAATGATTTAAGGCGGTAAAGAGGGAACCAAACCCGGCATTATTCATGACATCCTCTAGAGGGTAGTTCCTCTCTTTACATGTTTCCATGAACTCGGGTATAGCACCGCTACTTCGAATTGAGCCTTTCTACGAGACAAAAGTCCAACAAGATTTTTAGTAGAGGCACTACTTTATATGAGCAAATCAAGAAATTTAAGCCAACAAGCTCACCATTGGAGTGAAGAGACATGGTTCTCAACCTCCACCAAGAGGTCATTCGGGGTCTATTCACTATGAGGGCGCCATTCTCACTCTAAGAAGTTGTCTTGGACCAACCTCTCATCTCGGGTTCTTCCAATTAGATGAGCTTTTCTTCCGGACATGTTTGGAAATATGTCTTGAAAACCAACTAGTTTTCTCCAAGAACAAAGCAAGAGTAAAGATAGAGCAAGCAAGAGAGGAGTAAGTAAAGTGTGCAAAATGAACACACCAAACTCCACTTTTATAGACCCATTTGGCCAAGGCAAGTCAACGTACAAGACAAGAGTAAAAATAGAAAAAAGATACCAAGGTAATCCGGCAGAGCATTGTAACAACCCGACCCTAAATCACATTATTTATCTTATTAATTACAAGGTTTATGTAATTGAGCGCGTGCACTTCAATTCGATGTTTTATATTTAAATTATTTTTACGTATGCGTTATGCGATTAAGGCGACGAAGTGGCCCTAATAAAAATCTCATAATAAGGTTACAATTTGTAAACATCATTATTAATATAAAATTAAAAAAAATAACAAGTAACAATAAAAGAAAACAAAAATAAATAAACAAAATAAAATAAAACAAAATAATAAAATAAAATAAAATAAATAAACCAGATTTTTTTGTTGAAAGAAAAATCCAGAAATTGATTTATCTAGAAATATAAAAAAAAAAAGAAAAGAAAAGAATAACGTGAGAGATAGAAATAATCGGACAAAGCTTCAGTTTCCATCTCCCTCATTTTAGTTCCCTGCCTGTGCTGTCCCCTGTTTCCTCCCCTCGCTGTCGTCGCCCGCCTCACCGTCGTCACCATCGCCGGCCACCGGCACAACTAACGCCGGCCGACAGGACCGGCGTCGGCCATCCATCCGCTCCCTCTGTCTCGCTCCTTCTCTTTCCTGTGCTCTCTACCTCTCCCTCGCGTGCCTCTGCTTCCCTCCCCTATCTCCACCCGCTGCTTGCACTCGGCCGCCAGGGGCCACCAACGCTGGCCGCCGGTCGGCGCCGGCGTCGTTAGGAAGACGCCCGGCGTCTCTCTCTTCCTCTCTTCCTCTCTCCCTCTCTCTGTCGCTCTCGCTCTCTCCCTCGTTTCCTCGCGCCTGCCTTGCCCTATTGCGGCCCGCGCCAGCGACCAACCACCATTCGCGGCTCGGTGCGTCGAGCTCGCCGCCGGTGCTACCCCATAGTCGCCGAGCAACCGTGGCCCACCACTCCGCCCTCCTCTTGGCTTTTATCTCTTGATTTTGAAGGTAAACCCTAAAACTCATATTTGCACACTTTATCATTTACTTAGTAATTGTAGTCATAAATTGAATCATATGATCTAAGAATATGTTTGTGGAGTGAATTTAAGGATTAATTTGGGAGGATTCGAATTGGTATCGGTGATTGAGGTTTGGTACTTTCGTGGATTGATTATGTATGAATGTGAATGAATGTGATTCCTTTTGGGAAATTATAATTTAGTGAATGAGATTAGGGATATTTTGTGTATAATTGAGTTATTTGATGGATTTTGTTATATTGGACATGGTTATATTGAACAAACGAAGGCGAATGAATATGATTTCTCTTGTAAAATTGTGATTTAGTGAATTGAATGGGGAGTATATTGGCATGAATGTTGAGCAATTTGATAGGTTAGTTATATTTTGTAATTAGCTAGAATTGAACAAAAAGGAAGGAAAATGTGTATGGAGATTGAAGTTGAATAATAGATTGTGTTGGAGGCATGTGGAAAATTTTAACACTTTGCATTGTGAATGAGATTTTGTTGAAAAGAATGCTCATAACCTTAAAGTCGTATATCCATGGATTGAGCAATTAGGTAAATTGTGAAATCTACCTATGGGAAGGACATTTGATGGGTTAGTGTAATTATTTAATCATGAAGCTTGGATATAACAAAATGAGAGTTGAGCTAGCTATAAGGATTGAAAATAACGCCAAAATGGGTAAACTAATCAAATTAATTGTAATTAATAATAACAATAGTAATAATAGCAACAATAATAATAATGGCAACAACAATGACGGTGACAACAACACTAACTACTAAGAACCCATTTTGGAATTGTTATGCGTGGTTATCCGATTATGTAATAAGCATAGAAAGTAAAATAAATTGTCAACACCTATACAAATTCAATTATAAAAAAAACTCAAGAGAAACATTATTAACAATAGAAATCTATTGAAACAGAATTGAGGCCACTTCGTTGCCGAATAGCCGGTGACTCAAATTTCTACAAAAGGGGAGAAACAAAGGTTTCAATTCGAGTACGTTCATTGCCTGTACCTTTCGAAAACTCACATGTTTCATCAAATCTCAACATTTCTCATATATACAACTGATAACGAATCATTTACAAGTCAAGTTTTGCCACCTAATTAAGTGGTCCCCGCCCAATTATCAATCATCGGGGCTTAGGCCCACCAATTCCACCGCGCGGCGTCAACTCGGGTTCTCGGTCGGCCCGAGGGTGAGCACCTATTCAAAGATCGTATCAATTACCAAGGGGTTCCACTTTCGAGATAATAACCAGCAAGCAAGTTTTACTTATATTCTCTCCCCCGATTTCAAACTAAAATGAATTGAAATGTGTGCGCTCAATTAAAATATTTTTCAAAGTTGTTTTACGAGTGTAGGAATGTTCGTATCGAGTTTCAACTCATTCTTCGAAATATTTTAGTGTTTTTGTTTTAGGAAGAAGCATTGGTGAACAATCAACTACCTACCAAGTCCGACGAAGGCAAACCTTAGCCAGCCACGTTGCATTTGTAATTACGAAGGTGTATAGACACTCACGGTGATTTTACCCTCAACCATGGTTTAGGTATGACCTTCGGAATTATTACACGTTGTATATTATCATGTGGAATAGACGAAAGTCTAGGTTGTATAAATACTATGTTGCTAAGCAAGTAAAGCTGTGTTTTGGGATAACTTAGCTACTTGGGTAATAGGTAATTACTCCTAACAGGATCAATGGAAATATAACGGTGGATGTACATATTGTATTTCATTTTATTTCATTTATTTAGCTTTGTCCTATTTTTAGGACGGCGGTAACGTCTTCGATCGTTATCTTCCGCTGCGACCTTACGCAGTGTTCTCTAATTAAGCGATTATTAAGTAATGGTGATTGGGGCGTTACGGTTGTGGTATCGGAGCGGGGTTTAGAAATCACTCGTGAGCAATAGGATTCTAAGGTGTCATGATTGGACCTTTAGGAAAATTACGTGGCTATTATTTCCTCAAGTTGTCATTTTGGGATTTGTGGATGTAGTGTAGTTGATATTGAATTGATGTATATACTTTTGGGTTATGCTAGTATAAACAATGTACGTAATGATTTAAGTTGCTTGAATGCATTTCATATGCTTTTAAGTTTTATAGCTTGTAATTAAGTTCATATTGTTTGTTCCGGATGCATTATGAACTATTTAGGTTGTTTTAAGCCTTAAGGTATATTGGTTGGACTCCGGCGTGTGGCCGTTGAGTTGTGTACTCCGAGCGTGTGGCTCGTTGAGTGATATTGTGGTTTTTATGCGGGGTTTTAAAACTTTAAGTTTATGGGATAGACCATATTACAAACGGAGCTCTGTTGAAATTTTTAGGAAATACCAAACTCTTTTAGAAAATTTCCTTTATTACCTTCAAGTTGGAATTAGAAAGCAAAGCTGACATCCGAATAAGCCTTGGGAGTCCTTTTGATCGAGGATTTCTCAACCGATGAAAATTCCGAGAAAATGATAATCTAACATATAATTTGGTGTTACTTATTATATAAACGCAACGAAAGTAGGAGGTACCTAAGTATGTTTTATATTAGTATTAGGAGTTGTTAACAAGTTGTTTCATAGGACAAGGAATTAATTAGGAAAAATTTATATTTATATGGTTTCAACATGTCTTAGCTAGAAATTAGCAGCGTAATTTTGAATGCAGTTGTAGAGGTGGGCAATGTCGAATAGGCGTTAGAAACTCCTTCCAACTCGCAACACATCTTTAGTGAAACCCAATTTATACCCTTAGAGGTTTTCACTGAGTATACCATGGACCCAAACTATTGAAGGAACTTGGTGATAGAGTTAATGGAAAGGATTCCTCGTGTACCTATCGAATCCACATCTAAGCCTAACAAGTAAGCCGACAGAGTGACTCGTCATAACCCTAAGACCTATGATGGAAAAATTGATGCAGCAGAAATAGAGGAGGAATGGATTAGGGAACGGAAACTATATTTGCACTTGAGGAAAAAGAGATATAGGGACATATTATCTAACTGGTGCAGTAGACATATGGTGAAGCACAATGGAAAATAAGGTTGTGAGTTCACTTGGGGTAAATTTTTGGAAGAGTTTAAAGCTAAATTTTACCCCATCCCAATTCATGGACAAAAAGAATAGGGGTTCATAGAGTTAAAAAAATGGACTACAATACGACGGTAATGGAGTATGCTAATAAATTTATGGAGTTGTCTAGATATGACTCGGACCTTGTCGTTATTGATAGGGTGCAAATGTTAAGACTTGAGGAAGGCTTGGCCTATTATACTCAACATTAACTTGCTAGTTAATCTATCAAAGATTGTCAAGGATTATATGAGAGAGTAGTAGACGTAGAGGTTGAACGAGTAAAGAGTGAACTAAGGGCCTTAAATTCCGGAGACTCAAAGGGAACTGAACAACACAAGCGAGAGTTCGGTTCAAAAGAAACATGTTCTAGTTTCAACAAGGGGCACTCATTGATTATTTCTGAACCTTGGAGGAAATGTTGCCAAACAAATCACGCCCGCCTTAAATTGTCGAATGGGTAGTAATAAATATATGTGGTGTGGTAGCCTTGAACACTTAGTAAACACTTTCCCGACAGGATGCAAAGTTGTAGAGATAGAAGTTGTCAAGCCCGTATCGATACTCGTGTGAAAAACCCGCACCATCTTCCAAACCTATGGTTGTAGGACAACTATAAGTAATGTACAAGAAAGAAGCCGCAATTATAGGAATAACGATTGTCACTGGTACTAAACTCACAGTCCTTCAATGTTGTATTTGATTCATGCGCCACCCATTCATTTATAATTACTCTTAGTTGCCTCTCACTTAGATTCGAGATGATCATAAGGCCAAATAGAGTGCCAAATCGAGTTGCCAAATGAAAAAGTGGTAAAAGGTTCAATTCTTTATTGGCATATGCCAAGGTCATGTGTGGGGAGTTTCTCTTCGCAGATTTAATCCAATTTAATATATGGGAATTGAGGTAATGTTAGAAATGGATTAGTTGGTGACATATGAAGTGAACCAAGCTTGCAAAGGTAGTAAGATTATTTTAAAGGGCCAGAAAAGAGAAAGAAGCGTGTTCGGGAGAAAAAGATGCAAAGGAGTATTTCATAACTTCAGTCATGAAGGCTAGTTAATTATTAAGAGGGGACTACTTAAGGTATTGATGTTATGTCATTAAAGATAGAAAAGAAGAGACAGATATAAATGTTACACCTGTAGTATGTGATTTTTCAGAGGTATTTCTTAAAAATTTACATGGTCTACCTCCTCAAAGGGAGATTGAGTTGAGGTTGAACTAATTCCTGACGCATAATTCATATTCAAAACGCCATATAGAATGACCCCAATGGAACATAAAGTGTTGAGAGCCAGCCTGATGAATTACTATAAAAAGGATTTATTAGGCTAAGTGTGTCAACTTGGAGAACTTCAGTCTTGTTTATGAAAGAGAAAGATGATACTTGGAGACTCTATATAGATTATACGGAGCTAAACAAGATAATCCCCTCCTCAGAATAAGCATCCTTTACCCCGAATTAATGATTTGTTTGATCAAATTTAAGGGGTTGATGTGTTTTATCAACTTGGAATTAAACAGAAAGATACTCCCAAAACTACGTTTAGAACCAAGTATGGGCATCATGAATTTAAGGTGATTCTATGTGGACTTACCAATACTCCTACTGCGTTCATGAATTTCACAAATGGAACTTTTAGGCGTTATCTAGATACTTTGAGGTAGTAGTATTGATGATATTCTTACATACTTTAAAGATAAGGGAGAACATGTCGAGTATATGAGAATACCACTACAACTATTAAGAAAACATCAAGTGCTTGTCAAATTACAAAGGTCTAAATTCTGGCTAGAGGAAGAGACATTTTTAGGTATGTTGTTTCCAAAGAAGATATTAAGGTCGATCCTCATAAGGTAAACGCAGATAACGGAATGATCTAGACCAACTAATGTCATGTAAATGAGGAGTGTTCTCGGGTTAGTAGATTACCACAAGAGGTTTGTCGAGAATAAGTATCCGCTACCTCGAATTAATGATTTGTTGATCAGATACAAGGGTTAGCATATTTTACCAACTTGGAATTAAACAGGAAGGTGTTCCCAAAATTGCTCTCGGAATTAAGTATGGACTCTATGAATTTACGGTAATGCCCGGAGGATTTACCAACGTATTGGTTGCATTTATGGATCTCATGAATAGAATTTTGGGGACTTATCTAGATAAATTTGTGGTGATGGTTCTTGATGATATTCTTATATACTCTAAGGATAAGAAAGAATATGACAAGCGGTTGTGAATAGTGCTACAAATCTTGAGAGAACATCGATTGTATGCTAAATAACCAAAAATGTAAGTGTGGGTTAGAAGAAGTGACATTTATAGGGCGTAATGTTTCTAAGGAAGAGATGAGGGTCAACTCTCATAAGATAAAGGCGATAGCTCGAATACTCCATACCAACCAATGGTGCAGAAGTGAAGAGTTTCCTCAAGTTACCAGGGTACTACAAAAGGGTTCCTACATGATTTTTCAAAAATAACGTCACCTCTAATAATTTGCTAAAGAAAGTAACCTGATTTAAATGGTCGGGTGAATGTGAAGAGACACTCTAGAAGTTGAAGAAAAGATTATCCGCAAGGTAAAAAGTATATCATCTATAGTGAGCCGTTTACAAATGGGTTAGGATGCGTATTAAGACGGGACGACAAGGTCATAGCTTATGCATCTCAACAACTCAAATCATGTGAAAAGACTTATCTTACTCATGGATTGGAGTAGACTCTGTTGTTTTACTTTAAATATTTGGAGACATTACTCATATGTGGTAACATGTAAGATATATATAGACCATTAGAGTTGAGCTGTAGTTTTACCCAAAGGAAGATCAATCCGAGGCAACGCTGCTAGTGGAATTACTTTAGGATTATGACTTACAAGTATAATATCACCTAGTAAAAGTGAATATAGTGGAAAATGCGTGGAGTATGGAGACAAAACACAAGTTTGAATGTAATAATGACAACTTAGCTCGTGGTTATATGAGATCTCCACAATATAAGTGTTCGATCGAGTCTTGCATGGACAAACGAATGGGTTCCTAGCTGCGATAGAGGCATAATATATAATCGTGAAGGGTATTCAGCTAGGCCAAAACGAGACGTCGGGATGGAAAGGATTAAGAAAAATATTAAAAGGAAAAATCTCCTGATTTTAAGGCATACACGAGGATGGAACCTTAAGGTTTCGAAGCAATTTTGTGTACTCGAAGAAAGAGGAATTGAAAAGGAAAATTCTTGAGGAAGCACATAATACACGATATTTGGTACATCTAGGAGGAACAAGCTGTATAAAGACTTGAAACAATGTTTTTGGTGGAATAATATGACGAGGATATTACGGAATATGTAGATAAGTGTTCCATTTGTCAAACGGTTAAGACCGAAAGTTGGAAAGTATAATATGAGAAGAGATATCAATGTTCGTTGGTGAATTGAGACCTTTGGAGGTTCCTACATGGAGATGAGATTCAATTTCAATGAACGTTGCCATAAGATTACCTATTGTTGCTTCAACGAAAAATGTTTGAGCGATTATTGATCAACTTATAAAATCTCGCAAATTTTGTACCAACGATGTAGAGATATCGGCACAATTATACATCAAAGAAGTCGTTAGGTTACATAGGAATACATAAGAACATTACATCCGATAGCAATAACGAGTTTCAAATACGTTTCGGTAAGCTCTATAGCTACCTTTTGCGACTAAACTCGGTGTTAATAGTTCATACCTTCCAGAGAACAGTAGGGCACACTTGAAAGAGTTAATTAAATATGAGAAGATATACCGAGAGCATGTATATTCGACTTTTAAAGAAAATAGGAAACCGATTTATCTTTGGTAGACTTATCCTATAATACAATTATCAAGTCATCGTTAAAATCACTCCATTTGAGGCATTGTATTGAAGGAAATACAGAACCTCATTATGTTGAAGTGAGTCGAACTACGCCTTGACTATAGGCCCGAGTGGACCTTAGGAACAACTGAAAGGATTAGCAAGATTTAAGACCACATCAAGAAGACTTAAAGCGACAAACAAGCTATGTAGATAAAAGTGTTTTTGAAAGTGTCTCCACTGAAAGGGGTCAAAGATTCAAACTTAAGGAAAATCAAGTCCTAGGTATTGAGCTAGATGAGATTGTAACGGAGCTCAATACGATATCCTATATGTATTTATGTCATTTGAACTCGAATATGAGAATAACATCTTTTGTACTTAGCAGACACAGGCGGTATATACCCATTCTAAGCCATAATATTGTTACGAGAACCTCTTGAAGTTGTCGAAAACTTAATATATGAGGAGCAACCGGTGCAAATATTGGATTATAGGGTCAAGGAACTCCGTAATAAAAGCATTCCTTTAATGAAAGTACTGCGGACTAACCATACATCATCACAAGCCACATGGGAAACCGAGGAAGATATGAGAAATAAACACCCTCACTTATTTTAAGGTAAGTCTGCAAACCTCTTTGTTGAATATGCAAGTTTCGAGGACGAAACTTATTTTAAGGGGGACGATCGTAACAACCCGACCCTAAATCACATTATTTATCTTATTAATTACAAGGTTTATATAATTGAGCACGTGCACTTCAATTCGATGTTTTATATTTAAATCATTTTTACATATGCATATGCAGCTAAGGCGACGAAGTGGCCCTAATAAAAATCTCATAATAAGGTTACAATTTGTAAACATCATTATTAAAATAAAATTAAAAAAATAACAAATAACAATAAAAGAAAACAAAAATAAATAAATAAATAAATAATAAAATAAAATAATAAAATAAAATAAAATAAATAAACCAGATTTTTTTTTTGTTGAAAGAAAAATCCAGAAATTGATTTATCTGGAAATGTAAAAAAAAAAAAAGAATAACATGAGAGATAGAAATAATCAGGCAAAGCTTAAGTTTCCATCTCCCTCATTTCAGTTCCCTGTCTGTGCTGTCCCCTGCTTCCTCCCCCTCGTTGTCGTCGCCCCGCCTCACCGTCGTCACCATTGCTGGCCACCGGCACAACTAACGCCGGCCGACAGACCGGCGTCGGCCATCCATCCGCTCCCTCTGTCTCGCCCCTTCTCTTTCCCGTGCTCTCTACCTCTCCCTCGCGTGCCTCTGCTTCCCTCTCCTGTCTCCACCCGCTGCTTACACTCGGCCGCCAGGCGCCACCAACGTCGGCCGCCAGTCGACGCCGGCATCGTCAGGAAGACGCCTGGCGTCTCTCTCTTCCTTTCTCCCTGTCTCTGTTGCTCTCGCTCTCTCCCCCGTTTCCTTGCGCCTGCCTTGCCCTGTTGCGGCCCGCGTCAGCAAGATTTAAGACCATTCGCAACTCGGCCGTCAGAGCTCGCCGCCGGTGCTACCCCATAATCGCCGGAGCAACCGTGGCCACCACTCCACCCTCCTCTTGGCTTTCATCTCTTGATTTTGAAGGTAAACCCTAAAACTCATATTTGCACACTTTATCATTTACTTAGTAATTGTAGTCATAAATTGAATCATATGATCTAAGAATATGTTTGTGGAGTGAATTTAAGGATTGATTTGGGAGGATTCGAATTGGTACGGGTGATTAAGGTTTGGTACTTTCGTGGATTGATTATATATGAATGTGAATGAATGTGATTTCTTTTGGGAAATTATAATTTAGTGAATGAGATTAGGGATATTTTGTATATAATTGAGTAATTTGATGGATTTTGTTATATTGGACATGGTTATATTGAACAAACGAAGGCGAATGAATATGATTTCTCTTGTAAAATTGTAATTTAGTGAATTGATCGGGAGTATATTGGCGTGAATGTTGAGTAATTTGATAGGTTAGTTATATTTTGTAATTAGCTAGAATTGAACAAAAAGGAAGAAAAATGTGTATGGAGATTGAAGTTTAATAATAGATTGTGTTGGAGGCATGTGGAAAATTTGAACACTCGCATTATGAATGAGATTTTGTTGAAAAGAATGCTCATAACCTTAAAGTCGTATATACATGGATTGAGCAATTAGGTAAATTGTGAAATCTACCTATGGGAAGGACATTTGATGGGTTAGTGTAATTATTTAATCATGGAGCTAGGATATAACAAAATGAGAGTTAAGCTAGCTATAAGGATTGAAAATAACGCCAAAATGGGTAAACTAATCAAATTAATTGTAATTAATAATAACGATAGTAATAATAATAACAATAGTAATAATAGCAACAACAATGACGGTGATAACAACACTAACTACTAAGAACCCATTTTGGAATTGTTATGCCTGGTTATCGATTATGTAATAAGCATAGAAAGTAAAATAAATTGTCAACACCTATACAAATTCAATTATAAAAAAAAACTCAAGAGAAACATTATTAACAACGTAAATCTATTGAAAAGAATTGAGGCCACTTCCGTTGCCGAATAGTCGGTGACTCAAATTTCTACAAAACGGGAGAAACAAAGGTTTCAATTCGGTACATTCATTGCCTGTACCTTTCGAAAACTCACATGTTTCATCAAATCTCAACATTTCTCATATATACAATCGATAACGAATCATTTACAAGTCAAGTTTTGCCACCTAATTAAGTGGTCCCCGCCCAATTATCAATCATCACGGCTTAGGCCCAACAATTCCACCCGAGCGGCGTCAACTTGGGTTCTCGGTCGGCCCGAGGGGTGAGCACCTATTCAAAGATCGTATCAATTACCAAGGGGTTTCACTTTCGAGATAATAACCTAAGCAAGCAAGTTTTACTTATATTCTCTCCCCCGATTTCAAACTAAAATGAATTGAAATGCGTGCGCTCAATTAAAATATTTTTCAAAGTTGTTTTACGAGTGTAGGAATGTTCGTATTGAGTTTCGACTCATTCTTCGAAATATTTTACTATTTTTGTTTTAGGAAGAGGCATTGGTGAACAATCAACTACCTACCAAGTCCGACGAAGGCAAACCTTAGCCAGCCACGTTGCATTTGTAATTACGAAGGTGTATAGACGCTCACAATGATTTTACCATCAACCATGGTTTAGGTATGACCTTCGGAATTATTACACGTTGTATATTATCTTGTGGAATAGACGAAAGTCTAGGTTGTATAAGTATTATGTTGCTAAGCAAGTAAACCGTGTTTTGGGATAACTTAGCTACTTGGGTAATAGGTAATTACTCCTAACAGGATCAATGGAAATATAACAGTGGATGCACAAATTGTATTTCATTTTATTTCATTTATTTAGCTTTGTCCTATTTTTAGGACGGCGGTAACATCTTCTATCGTTATCTTCCGCTGCGACCTTACGTAATATTCTCTAATTAAGGGATTATTAAGTAATGGTGATTGGGGCGTTACAAGCATGCCGGGGCCAGGCTCGCAAAAGAGGGGCCAACACTAGCCACGAGGCGAGGCGGTGTCCTGTCAATGTCAACCTTGTAGCCCTAGCTGGTGGCTATGCTTGTGTAGTCCAACAAAGCATGGCAAGTGGATGTTTGGCACCATATGCATGCAAGTGGAAGCTTGTAAACCGACTAAATCTAACTTTTTAGATAAGATTTCGTTTTGATCGAATTATTCAAGTAAAACATTACCATTTGTCAATATGATTATCTATTAACAAGCATGTTAATACAACAAATTATCGAGGCTAAGATTCAAATCAAAACACGATCGAGGTTTTAGCATAAAAATTTACCAAGCTTTAGAGTCTAATCTAGCTAAGCTTAGGATCCTATTACCGGACTTTAGAACGCAAGCATCACGATCAAGTCGAGGCCCTATCTCGGAGTTCATGTTCGGCGACTACCGATTCCGGACACTACACTACAATCAATGCTCGAAGCAATGCACAAAATTGAGATAAGCATCCTTTAGTTTCTACTTTGACCCTTTGTCTTTCGGACTCGGTCAAAGTGGGGCTAATAGTAGACACCTAAAATATGTTATCCCTTATTTCTTTTACTTCGTATTTTATATTGTTGGCCCGATGTTGAAATCTCGAGTCCTGTTTGAGGATTTGGATCACGGACAAAGTCCGATTGATGTGACGGAAGCCGATAAACAACAAAAACCTTGAGCGAGAAAATAAATAACCTTTTGCTTGAGTCGGTCCAAAAATCAATTTTCATTCGGATGGTCTAAGCCCGGGTCAAACCTCCAGAGTCAATAGAAGTCCAATGTCTAGTATCCGGATATTCCAGGCTCAAAACATTGTGTTTTGCTTTTGTCCAACTAAGACACGAAGTCGAAGACATCAAGACGATGTTAGGTATCGCGTTTCATGATCACAAGCATCAAAACGTTGCATTTAACTCTAAGACAGTCCGCCGAGACACGAGTTCATCCCTCAAATCAACATCGTGGCTAGCACCCCAAACGTGGTTTTGTTTCACCTTAAAACGCCACGTTTTTCCTGAAGAATCCCACCTTAGCACGGAAAAGCGCAAGACTCCAAAAAGGGTGTCATATGGCCGGCACCCACTACTCCGGAGATGCGGTTCTATTTGGTTTTACCCCTTCATTTTCTGGACTCGGGTTTTTTAGTCGCTTCTAGTTTAGTTCGGAGGCGATTGATTGCAAACCCTAGATCATTCCATGACCTAACCTCTCCCTATAAATAGAGAGCTTAGGCTCTCATTTTGACAACCACATATTCCTTAATGTTATGCTCGCTGAAACTCAACTAAGAGCTACTGGATACTCCTCTTTATATTATGATCTCATTATCTCTTTTTAGCTTATCCCCAAGTCTCCACACATCTTCTCATTCATCTTCATAAAAACTCACAAAAACCTTCTCGAATCACTACTCGTCGCCTTAGCGGATCCAAATCCGAGATCCATATTAGTAGGTGGGACAACATGAGAGCGCCACTTCGACCTTCACAACGGTTATCTATGTATTTCATGTTTTTATTGCTTTCGGTATTATGGAAGAAGAATTGTATTGCATTAAATTCCTCCCGCCCGATGTAATCTTTTAATTTCTCGCTTTCTTTTCTTTTTGCTTTTCTTTTCTTTTCGTTATTGCTTTCTCTTATCGCTTTTTATATTTGCTTTTACCACTTTCATTATTATGTTTTGGTTGCTTTAAATTCAGTATCGCATGTTGTGTGCTTATGTTTAATCCTTTATATAAATTCACTACTTGAGCTAGTAATGGTCATCGTTTGACGGGGGAACAGAAGGGCTTATCCCTATGTTTCGTACCCTAGCTCCTCGAATCCGATTCTCGGTTCTATATCAATCGATTCACCTTTTAGCCTCTTTCAACTTAGTTTTCCCATACTAATATTGGAAGAGCATTTATTTATTTTGTTTTGTTAGTTTTTTATTCCTAAAAATTGACTGGCAACCCCTTTTCGATTTATTTCTTCTATATTGTTTCTTGGTTTTTTCGATCGAACAACAAAAAATGGGGAGTTCTGGATCTACTTGCCGGGCCAAAGGCCGAGGTTGACTTCCTCGGCCGTGGGCCCTGGCCGGCCCGCCAACCACCAGGTGTAGGCTGCAGCCTACACAGAGTGGTTAGCAGGTGTGGCTCGGGTCTAAACCGGTGTTGTTACACCGGTTTGGCCCTAAAGCCTCACGGTAGAAATAGAAATCCTAGTTTTCTTTATTTTTCGGTTAGGAAATAATATCCTGGACTTTTGAAAATAATTCCTAATATAAAATAATTAATAAAACTGCCACTTAATCTTGTTTAATCCTTTTTAACTTAATTTAATAAAATCCGAAAATTTAAATAAGATATTTATCCCCACTTTCTAAACTACATCTTCAAAACTCTAAAATCATTTTCATCTTCAAAAATCAAAAGTAAAAATTTAAAACCAGCCAATTTGTGGGCAAGCTCGAGGCCTCCGTGGGAGGACCATGGTTCCTACAATAAGAGTAGACACTTTCACTATATATTAAATAAAGTTCTCCTCCTAGCTCGTGACATAATTGCACTAGTAAACCCAAATTTCGGAGACATACCACTTGAGATATACGAAGAGTATATGCCTTATATTAAGGTAATTATTAAAAAATTATTAAATTATTTGAAAAACATATTGTTCGACTACAACAAAACTAATTCAATAAATATTTTTTTTTTAGGATTTCATTGGTGCTATAGATGGAGTTCGCATACCAGTCTGTCATACCACGTGAAAAGCAAGTTCAATATATTGGGTGAAAGGGTGTCCTAACTCAAAATGTGGTTGTACCTAGCTTTGACATGTAATTTACTTTTGTTATCACAGGTTTTTCGGATATATGTCATGATTCTTACACATTTGAGAAGGCTATTAATGATAAGACTTATAATTTTCTCAAGCCTCCCCAATCATCTCAATTATTTTTCGTGTAGCAACATTAAGGCATGAATCGGTTTCTTGTTCATATTATATTAACATTTTCTATTATTATATTGTGTAGGTAAATACGAACTCGTTGATTAGGGGTATCTTTTAATGCGTGGTTATTTGGTACCTTATAAAGGAGAAAGATAGCACTTGGCACGATTTGAGACACGTGAACTACTTGGCTATTAGGAAGTATTTAATTATAGGCATTCATCATTAAGAAGTGTAATTGAAAGATCATTTTGGAGCGTTGAAGAAAAAGTGGAGGATTTTGAAACCTATGCCAAGTTATAAGTTTGAAACACAAAGGGACATAGTTGTGTATGGTATTACACAATTTTATAACAAAAGTATAATCTAAGTGATCAACATTTTCTTGAGGCTGCCGACGAGACACGAGTTTAATAACATGGATGTTGACTCTAGTAGAAATACCTCTGTTCAAGGTGTTAGAGACATGGAAGAGTTGAGGAATCAAATTACTAATAGTTTGATGGTAGGACAATCATAACTTATAATTTTAAATTATTGCATTAGTTTATGATATATTTATTTTTTTATTAACTATCCATATCAAAAGTTTATGAGTATAATGATTTATGACATTTTATCTATATTTTATTCATTCTTATATCTTCCAAAACCTTCATTTTTAAAAATATCTATGTGAGCATAATACTCTTAGGTATGATACTTCATTCATTCACATAAAAATAGAAAAAAATATTTATAATAATATACATTTTATATATAAAAAATAAAAGAAATGAGAAAAGACAATTAATTGATTTAGTGAAGTAATAAACAAAATTTGTGGTTACCAAACACTCAATAAGCTTTTTCACACAACTGCAACCCAATTACGAGTCAGTCCTAGTACAACACAGACTAGTTACAGTTCAACTATAGCTTTCCCAAATGCAACCAATAACAAATGCAATCTTTACAACTTCTCTCCAAAATGACTTAGCGAGTTTTGCATGGGAAAGCATACATCGAACTCTTTCTTCGATGGTCCGATTCATCCTTTATACAAGATCATTTAACGGTGATGATTTTGGTGGCATTTTCTCCAATCGATTCCCTGCATCTTGCAATATGCTTTAAAAGGACCACGGTACTCTCCACCTTTATCGGTTTAAACGCACTTCACTTTCCGACTAGACTCTTGTTCCACCCTAGCATAAACTTCTTGAATGTGTCAAGTACTTGATTTTTGATCTCAATAAAGGGATCCAAACTTTTTTAATCGGTTATCAACAAAAGTAACAAAGTATAATATACTCGCCAAGTGACTTTTTAGTCATGGAACATACATCGGTATGGACCAACTCGAGAATATGCTTTCTCTTGCTGGGTTTGACATTTTAAAAATGTCACTCTGTGTTGTTTGCTAGCCAAACAATCAGTACAACACCCAAGTGATTCACTTTCTAACTCGGGGATGCGTTCTTTCTAGGTAGGATTTACAATCCTTTCTCATTCATGTATCCAAGCCTCTTGTACCACATATTTATTATTTGTTATTAACTTATTTTATATTAGATATTTAAAAAGTTACATTTAATCCATTTAAAAGAAGAGAAGCCATATGGTCGAGATGTAATTGAGACACATGTACAACAAAGATTTTCTCTATTTATAGTGGTCGTCGTGCTTGTAATATAGCAACAATGACCATAACTTTATATATATATATATATATATATATATATATATATATATATATATATATATATATATATATATATCACACATGTATCAAATAAGAGGGAAGGGATAGGACGAGAGATGAGAGGATTATTTCTTAGCCGTTCGATTAGATCTCATGGTTAGTAAATTGACACCATATTAATGATTCTCAATATCCTAAAAAACCTAATTTGAATAATTTTTAGATTCCCCCCATGCACCCGTTTCTCTCTCTCTCTCTCTCTCTCTCTCTCTCTCTCTCACACACACACACACACACACACACACACACACACACACACACACACACACACACACACACACACACTAATCTCTCTTTCTCTCTTTGTTCATCGGGAAAATAAAACACCTAAAGTGCCTACGTCTTGCTTATAGCCAATACAACCACAACCTAACTTGCACGAAAAATGAAAAAGATTCAAAAGGGGAAACATCACATGGAGAACCTAACATGTGCTTACCTTTTTTGGTTTTGATCCACAAAATTACAATTTCTCTCTCTTTCTCTCTCTCTCTCTCTCCCTTGAAATCCTGAATTTGCAAAACCCCTCTACTCAACTTGAATGGAGTTCACCCCCAACAGTTGAAGCACTACGACGGGAGCGACCCATCGTAGCCCATACACATAGAAATCAAGGGTAGAGTCTTCAACGTCATCACCGGAAAATCCTTCTACGACCCCGACGAGCCTTATGTTGTCTTACCGGCAAAGACGCCACCCACGTTCTTGCCAAGGTGACCAAGAACGATGAAGATGTCGTCCCTTCCATCGATGGCCTCACCAATAAGGAGCTCGGGGTTCTCGCTGATTGGGAGAAGAAATTTAAAGCTGAAGTACCCTATTGTTGGCAACATTGTTTAAGATTAATTGTGCTTCAAATTATGTGAATGTGTGGCTACTTTATACTCTCTATGTATGTGATTTCGTGGATTTGCTCTTCGTCATCTAAGCCAACTTTTCTATTTGAAAAAATGTCTCTTTTTCTTCTTCAAATGGCTTTGTTCTTCTTTTCTATGCTCACTGCTACCAAAATTGGTGTAGAACTTGCGATTATGAAGCTAATTAGAACAAAGATGATGAAATCGGGACGATCGAATGACCAGGTTCAAGTTTCTCTTCTTTTTCTCTTTCGTGCTCTCCCTTAAAACTCACTACCTCTCAAATACCTCTTGAATTTTTTAAAGCCCACATAAATTTCACCATTACCAGTTCAAAGTTGATTCAAGTTTTGATTTTTAGAGTTTGTAAAACAGATTTATTTTGGGAATTTTTGTATTTTTATTGTCATGAGGTTTTTGCAGGTTGAGAAAGAGATGGAATGCACTGAAAAGGGGGTTTAAGGCTCGAAATGATGATGGGTTATGGCTCAAAATTGTCTCAAAAGGCAAATTTGGAAAATTTTTGCAGTTTAAACCCTCAAGTTGCTCCCCTATTTCTAGATATGGTAAAGATTTCATGCATTTCCCACAAAAATGGTGGACTTGATTTTCTCCTCCAAGAAGAGCCATTGGACCAAAAAGAACACCTAAACACCGACAATGTTTCCTCCTTTCTCTCTCCTCTTAAAATAGAGGAAACCGTAGCTTTGTTATCTCCGTCCTAGTAGTCCCCTCACCCCCTCTCTCTTTTCTCTCTCTCACTCTCTTATTCTATGATTTCAAAGCAGTTAAACCAATTATTTTAATCCTTTAATTTCTTAAACCCGTGATTATTATCATTTGATGGCAAAAGATATAAGATATCATATGAATGTGAAAAACCGAGAAAAGTAGAAGCCTTTAAAAATGTTGAAAGCGAACTATGACTGAAGCTTCATGGAACATGCTTAATGAACCAACAAAATTAAAGGAAATTAACTCCAAGGGAAACTCAGTCAATAGTGGTTAGGTTCATTTGTGGAACAAAAAGTGTAAAAACATAAAGGTTGTTTAGAATGTGAACCTTCAATCTCATATTGTAATATTTAAGATAGAAAACTTTAAATTCAACTAAATTGTTGTTTAGAATGTTAATAAACCTTTAATTAACTTAAATATTCAAGTAGTTGAATATATCAAAACAAACACCTAATAACAAAATACAGTTCAACTAAAACTTTGTTTGAAATGTCAAATGAACCATTAAATGCATATAATATCGTGATGAGTTCATGTCTAGAAGCAATGCAAAAGTCACAGCAGTAGACTTTAACTCATATCCAATTCTGCAGAAACAAAAGGGAAAAAAAAGAGTAGAAACTAGTTATAAGAGTACAACAAAGATATAATTTCTAAAATTAAAAACCATTTTCTTATAGACATTTAAGTCGAATCCTTTTTCAAAGAACCCTTTTCCAATGAAGTTTTTTCCGCACAATTAAGACTATCATGATAAACGTGTTTTCTGCATGCTTTACAAAGTCTTCTATGTTTTTGTTCGTTGTTCCATTGCTACCTCTTTTCCTCCTTTGATTCTTTTGCCACTCCCTTTTGTAGCTGATGGCTATGGTGGATGAATATCAACTTGTTATGAAAGACTACATCCAGCGTAAGACTACGGTTCTTGGGCTTTGCTCACAACATTCACCACAAAAAACACAAAAATAGCGACGGACGTTTACCGACAAGTAAGAACCCGTCGGACATTTCGATGGGTTTTGACGGGAATTCAGACAGGATTCCAACGGGTTTTTTTTTGAAATTTCCATCGGAAATCCCATTGGAACCTATCGGAATTTCCATTGGAATTTGTAGATCCCGTCGGACAACCCGTTAGAAAACTCGTCGCTATTTCAGCTTTTTTATAGTGATTTTTACCCTTTTCTAATGAAATGCATCTCCATGTTTTTACATTCTTCTATCACAACATGCAAATCCTCGTCACTTGGTTCAGCCAAATGCATTAAATGATACATATGTCCCAATGCACTAGAAATCAATTGAGCCTTTTCTCTTTCATACAAGCATCCAACAATATGCCATGAACATCAAAAGTAGGTCTTTAGTAGCTGTCATTGTCCACCTATTTTGGACAAGTGAATTTGGTATTCTGTTAATTATATTTACCTTTAATACACCAAAGATGTGAAGACAGAGGATACCTTCAAGTTCAAACATTTTACATGAGCATCTTGTTGCATGGGTCACCGTATTGTAGATAACTTTTCTTGACTTATGGTTCTCGCTTGCCACTATCAACAACTCGCATATATAATGAAGCCATCATTATCCTCTTTGCAGCAACTCCACAATCTCAACATGCAGACCACCACTTTTCTTGAAAAATGTAAAAGTTCGGATGTGTATATATTTCCCTTCCATGCTTTTCTAAATCCCGATTGGTTTTTAATTGTGCAAACGAAGATATGACAATATTATCAAATTCTCTCTAAGTATCTCGTTGTGATTCAATTGCACGGTCAAAACGCATCCAGAATTCCACTAGGCTAAGTTGTTTATTAACAAAGTTACCGAACATAAAGTTCTCATTCTCCGATACTAAAGTCGTTCGTAGCAATCCGGCTTAGAATATCTCTCGAAAATCAGCTAGAATCAACAAATCCCTCATATCATACGTAAGATTGAACCAATCATTTTTTTCTCTAGCCCATAATCAATAATAATAGATGACCAAGTTAATTCAAATCTCGGGGGTCTCGGAGGCCCAAATGCACGAGTTCAACCTATCATGAAATTTACTATCTCTATTCAAAAAATCCTCCCACCTTCTCAAATACTTTTCTCATTATATGCCATACACAATATCTATGAATGGAAGTATCAAAAACCTTCTTTGTGGCTTTTTTCATGATAGGGTCTTGATCGGTGATAATACATATAGGTTTATCACTCCCACAACTTCTAAAATTTCTTAAATAACGACATAAAATTTGAAACTTGCTCATTAGCTAAAAAGGCGTCACCAAAAGTGATAGATTGCCTACGGTGGTCTAAGCTTGTGAAAGGAGCAAAAATCAATGAGTGTTTATGAGTTTTAAATGTGGTATAAAAAAATGGCATCACCAATGTATAGTTTTTCCTACGATACCATCAACCTAAAACATGTGTTTTAGTTTATCTTCTTCATCCAATTCATATGCATAATAGAACGAAATTTTTGTCTTTGAGTAGCCTAAAATTGTCCATAAACATATGGGCATTTGAATTTTTAATCAATGTTTTCATATCGCGATGATAATTCTAGAAATCCCTTCTCATGCAACCCACATTATCAAGCCCCTCGGCTTTCTCGTTGATTATGTGAAATGCTTTAGATGTCCCAACGTTTGATCGATGATAAGCACACAACATACTCTTAAGCAATGGATTTACTTTCCTTGATCTTAACATTGACTTTTTGAAGGGGTAGCCAAAGCATGTGTATGACCTTCATAAAATCTATCAATCACATAGTTACCTTTTATGGTTCTTTTGAAAACAACAGACTGTCTTGCAACCTTCCCTTACAAGGCTTTTTCTTTTTTATGATTGGACTTTTTTCATTCGCTTTTTTTTCCCTTTGTTTATCACATCTTCAACTAATGATAATTGCAATGCGATTGAATCGGACTTTTTAGAATTATGCCGACCTGCTGAACATACCATATATTTTCATTGTACAATTTCCCTATTCTTGGTTACTAAAGAAAGACACACACTAAAACCTACATGATGTGCATAAATTTTATAGAACTGGATTCCTTCTTCTAGTGAATCAAATAACATACCTAGTCCGGGCTTCAATTCTTCCTCGCAATTTAGATAATGGTGTAAGAAATAAGGTAACATCATTTGGACGATTGGTCATCACTATAATGTTCATATAAATGGAATTAGCATACTGAATTAATAAGAAAATCTCAGTACATGAATACATACGACCAAAAGAATATATAATTATAGATAATATTCTGATACATTGATGAGTGTGACCAAAAAATAACAAACAATTAAATCTCAACTATAGAAAAGGTTTTGGATAAGTCCAACAATAGTGACGACAATAATCCCAAATTTAATACTTTTTGGAAGATCAATTGGCCAACTTAAAAAAAAAAAAGGGAATAAATTGAGAAAGTATAAAACCCTAAAAATCGGAGAGCATGCGACCACTGCATTAATGAGAGAGAGAGATTGATGATGAACAATAGGGTATACATACAACTCGAATGAGACCATTGCATTAATGAGAGAGAGAGAGAGAGAGAGAGCAAGACAGAGGCATGGGAGAGGGAAAATCTGAATAATTACTCAAACTAGGGGTTTTTAGGATATTGAGAATCATTAATGTGGTGTCAATTTACTGACCATCGGATCTAATCAAACGGTTAAAAAATAATCCTCTCATCTCTCACCCTATCCCTTCCCATCGAAAATTCTATAGTAGTCATTCAACCACCTAGTTAGGTGGTTGAATAAAGTGCCACGTATACACTTTTAAAATTAAATTTATATGTGACAAATTTTTACACTAAAATGATGAATTTTTTAAAATTTGATGAATTTTTGTAATATAGACTTTTTTGTATTTTATTGAATTTTTCAATGAAGTTTAATTACTTAACTACACTTTTTTAATGTATTTGACTAAATATTATCCGAATATACTAATGAATTTAATACAAATATGATGACTATTTGAATTAAACATATATATCTTTAATTTTTCTTAAAAAACACTCATGAATTTGTGCTCATATGTATACTTTTTTTTACAAACACACTATTAATTGAAGTTTAATCACTTAGTTGCACTTTTTCAATGCACTTGACTCAATATTATCAATACATACTGATAAATTTAATATAACATGATGACTATTTAAATTAAACATATATATCTTTAAATTTTCTAGAAAAATATGTCGATATAAATATTTAATTATTTATATAAAAATATACAAATGTATAAAATAAATTACAAATAAATTTGTAATAACTAATGAATTTTAAAAGAATATTGATGATTTGACAACAATATTAATAAATTTTTAAAAATACATCTACTCTTGTCCATATTCATCCATCTCTTTCTTCGTATTCAACATTTTTTCTCCAATAACTTGCGTTAAACTTTTGTTACTTAGTCCTCTCGCATATCAATTTATAAAGAATTAGTAAATATTCAAAATAAATAATTAGTATATTCATCACTAACGTTGATATATTCATTTAAAAAATATGCAATATTCAATATAAAATTGTCCAAATATATATAAAAAAATCTTTATCGATAAAATTAATAAATTAATTAAAAATACTATAAATTATACATATTTTCCTTAATATAAGATAAATTCAACAAGGATAGTAATTATTCATCAGTAGTAATTAACATATTCATCACCAAAGTTCACATATTCATAAAATAACATATTTAATATAATATTTTTTCAGAATAACGTATCCAACAATAGAAGATTTAGATTATCAAAAACAAATATTTAAAATTATAGAAAACGAATTCATAAAAAAATATCATATTCATCAATATAAAAATTAAATTCATTAAGAAAAATATCATGTTCATTGATGCATAATAAATCAAACCTTAAAAACTACATATTCATCAAGAAATAAGACAAATTAATCACAACGCAAAAGAACTTGAGAAATTAAGAAAACACATGTCGATAAAACAAACAGAGTGAATATGAGATTGACTCCAGCATTAAGCCCTAACTTTTTATCATTAACATCATCATCATCGTCGTCTAGAGACTCATCAAGAAATAAGATAGATTCATTATAGAGCAAAAGAACTTACAAAATTCAAAAACACAAACCATAGCGATAGAAACACTATGATCGAATTTGAGACTCGACTCTAGCATTGAAACCATAAATTCTTATTATCAACGTCACCACCATCGCCATCCACAAATTCATCAAGAAATAAGAAAATTCATCATAGATCAAAGAACTTGAGAAATCTAGAAACAATAACTAAAGTGATAGAAACAAAGTGAATATGAGATTGACTCCAACATTGAACCCCTAACTCGCTTATCATCAACATCACCACCATTGTCATCCATAGATTCATCAAAAAATAATACAAATTCATCACGGATCAATAGAAATTGAGAAATTCATAAACACAAACCATAGCGATAGAAACAGGGTGAATCTAAGATGACTCTACATTGAAGACCTAACTTCTTTATCATGAACACCACCACCATCGCCATCCGCAATCGCTCCAACCCTAATTTAACTGAATTGAGGGGGAGGGGGAAAAGAGAGAGAGAGAGAGAGAGAGAGAGATACGGAGATATTATGCTACCTCCATCGCCGCCTCCACCACCTACACTGCCACTCCACCGCTTGCACCACCTCTGTCGATATTCCACGACTTGTCCTCCGTAGATATATATAAATGTATATATATATTGATAAAAGGAAATATATTGATAAAAGATACAGTTTGTAAAGAGATACTTACAAATTTTGTAAAAGAAAAGGTTAGGTGAAGAAACTAAAATACAAGAGAATTTGAGAAAATTTAGAGAGGGATCCGAGAAAACTGGAATGCTCTCTCGATTTTCGGTCGTGTCCTTCTTCATTGTATCTTCTTCTTCTTATAGAGATCGACTCGAGTCTTTTCTCGCATTTGTCATAATGATCTTCTCTTAAAGTCAAAAGTTGTAGGCGGCAACTTTATCAAAAGCAAATTATGACTGGTGTCTTTGGTCAAAAGTTGTGTCCGCTTTTGTCTTCTTTTGCCAAATTTGTCAAAAACTAAATAGTGAACATTTTGTCCAATTTACTTTTGTCAAAAGTAAATAATATTGTCGGTAGAGATGTTTGATGTTATCCTGTAGTTATGACTGAATAGTCTCTAGCAAAAACCTTTTTTTTTTTTATTTTTTTATTTTTTACACAATTCAAATGGATCTTGCGAACAAGGTCCACCAAATGGGTCATTTGTAGAGGATCCTTCATCACTAGCAGAGTCCTCATCATCACCGATTCCATTGCTTGGGTCATGATTTTTTGTAAGAAAAGCTTTCTTTGTTCGGGATCATCCTTGAGATAATCAAGTAAATCCTTTTGTTTTTTGGTCGAAACTTTCCTTTTCCTTTTGCGAACGTGATGAAGTAGGGCTGGACTCCTTTTTGCTGGAGTAGATGGTCCAGTGTCCTTAATCTTGAGGGGAGCAATTGCTGTCTTCTTTAAATTAAAATATGTATACTTCTTTGTCTTGGTTCGAACGAAGTGCTCAACATTTTCAAGAGAACAAAGCCGAGTGTTGTATTCCGGCCACCATCGGCTTTTGTAAATGCGAACCATGGACAGGGAAACCGAATGGGAAGATAAGGTTGTAGTTTGTATTCCCAACGTGAAAATCCAGGCTACATTAAAGGTTCGGAAAAATCCAACTCCCTTTTGATAAGATTCATAATTAGGGGAATGCTTAAGCCGTAATTCCCAGCCATTATGAACATCGGATGGGAGAATTGAAGAGGTAGGTCCCACCAATGATAGAACCATACGGGAAAGGTTGTCCGACATTTGTCATGAAAATTAAAAAACCATGAATGTGTGTCTGGTCCGAAGAGAAATACGACGAACCGTGCGAATTTATAATCAAAATAGCTAAAGGTAGAAGGAGTGAAAGGTACAGAGAATTGTTTTTCATCGCTAGGTTTGCTCCATTCTTTACTTCCTATTACATTTTTAATAATGCATTTGGAGTAGTGAATGTAGCTTTTGTTGGTGTTGTCAAAGGTATGGGATATGTCAACCGACTTTGTGTCAATAAGGATCAACTCGTAAAATTTACGAGTTTTAAGGAAATTGTTAGAAGCAAAATGGAAGTCCGTGTTAAAGACTCGTTCAATAATGCTTCTAATGGGTATATTTTATGGTTGTGTTTTAAATGAGGTAAGGAAAAGGTGTTCAGTATGGGTAATAATGTAGGTATCTTTTTGAGGATTGGTAGGATTTGTAGTCACATTTTTGTAGGTAAGAGGGAAAAGAGATTCAAAGGTATTTTTTGTAGGTATGGCATAATCGGATGCCTTTTGTACTCCTTTGCCATGATCTTTATTCATGTTCCTGCAAAAATTTTCTTTTATGTCACTCTTTCCTTGTAAGAATTCCCTCGTAAGAAAATCAGGTAAAGAATTGTTTTCTCCTTTTATAAATTCTATTTCAAAGTCAAAAGAAGACAAAATAGCTTGCCATCTTGCAAAGATTTGTTTGGAAACCAAATTTTTAACATCCTTTTGAAGAATATTTTTAGCTGCCTTACAATCTATACGTAAGAGAAAATTTTTAAAATATAAATCATCTTGAAATTTTGAAATACAAAGGACGATTGCTAAAATTTCTTTCTTAATGGTAGAATAGTTTTGTTGCGGTCCTAACCACAGACCTGAATGAAATCTAACTAACTGTTCCGGTGTATTAGGTAATCT
The DNA here is from genome assembly GCA_021018815.1 of Talinum fruticosum. Taxonomy (NCBI): domain Eukaryota; kingdom Viridiplantae; phylum Streptophyta; class Magnoliopsida; order Caryophyllales; family Talinaceae; genus Talinum; species Talinum fruticosum. The sequence continues at coordinate 1,474,691 of JAITYX010000097.1, read as the reverse complement.
TTGCTTAAGTATACCTCCATATCCTATATCCGATGCATCTGTCTCAACTATCATAAATGCATTTGGATGTGGTATACAAAGGCAAGGTAATGCTTTGACCTTTTCTTTGATTTGTCTAATAAGAGAAGTATGTTCATCAGTCCATGGGACTCGGAGTCTTTCTAAGTCTATTGAATAGAGGAGCACAAAAATGACGAAGTTTTGGGAAAAATCGAAACATAGTTTAAACATCCCAAAAATCTTTGTAATTGCTTCTTATCTTTAATTTCATCCGGAAATTTATCAGCAAACAGATACAGATCTCATTATAGGTTTTAAGGTTCCTTGGTAAATATCATGTCCTAGAAACCTTATTTTTGTTTGGAATAAAATCATTTTGGAAGCCGAAACCGCTAAACCATTTTTGTTAACTACATGCAGGAAAATTTGTAAATGTTTGAAATGTTGATCAATTGTTTTTGAGAAAACCAACACATCATCTATATAAACAATGATAAATGATGTATAAGGATTAAAAATGTCATTCATTATGTTCTGGAACTCGGAAGGTGCATTTTTAAGTCCAAATGGCATTACGTTCCATTCGTAATGGCCAAAGGGTACCGTGAAAGCGGTTTTGTAACGATCGGTTCAGAAATCGAATTTGCCAAAATCCTGATTTCATGTCAAATTTTGAAAATACTTTTGCTTCATAGAGTCTATTCAAGCAAATCTCTTTTATTAGGAATAGGATATCTAATCCATTGAAGGACTTTGTTTAGAGGTTTATAGTTAATAACCAGTCTAGGAACCCCTCGTTCCTTCTCTCGCGCATTATTAACATAGAAAGCCGCATAACTCCAAGGTGATTTGGAAGGTCTAATAAGCTTTTTGTCAAGAAGAGATTGGATTTCCTTTTACAGAGTTCAAGATACTCGGAATTCATCCGAGTTGGACGAGCCTTGGTGGGAATATTTTTTCATCAAAGTCTTTAATATAGGGAAGAGAAACAACATGCCTCTTTCGTCCCCGTAAGGCATTGGGAACATTAGAACAGATTTGTTTCTTTATGACTTCTTCTAGGTCTAAAATCTTCTTTTGGATTGCAGGGATCTGAAGGTGTTCTTCAATTTTTTGAAAGATATTTCTTCCTGAAGATGGGCTATAGAAGATTGTTTGTAATGTAAACAATTTATTTGTCGAAAAATAGAAGATGATTGCAAAAGAGCAACATCCTTTTGTCTTGCTGAAGTAAGAAATTTAAAAGAAATTGTTTTGTCTAAGATTTTTGTATGAACTCCAGTTTCATTGACATAGAATGGATAAATTTGTGTAAGGAATGGAGTTCCAAGGATTATATCATTAGTAATATTTTCAACAATTAGGAAAATACTTTTGAAACAATAATTATCATTTTCAATGTATCCTTTGTTAAGTTTGTAATTTATGATTAAAGGTTCTCCATTAGCACCGCATAAAGATTCGGACGATCTTTCGCAATACTTAGTTGGTAAAACTCCTCTTTTAATACAGCTTTGATCCGCACCGCTATCTATTAGTACAACTCTGCAGGTAGAGAAATCATCAACAACTAGTTTAACTATTGAATACCATTTCGAAAAGTGATCCTAGAAATGGTTGAGATGAATTGATCATTATTACCTTGATCAATAGGAGGGAATTCTATCGATCCCGGAACTTCATAGGGTTCCGAGGTTGACGCCTCGTCTTTCTTAAGAAGGGTTAGTTTAGTTTCTAATTCCAAGTCTTTGGTTTTTAAATTAAGAATATCTTGTTTGAGAATCCCGACTTGATTTTTAGATTATTAACTTCAGTTTGTAATTCTCTGGTTGTAATTTGCTCGGAATGGATTTGGAGTAGGAAACTTTTCATGAAGTTTAGAGAGATTGAATGTAGGGAGGTCAGAGCGGAGAAGGATTTTTTCTTCTTCAAGAATGAGACTCTTGAGTTTTTCAAGATAGTCTTTCTTTAATTCCGAATCGATATTTGACCTATTAGATCTAGTAAAAATTCTTTCGATTTCTATCCGTAATAACATTAAGTTGTTTGATAGGAGAAGATTCGTACTCATAGTCATCTTCTTCGTCGGAGCTAGGAAAATAATCCTCGGTTCCTTCGTAATCAGATGTATTTTGAGTAAGAATCGTAAGAAGTTTCATTTGGAGTTCCGGTTCTTCCGAGAATAATTCATTAATTTTTTCTTAGTTTTGCATTGATATGCTTTATGTCCAGGTTTTCCACATTTATAGCAGACTATCTTTTTCTTCTTTTTGACTCGTCTTTTGTTTAGAAGAATGGGATTTAGAAGGGGTTGATTTGGGAATAAAAGATTTCTTTACTCGGCTTATTTTTTCGAAAGTTTTTATTAATTCTTTTATTTTTGCGGAAGTGGCTTCAATTTTTAAGAAACTAAAGGCTTCACAAAAGGTTCCCATTTCTTTTCTAGACTGGAATTTATCTTTACCATATTTGGCTTGAAGTTTAAGCTCATTACAAAGAGCTAATCCTTCATTTTTAACTATCCCAAATAATTGTCCAAAGGTAAAGAGATGATATGGTATTTCATCCGAATTAAAGTTTTGCCTAAGCTTACCAAGAATTCTTTCTCCAAAGAGTCTTGGTAATCCTGCTATAAATCTTTCTTTCCAAAATTGTGCGTTTCCGTCTTCTCTTTTCAAGACATTAATTAGGAACATATCTTTATACCAACGATAGTCACTAAGGGTAGGACATCCGAGGTTAATAAGAACAGATTTAGCTGCCGCTTGGCCTTCATTTGGGTTTCCAAGAAAATGTAGAGAAATGGTATGAATCAGTAATTCGTTACCATCTTCTTCTTCAATGGGCAAATCATTTCGAATAATTGTAGTTTTGTGGCTGAGGATTTGAACTCTTTCTTCTTGGGTAAGATAATTATCCCACCAGCTTTTTAACCGTCCAGTAAAATCCTAGGGCTAAGGTAGCTGCTAAATTCTTACCTATTAGTCCTCTTGTTTTAAAGGCTACACAAGCCATTCCCATTTGTTGAAGGGTAGACAAAATTTCATGTTCTCGCTTTACCATCTATATTCCATTCTATTAAAGATTGTCCATCAAAAAGATTAGTTTAAAATTGGCTTCTTTCTTCAAATTGAATATCGGGAGGAGTCGGACGAGGATAATAATTTTTGTATTTCTAAAGTTCTTTATTTTGTTGAGAGAAAAAGATGGTTCCTCAACTTCTATCTCTTCATCAAAGGATTTTTGAAGAGTTGTAACTTGGTCTAATTCACTTTCCGAACCAGATTCAATAGAAGAGGTTTCTTCTATACTAATGTTGCAAGCTTTATCTAAGCAACTAACAGCTTTAGAACTGCTAGCACTATCTAAATCTTTAAGTCTGTTTAGATATAGTGTTTAGAAGCCGATTGTTAGAGAAGGGGCTTTCTCTAATAAGAGCTTCTTCTATTTCTTTTGGAATGCTATCTAATTTAAAGAAAGGCCTAGAAATAGATTCCGTGAAAGAGTTAACCTTTTTAGAATCATTTTTTACTCTCCGGGAATCTATTTTAGTAGAGACTAACGTTAATTGTTCTGCAATGGTTGATAGAATTGTATTAGTATAGTTTGCCTGCTGATGAACCTTAGCTAAATCATCAACGATAACCGAGTCCTTCCCTCCCGGCCAGTTTTGTAAGGACAAGCAAGTATTTCTTGTCCTTGCAAAGGGATTTTTATAGCGAGTAGCTATAGGTGGATGAACAAGCAACTATACTCGCTACCATCAACCAGATGCCAGGTGTCCATTAGTACTCTTGATAATTCTATTGTTTCATATTGTTTCATCCAAAGATGGCTTTAATAAACATTTTGGGTTTAATTGAGATGATAAAAGCTTGAAATAAATTCTATAAGTAATAGCAAAATTTCTTGATAATTCTCTAAATAAAACCTTTGAATTATTTTGCATATGAATATCTAATATTAAGGTGTCCATAATCCATGGATCATTCGGATCTACTGAAAAGTTTGGACAACCATTGAAATATATTGGACCATTACAGGTATTAGTTTGAATCATAGCTAATAAAGAGTCTTGATATCTAATTAATCTATTGTCTCTAAGTGTCATAAAGATAGGACAATCTAATCCTAGTCTTGTTAATGGCTTGAGTGCTATTTGAATCATACCAAAATGAATATATCTATATTTTTCTTTATATTTATTAATAGAAATATTGGATAGTAACTTGATGGTTTGAAACTCTTCATCTAAGCTGAAGGTTTCTTCGTGATCTTTAATAGAGAAAGCAAGTGTTGAAATCAAACTTACCTATTTGATAGATGGTTTCTATCTTTTGTTTTGGAATAGACCAATTTGAGAAATCAACTTGGCAGCTAACTTCTCTGCTATTGACCACATTAGTACTCTTGCTAGTTCCTAAACCTAGATGATCTCGTATCCAAGAGGCCATCACAACTTAAGTTTGACTACCTTGTCGATAATTACGCACACACACTACCGGGACCACCTCACACGGCCGACTAACGGATAACATGGGGCTGACCAACGGCTGACCAACGCTAGGCCTTACGGTGCAACAACAAAATAGACAGTGAAGACTCGGACACTGTTCTATATCTTTCTCGAGTCATGCAAAAGGAATCGGGTATAACGATGTCATTCATATAGTGTTTTGATTCCAAGGCATTCTCTCGTGTCTTAGAAACTTACTTGAGTGAAATATTATCTTTTCTATGCGATTCGGCCTTCACTTATCTATTTAATCGCTTTTCAGTTAGCGACTCGTAAAACTTGTTCTTTATTCCGAGTCCACTCTCACTCGTAATCCGACTTGTGATTATTTACTCTATTGATTGCAAAGTCGGCATTCGTAGTTCATTTCATGCTTAGTCTACATCAAGTGTTTCCCACTCGATATTTGTTAATAGAACTTGATTCTTTGCTTAAGACTAAGTCTTATGGAATTCCGAGTATCATGGATATTAGACTCGAAAAATCCATTTCTTTTCCGACTCGGATAATCTGTTGGTTAATTATCATGATTATATTATTATCTCGTGTCTAACCTTGGACCAAAGTATTTTATACTTTGAGAACCGAAGGTATTTTACTTTTGTAGGTTATTCAATCGAGGATATCTTTTCAAACTACAAAAGTAGCCGGCTTCGTAACATCAAATCACCAGCAGAGATGGCTTTTCACCTACACTGCTCTAGTCTCGTAAGATTGTGTCGAAGCCGTCCGCTTCCATATCCGGAAAACTGGAACGCTAAGCCTAACGGTGGTTTCCACCTCATTTTTCAAGACACAACCGATGGTTTTGGGACTTCCAAGAGAGTTAAACCGTTGTCCAACGACCATATTTCAACGGATACTTTCCGAGTGACTCGTAAAGCCCTTATCAACGGTCACGAGAGGACTCTCGGTCGACGAGATGAAGATAACGGCTACTCGCTCGGTCTTCTATAAAAGGAAGCCACCTCACAAGACTTGAAGATAGCGGAACATATTGTCAATACTTCAACTTGATCAAAGTTATTGTATTTACTTTCAATCTTCAACTTACAACTCCCACTCGTAATTCATTACTTTCGAGTTGTAAGGTCTTGTACTCGACTACAAACACTTCTTACATTCTTTGTAAGGTCCCTTGACTAAGCCGTAAGGGTTAACTCGGCTTAGTTGTCCCTAGCTGTAAGGGTTATCTCAGCTAGGAAGTACTAGATCGGATAAGGGAATTTCGAGTCTAGGAAAACTTGTATAGAGTTGTCTAAGGGAGCAACTCGGGTTCCGTCAAGTTCACGGTATTTTGTGGACTCAAAATAGTGGATTTGACTTCGTGTCCGGATTGACACGGGCCGTGGTTTTCCGCCCCGGGAGGGTTTCCACGTAAAATCTCTCGTGTTCACTTTCCGAGTTCATTCTAGACTCGGACATGCCTTCGCTGAACGTGTTTACTCCGATTCATTACATTCCGAGTCCAATCATTTTCCGACCCCTTGCTTAGACTCGTAATCCGTCTTTGACTCTTCTCTCGTCAAAAGGTGTGTGCTTTCGCAAAGAATTTTTCATCACCCTATTCACCCCCTCTAGGGTGACTCGGACTCTCCCCGAGCAAACCTTCAATTGGTATCGAGCCTAGCCTTTCGTAAAGGATCTAACAGTCCAAAGGTTTAAAGATCGGATGGCTCGTAACACCGGAGAGTTCGACAAAGGTAGATCTTCCAACAGGCCACCAAAATTCAAAGGTTCAAATTTCGGTCACTGGAAGAAGCCGATGGAATGTTTCCTTATGGATCACGACGAAGAAGTATGGGAAATCATACAACAAGGAAACTACATCCCAACGAAGACAGATGAATTCGGAATCCTTCCAAAGACAAAGGCCGAGTTCACGCCGACAGGCGGAGAAGTTCGAAAGAACTTCAAAGCCATGAACATCCTCATGTGCGCCATAAGCTCGGAAGAATATAATCGAGTCTCTGCCCGTGACTCTGCTAAAGAGGTGTGGGACACTCGGTCAACACCTACGAAGGTACAAGCCAGGTGAGACAAGCGAAGATCAGCCAAGTATCTTCACAAATATGAGCTTTTCAAAATGGAGCCGAAGAGAACATTACTCGGATGTTCATACGCTTCACCGAGATCACCAACAATCTCAAATCTCCGGGAAAGAAAATCTCCCATGAAGAAATGTGCCGGAAAATTCTCGTAAGCCTACCCAAGAAACGATGGGGTCCGAAGGTAATCGCCATAGAAGAGGCTCGGAACCTCTCACTCTTGAAGCCGGACGAGCTCATTGGAAAGCTTCGACCCATGAGATACATCCGGAAGAAGAAGATGCCGAGGGCACTTCCAAAAGGAACATCGCGCTTAAAGCCTCGGAATCCAAAGAAGCAAGTCCAAGCTCCTCCGACTCGAAGATGATCCCATGGCACTTATTGCAAGAGGCTTCAAGAGAATGATGAAGCACAAAAAATGGGATAAAAGGCCAAAAGAAGAATTCTACAAAAAGGACAAGAGAGACAGAAAAGGTAAGTTTTCTTCACCCTCAAAGTTATCCTTGTCTAAAAATTCTGGATGTTTTGAATGTGGCAAGCAAAGACCACATAGTCAAGGACTCGTCCAAAACGAAGAAGGGACAGGAAGAAGAAAAAGGCCATGATGGCAACATGGAGTGACGAGGACTCATCCGAAGACGACGAAGACTCGGATGACTCGAAGTGTCCGATGGCAATTTCGACTCGGAAGCCGAAAGAGAGTCGACTCGCGACTCGGACAACGAGGAAACCGATCCTCAAGAGGTCACTCGTAAAAGATCAAAGGACACCGGTACCTGGACAGCGGATGTTCTCGACACATGTCGGGTGACCAAGGACTCTTTTCCGAGCTGGAGTCATATAAAGGAGGAAAGGTGACCTTTGGTGATGACAAGCAAGGGCAAGATAGTGGGCATTGGGAAGATTGGTAATGGAAACAATCTGGTGAGCCCAGTCTACCTTGTCAAAGGACTTAAGTACAACTTACTTAGCATCTCCCAGCTTTGCGACAAAGGTCAAGAGGTAAAATTCACTCAATCCAAGTGCTACATCACGGATGAGACCACCAAAGAGGTAAAGCTCTCGGGTAAGAGATCGGGTAATACCTATATCATCCCTCTTTCGACCCAAGTCGAACTTATCATGTTTAAAAGCATATCTTCAAGATGATTCTTGGATTTGGCATCGTAGATTAGGTCATATTAGCATGCATACTATCAAAAAGCTTGCATCTCTTGGTCCGGTTAGAGGATTACCTAACCGTGCGTTTGAGAAGGATAAAATATGTGGAGCATGCACCAAAGGGAAACAAGTCAGATCTTCATTCAAATCTCTCGAAGACAGTTTCCACATCCAACGTGCTTGAATTACTACACATGGACTTATGTGGTGAAATCCCGTAAAGAGTCTCGGAGGTAAATCTTACATACTTGTTATTATTGATGATTTTTCAAGATTTACCTGGGTGTGTTTTCTGAAGCATAAGAATGAGGCCTTCAAGGAATTCAGCAAGCTCGTAGAAAGATTCAAGTTGAGTCTCGGACTCGGATTCAAAAGATTCGAACCGACCATGGAAGGGAGTTCGACTACTCGGAATTCTCGTAGTTTTGTGACAAGAATGGAATTTCTCACAACTTCTCAAGCACCCGTAACTCCTCGACAGAATGGAGTAGTTGAGAGAAAGAACAGAACTCTTGAAGAAATAGCAAGGACGATGATGATTGAACACAACCCGCCTTACTATTTCTGCGGCGAGGCAAGAAACACAGCCTAACTACACTCTCAATCGATGCCTCATCGGACCCATTCCAAGAAAACACCTTATGAGCTCTACAAAGGAAGGAAGCCAAATATTTCCTATTTCGGATCTTTCGGTGTAAGTGCTTTGTCCACAACAACGGTAAGGATCATCCGACCAAGTTTGATGCTCGGTCGGACGAAGGAATTTTTCTAGGTTATTCTTCTCATAGCAAAGCTTATCGTATATTCAACAAGAGAACTAACAAAGTGGAAGAAAGTATCCACGTAGTGTTTGATGAGCTTGAACAGGGAAAACCAAGTGAATCTTCATACTCGTAACCGAAGCTCGTAAAGGATGATGACGAAGATGAATCTATAAAGACTCGGAAGAAGACCACTCGAACGAGGAAGCTCGGAATGAGACAATTCAAGAGGTCGCTCGTAACGAGCAAGTCAATGAAGAGGATCACTCGTAACAAGCCTCGAAGATCAAGCAATTCAACCCACAAACTTGGTGAATCAAAGGACTCGGTAAAGCATTCAAATTTACTTCCAGTCATCCCCAAGAAAACATTATTTCGATATCAACAAGTGGTGTAAGAACTCGTTCTTCTCTTCATAATCTATGTGCATTCACCGCATTCATTTCACTAACTCGAACCCAAAAATGCATTAGAAGCCCTTAATGAACCCGAATGGGTAGAGGCCATGCAAGAAGAGCTGAATCAATTCGAGAGAAACCAAGTCTCGGACTCGACCAACCGACCTTCCGACCACCCAGCTATAGGAACCAAATGGGTTTTCAAAAACAAACTGGATGAGGGTGGAGTAGTAGTCGAAACAAGGCTAGACTTGTAGCTCGTGGTTACAATCAAGAGGAAGGAATTGATTGTGGGGAAACCTTTGCACCAAGTAGCTAGAATTGAAGCCATTAGAATACTCGTTGGCATTTGCATCCCGCATGCATATTAAATTATATCAAATGGATGTTAAGTGTGCCTTTCTCAATGGTTTTATTGAAGAAGAGGTCTATGTCGAGCAGACCTCCTGGTTTTGAAAACTCGTAATTTCCAAATCATGTTTTCAAACTTCAAAAGGCTCTCTATGGTCTTAAGCAAGCCCCTAGAGCTTGGTATGAAAGACTCGAGCAGACTTCCTCGGTTCAAAATGATTTCAAAAGAGGTCGGATCGACAAAACTCTATTCATAAAGACCAAAGGGAAAGAGTTTCTCATTGTTCAAATATATGTTGATGATATTATTTTCGGTGCTACTAATGAATTTACGTGCCGAGAATTTTCTCGAGTTGATGAGTCAAGAGTTCCAAATGAGCATGATGGGAGAACTCAACTTCTTCCTTGGGCTGCAAATAAAACAAGACAAAGATGGAATCTTTGTTCATCAATCAAAGTACACCAAGGAACTCGCTGAAGAAATACAAACTTCAAGATGCAAAGCACGCATCTACTCCTATGAGCAGACGAGTATAAAGCTCGACTCGGATGAGACAGTAAAGCAAGTAGATCGAAACTCTATCGAGGTATGATTGGATCACCGCTATATCTTACTTCAAGCGGACCGGATATAATGTTCGGTGTTTGTTTATGTGCACGATTTCAAGCTAATCCAAAGGAATCACATCTCACTGCGGTGAAGAGAATATTCAGATATCTTGCAGGCACTCGGAATCTAGGACTATGGTACTCCGGAGACTCGAACCGAGTCCGACCGGGTACTCGACGCGGACTACGCAGGATACAAAGTTGATCGAAAGAGCACATCCGGAGCTTGTCGGCTTCGGGTCAATCCCTAATATCCTCGGCACTCAAAGAAGCAAAACTCAGTAGCTCTATCAATTGCGTAAGCTGAATATATTGCCGCTGGCGCTTGTTGCGCTCGATTCTCTCGGATAAAACAACACTTGAAGGATCTCGGACTATGTCTCAACTCGGTTCCAATCAAGTGTGACAATCAAAGCGCAATCCGTATCACTAAGAATCCCGTCCAAGCACTCAAAAACAAAGCATATTGAAGTCGGTATCATTTCTTACGCGATCACTCGGAAAAGGGTGACATTACACTTGAATTCATTCCTACTAATCTTCAATTAGCTGATATCTTTACTAAGCCTCTTGGTGAAGATCAATTCGTTTTATTCGGAATGAGCTTGGTATGTTAAATGCTTAGTTTCGCGTTATGATTCTTGCATTTTTCTCGTGCTATGTGCTTTAGTTGTCAATAACCATTGGTTCGATTGATCATGTGATACTCGGGCTGATAGTTATTTCGTGTTTCGAGTCACTCGGAAACTTTTCGAGTCAAACTCGGATGTAGAGAAAATTGGACATCAAATTTTCTCGAAGCTATCTCTAGAACAGTGGAGAGTTTCGGATTATAATTTCAAACTCTTTTTCTCTCTCTTTCTCGAGCGCCGCGCTCGGATCTCAACCGCAGATTTCAAACCACTGATATCTCAACCGTCGAAGAAGAACTGTCACACCGGGCATTAATGATCGATGGACGGGTGAGACGGAACGGAGTTACTTAACGGATAGTGAACGGGCGCGCGTATTCTTTATAAATAACGTCTATTCATCTTCCTCTCGGTATTCTCAAACTCCTTCCCTCTCAAACTAAAACCTTCTCGCGGAAGTTCTCTACGTGAACAAGTGCTCCCTTGATCGTCCGCAAGCGTTGAAGAAGCTCTCTCTCTCTCGTAAGTTTTCGATCGCTCTCTTCTCATTTTTCTTCTACCATTTTCGTTTTCTTCTCTTCTACACCTCCATCTCTTTCTCTTTCTCCTTCGAAAAGTTTCATCTTTTCATCTCTCACAATGCCTAAAAGAGGAAACCACCCCGACTTTCGGGTTTCTTCATCCTCCAAAAGCCCCGCACCAACAAGCCGTAAAGCTCAACCCCTTCAAAACCCATTGTCACCCGAAGCATCTTGCGCTGGACGACAAGTTCTTCCCAACAACCAAATTTTCTTGGTTGTCCAACATCCAAACCACAGGAGTCTACCATTTCTTGTGTTTCAACGAGTTCATCTATCCCGAACTCGTTTCGAAGTTTTATACTCACCTCTCTCACTCGAAAATGTTCTAACCTCTAGGGTTCGGAACATTACCGTTCAGTATCAACACCTCCCTCCTTCACGGATCTGTTCAAAGTTTCTTCTCTCTTCTTGAACAAGCAACCCTATCCTCTTCACTCGAAGTCGCCGACGACTTCTTTGAAAAGTATGCTAAAGAATTCCCCGGGTCCGTAAAGAACTTTTACGTGACTCGGTTGAAGTCGAAGCCAGAGCTTCAGTGTTTCCTGCCGATGAGAACCTTCTTCTCACAAGCATTCTAGCAAGGAGAACCCCAACTCCAAGCACCTCAAAGCTCTCTTCGATATCCCGGAGGGATACGAAGTCGACCTCTTCCCTCCATCATTGAGCGGATGGCCGTCGTGCCAGCTCAACTCCAAACCAAGAAGAACACCTCCCTTCCTTTCGGTGCTCTTCTCACCCTTGTCTTCAAACAATTTCAAGTTCCTCTTCCTCTCGACCCTAACGCAGTTGTCCGAGGTGGCCATTGTGGTCGGCAAGAAGGAACTCCAGGGGTACGGATACCAGGAAACTAACCCCGGTGTCCGGGTTCACAACTCGTAGTTGAGGCCTCCTTCTCCACCTCGGACTCGGAAATCAACCCCTCTCCCTCTTCCCTTTTCACCTGGTGGTGCCTCCACCTCCGAGTGCTTCCAAAACTCTCTCTCGCCCTCTTGTCCCTCGCCTTCCTGGACAAGATCACCTCTGTGTCTTCGATTTCGGAGACATGCTCGGAGGTTTCAAGTCTCGTTCTTCAAGGTCCGACCATCAACCAAAAGACCGGTCAGTCCCAAATCCGAGAGCAGCAGTCTCTCGTTCTTGAGATGAGAGAGCTGGTTAAGGAGCGAAGGAGCTGGCTGAGCTCCTCGGAGAGAGACGGTCCAAGGCGGCTCAGGACCCGGAAGACTCGGACCCATCCGAGGCGTCTTCGAGCCCGAGCCCGACCTCCTCGGAGAGCGAGGAAGCCGAGGAAGCAGAGGCGAAGCGTAAGATGCAGCGGAGGACGCCGAGGAACCCGCAGCTGAGGCAGCTCCTTCCGGGCAAAGGGAAGAAGAGGCCGTGGCAACCGCCGAGGGACAGCTCGCTCCCCAAGCTCAAATCGTCGTACTCGGCTCGGACAGCGGTCCGAGTGGGTCGAAGATCTCGCTCCTCCAGCGAGTCGGCCGGAGCAGCCCCTCCAGCCCCCGAGGTCCCAAGGGTAGAACCCTCGATCCACTTTCTCCGGGTCGGCCGCTCGGAGCCGAGCCCCCGCGAATTGTTCCGGTTCTCCCTTCGCCGCGCTCAAGCACATCGTCAAGATCTTATCGGCGCCGGCGCACCTCCGCCTCCACTCGAAATCTCCTCCCTCCTAGTTGGAGCCATGCACTCGCGTCACGATTCCTCGGTGCCTCCGAATTTCGTTTTTCAAAATTTTCTTTTTGTCCGGACAACTTATGTGTATTACTTGTACTTTTCTCCCTTCTTTTTGTTTCTTGTTTTTCTCTGAAAGGCAAGGGGAGAAATGTAGTCGAAACTCGGTTGTCTTGTCTAGGGGAGTTCTTTCCACCCTTGTAATATTTTTAAATGAACTGAATGCATTTCCTTATTAATTTATGAGTTCCTTATTTTACGAGGTAATGAGTTCAAGCATACTTTATTTTGCTCCGATATAGTATACATTGCTCCGATTCATTCAATAATGTCTTACTTTTACTCAAACTACTCGGAATCATTCTATTTCCCTCTAACAAAGTTTACGTGTAAGTATGGAATGCCTTTCATCAAAAAGGGGAGATTGAAGACTCGGACACTCGTTCTATATCTTTCCGAGTCATGCAAAAGGAATCGGGTATAACGATGTCATTCATATAGTGTTTTGATTCCAAGGCATTCTCTGTGTCTTAGAAACTTACTTGAGTGAAATATTATCTTTTCTATGCGATTCGGCCTTCACTTATCTATTTAATCGCTTTCGGTTAGCGACTCGTAAAACTTGTTCTTTATTCCGAGTCCACTCTCACTCGGAATCGACTTGTGATTATTTACTCTATTGATTGCAAAGTCGGCATTCGTAGTTCATTTCATGCTTAGTCTACATCAAGTGTTTCCCACTCGATATTTGTTAATAGAACTTGATTCTTTGCTTAAGACTAAGTCTTATGGAATTCCGAGTATCATGGATATTAGACTCGGAAAAATCCATTTCTTTTCGACTCGGATAATCTGTTGGTTAATTATCATGATTATATTATTATCCGTGTCTAACCTTGGACCAAAGTATTTTATACTTTGAGAACCGAAGGTATTTTACTTTTGTAGGTTATTCAATCGAGGATATCTTTTCAAACTACAAAAGTAGCCGGCTTCGAGAACATCAAATCACCAGCAGAGATGGCTTTTCACCTACACTCGCTCTAGTCTCGGAAGATTGTGTCGAAGCCGTCCGCTTCCATATCCGGAAAACTGGAACGCTAAGCCTAACGGTGGTTTCCACCTCATTTTTCAAGACACAACCGATGGTTTTGGGACTTCCAAGAGAGTTAAACCGTTGTCCAACGACCATATTTCAACGGATACTTTACGAGTGACTCGGAAAGCCCTTATCAACGGTCACGAGAGGACTCTCGGTCAGCGAGATGAAGATAACGGCTACTCGCTCGGTCTTCTATAAAAGGAAGCCACCTCACAAGACTTGAAGATAGCGGAACATATTGTCAATACTTCAACTTGATCAAAGTTATTGTATTTACTTTCAATCTTCAACTTACAACTCCCACTCGTAATTCATTACTTTACGAGTTGTAAGGTCTTGTACTCGATTACAAACACTTCTTACATTCTTTGTAAGGTCCTTTGACTAAGCCGTAAGGGTTAACTCGGCTTAGTTGTCCCTAAGCTGTAAGGGTTATCTCAGCTAGGAAGTACTAGATCGGATAAGGGAATTTCTAAGTCTAGGAAAACTTGTATAGAGTTGTCTAAGGGAGCAACTCGGGTTACGTCAAGTTCACGGTATTTTGTGGACTCAAAATAGTGGATTTGACTTCGTGTCCGGATTGACACGGGCCGTGGTTTCTACGCCCGGGAGGGTTTCCACGTAAAATCTCCGTGTTCACTTTCCGAGTTCATTCTAGACTCGGACGGCCTTCGCTGAACGTGTTTACTCGATTCATTACATTCCGAGTCCAATCATTTTCGACCCCTTGCTTAGACTCGGAATCTGTCTTTGACTCTTCTCTGTCAAAAGGTGTGTGCTTTCGCAAAGAATTTTTCATCACCCTATTCACCCCCTCTAGGGTGACTCGAGACTCTCCCAGAGCAAACCTTCGGACGGACTTGGCTCGATACCAATGGGGAATAGGATCGGACTAGAGCTTGGGGACGAAGCTCGGAGTGCTGTTTGTGGTGGAGTAGCGGGGAAGCAGGGAGACAAATTAATTTAACAAATTGATTTTTCTAAAACAAAAGATTGAAATCAGGAAATTGAAAACAATTAAAGTAATTGAAATTTAAATGAATCAAAACTTACTTTGATTGATATTTGAAAATTGATACAAGATTGGATAGTGCTCTCGGAGAGAGGTTGGATACAATGAGTGTTTTGGGAGTAGGGATAGAAGGCAAGTGTTTGCTTGTGTAAGTAAGCGAGTAATTAATCGATGCCTTCCTCATGAGAAATGAATACATATTTATAGTAAAACAAAATGAATAATCGTCGCACACTTGGACAGTTGAGAGTCTTGATTTAAATGGAATCTTGATCTTCAAAAATCTTCCGACAATGTTGAATTATTGGAACAGTCTTGATTAGACTAAAAGTATGAATAGTGAATCGTCATATCTTGATCGAGTCTTGAACAGCTTCTTGCCAGGTAGAAAGTTTGAACAGGAGCAAAGATTCTTCCGACAAAAACTTTAAGTGAATAGTAATTTGATTGATGAATAGTAAAATCCACTATGAAAAGTCACATGGATTTTTACTATTGCCTTTGACAAACTTCTTGCATAATTGCTTTTTTGACAGAATGGTACTGGCGTCAATCACATGGCACTAGTGACCATCACAGTCATATCTTCTTGATATCTGTGACCCTGAATAGTAAGTGAATAGTAATATCCACTTCCTTCCGGGGCATTTTGAGAGGTGAAATGAGAAATTTCACCGAAGCAAAATATCGAAGACTCGCACAAAAACGTTCGTAAACATTTTTTTTTTTTTTTGAATACCCTTAATGGGTTGTACATCGTAAGGATCCTGGGCACACGGCCCATCAAAAGGATCGTAGTCGGATTGAATTTCCTCATCGGAACCAATGCTTGGTTCTTTGAGAAGTAGTTGTTGATGCTTGTTTTTGAGTAACATAACCTTTTTTTGAGTAATTTGATCTCATCATCTTGAGCTTTTTCTTTGCCTTTTGAGTTTGTTTCTTTCTTTTGTGGAGTAGACGGTGCTTGGTTGAGTAGGTGGGGCTGTCTTTATTCCTAAAGCAGCTTTGAAATTGAATCGTTCCCACCATTTGATCTTGAATTCTCGAACTAATGAATAGGATGCTGGAGGTTTGTAGTATTGGGTAATTGAGAATGACCAACAAAGGATCCATGGGAATCCATATTTCTTATGGAATAGGATTTCCTTGAGGTCCGGACTCGCTAGTAGAAACATAATTATAACCTGGTGGGTTGAATGGTTGAGAAAATGATTTGATTGTGAATTTGTCACCAAATTCTTTAATGGTAAGAATCTTGAGAATGCGTAATTTAGAATAGGCGATTTGATTTGTATTATTTTTGTGCTGGAACGTGATCAATAAGAGCAGATTTTGAATCAACTAGAATGAATTCATAAAAAGTTCCGGTCTTGAGAGGATTAACATGAATAAAGAAACATTCTGGTATGAATGTGCTTTTGACTAATTCGTTGAGTGTGGAAAGGTTTTGAGATTGCCTATATTTAGTGTAGGCAATATGTTCTTTGTTTGGTTTTGTAAAATATTTTGAATCAAACGAAGGACTTAAAATTGATGGTTTTTGATATTTTGAAGAGACTTGTGCATAAGAAAGGGGAGGAAAGTCATGTTTTTGTAAAACTTGAAATGTATTAGTAGTTGGTATTGAAATTTGAGAAGGGGTAATTGGCTTAATTGCATAATGATGAGGAGTTTGAATCTTTCGATCTTTGTCTTGACTCATATTGATAACTCGAAAAGAAAGAATCTTTATTAAGAAGCATATTGATAAAACAATGCTTTGAAAATGAATCTTTCGAAAGTATGGACGATATAAATTTGAAAGAAATACATTTTTCATGAATGTATGTATGAATACCAAATGAATCAACTTGAAAAGGATAAATTTGGGTAATGAATGGGGTTCCTAGTATGACTTCTTGTCCTATATCCCCGACTAGGACAAAAGTGTTCTTGAAATTATATCCTTGATTGCGGACATAGACATTTGATAGCTTGTATTGAATCTGTAATGCTATTCCATTAGCACTATGGAGTTTCTCTTTAGTTTTCTCATAATAAATTGATGGAATTAAACCTTCTTTAATACAATTTTGATCCGCTCCACTATCGAGTAAAGCAATAGTATTGAACTCATAATTCTCATTAATTTTTAGAGTAATATGGATATACCACTTTTGATAATTCATATGATTAATTGTTGAGATAAATAATTGATTAGAAGAATTCGGAGTGTCTTCATTAATAATTGGACCTTTTGATTTATTTTCTATTATTGATAGTTTTGTTTCTAATTCTAAGTCTTTAGTTTGAAGTAAACACAAACTTTGATTAATTTCTTTAATCTGTTCTTTAAGATTATTTATTTCCATTTTTAAATCTTGAATATTAACAACCTTTAAAATATTTGGAGTATCATATTTTTCAAATATTTTATTGATACTTAAACCTGGAGGAGGGGTTTTTAATAAATCTTCTTTAATTAAAATACCTTTGAGTTTTTCTAAGTATTCTCTTTTTAATTCAGGATCTTGAATTTGTTCTATCGGATCTATTAAAAATTCTTTTTCATTCTTAGTAGTATTGATCATATTAATACATTTATAACAAATTCTTGAGGACTCATTTCCTGAAGAATAACTACTGGAATCGCTTTCTAATTCATAAAGACCATTGTCTTCGAATCGGAGGATGAATTGACTGGAGTATCTTTGAGTTCGAATAAAGAAATAATTTTCTCTTTAATTTCTTGATTGTCTTCACAAATTTCATTTAATTTTTCTTTAACTTTGCAATTTTTTGCATAATGACCTTGTTTTCCACATTTGAAACAAGTGGGTTTATTAGTAGTTTTCTTATTTGGAATATTTTTCTTAGAATCTCTGTTTAAATCTAAATTTTCTAATTTTCTAGATGATTGGTCAATATCTTCTTTCTTAGATATTGCCTCAATTTGAGTTGAAACCATATTGACTTGTTGAGAGACTGTATGTAATACCTCATTAGTATAATTGTTCTGATGATAAATTTTTTTAATGTCTTATAACTCTACTTGAGAGTTATCCGGGTTATTTCTTCCTATTTTGAAAGGAGAAGTCTGGAATATGACCTTGATCCGTAGGGATCAAAATCTCTTGCTTTGGAGGAGTTATTGCTACAACAATTTCTCCATTTTTTAATGTCCATTTCTTGCTAAGATCAATATTAGTATTGATTTCTTTAATACCAAGTGGATCTGGTAATTTATGTTCTTGAGCAAAGATGGTCCACCATGTAAAGAATCGGATATTGCATCCTAATCTTTCCATTAGTGAATACCATTCTTGCCTAATGAAAGCTTGGGTTTTGAGATCGAAATGAGATAAAAACCATTGTTTTTTATCTCTGTTTTCTATGGAATCGAAATCTTCTCTTAAATAATCTTTATTTATTGTAAAAGATTCTGTAATAACATTAATTGAAGAATAAGAAGGAGGTTGCATAACTGAATGAGTAGGGGAACCTATTGATGAACTGGTATCATCGATCGGCTCAAGCAATTGGTGATTTGTAATAGATCTTTGAAGAGGAGGGAATTGATTCATTAACTTGATTATCCTTTAGATAATCATAATTAGTAGATCTTGAAGGCATAGAAAAGGAAGATCTAGGAAGATCTCTTTTCTCCGAAAGTCTTGAAGAAAAAGATCTTTCATTAATAGAGTTGAATCTTATTAGTACTCGCCATCGGGCTCTTCAATAACTTGTTGAATATTCTTTTGAGCAATATTTCTAGGAGGCCTAATGTTTTGAATAATAAACTCTTGGGGAATAGTTATTTCATGCCACTTTAGTAACTTTGGAGTAAAGCTTGAAGTATTATCCGATTCAATTTTTAATAATATTGTTTCATCCAAAGATGGCTTTAATAAACATTTTGGGTTTAATTGAGATGATAAAAGCTTGAAATAAATTCTATAAGTAATAGCAAAATTTCTTGATAATTCTCTAAATAAAACCTTTGAATTATTTTGCATATGAATATCTAATATTAAGGTGTCCATAATCCATGGATCATTCGGATCTACTGAAAAGTTTGGACAACCATTGAAATATATTGGACCATTACAGGTATTAGTTTGAATCATAGCTAATAAAGAGTCTTGATATCTAATTAATCTATTGTCTCTAAGTGTCATAAAGATAGGACAATCTAATCCTAGTCTTGTTAATGGCTTGAGTGCTATTTGAATCATACCAAAATGAATATATCTATATTTTTCTTTATATTTATTAATAGAAATATTGGATAGTAACTTGATGGTTTGAAACTCTTCATCTAAGCTGAAGGTTTCTTCGTGATCTTTAATAGAGAAAGCAAGTGTTGAAATCAAACTTACCTATTTGATAGATGGTTTCTATCTTTTGTTTTGGAACAGCACCAATTTGAGAAATCAACTTGGCAGCTAACTTCTCTGCTATTGACCACATTAGTACTCTTGCTAGTTCCTAAACCTAGATGATCTCGTATCCAAGAGGCCATCACAACTTAAGTTTGACTACCTTGTCGATAATTACGCACACACACTACCGGGACCACCGGACCACCTCACACGGCTGACCAACGGATAACATGGGGCTGACCAACGGCCGACCAACGCTAGGCCTTACGGTGCAACAACAAAATAGACAGGACTTGGCTCGATACCAATGGGGAACAGGATCGGACTAGAGCTTGGGGACGAAGCTCGGGTACTGTTTGTGGTGGAGTAGCGGGAAGCGAGGAGACAAATTAATTTAACAAATTGATTTTTCTAAAACAAAAGATTGAAATCAGAAATTGAAAACAATTAAAGTAATTGAAATTTAAATGAATCAAAACTTACTTTGATTGATATTTGAAAATTGATACAAGATTGGATAGTGCTCTCGGAGAGAGGTTGGATACAATGAGTGTTTTGGGAGTAGGGATAGAAGGCAAGTGTTTGCTTGTGTAAGTAAGTAGGTAATTAATCGATGCCTTCCTCATGAGAAATGAATACATATTTATAGTAAAACAAAATGAATAATCGTCGCACACTTGGACGGTTGAGAGTCTTGATTGAAATGGAATCTTGATCTTCAAAAATCTTCCGACAATGTTGAATTATTGGAACAGTCTTGATTAGACTAAAAGTATGAATAGTGAATCGTCATATCTTGATCGAGTCTTGAACAGCTTCTTGCCAGGTAGAAAGTTTGAACAGGAGCAAAGATTCTTCCGACAAAAAACTTTAAGTGAATAGTAATTTGATTGATGAATAGTAAAATCCACTATGAAAAGTCACATGGATTTTTACTATTGCCTTTGACAAACTTCTTGCATAATTGCTTCTTTTGACGAGAATGGTACTGGCGTCAATCACATGGCACTAGTGACCATCACGGTCATATCTTCTTGATACTCGTGACCTCGAATAGTAAGTGAATATATATATATATATATATATATATATATATATATATATATATATATATACTGTTTTAAGCATATCAATATCACATTAGTTTAGGAACATTGACGTAAAAGAGTATTTGCGAGGAATTCATTTGACTCTCAAATTGAAGAGAAGAGAACAAGCAATCACTAACATAATGATCCTCTCAGCCGCGGCCTACCTTCCTCCTACTTTGTTCATCGAACCCTTACCTCAAAAACCCGATATATAAAGTATAGCCAATTTGGACAACAAAACCATGACTTTGATCCTTTGATTGGAATCCCTTACATGGTGCCACCTTCAAGCTTGGGAGGTTTGTCAAGCCTATCTTGATGTCATTTTATGCTGGCTTAGCTTCGTTAATTTTGCCAACACAAGATCACCTACGTACGAGCATATATATATGTCCTCAAGTGTCAATCCCTCCGTTGCCTTATTAATTAACAAACCCAATGGTAGACCTGGTCAGTGGTTCCCACTTACCATCCAATTCCAACTTAGAGCTGTTGAGGATTTCCTTACTTGCAGCAGGGGTGCTCCACTGTTTTATTGCTTGTCCCAGTCAGGAGTTTTGTAGAATTATTCCATAATCCTTAGCTTAGGTTATCCAGAGACATAAATTTCCTCTTTCTTTTTAATCCCCCAAAAACCCCTATTTTTGAGGGTTTCCACATAGATCCAATCGAAAAAAATGGAAAATTTTCATTTGATGACCTGATTTTTATGGATTTCATTTTGATAAATAAGAAAAATACGAATTTTAAATAATATTCTTCTATTTAAAATAATGTCCACATAGTATTCGTCCATCGCTAATGCCATTAGAAATCATTTGATCAATGCCATTGAAATGACCAAATCAATTGAAGATGAGAAGACAGTATACACAATCCCTCTGTCAATAATTTATTTATTCCGTATAACCAATACATTTATGCAAAATTGCATATATCGAATATAATTTATAACACACTCCCATCTATTGATTGTATTCCATGCTTAAACTACTAAGCGAACATAAAGGGGAAAACACATCAAGACACTGTAAGTAACCAAATGTATACCATTTTAACATTAAACAGCAGTCAATATAACTGATTCATGAATCAGTTGGAGCCAGCTGAAAATCGAGATTGAAGGAACTTGATCACATTAGCATCGAGCTGGAAGGCTTTGGCAAGGACATCAACCGAGATGGGAGGCTGGGCCCCGAAAACTGCATTAGGAATGGTGTTCACTCCCGGGTTTTGGCTGCTTAACGCGGAAAATGCCACAGCTGGTGTCTTACCAACGTTGAGCTGAAAGTGGATGAGACCTTGCGGGAAAACAAACACATCTCCCTTGTTGAGGACCTTGGCAAAGAGCTTGTTCCCTCCATTAGGGAGGTTGGAGGTCACAAAACCGGCATAGATGCAACCTTCTAAGACAGTGAAGACCTCAGTTGCACGGGGGTGAGTGTGGGGGCAATGAGCCCATATGGAGCAAAGTCTAGCCTTGCAATTGATATTCCCAGTGTGTTGAGTCCAGGCAAGTTTGCTGCGACAACTGCTGTCACATTGGACCCGAGCATGCCGCTTGTGTCTCCAGGGACGTCAAGCCCATGGAAGAAGAAATCTTCAGGTGTAGCATCCATTGGGTTCTTACAGAAGAGTCCATTCACAAATACTGCAAAACAATGGCATATTAACTGTATAAGCATGATATGCTAGCATCTATAAAAAAATGAAATTAGCTACTAAACGGGTAGTTTAATAGAATTTAACGAGATGTGGACTGGACTTCATCCATTTTAAATGCATGAGGGAGTTCCTCTTCTCCCTTACCGCCCTTCGTATATATCTCATGTCTTCTTTTTTTATTGGAATAACGCTTACCAATAATTAAAACAAGAATAGAAAGTTAAGGGAATACATACATGCATTTTCAGGGTCATTGGTTGCAACACAGAAATCTTGCAACTGTGTGGGATCAGTGGCGTAGGCTACATAAAATGTCATGAGCATCAAAGCAATGGAGGCAAACACACTACACGAGGAGGCCATCTTTTCGATATTTTGATTGAAGGGGGCTCTTGTTTAAAGGTTAAAGAGCTTTTGTGATGATGATCATGGTGAAAAGAAGCAATCCTTTTATAGTTGCAAATTATACTGACTGATTCCAAACTGGAATTGGTCGTCAATTTACTACAAAGTCATGTATACATTAGTCTAATGGGAGCAGGTGATTGAAAACAACTAAACCCATTTTCCCGAGACATTTTATCTGCTTTCTAACGTATATTAAGCTTCAGAATTGGATCATGAACACTTAATCTTATCGTAATGGTTACAACTCTTCAGTATGGTTTCTAGAGCACAATTATTGTACAACCTAATTTTCATGATTTCTTTCCTCCCGGTGCGTAGCCATGCTAACCAAACCCAGCTTAACTCACTTGCTTTCTTACACCATAGGTCCCTGGTATCTTTTTGTGCTTTTTGGTTTTAGGAGGAGGAAATCATAACTTAAAAAGAACTGAAAGGAGAAAAAAAAAAAAATCTCTCAAATACTCCACAAAAAGTTTGGCCATCAATGGAATAATAAAAAACCTAGTTCAACTTTTGAGGTCTTCTAAATTTTGATTTTTACAAGGAAAATAAAAATAGAAGTATATGGACTTATTTTTATTTAATATGTTTTAATTTTAATCTTTTAAAATCTTTTTATTTATAGAAAAATGATATGCATTTTACTACAAGATACTTTTTAAAAGTCTTTTGTTAACTAAAAAGTTATAACACTATATATTAAATTCAAAAAATGGTACGATTGAAGTGTTACAACTTATAATTGATGTAATATCATCTTTTTAGATATAATTGACTCAGAACATTAGCCCGATTGGAGAAGATATATTATTAAAATATTAATATATAAAAATAAATTAATTCATAGAAACTTCTTTTAAATTCAAAAAAATAAAACTATCTAGAGCAAGTTTAGAATAATATTCTCAAGGATTGCAAAACGTCAACCAAAATATGTTATCATCATACCATAAGTGATGTGTAGCAAGGCACTGTAAATGTCCAAGGAAGTGATCAATGTCAAGGGAAGCAAGAACTACACAACTATGCCTCATTTTCTCATTTTAAGTACTAAATTTTCACCATTTTGGACATTCAATTTGAGGATGTAATTTCTTGCAGGATTTTTTGAATGAGTCTTGCTTGTTGGACTCCTTAATGAGTTTACTTTCAAACCCCACAATGTTTTTTGGCAAATGGATTTTAGGTTTTGAGTGATCACGTCTAAAGCACACCTATCATAGATTTGACTTTAATCCTTTTCCGTTTGCTTAATTAAGTTATTTAAGATTCTAAACTCATTCTTTTGGTGAATTTCTTTCTTTAGCAAGTTAGTTAACTTTATGGGATGAATCATAGTGCCCTACAACACTCGTTGGAAGGTTCCATCCTTGGTGAAAGAGCTGCTAAAAAACAGTGGGATGATTGGATGAATAAGCTCTGCTTAGCTAGCCAATTTTTGCTACCTTTCAGGCACTGCAATGTCTGGAAAGCAAGCTTCTTTGGTTCCTAGAGAGGTATTTCCTCATCAAAAGCGTTTCCTCCTTGTGAGAGACCCATAATTGAAGCATAGGTGGGCGACAAAATACACTCCATTGGACAGCCGAAAAGTGGGACTTTTTGTTGTGAAATGAAGCTTGCTACTTGCTTATTTGCCATCCTATTTGATCATCCATCTTGTATTTATTTTATTTTATGTATTTTTGCTTAGCTTAAGTTCTTTTTGAGTCTTACTTAGCTTTAAGCTAATTGTACATTTACTTATTAAGCATCGTTTAGGCTTGTAATAGCCTCCTCCTCACTTGTAAAGCAGTTGTTGAAGTTGAATGAAAACGTTTAAGCCTGTTTTGGCTTTCCCTTAAAAATCTCTTAAGAAAATTTAAAGTGTTGGACTATTATGTTAGAGTAGGAACTTTAATTTAGCGTGTGGGGCTTAGCCTTTAGAGTTGTTCCTTTCTTTGGATTGAGTGGTGGTTAATCCTTGATCTCAATCTTATCTTGAGTGGTGACATTACCTTTAGCTCATTCATACCAGGTGTCGTTGTTTCTCAGTAGTTTGATGCTTGCCATTGTCGCTCACTAGATAATCCTTGTCTAACGCATGCTATCTACTACTGTTCACCTCTAGCACTTGTCTCTTGCTAGTGCGCATTGATTGCTATTGGCTACCCGCTTGCTCGGTTACTCTACTGCTATTTCTCGGTTGCTTGCTAACCTCGCTTTCTCAACAGCCTGCCATCATCAGTTTCTAGAGCAAGCACCACTCACTCGCTACCCTTCTTGGTTAGCCACAAAATTCACCCAAACTAGGTTATTCTCCGGATCCATACCATGCATCCGAGTGGTAAAAAGCTCGACTCCTCACATCAAAGTGGCATCAACCTTTGATCACCACGCATCAATAAGGTAGTACTATGTCTAAGGGTAGTAATTTATTATTTCTAATATCTATGATACCTTTTTATTAAATGTGAGTACCTTAAAGTATAGTAAATTTTAATTTTTTTCCCAAAAAGTCATTCTAAATATTATAATAATAAATTAATACCATGGCATATCATATAATATTGTATAGTTGTAGAAGTCCACTTTTTGAGAGTTAAATGAGTACATTATCCAAATTTATTTTTTGTTTACTTGAGTAAGCTTATATTATAAAAAATATAACGAATTAAGAAAAACAAATAAATAGGTTATTTGGATCAAAATCCAAGGGCCTGATTTTAATTATTTTTAAAAAATTATATATGAAATTAGAAATCAATATATAAGTAGTAATTTTTTTTGTTGGAATGAATAAGTGACAATTGAATCATTTTTGAAAAAATCGTAATTAGGACCGTGAGATTAAAAATAAATGGTTAATACTTAATTATAAATCCAATTTACTTAAAAAAGACTTTTACTATTACATTAAAAATTAAAAAAATTAAATAAATTTTACCAAAAATAAAAATAAAAATCTTTCAATAATAAAATTAAAATTAAAAAATAGAGCAAGGGAATTTCTAGAATAATTATCTCAAAAATAGCTCTAAATTAGCCGCAATTCATTTCCATAAATAAAACTATAAGGTATAGTAAGCTATTAAACATACAATCCTTCAGGAAGCTACTTTATTATTTACAATATCTAAGTGACTTTTTTATCATTTGCCAATACCAAATGGTCTTAAAGTGTTAATAACTTCATCTATTAGCAAAAACTCTTATAATATGGACAACATAAGAAAATATGGTCTTAGGTCTCATCCTTTGCCCCGCATAGTCAACAGACAATGTCTACTCTCTAACCATGCTTCGTCTCACACTATCTCTCAAATAAGACTATCTTATATAAGATCAATATTAATTGTAATATATTTATATGCAACTTCGTTTAAATTAAAAATATAATTTTTTAGCCCTAAATTATTACTCCATCCGTATCTGAAGAAGTTTGTCAAACTTTAGGAAGATAAAAATATAAAAAACACAATTTATTACTCACAACTTTTAAGCGAAAAGTCACTTTTAAAAATTATAGAGTTAAACTTTAATAATATTTTTGAAACATCTAAAATAAATAACTTTTATGGAAAAAGAGAGTAGCATATTGAGATAATCTATCAAGGAAGAGGTTTGCCGTCTAATTATAATCTATCAAGACGTTTCTCATTTTACTTGTATTTGAATTGTCATTATATAGTAAATGGTGACACTTAGAATTCCAAGCATAGCAATTTACGAGTAACCATTTCAAATACATAAACAAAATAGACATCATATGCATGGACGATATTACCATTAAAGTTGACAAGTTATAAAAATAAAATCACAATAAGCAAACTATGAAAAATCTGTGTATTTCCGGTATATTTTTGCGAGGGCAAATATAATGTCATTTACAGAACACTGAACTGGAAAAACCTAACTAAGAAAAAAAAAAAAAAAGAAAAGAAAACAGGTGCTTGCGATTAAAATTTCTTCGGCATGGTGTTGAAGGAAAGTGGAGAGAACTGGACAATGTGGGGCGAGTGAATACCTACTCCATCTAAATGTCTTACCTTGTTTTTGTTTTTTGCTTTTTTATTTTTATTTTTTAATATGATCTAGATGTCGTACCTTTTTTATTTGACTAATTCCTGTTGGAAAATGCTTCAAAGTTTGTTGAGAGAGAGAGAAATGCTCTTGAATTGCTCTTTATTTTCCCATATAGAGAGTCTGCAACTTTTTTCATTGGGTTTATTTACTTCTCTCTTTCCTACACTCCTAAATTGATAGGTATAGCGAGAGTCTGTACACCATACACACGCACTCGCGCTGCTCGCCCGCCGTGTCGGTTGAAGTCGGGCTACGGGCGGGGTCCGGTTTACTTTTCCTTTGCGACAGTCAAAACTTATTTACGGCAAGTGTCCGTTACCATTCTTTGTGCTGAAAATCTTTGATCGATTCCTAGTCTTCAGCTTCGTTCGAAGTTGATCACCACTGTTCGCTTCGGTTCGCCGTTCGAATAGCTTGCCGTGTATCCTTGGAGATTGATTGCTCATGAGTCCCCGGTGTACCGCGTAGGGGAGTAAATTCAGTTTTAGGACAATAGATCACCACGCCACGGCTATCAAATAAGTTTGTTAATTTCAGTCATTAGTCGCACCTCATACTATTTTTCTAACAATCTAAAACCGAATTTAAGTTTTTGTTTGTTGTGGCTAATGGCGAGATTAACGAACATGTTTGCTCGCAATGTGTTTGCCTCGATATGCCTAAACTAGATGGTCAAAATTATCGCATGTGATCCGATAAGTTAGAATTCTTACTTGCACAATATGGGATTAATTACGGTCTTCAATCATCCGAGCTTCATGAAGGTAGTAGTAGAAATTTTGAATGACACGATAAGACATTTCGCGGGTTGCTATTACATCATATGACTGATTCCCTTTACCAGATTTATCGTAAGAAAATTAATGCTAAGGAAATTTGTGAGGCTCTTGAGTCTAAGTATGGAACCGATGATGCGGGTATTAAGAAATATGCATGTAGTAGGTGGTTGTCCTTTAAAATGACTGATGATAAACCTATTCGGGACAAGTTCATAAGTATGAGAATTTATGTGCTGAAATTTTGGCTGAGGGAATGACAATCTGTGATATTTTTCAAGCAAATTGTTTGTTGGATAAACTACCCCCTTCCTGGCCAAATTATGTGAGCTCCATGAAACATAAAGAAAAGGACTTTTCCCAAAAAGAACTTATTACCCATATCAAAATTGAAGAACAAAATCAGATTCAATCCAATTGAAAGAATATGGTTCATTCTTCCTCTGCTACTAATTTGGTGGAATCGAAGAATGGTTATAAGTTTGACAGGACTGAGGGACCAAAAGGAAATGAACCAAATCAATTTCATGGGAAGAGGCACAACTTCAACAAATTCAAAGGACAAGGATCAAACCGTAAGAAATTTGAAGGGAAGTGTTTCGCTTGCTCGAAGTATGGCCATCCAACAAAGGAGTATAGAGAGGGATTTGGGCCTGGCGCTAACAAGTCTAAACAAAACCAACCTCTAGTCAATCTCACTGAAGATGTATCGTTGCTTGTAGTTTCTAAGGTAAACATGGTAAGCAACATTGTTGAATGGGCGGTTGATTTTGGAGCCACTCGACACATTTGCATGAACAGAGACCTATACGTATGCTATGAAAAGGCCCTTGAAGGTGAATGTGTTTTTATTGGTAATGCTACTTCGTTCCTGTCCTTGGTAAGGGAAAATTTTCTGTGACACTAACTTCTAGAAAAAATCTTTCACTTCAAAATGTATTTCATGTTCCGAGGTTAGAAGGAACCTTATTTCTGCTGATCTTCTAACCAGGTCTGGATTTAAAGTAGTTCTTGATTATGAAAAATTGTACTCACCAAAAATGGTGAATATGTCGGAAAAGGTTTCAGTAATAGGGGGTTGTTTATCCTTGATGTTATTTCGAGAATAAGATGAACACTTCGTTTTGCTTATATTGCTCGAGTCTATCTCTTTATGGCATGCTAGACTAGGTCATGTAAACAGAGCTTCGATCAAAAGACTAAAACAACTTAATTTAATTCTTTTGTTTAGTAATTGTGACTTTAACAAATGTGAAGTTTGCGTAGAAACTAAACATCCTAAAAAACCTTTTAACAAAGTTGTGACTTGGACCTCTTCTTTATTAGAGCTTATCCATAGTGACTTAGGTGACTTTAGAAAGCACCATGAGTAGGGGTGGGAAGAAATATTATATCACCTTCGTTGATGACTACTCCGGGGTCACTATGGTGTATCTTTTGAGTAGTAAAGATGAGGCTAAAGAAAAGTTTAAACTTTATAAAGCGAAGTAGAAAATCAATTGGACCGTAAAATTAAAAGGGTTAGGTCCGATAGAGGAGGGGAATATGACACTACTTCCCTTAAGACCTTTTGTGGAGAACAAGGTATTATTCATGAGACTACTTGCTCTTTATTCTCCTCAACAAAATGGTATAGCAGAAATGGAAAATAGAAGTCTTAAAGAAATGATAAATGTTATGCTTATTAGTTCGGGAATGCCTTCTAATATGGGGTGGGGGGGTAGCTATTCTTTATGCTTATTATGTGCTTAATAGAGTAATCCCATAAGAAAATTGACAAGACTTCCTTTGAATTGTGGAGGAGCTTTCCTCCAAACTTGAACCACATTAAAGGTTGTGGATGTTTGGCAAAGGTTGGTCTTCCTGATTTTCGAGAGAAATAAAATTGGGCCTAAAACTGTTGATGCTATCTTTATTGGCCATGCTCAAAGTAGTCCTGCTTATAGATTTATTTTGAAAGATAGTCCTAATTTTGGGGTTGTTAAAGAATCTAGAGATGCACAGTTCTTTGAGCATATTTTTCCTATAAAAGTTGTAAATAATTGTTTGCCTTTTGTTCCTGTTCATGATATTGCTTCTTCTAGTAATGTGGACTTAGAACCTAGAAGGAGTAGGAGAGCTAGAACTGAAACTAGTTTTGGACCTAACTTTGTGACTTCCTTCTTGGTTGAGGCCAACATACTAGATGAACATATTGTGAATGTATATCTCATAGAAGAGGATCCTAAGACTTATCGAGAAGCAATTGAGTCCACAAACTCTAGTTTTTGGAAAGAGGCCATTATAAGTGAACTAGAGTCTCTTATGAGCAATGGGACTTGGATCCTAACGAGACCTTCCCGAGAGGATGTAAGGCACCTGGGAGTAAATGGTTTTTGAAAACAAAATTAAGAGCTGATGGAACCATAGATAAATTTAAGGCTAGACTTATAACTCAAGGTTTTAACCAAAAGAAGGGTTTAAACCACTTTGATACCTATTCTCCTATGACCAAGGTTGCCGCTATTCGTGCTTTAACTGTTATTGCCTCCATACATAATCTTGTTATTCATCAAATTGATGTCAAAACAGCATTTCTAAATGGTGACCTCGTGGAAGAGATATACATGAAGCAACCGGAAGGTTTTGTGATTCCTGGTCCGGAACATAAGGTATGCAAGCTTATAAAATCTCTTTATGGATTAAAACAAGCACCAAAGCAATGGTATGAAAAATTGACTCTACTCTTACTTCTAATGGTTTTCATGTCAATTATTCTGATGTATGTGTATATTCTAAAAACAATGAGCATGGTTGTGTTATTATTTGTGGATGACATGCTTATTTTTGGAACAAACCTAGATGTTGTGGTATCTACGAAATTCTTTTTGAGTACATGCTTTGACGTGAAAGATCTAGGAGAGGCAGACATTATTCTTGGTATTAAATTGACTAGGACAAAAGAGGGTATACGCCTTAATCAAGCTCACTATGTTGAAAAAATTCTAAAGGAATTTGGACACTTGGACAAGTGCTCCTGTGAGGACCCCTTATGATCCTAGCATTTATTTGAAAAAGAATAAAGGCATTGTTGTGTCTTAAAGTGAGTATGCAAAAATTATTGGTAGTGTAATGTTTCTAATGAACTACACTCGTCAAGATATAGCCTATGTAGTGAGTAGATTGAGTCGTTATACTCATAATCCCAATAGTGATAATTGGAATACCCTAATTAGATTATTGAGATATCTAAAAGGGACTATTAACTGGGGTTTGAACTTTACTTCCTTTCCTGCTGTATTAGAAGGCTATTGTGATGCCAACTAGGTTTCGACAATGATGAAATTAATTCAACTAGTAGCTATGTGTTTGCATTAGTAGGTAGTGCTATATCTTGGAAATCTTCTAAGCAAACTTGCATTACTAAATCCACGAGTGCTAAAAACTTTCTAAAGCGTTCACGAAAATCCATGCATTACACAGGGGTGTTGATGCGTCTATATTTTGTGAGGAAATTAGATTTTAAGAGAAAATGAGTGCGCACGATCTGTTCTATATAATCACCTGGAAGGGTATAGGAATGATCCACCCTAACGGAAGTAAGACAAACCTATAAACACTAGGTACTCGATTCAAGTCCAAAAGACATCATTATCTTTACATCTTCTCTTTTATTACCCATAACTTTCCTTTCTTATCTATTCCTTTCTTTGCTTTCTTTGAATCATGGATTGTTGGAAAATGCTTCAAAGTTTGGTGAGAGAGAGAGAGAGAGAGAGAGAGAGAGAGAGAAATGCTCTTGAACTACTCTTTATTGTCCCACATAGAGAATTTGGAACTTTTTCATTAGGTTTATTTACCTATCTCTTTCCAAAACTCCTAGATTAATTGGTAGAGGGAGAGTCTCTACACCACACACGCGTGTGCGCGTCGCCCATCCGCCGTGCCGTGTAGGGTCGGGCCAGGCTACGGGCGAGGGCATGGGTCTTATTCGATTATAATTGTTAGTCAAATCTGGTTTACTTTTCCTTTGCGATAGTCAAAACCTATTTACAACATTTGACCGTTACCTTTCTTTGTGCTGAAAATCTTTGACTCGATTCTTACTCTTCGACTTGCACTGATTTCAGCTCGCTTAATTCACTCCCTTTTCTTCAGCCTTTATTCTTTCTCTTGCCAGTTTTTGTGTCAACCATCCTCTATAAATTGTGGGCGTCTTCTTTCGGTTGACACACGAAAAATACACAACAAATTCTTCTATCTAAAAGTCGTTTTGGGTTACTTGTTCGAAGTTGCTCACCGCTGTTTGTTTCGATACGCCGTTCGGACAACTTGCCGTGTATCCCTAGAGATCGAATGCTCATGAGTCCCCGGTGTACCGCGTAGGGGAGAAAATTCGATTTTGGGGCGATGGATCACCATGCCACGGCTATCGGATAAGTTTGTTAATTTCGGTCATTATTCACACCTCGTACTATTTTTCTAATAATTCCATGCATGTTCGAACACAGTAGAGCAAAGAGTTGTTCCCCTTTTATCGCTTAATTTGTTTGGACCAGTGCTAAATACGGAGAAATGTTGTACAATATACACCTTAAGAAATTATTGAATCACTAAGTGATGTTGTACAATGAGTTCCTTTACATTGATCACTTGGGCTCTATTTGATTCTAAGAAAATAGGTTGGAAAGAAAATTTAAATGGAAAAAAAGTGAGGAGCAAAAAAATTAAGGGGAAATTAAATATTTTTCTTGTGTTTGGTTCAAAGAAAAATAGACGAAAAAATTATAACCTTTTCCAACCTCTAACCTATCCACCACATGTCATGGAGAGGAGAGAGAAAATTCTTAATTTTGATTGCCATGAGATGAGAGAGAAAATTCTTAATGCCCTTTCTTAATAGAAGTCTCTCTTTTTGTCCATTTTTCTCCCTTTGTGAACTTTTTCTTCTATTTTTCTCTCAATTTTGGAAGGAAAATATTATCGACTAAATCGACAGAATTTTCCATGAGCTTTTCCATCAAACTTTTTTTTTCTCTTTTTATTCAATTCAAACAAGGGAAAGTTTTTCATATTTTTTTCTTTCCTTCTAATTTTCTTAAAATCAAATAGAGCATTAATCTTATTGAATAGTTTCACCTTAAATAACCTTCTTTTACATGTTATCCTCTTATGGGAAAAACACTTTCATTTATCATCAAATTTATCAGAGTCCAATACATAAAATTATCAAAGCCTAATGTACATTCATCTTTTAATTATTCTAAATTTTTAAAGAATAAACAAATAATCGAAAAACTTAAACAAAAAAGCACTCGAAAAATATCATTAAAGTTTTAAAATTACATTCGTCATTTGGAACATTAAGAAGCTAATCCCCTTCAAGAATAAAAAAATTTAAATAAACCTCACTCATATAAGTCTAGGCATAGTGTGGCAACATAGTTGAGTATCGATCAAAAGGCAAATATTAGGAACAGAAATAATATATGATTCGTACACATTGAATTAAACGACCAACATATAACAATTATCATTATATATCACAAATTAATATTATAATCCAAAGTAAACTAAATCAATAAAAGAATATCAAATTTAAAACTCATAACTCTCTATGAAGTCAAAACTAATTTAGCTTAATTGATGTCGAGACAAATATTTACATGCAAGCTGCTAAGACATCATTGAATCAAATATTATAACAGCCATTAAATGATACACATATACCCACGATGAGATCTCAATTTTCGGATTATAGGGTGAATATGATGATTTATTCATTCTTACCTACCTCCGCACACAAATACAATTCCCCTTTTTCACTCTTCAATCCTCCTCAAGAGACAGTAGAATTTAATTGTAAATAATTTTAAATTGAGATTCCACCTCTTCATCATAAATAACTTTAAGTTGAGACTCTATCTCTTATCTTCTTATATTGCATCCTTAAATATCAGTTTTGTTCCCTAGTCGGTTGCCTAACATCCAACTCAACTTGCAAAATAGATTCACATATTTTAATTTCGTTTTTGGCACAATATCAAGACTGATTTGCAGCTACATCTACTCTCTACAAGTTGCAACATCTTAGCCATCTAAAAAGAAATGAGAGAAAATCCACTAAAGAATAAATTCACTATTGTAAACATTCACACACAATGATAAAAATATGGTGAAAAAAAATCAATTTTGCAAACTTACCCCAAAATTCTGTAAACATTAAAAGCTTTTAAGATACAAATAGAGTGAGAAAGAATGACAACATCACTTTTGCATTAATTAGCAATTGAAATATATAAAATTCAACTTCATAATCTCCAACTTAGGCTTCATAAAATCGAAGTAATAATCAAGTACATAATAAACTAAGAAAATTATTTCGAGGGAGAACATATACAAATACTAAAACATAAGGTAGGTTTTTAGGGAAGTGGGGAAATTTAGCAAGCTAGGCAAATGCAAAAAAATAAAGATAATATACTTGAGGTGACCTATTGAACTTCAGTTTATTTTAAACATTATTTGACAACCTTGATCATGTAATCTCTATTCTTTAACCCTACATTTACAGAAAAAAAGTAGATAAAATTAAGTGCAATGATTCATCATCAAAGATTGAGACACAATCTGAGACTCCCTCCCCAATTTCAAGTACACACTATAATTCAATTAAGACCTAAATCAAGAGATGCCTAAATACCAAAGCCAAATTGGCAAAGCAACCAAACTTGTTGGAATTATGCATACATAACTCAAAGCTAAGGCCTTGACTCGTCTCCATTAGTTCCAAAACCCCTTTCTCTTTTCACCGTGGTAAATATGTTGTTTTCTTGTTCCTAAATCTTTCTTATCCCAAACGACCACTCTATTTTTTAATATTACTAACAACCAAAACGAAGATCTTGGAAGTGTAAAAAGAAACATGAAAGGTGAAATAGCACTTCAAATAAACCAGTGACCACTATTCAATATCTATTCAAATATATGAATGAGAAAAATACCAAAAAAGACTTAGGGGTACTCCTCGATATTTGGAAACTATTTTTAGAGGATTACATTATTAGAAAAGTTTTAAAAGTGATCTACATTTTACTGTAACTATTGGTGGGGCACTTACTGTTAAAAAGTTGTTTGGATCCGCTAAGTATTATTGAATTTACTAAATTACCCATCATACATACACATATCATGAGCTCTCTCTTTCCTTTGAACACTTCGAACTCTCTCGCTCTCCTTCAAACACTCTGAACTCTCTCTCTCTCTCTCTTCTCTCTCTCTCATTCTCATTCTTCTTTCCCCTTCGATTTCTCCTAACTCCTTAGATGGAGCCGAAGCAAATTACGCGAATAAGTTGAAGAAAGATGTGGACGAAGAAATGGTAAGTGATTACTTCATCGTTTTGTTTTATTTTGAACTTGATTTTGAATAGGGTGAGTGGGTTCACTTTGTTGATGATGGATTTTGAATTTGTGAACCAAGACTCAAAATTAGGGTTTCATATTTGTTTATTATTTATTGATTTGATATAATTTTAAGGAATAAGAACTAAACAATTGAAATTAAGGGTTTTGGGACTGATTTTAGGGTTAGTTTTGAATTTTTTGAAATATTCTAAATGTTAAGTTTAAAAATTAATTTTTTGGATGTAATAGTTTGAAGGAGTCTCTGTTTGAAGGATTTCATGTTGTATGATGCTCTATTTGAAGGATTTCATTTTATAAGTTTGTATAATGTGCAAATTGCTTGAAAATGTAACAATTTGGGTTGTTTGTATAATGCTATATTTGAGTTGTTGAACCTGTTTCGTCGTGTTTTGTTGTAATGATCAGGGTACTAGGTGTATTGTATGCCATTTCAAGGATACCACACTGCATGTAGAATTTAAGTGGGATAAATATCAAGTAATTGACCTATTTATAGATATTAGAACTGCTTCTAGGGAAAAGGAGGTTAGGTTCCCTAAGTTTCTTGGGTTTTCATGGCATCTTCCTGGAAGAGAGAACCAAAAGTAGCCACTTATGAAAAATGGTGATTGGATTGAGTTTACAAAGGTTTAGGGGAAGATGAAAAAAAATGTGTCAATTCCAGTTTATTTGGTTGAGCTTTACAAGGCAAGTATTTTGTAAAAAATTGTTGAAAGTTTAGACAAGGTGTCAATTTCTTAACCTGAGAATGATCCTACAATGAGTGAAGCTTGAGCATGGGCTGAAAACTTAATTGTGACCCATGCCTCTAAAAATATTTTAGGTTCTTCTAGTGGTCAACCCAAAACTCTAACAAACCTTACCCCTACACAAAAGCTATTAAGTTGCCAATTAGAAAACCTAGACCAAGGGCAGCAAAGGAGTCTATAAAAGCCAATTTGAAGCCCAAATAAAGCCAACTATTACCTCACGGAAAAGTCCAAACAAAGCCCAAAATGTTCATTCAGTTGAATCCCCAATTTTCCCTACCCTTATCAAAACACGAAGTAACATTTACATTGGCAGCCCAGTAAAAAAGTCACAACCCTAACCCAACCCATTCCCAGTCCAAACAAACATCGCCCTACCTAATCCCAACCCATTGTTACTCCTGGAAGACCTCATACAAGATCACGAGAAAAATACACCTTCGATGTAGTTATAACTCGAACAACAACCACAACATGTTGTACCTTCAACACCTCCAGAAGCCCATAACTAGCATTGGCCACCCCAAGAAGATCCACAAGAAGGTCTCAGTCAAGTCCAACCCAAATTTCAAAGTCTATTGGGCCTTGCGTAATTGTTAGCCGGGTTGACTTAGAAAGGTTGCATGACTTTGATGTGGAGTCTTTGCTTCATCCACATATCCCTAGAGGTTGATGTTTTTTATAGTGATGAAGGATGTAAAGATGAAGTTAAGGGTGAGGATGAAGTTGAGGTTAAGGATCAATTTCGAGTCTAAAGATAGTGACTTCAAATGTGCCCTTTCCGAGCAGTCCGAGGATGTGTCGATGGATAATGAGTCAGATGTAGAGTCATCAGATGATATTGACTAAGACATGGACACTTATATGAGAATGACTTTAGGGTAGGTTGTGCATGATGAAACTAGGACAAAATCTGGCATGATTGTGAATAACATTTCATAGGTTTACAAGCAGGGGCAATTGTGGGCTAGGGACAGAGATGGGAAGGTGACCTTACATATTGGTGATCTTTTAACTGTAAAGAAGATTTTCTGAGTGTGATGAAGGATTATAGCATACAGAATGGTATAAGTTTGAGAAAGATCAAGAATAATAGGAGTAGGTACACACAAATGTGTGCCAGAAGACAAAAATGTCCATTTAAGATTCATGTTGCCCCTCTTGTTGATGGTTTAGCTTGGATGATTAGAAGTATAAAGAATGGCTGCAAATGTCCTATTAAGGATCACAAAAACAAACTTGGTGGGAGT
Organism: Talinum fruticosum; assembly: GCA_021018815.1. Classification (NCBI taxonomy): domain Eukaryota; kingdom Viridiplantae; phylum Streptophyta; class Magnoliopsida; order Caryophyllales; family Talinaceae; genus Talinum; species Talinum fruticosum. Next base: position 1,438,087 of record JAITYX010000097.1, on the reverse strand, counting down.
AGATGGGTAGCTTCAAAGTTATTGCCTAATTTCAAGGCTAACCCCGGGATGGAAGTGAAGGTTATGCAAGACATTATTATGAGAAATTTCGGGTTGATGTTTCTAATCACACATGTTGAAGGGCAAGAAAACTGTTTAAGGAAATTTTTGATGGAAAACATAAAGATGGATTCAAAGTGTTGCCGCGAGTACATGGCTGAATTTAAAAGAGGAATCTTGACTCATTGTGTTTCATCAAATGGATTGATTAAGGCCCCTAAAAAGAACCCAACTTTTAAGAGGTGCCTGATTTACATTGGTTTAACCATAAGTGCATTCAAACAACATTGTAGACCATTGATAATGATTGATATCTGCCACTTAAAAGGGCCATATCAGGGCATACTCTTAACTGCAATGGGGATGGATGGCAACAATAGCCAATTTCCTTTGGCCGATGGTGTGGCACCAACTAAAATGAGGAAGAATGATCTTTCTTCCTCCATGGCCTTGCCACAACTCTTGGAGCATTGGATGATAGCTCAACTTATACAATTATTTGAGACAGTACACAAGGTATAAATTATATTTACATGACTCTATATAAACCTATTTTTAGTGTGATGTGCACATGCTTTATCAAATAATTTGAGTTTTTTTTTCATTTGCTAGGGGATAATTGCTCCTTTACAGAAGGTCATGCTAAGATCTCCTAGAATAATATGTATTCTGCATTTCTATAAGAATTTTTCCTCTAAGTATCCTGTTATGCTTGACTCATTGTCTTAATTTTTTTTTATGACAATTCCTATCTTGTATTAAATCTTATTTTGCAACTGATTTATAATATTAGAATAATGTGTTCTCTAACTGAATTGTAATGTTTATTTTTTACATAAGGTGCATGGTTTCATGCATTCTTTTACCTTGCTGAAAATGCCTGCAATGCATATGTATTCAAGAAATCAATGGAAAAAATTAAGGACAAGAACCCTACTGACCTTTCATTGGCTAAGGGACAATGAGCCTCTTGAACATTAGGCAAGGTTCAAGTTTGACCAAAACTTGAAGTGTGAAGGCAACGTAAATAATTTTGTTGAAAGCTTCAACAATGCCATTCTCAAGTTCAGAGGTTAGCCACTTTACACCGTGTTAGAGGAGATTAGGAATCTTGTTGGAGGTAGATTTGACAAGAGATTCAAGTTGGCTACTGATTGGAAAGGTAAAGTTACTTGTTATGTTGAAAAAAGCTAAAACTTCTAGAAGAGGATGTAAGAAATTGCAGTGAGATTGTACCAGTTGGAATTAGGGAGTTTGATGTTAGGGAGGGTAGCACTAATTTCACAGTAAGATTGAATGAGCATTCTTGTGACTGTCAACCATGGCAAATTACTGGTCTACCATGCAAGCATGCTGCTAGATGCATTCTTAGGTTAAACCACCATCTAGAAGATTATTGCTCCACATTTTTCCATGTTGACGAGATAGTGATAGTTGTATGATGGGATTATTCATCCCATCCACGACAGATTGTTTGTGGGAGAAATCAGATTTTCCTACTCTTGACCACCTATTTGAGCTTGCAAGCCAAAGAAGCACAAAAAGAGGAAGTCTAGGATACAGCCACCTAAAGGAAACACAAAGATGAATGAAACAAAACGATGTAAAAAATACAAGCAATTAGGTCACAAACAATCTAAGCTATCTGCAACCTAGAGGTGACAAGGGAAAACGTGTTCAAGGATATGAGAGGAAGCCTATACAAAGCACATGAAATCCAGTTGGAAGGCCAAGAAAGTCCAACAAAATATCCAAAGCTTCCACCTCTACTTGTTGTTGTGCCAATTCAATCAAGCCATGCCACTTGAATGCATCTCTCTCTTTTTAGGTTGCTTATGATTTCGTAAACTCAATCCCCTTCAAAAAACATTGTGAAAACACTTGTGTTTTTGGGATACTTATAATTTGTGTAAACTTAATCCACCTCTGTTTGTAAGCATTGTGAAACACTCTTATGATTTAGGTTAATCATAAGATATAATATCATGATTTTTGTAATATCTTGGAGATATAAGTAACAAATGCTACTTGTCAAGCCTCGTATATATCTTGGATATATCTTAGGTTGCTTATGATTTAGGGAAAACTTGTTCAATGATTTAGGATCTAGTTGAAATTGTGCACGGTCTACGTCTAAAAGCATCATGGCCCGTGCGGGTTAGGCGAAACTTCGGGCATTTTGCACGGCTACCCGTGCAAATCCTACACTGGTCGTGCAACTTTCAATTTTCCAAATATCTTGGGTTGTTAAATGATTTAGGTCCTAGCTGTGCAAAGCATCAAGCCTAGTTCAAGTCATGCACGGCCTACCGTGCAAAAGTAGCACGACCCGTGCAGGTTAGGTAGAAACGTCATACATTTTACATGGCTACCCGTGCGAATCCTACACGATCGTACAACTTGCAATTTTACAAATATTTAGCTTCCAATTTGTATTTCAGCAAGATGTTTAAGATTTTTTCCATTCATAAGGATCAAAGATATCTACAATATCTTACATGTCTTAGTGTTTATAAGTCGAATACATCACACAATACGAGATGATTATTAGTGGAAGCAACACAATAACAACAATCAATAACACAACTAGCATGCTATACCCTTTTCAATCAGCTTCACCTTCACCTTCAGCTCCTAAATCTCAGTCAAAATCTTGCTAGTAGAATTTGTAAAGGTTTAAGTTCATTTCACGGACCCAGACATAAGAATTTGTCACAGCTCAAGCATTTGACATAAACTCTACCTGGGTTTTGGATTGAATATGAGACTTTCCTTGTTCCTTGCACATTGCATCTCAAACACACAACGCGATCTTCACCATAATCACTAACAAAATTACTCAGCGATGATGACCCTTACATTTTGAAATCTGGCATAATTAAATTAATTAACATACTCAAACCCTAATTTTAAAATATTAAACTTTCTTTATTAGCCACAACTAAAACATTAGATTAGTAGAGAAGAAAAAGAGGGAGAGGAAAAGATACATAATAGCTAATGAACCTTTAAAAAAAATTAAAGGGTTAGGCTTACCTTTACAACAATAGCTTCCTCCTTCGTGGAGAGAGAGAGAGAGAGAGAGAGAGAGAGAGAGAGAGAGAGAGAGACTCGTGTGGAAGAAAGAGAGGTTGAAACATATAAAGTCCACACATTACAATTTTTGACCGTTACCTTATAAAGAAACATGGGCAATTTAGTGAATTCAATAAAACTTAACGGACCCAAACAACTTTTTAACAAGTAATTACCCCACTAATAGTTACAATAAAATGCAGTTCACTTTGGAAACCTTTCTAATAATGTAGTCCCCTAAATATAGTTTCTAAATAATAAGGGGTACCCCTAAGTCATTTTTGGAAAAATATTAATAAAACTATTATCACACCTAGAAAAGGAAAGAGAAGAGTCTATTTATAAAAAATATATTGTTTTTCCTTTGAATAAATTATATTATTTATTTATTTAATTATTTACGTCAATAGCTCATATTTAATGGACAAATAATTTTTTTTGTTGAGATTGCACTAAGCTCGTACAATCATTCTCGTTGCAATATTTTGGCCAATTTTTTAAAAAGATTACAATCATATATAGTATAGATTAGAAAGTGTTAACTATGGTTCTTATGACCTCAAAAAGGGGGGAAAATAGTGGTGATAGATGATCAGCTCCGCTAGTATCTCGTAGGAACCACGGCCGGCCACGACCCACCGAACTTCCCCACTTGTATCAGGTCCCTTTTTAAAGATTGATTTTGAAGATGATTTTTGAAAGTCAATTTTAGAATGTTGGGATGAACCTTTTATTAAGATTTCCAAATTTTATTAAATTTGATTAGGCAAAGTTGAATGGCGGTTTTAGTAACCTTTTTGTTTTAGTAATTATTTTCAAAATTCTCGGGATCTTATTTTCTAATTAAGGAATAAAAGATATTAGGGTTATGATTATGTCATGAGGCTTTAGGGCCGGATTGGTGTAAAAACACCAATCTTGACCGAAGCCACCATCGCCGACCCACGATGTTGGTTGTGGCCTACACCGAACGAAAGCGGGTGTCGGGCAAAGGTCATGGCTAGTGAAACCAGCCTCGGTCTCTACCAGTGGGTGGATCCAGAACCTGATATCATCTTTCCCGCAACCAGAAAATACCGAGATGCAATATAATGGAAATAAAGCAAAAGAGGAGTCGCCGATCGGTTTTAGAAAAGAAAAACTAACAAAAATAAAATTTGCTCTTCCAATCTTAGTATGAGAAAACTAAGACTGAAAGAGGCTAAAAGATGACTCCATCGCTCTTTGAACCGAGAATCGGATTCGGGAGAGAGGGTACAAAATGTCGGGACAAACCCTTTCGTTCCGCCCGTCCGAAAACGGCCATTACTAGTTCAAGTAGGGAATTAAAATAATATGAAGAAACACAAGCATACAACAACATCCGAAGCTAAATTACAAGCAACCAAAAAATAATAAAGGAAAGCAATAAAGGCGGAAAGTAAACAAAGCGGTAAAGAAAGTAAAAGCGGAAAGAAAAGAAAAGCGAGAAAGGAAAAGAAAGCGAGAAATCTAAAAGATTACATTGGGCGGGGAGGAATTAAAAGTGATTCATCGTTTGTCTACAATACGTGAAAGCAATAAAGAAAGCATAAAATAAAATAAAGCATTGTGAAAGCTGGATATGTGTCCTCGGGTCGTCCCACTCGCTGATCCGGATCTCTTGATGCGACGGTGGTGAATCAAGGTTTTTTATGAGTTTTTGTGGAGATAGATAGACAGATGTGTGATTGATCTAGTTTAAGGATCGGATGTGGGGAGTATGATAGGAGTACGAAGGAATAGACTAAAAAGGGGCCAAGAGATTAGAACACATAATGGAGTATTCGGTAGCTCTTAGGCGAATTTAGTAGAGTAACATTGAGGGTTGAGCCATATGCTGAATGAGAACCAAGGCTCTCTATTTATAGGGAGATGTTAGGTCAAGGAATGTACTAGGTTTATGTTCGGCTAGCCGTCCGGAAGCAACAAAAATAAATGGGCCAGGATCAAAGTGATAAGACCGGAAAAAGCAAAGGATAAAACCAGATAGAACCGGGTAAGTGAAGGGAGGCGGCACCGGCCAATCGGTGTTGCCTACGGTTTCGTGCCCTAGCGTTTTACCCCAAGAGTCTGCAAGCTGGAACACCACATTTTAAGGCAAAACGCAGGGTAGAAGGCGACGACCATGGGCGGTCATTTAGGGTTTTGTGCCCTTTTCGTGACGTCTCGGGATTCCTTAGTCAAAACACAACGTTTTGAGTGAAATTACCAATAAGGGCGCCAGCCATGCTTGGGCTTTCAACGAGATTGTGGGCTCCTAGTCTCGTGTGGGCTCCTAGTCTCCGGTGGACTACCTTGGAGCTTAAACGCAACACTTTGATTCTCGTGATCATGAAATGCAACGTTTAACATCGTCTTGAGGTCGTCAACTCCTTGTCTGGTTGTACTAAAGTAAAATGTAGTATTCTGAACTTGGGATTTCCTCATACGTGACACTCGGACTCTGTTGTCTCTTATGGTTGCCCAATTTTGGATCGTCCAGAAAGAAAAGGGGATTTTTGGATCGACCCAAGGGAGAAGGAAATTTATGTGGTGTTGGGGGTTCTTTGTTGTTTACTGACTTTCGTCGCACTAATCAAAAATAATCTGAGATCCAAATCCTCAAATAGGACTCAAGATTATCATCATTGGGCCAATAAATAAAAAACGAGAGAAAAGGACGACACTTTTTAGGTGTCTATAGTATCTTACCGTTTAGATTGAATAAACTTTCTTGAAAAGTACCACATCAATAATGACAATAATGCCCTTATGAATTTGATAGAATTTGTGTATCCAAACTCGTTTGACAGGTACAAAGACAATAGTTCTTCTAATTTTTATATCTTACCATTCACATTGACAAATACATATTGTATATACTCAAAAAAAGGGTTGTGGGAGGTTTCTTTTTTTTTTTGGCTGTTCTTTTGGTGCAATTGAGGGTGCAAATTCGCTGTACCATTGGGTGGACACGAACGTGCATGAGTCGTTCCAAGCCATCAAAGGGTCAACATGTACATGGTGATCTTAGAGAATTCAAATTAAGTAAAAAAATATATTAACTCAATTTTAATTAAATTTATATATTAAAGATCTAAACTTATCATATTATTGGTAGGTAGAATTATAATCAATCCTTAGAGTATAAAATTATTGATTATCTCAATGAATGAAAAAAAAGGTGCTAATAGATTATGAGCTCTGTTCGAAAAAAGAGAATTGTAGTATAATTTTTCTTTTGATCACCATAAGAATAATTTTTAAAATTGAGGGAATTTCTTTTTAAAAAAAAAAATTGATGAAAAAATAGTAATAAGACTATATTATCACATAAAAGAAAGGAAGGAAAAAGAAGATTCCACTTATAAAAGGAAATCTTTTTTTGTTTGGCTAAATTTTATTATTAATTTATTTAATAATTTACATCAAATATCATATTTAATGGATAAATAATTTTTATGGCTGAGATTACACTAATTATAATCAATTCTTAGGTTATAAAATCTATTTAATATCTTAAAGAATGAAAAAAAGGTGCTAATCGATTATTAGCTCAATTGAAAAAAGGAAAGAATTGTAAGCATATTTTTTTTTATTATCGTAAGAATAATTTTTAAAATTGAGACAAATTTTCTTTCTTTCATTTTTTCTTCTAAGGGGGAGGGTACTAATAAGACTATATTATCACATAAATAAAAGAAAGGGAAGAGTAAAGTTCATTTATAAAAAGAAATCTATTTTTTTCATTTGGATAAATTTTATTATTTATTTATTTAATTATTTACATCAACAACTCATATTTAATGGACAAATAAGTTTTATGGTTGAGATTACACTAAGCTCCTACAATCATTCCTATTGCGGTATTTGGCTCATGGCTCGCGAGCTCGGCAAAATCAAGCTCAAGTTCGGCTCCCGAAAGCTCGATCTTAAGCTCGGGTCATCAAAAGCTTGACCATGTGAGCTCGGCTTGTGCTTCGTTCATTAGTTCACTATGTTTCTTTTAAACTTATGTGTTTAGGGTCAAAGTTACACTTTATATACTTATTATAAAAACATAAACTTGAACTTAATTGAGATTCATTTTTTTCAACAATCACAATATACACACTTAAGAAAATAGCATCCAAGCTCGTTTGCTCGACTCGTTCAGCTTGATTGATCGGCTCGTCGGTTCGTTTGTTCGTTTGGCTCATTTGTACTGGCTTGTGTAGGTTCGGCAAGCTTACGAGCTCTAAAATTGCAACCTCGAGCTCGACTCACATAACTATCTATACTCGACTCAGTTCGGACTCGCCACAAATTCGGCTTAACAAGCCTTTATGTGAACCGGCTCGGCTCGGGTACACCCTTATATGTAGTATTATTAGGTACTCATTATGAAAGTTAAAATTTAATTTGACCATTACCATTTGACAAGTTACAAACATATAAAAATTAATAAAAATCCACAAAATAATTAATTATTAGTATTTGAATGCCTACAATTTCACCTTTAGTATTTTTCAATGAAAATTACTTACCAATAAATATTGCACCCAACAATTTGAGCTTTAAGATTATTTATTTTACACCACTACCAAGGTTGTAATTTTATGAATTGTTAATTTGGAAATATTTTTTAATACATTTGATAACATATCTTGTTTGCCTTTTGTAATTCTACTATTTACACATAATTATTAAACTCCCGATTCAGATTTACAATTCTTATATATTTTTATGATTCAAAAACTCCTGATCAGTCCAACTCCTACTAGAATATGAAATTCATTAGAATCTTATTACAATCTGAATTTAGTTCAGAAAATGCATATATAGTTGGATCATAATATGTGAGGCTGTGGTTGGGCTGTGGATTGACCTTTAACACCCCATTTTTTTGACCTATTGTAATTTACTAGATTATCCTTGAGATAAAGATCCAATGGGTAGGTTTGCTTGTCCGAAAAAGTTGTAATTTTTGGCTTTTCTTGGGAAGCTAATACCGTTTACATAGGTTTTATTGATTTAAATTAGGTCATTAGGTAAAAATCAAGTTAAAGTTGGTAAATCTTTTCAGAAGATAAAGAAACTTGGGTCAACTTTAAGCTAAAACTTAGATAACAAATAAGCTTCAATTCTTTACATGGATAGAAAGTCAAGGATGCCCTTTGGTTGAAATATCTTTTTCTTTATCCCAAATGAGCTAGTAAGTTTGAGTTAGGAGAACTCCGGAGCTCAAGTTATATCCTTTTTATTTCCCTTGTAAAAATCAAAATTTAGGAGATCTTAAAAGTTGGACTAGGTTTTTATTATTCCCTTGATGGCCTAAACTTTTTGTGGAGTATTTGAGGGGGTTATTTTTCTTTGTTTTTTTTTTCTCCTTTCAGTTCTTTTTAAGTTATGATTTCCTCCTCCTAAAACCCAAAAACAAAAAAGATAACAGGGACCTACGGTGTATGATGAAAACAAGTGAGTTAAGTCGGGCTTGGTTAGCATTAGGGGTGTGCAAAAAAACCGAAACCGAAAAGTCGATCCAAAAAATCGGTTAACTGAATAAATTTTATAAGAAAATCAGTTCGGTTAACCGAACTGGATTTTTTCGGTTCACGGATCGGTTACGGATCAGAATCTGAAAAAATTGGTTAACCAAACCGAATTTTTCAAAAAAAAAAAGAACTACATATATAACCTAAAAACCTTTAGTTGTGTTTGTCTGCTCCTCCTCCCTTCCATTTTTCGCGTCTGCTTGGTGATGGTCCCTCCCTCTCTCTTCCCCTCTCTCTGTGTCTCTAGAACAAGAATTGAATAATGGAAGGTGCCATTGTTATTCTCCTACCTTCTATTCATGTTCAATATGAGCTTTGCTTTGCTATATACCCTCCTAGAGAATTGGCCTCTCTTCTTGCATTTTTCTATTCATGAAAGTTAACCCTAAGTTGTGCTATATAACGACTTCCATTTTTCTATTCATGTTAACCGAGCTTTGCTTTGAATAATGGAAGCGCCTCTCTTCTTGCCTCTTCGAAAATTGAAATTTCAGATTTGAAATTTCATTTGACTCGGTATATGCCCTCTCTCTCCCCTCTCCCCTCCCTCCTCAAGGTAGCCCACCTCTCGCCTGCTGCTTGTCGCCGATGACGCTATCGGTGATGTTGTCACCGGCGACGGTCTTCTGTCTCGGATATGTCACTGCTTTCGAGGTTGCCTCCTCTTTACCTTTCCTCTTAATTTCTCAACGGTTAACCGTAAATCCGAATTGAAAAATCGGTTACCGGACTTTTCGATTCGAGTTACGGATCGAGAATTAGCCGATCCGCAAACTCGGTTAACCGAAAAATCGGATCGGTTACGGATCGGACTTTTAACTATCCGAAAGTTCGGTTAATCGAAAATCGGTTAACCGAAATTGCGATTAACCGGATTTGCACAGCCTTAATTCTAGCTAGTGTTTGGGGGTAAATGAAAATATATCTAGTTTGATATAGTGTTTAGCTAGTGTCTGGGGGTAAATGAAAATATATCTAGTTTGATATAGTGTTTATATATATTAGCGTGGATTCCTGTCATACACAAAGTAATATAATATTTTTTAAAAAATTATAAATTAAGAAACTAAACATATAACAACTACTTATTGAGGTTAATAATAAAAAATATTACAATGATAAAAGTGATCCAAATATAGTTGACAATAACAAGTAATGAGTAAAAAGGTGAAAATTGGTGACGCAATGCAATGAAGCCATACGTGTTTTGTACTTATATTGAAAATTGATCGAGATTTTAGTAGTGAATCAATTGCGTAAAAATATTGATATAATTGATATTTATAAATACATATTGTTTTACTTAATTAAGAACTAATTGGTTACTTCAAAATTCAAGATGGCCAATGGCGGAATTAGGAGGGATCAGCGGGGCCGTGGTCGAACCCCTCACCCCCATCCCATGATTTTGGGAAAAATTGCTAATATCTATCCTACAAAATTAAATATGTTTTTTAACATTAAAAGAGTAAGACTTAATAATCTATGCTAAAAAATCGTAAGTCTCTCAGGTTACAATCCGAGAGGGCATATGTAAAGTTGTCCGTTACTCACTGACAGGGCTGGGCAACGGGCCGGGCCCGTCCACTTACTTAACGGGCTGGAGTAGACACCAACTTCTTTTTAATGGATCGGGCCGGATCGTAAGTAAAATGACCCCGAGCGCCCAAGACTTACCCAATTTGAGTAATTGAAGAAAATGTTAAACTCAAAAAAGGTACTCCATCCACTTATTGGAAAAAAAAAAAAGTAGAGATGTCTGCAAATATTACTTGAACAATAACATTGGTTGAACATGTATTATATGATATAGTTTCAAGTCTTCCTTAGGACACTATCAAAAGAAGATACAAACAAATTACTTGAAAGTTCCAGAATGTTTGGTCTATGACGTTTAGCACTGAACCCATGCAGATCTCCAACTGAGCCATGAAAACCACAAGAACCAGTAGAGAAGTACATTCTTCTTCCATTACATAAAATGCCAACAAGATGAAGCCCTTTTGACTCCACCGAAGATAAAAGGTGAAATGCAGACAATAGAGGGCTTTGCTGATCCACTCGCTCTTGCTCCTGTTGACTGCCTACCTCTAGAACTTGGGTCCCGCTGATTGATAAAATTCCTTTCCTCTACAACCCTTTTAAGAGGACCATCTCCAGGTTGGCCCAACTCAAAAACTTGGAGTTTCATAGCTTCAGTAGCATAAAGTATGTGTCTTTCATTGTCAACAACCATCTCAACAATTGGATCAATAGCTCCAAATTTAAAGACATTTGGCACCACCCACCTGGGCAAATGCAGTAAAGAATTTAAATACAATTTTGAACGAAAAATACTTTGTGAATTTCCAATCTAAAATGGTGTAATGGAACCCCCAACAGCTAGAACTGAGGATGCTAGTTGAAATTATCTAGAACTGAGAAGCCAAGTTGAAAAACAGCAGAAAACTAAGGATAAACGGGAAATAATAAAATCAGTCATTAGTACAATTTAAGTTCTCTGAAACCTACCTTGAAATGGCACGTCCAAGACCAGAAGTCAGGCAGACTTCATGCACTTCCAAGAAATTAAGGCATAAAAGATAATGAAAAAAAGCTTCAGCAACAATAAAGCAAGAAAATTTGCAGGTGTAAACTACATAGTTCATCCAGACCCATGACTCCTGGTCGAACATGCAGTTAGGTTATCAGTCCACAAAAATTCAATTAGAACCTCAAAACAACACTGATTGATAGATCCAAACACACCTTCAAATCAAATGACATGAAAATTAAGCAATGACAGCCTATAAGCAGCAATAACAGGGTGTAAGGAAGCAGTCCACACATACGACTCTGTAATCTATTGCTTCCAGTTCATTTGATCTACGATCGACAGGCTGTTTGCTTAAAAACTAGGTGTGCAATCCAACATTTATGAAAGGACTTTACTTCCAAGGAGAAGTCACCAAGACACACCCTTTTATTAAAAACCAATTGTGATAAAAATGCTTGTAGTTATTATTACTCGTTTATATTTATACTTTCACTATTCTAATTTTTCTTGTAAATGATATCATACTCCCACTTGGTAGAAAAGGGCACACGATATATATCATAGAAATAGAGCTCAACCACAGCTTAGATATGTTCTTACAATAAAGAGATGCTAACAGACAAACCAATAAATAAATGCATGAAGACTCAGATTTTGCATAATCAACATTCCGAGTGACTGTCAAGGAATCAGGTATAAACTCCATCTCTTATAAGTTTTGATTACGAGTCATTCTAAGTGATATAGAAAATTTTGAGTGGTATAGAATCTTTTACGAGTGTTACGGAAACTATTGCATATGTTTTCATTTGATTCCGATCGACTCGGAAAGCATACTCATTGATCATCTTTCTACATCCGTAGTTCCGAGTCACTCGGACAACACTCAAACTTATCGTATGTTCAAACAATCACTCTAACGCTCTTATACTCAGGTATGACTTCATATTTTAAGTTACAATTGAATTACGGTGGTAATTCATCTTTCCAAGTTAGCTTGTTTCGTTTGACCTTTGTTAGTCTAGATCAAGTAGTACTATTCGATATTCTTTATCTAACTTGATTTATGTCTAGACCAACTCAGTTGGAATTTGAGTATAATGAATATTAGACTCAGAAAATTTTACTTTCCCAGGACTCGGATAATTATATATTTAATTATTTTAATTAAAATATTATCTCGTGTTTAATCTTGGACCAAAGTATTTTATACTTTGAGAACCAAATTGATTTACTTTTGTAGGTTATTTAAACGAGGTTATCCTACTTTTGAATTACAAAAGTAACCGGCTTCAAGATGTCAAATCACCAAGCAGACAAGACTTTTTTACTTCGACCAAGGCCCATAAATTTTGTCGGGGTTGTTTGTTTCCAAAACTGGAAACCTTCAACGCTAAGCTCAATGGTGGTTTCCACTCTATTTTTCGGACACCACCAGTGGATTGGGACATCCTAAGGAGTCAAGAGCCATTGCACAACATTCACAACTCAACGGATCTTTTCCGAGTGACTCGGAAGAACCGTTATAACGGTCACGGAAGACTTCTAATCGAAGCTAGTCACAACGACTAATCTACATGGTCATCTATAAATAAAAGTCAACTCTCGAGACTTGAAGATTGCTGGAATCATTGTCAATACACATACTTAAGCAAAAGTTCTTATATTTATATTCAATCTTCTAATTACAACTCCAACTCTGTACTTAACATCTTTCCGAGTTGTAAGTTCTTGTAATCAGTCACAACTTCTCTTCTTACTTTCGAGTAAGATCCCTTGACTCGAGTCGTAAGGGTTAACTCAGCTCGCTTGTCCCTAGCTGTAAAGGTTACCTCGGTTAGGAAGTATTAGATCAAATAAGGGAATTTCGAGTCTAGAAAAACCTTGTAAGGAATTGTCCGAAGGAGCAATTCGGTTAAGTCTGTCTCATTGTATTTTGTGGATTCAAAATAGTGGATTTAACTTGGCGCTTGGATTAGCACTGGCTGTAATTTTCTGCCCCAGGAGGGTTTCCACGTAATTGCTCGAGTTATCACTTTTCCGAGTCCAATCTAGACTTAGATTGCTTCAAAGTCAGTTTTATACTTAATTCTTCCTTTTGTTGTTTAAATTTCTTCATCACCCTATTCTCCCCCTCTAGGGTGACTAACTCTCTCTAAGAGCAAACCTTCAATTGGTATCAAAGCCTAGCCTTTCGTAAGGGATCTAACCATCCAAAGGTTTAAAGATCAAATGGCTCGTAACAATGGAGAGTTCGATGAAGAAAGATCTTCCAGCAGACCACCAAAGTTCAAAGGATCAAATTTTGTACACTCGGAAGAAGCTAATGGAATGCTTTCTATTTGATCACGATGAAGATGTATGGAACATCATACAAGAAGGCAACTACATTCCAATGAAGACGGAAGCAACAAGACTCGTGCCTAAAGTAAAGGCCGAGTACACTATCGAAGAAGCGTAAAAGTTCGGAAAGAACTTCAAAGCCATGAACATTCCGATGTGCGCCTCGGCTCGGAGGAATACAACAGAGTAGCGACTTGCGACATAGCAAAATAAGTATGGGACACTCGTTGTCAACACATATGAAGGCATAAGCCACGTTAGATAAGCAAAGATAAGCCAATATCTTCACAAGTATGAGCTGTTCAAGATGGAGCCGAAGAAAACATCACTTAGATGTTCATTCGCTTCACCGAGATTTACTAACAATCTCAAATCTCCGGGTCGAAAGATTTCTCATGAGGAAATGTGCAGAAAGATACTAAGAAGCCTCGCCTAAGAGAAGATGGGGTCCAAAGGTGACAGCCATCGAGGAAGCTCAGAACCTCTCCTTATTAAAGCCGGAAGAACTCATTGGGAGCTACTCACCCATGAGATCCATTTGAAAGAAGAGGACACCGAGGTCAGCACCAAAAAGAATATTTCACTGAAGGCCTTAGAAAGTAGAGAAGAAGATCCGAGTTCATCGGACTCGAAGAAGATCCCATGGCACTTATTGCCAAAGGCTTCAAAAGAATGATGAAGCACAAGAGATGGGATAAACGGCCAAGAGAAGAGTTTCACAAGAAAGACAAGAAGGAAAGAAAAGGTAAACACTCTTCCCCTTCAAAATTATCTTTAACTAAGAACTCTCGCTGTTTTGAATATGGCAACGAAGGATCATATAGTCAAAAACTGTCCAAGAAGAAAAAGGGGTAGAAAGAAGAAGAAGGTTATGATGGCTACATGGAGTGATGAAGATGCATCTTAAGAAGATGAAGACTCGGATGACTCAAAGTGTCCGATGGCACTATCGGACTCGAAGCTAAATCCGAGTTAGATACTCGATCTCTCGGACAATGAGGAAACTAGTCCTCGGGAGGTAATTGAATACTTCCTCAAGTTTTCCAAAGTTGATTTAGCTAAATACATCTATACTTTGGAAGAGAACTCCAATTCGACTCTTCTCGCTTTAAAGAACAACTTGAGTCTATCACTTTTGAGAGCATTTCTTTGAAAAATGAATTAGAAAAGCTGAGACTTACTCTAAGAGAACTCAAGACTAGTACTCAATCCAATGAGAGTGAGTCCGAGTCACTCGAAGAGAAAATAAGCATCTCAAGCAAAAGCTCAACGAGTCTCAAGAACTGGTTTTGAAATTTACTCAAGGTCAAAAGAATCTTGACATGCTCTTAGGGTCTCAATGTGTCTCCTTCGGAAAGGAAGGACTTGGCTTTAACAAGGAGGAGGAATCAAATTCCTACTCGGATCTTGAAGGTTTGCTCGTGGAGAGACAAAGTCACCCTAGAAGGGGGTGAATAGGGTGATAGAAGATTTCGAGAAAATTAAATTCTTTCGCTCGTAAAAGAAACGAAGTGGATTATGAGTCTACAAAGGGGTTAGAAAAGTAAGCACTCGGAATATAGATTCGGATAGAATCGAAGAGAAAAGACAGATCCGAGTTTAGAATGAACTCGGAAAGTAAACACACAGAGATTACATGGAAACCCTCTTGGGGCGAGAAAACCACGGACCGTGCTAATCCAAGCACGAAGTCGGATCCACTATTTTGAGTCCACAAAATACCGTGAACTTGATCGAACCCGAGTTGCTCCCTTAGACAACTCTTACAAGATTTTCCTAGACTCGAAGTTCCCTTATCTCGATCTAGTACTTCCTACCTAAGATAACCCTTACGAGTTAGGGACAACTAAGCTGAGTTAGCCCTTACAGACTTAGTCAAGGGACCCGAGTTGTTCCCTTAGACAACTCTTACAAGATTTTCCTAGACTCGAAGTTTCCTTATCTCGATCTAGTACTTCCTAGCTGAGATAACCCTTACAGCTAGGGACAACTAAGCTGAGTTAACCCTTACAGCTTAGTCAAGGGACCCTTACTCGGAAAGTAAGAAGAGAAGTGTTTGCAACTAAGTACAAGACCTTACAACTCGGAATAATATGAATTACAGAGTAGGAGTTGTAAGTTTGAAGACTGAGAATGAAATAACTTTGTACAACAATATGTTAGGCTATTTCTTGATGTTGGTTACGTGTCTCGTGTGTCTCGTCTCTCTTGTCTTCAAGTATTGTACGCTAGCTTCCTTTTATAGATGACCAGGCAAAGTAGCCGTTAAGTCCATCTTCTAGTTGGAAGTCCTTTGTGACCGTTCTTGAGAGATTTTCTTAGTCACTCGGAAAATGTCCGTTGAAATATAATCGTTGAAGTAACGGTCCTTGGCTTCTTGGGAAGTCCCAAAACCACCGGCGTAATCTGAAAAGTAAGGTGGAAACCACCGTTGAGTATGACATTTCAGCTTTCCGGATTTGGAAGCGGACGACCTTCTAACGCAGTGTATGGGGCTTTGACTAGAAGCGGAAAAGGATCCTTTTGGTCGGTGATTTTGACGTCCGAGCTCGGTTGCTTTTATAGCTTAAAGAGTCATGATTGCCTCGAACAAATAATCTACAAAAGCAAATCATTTTTGGTTCTCAAAGTATAAAATACTTTGGTCCAAGATTAGACACGGATAATATGATAAATAAAATAATCAAGCGATAATTATCCGGGTCGAAACGAGAAGGAATTTTTCCGAGTCTAAAGACTCAAATTCCATCTCGGATAGCCTAAAATAATATCAAGTCAAGTAAAGATTATCGAGTGACTGGACTTGATACATGCAAGTACGTCTGAGTGATATATTTGACTCGGAATATAAAAATGCAATCCGAGTCAAACAGAGATAAGCGAGAATAATATGACAACACTCGAGAGAAAAGTTCTATCACTTAGAAAATATTCTAAGATGCATGGAATGTCTTGAAATCAAAACTTTAACAGAGATAGACTCTATATATATCTCGATTCCTATAAGGAACTTAGGAATGATCTGCAGAGTCCGAGTCTACGGTTTGACTCGGAAATAACTATGCGGACGATCCGAGTCTTCGGATCTTTTCAAAAATGATTCTAGAACGGTGAAGTTCGGGAAGGCTGAGCATGGTCCCATTCATAAGAATGAAACGAGGACTAAGCCCAAACAGGAGAAAACCTTCTCCACGGGTTTATAAAAGAAAAGATTTTTAGAAGAAAGAGACACGAGACATCGTTCTCTGAAAGAAAGACTCGGAATCCGACCAAACCCAAAGTTATTCAAATCTGGGTTCCCAAGAGTCTTCTTCCTCGAAAAGGATCACGAGTAAAGGGAGTTACTAGGCTCATTAGAGGAAGTGAGAAAGGTTAGTTTGTTTCGACTCGCAGTGGCTCAAAAAAGAACAAAAGGACACTCGGTACCTAAATAGTGGATGCTCACGCCACATGTCGGGAAATCCTAGACTCTTTTCGATTTAGAAGAGTATAAGGGAGGCAAAGTCACATTTGGAGATGACAACAGGGTTAAGATAATTCGGATAGGCAAGATTGGAAAAGGAGATAATCCGGTCGACCCTGTCTACCTGGTCAAGGGATTGAAGTACAATCTACTTAGCATCTCTCAACTGCGTGACAAAGGTCAAGAGGTAAGATTCACTCGACCAACCGCTATATTTCGATGAAATTACCAAGGAGACTAAGCTCTTAGGTCGAGATCGGGTAATACCTACACTATTCCTCTTTCTTACTTAAGTCGAATCTATCTTGTTTAAAAGCATCTTTACATGATGACTCCTGGATATGGCGTCGTAGACTAGGTCATGTTAGCATGCATACAATTAAGAAGCTTGCTTCTCATGGTGTAGTCAGAGGATTGCCTAACTCGTGCATTTAAGAAAGATAAAATTTGTGATGCATGCACAAAAGGGAAACAGGTTAGATCATCTTTCGGACCTCTCAAAACTATTTCCACATAAAGTGCTTGAAATGTTGTATATGGACTTATGTGGTGAAATCCTCGTTAAGAGTCTCTGAGGTAAATCTTGTGTGCTTGTAATTATTGATGATTATTCACGATTTACCCGAGTTTGTTTTCTTAAGCACAAGAACGAAGCATTCAAAGAATTCAGCAAGCTCTGCAGAAAAATTCAAGTTGAGTTTGAGACTTGGATCAAAAAATTCGAACCGACCATGGAAGGAAGTTCGACTACTCGAATTTGCAGAGTTCTCGTGACAAGAATTGTATCTCCCATAACTTCTCAGCACCAAGAACTCCTCAACAAAATGGAGTAGTGGAGAGAAAGAACCGTACTCTTGAAGAAATAGGAAGGAAAATGATGATTGAACATGATCTACCTTACTATTTCTGGGCCGAGGCGATTAACACAGACAAATTACACATTGAATAGATGCCTTATCGGACCCATTTTGAAGAGAAGTCCATACGAGCTCTACAAAGGGAAGAAACCCAACATTTTATACTTCAAACCTTTCGGATGTAAGTGTTATGTCCATAACAATGGTAAGGATCACCCGACCAAGTTTGATGCTCGGTCGGATGAAGGTATTTTTCTTGGTTATTCATCTCATAGTAAAGCTTACCGCATTTTCAATAAAAGAACTAACAAAGTGGAAGAAAGCATCCACGTCGTTTTTGATGAGATTGAACAGGGAAAACCAAGTGAGTCAACATTCTCAAATCTGAAGCTCAGTAGAGATGATGATCAAATGAGCTCGGAGAGAGTCAAATCGAAGTCACTCGGAATAACTCGACTTAGAATGAAACAACTCAAGAACTAGCTCAGAATGCCGAGGGTCAATCGATGAACAAGCTCAATCAGAATAGACTTCTAAAGACCAACAAATTCAACCTACAAATCTGGTAAACCGGAGAACAGTGAGAGCATTCAAATATGTTTCGAGCCACCCACTAGAAAACATCTTTTCCGATATCAACAATGAGGTAAGAACTCGTTCCTCTCTACAAAGTCTACGTGCATTCACTGCATTCATCTCATTAAATGAACCCGTAAATGCACTAGAGGCCCTAAATGAACCTAAATGGGTAGAGGCCATGCAAGAGGAACTCAATCAATTTGAAAGAAACCAAGTCCGGACTCGACCAAACGACCTTCCGACCACCCAGTTATAGGAACCAAATGGGTTTTCAAGAACAAATTGGATGAAGGTAGGTTGGTAGTTAGAAATAAGGCTAGACTTGTGGCTTAAGGTTACAATTAAGAAGAATGGATTGATTGTGGGGAAACCTTTGCACCTGTTGCCGTAATTGAAGCAATTAGAATTTTATTGGCATTTGCATCTAGCATGAATATCAAACTTTATCAAATGGATGTTAAATGTGCTTTTTCTCAATGGTTTCATTGAAGGGAAGTCTATGTTGAGCAACCCCTGGATTTGAAAACTCAAAATTTCCAAATCATGTTTTCAAGTTACAAAAAGCTTTTTATGGTCTTAAACAAGCTCTCCGAGCTTGGTATGAAAGACTAAGCAATTTCTTGGTTGAAAATGATTTTAGAAGAGGTCAGATTGACAAGACTCTTTTTATAAAAACCAAGGGGAAAGACTTTCTTATTGCTCGGATCTATGTTGATTACATAATATTTAGAGCTACTAATGAAGTTCCGTGTCGAGACTTTTCCGAGTTAATGAGACAGGAATTTCAAATGAGCATGATGGGCGAACTCAATTTCTTCCTTAGTCTACAAATCAAGCAAGAAAAAGACAGACATCTATGTCCATCAATCAAAGTATACCAAGAAGCTGCTGAGGAAGTACAAACTTCAAGATACAAAACATGCAAGCAACTCCTATGAGCAAGCAACGATAAAACTGGACTCAAACGAAAAGGTAAAGCGAGTAGATCAAAAACTTTATCGAGGTATGATTGGATCTCTCGCTATACCTTACCTCCGAGTAAGTCGGACATAATGTTTAGTGTATGTATGTGTGCAAGATTTAAAGCTAATCCAAAAGAATCACATCTCACTCGTGATGAAGAGAATCTTCAAAGATCTTGTAGGGACTCATAATCTAGGTCTATGGTACTCAAGAGACTCGAATTAACTCTCACCGGCTACTCGGATGCCGACTATGTTGGGTACAAAGTTGATAGGAAAAGCTCTTCAGAGCCTACCAGTTTCTTGGTCAATCCCTTATATGCTCGGCACTCAAAGAAGCAAAACTCAATAGCCCTATCAACTCGCTGAAGCTGAATATATTGCAGCTGAGTATGTCTGTGCTCGGATCTTATGGATCAAGTAACACTTGAAAGATCTTGGACTTTCATGCAAATTAATTCTAATAAAGTGTGACAATCAAAGTGCAATCAGCATCACCAAGAATCCAGTTCAGCACTCAAAGACAAAGCACATTGAGGTCATGTATCATTTTCTAAGAGACCATTCCGAGAAAGGTGATATTGAACTTGAATTCATTCCTACCAAACTTCAATTAGCTGATGTCTTTACTAAGCCACTTTGTGAAGATCGGTTTTGTTTCATTAGGAATGAACTTGGTATAATTAATGCATAATTAGGTGCTTTTCTAAGTGAAATTATATTGCATGTTTATGTGTTAAATATTTCGTTACGTTGTTTTAATAACAATTAGTTCGATTGAGCGAGTGATACCGAGCTATGACTTATTATCTACTTGTTGTTTTTGAGTCACTCGGAAACTCTACCGAGTCGGACTCGGATTTTGAGAAAAGGGAATGGTCCCATTCATAAGAATGAAAGGAGGACTGAGCCTAGACCAGTTTACAGGAGAAAACCTTCTCCACCTGTTTAGAAAAGAAAAGATTTTCAAAAGGAAGAGACACAAACTCAATTCTCTAGAAAGAAGACTCGGAATCAGCCTCAAACCTAAAGTTATTAACTTTTGAAATCATCTCTAGATCAGTGGAGAATTTCAGAAATCTCTTTTAAAATCTCTCTTTTCACTCTATCTCTCCCGAGCATCAATCAAAGAACTCGCCATTGGAAGACAATCGCTGGAATTCTAACCGTTGAAGAAGCGAACGGTCGCACCAATCTAAGGGTGACCGTTGGAGAGTTAGGTGAGAACGAATTCGAAGGATAATTCTTTCTCTCTAAATAACATCCTTTTTCCTTCATTTCGATACTTTACTCTCTACATACTTTCTCTCTCCCGTACTACATCTCAAGCAAGCTCATTATTTTCAAGGCACGAACCGACTCTCAAGCTAAGTGAAAAGAGTCTCAAATAAGCACCGATTGCTTTAAACTCTCTTTCTACTCTTTCAATTTCTTTTATTCTCTACTCTCTTCGAGCTTTCTACCTCTTTCTCAAAGTTCATCCTCTCTCTTTTCTCATCAAACATGCCAAAAAGAGGTTCCTACCCGGACTTTCTTGGTTCTCGCAACCAAGAAACCCAAACAAAAAGCCAAGAGGGCCCTTCCAATCCCTCCAAAATCATTGTCACCCAACACCTAACGTTAGATGACAAATTCTTCCTAACCACAAAGTTTTCGTGGTTGAATCACATCAAATTAACAGGGTTTACAATTTCCTCTGTTTCGGTGAGTTCATCTACCTAGAACTCGTTTCGAGTTTTACTCCAACTTATCTAGCTCGAAGGTATACTCACCTCCGGAGTTCAAAACGTTGTTGTCCGAGTCAACGTCTCTCTTCTCCATCGTCTCTTCAAAGTCTCTCCTCTTTTCCTCAACAGTAACCCCATACCTTTTAACAAGGTTGCGGATGAATTCTTTGAGAATTATGCTAAAGATTTTCCTAAGTCACGCAAAATTTCTCTATGACTCAACTAAAGTCGAAGCCCGACTTCTGTGTTTTCTGCCGATGAGAACCTTCTTCTCTCAACATTCTAGCAAGGAGAATCCTAACTCTAAGCATCTCAAAGCTCTGTATGATATTCTCAAGGGCTATGAAGTAGACCTCTTCCCAACCATAATCGAGCGGATGGCCGCCGTGCTCGCTCGGACTCGGACTAAGAAGTCAACCCCACTTCCTTTCGGGGCTCTTCTCACATTCATCTTTAAACAATTTAAAGTTCCTCTTCCCTCAGATCCTAACGCGGTTTCGAGGCTGCCATTATCATTGGCAAGAAAGAACTTCTTGGTTATGGATACTAGGAGACCCAACCGGGTTTCGGGTCCATAGCTCGAAATGAGGCCACCGTCTCCCCTTAGACTCGGACACAATCCCCTCTTTGTCGACCTCCTCCACCTAGTGGTGCCTCCACCTCAGGTGTTCCTTAGGTACTCTCTTCTATCTTGTCCACTGCAATAATGGACAAGATCTCCTCGGTGTCCACTGAACTCAAGGACATCCTCCGGTCATTCAAGACTCGTCCTATAGTCTATGACCATTAATCAAAAGACTTCTCGAGTCCCAAATCGGAGAGCAGCAAGATGTGCTTCTTGAGATGAAAGCACTTGTCCAGGAGCACAAGGAGATGATAGAGCTCCTCCAAGAATGGCGCTTCAAGGCTGCTCAGGATCTGGTTGACTCGGACACTTCGAGGAATCCTTGAGCCTAGCTAAATCCTCCTCCGGAGGATAGGAAGAAAAAGAAAAAGAAGAGGAGCCTGGGGCTGAGGCAGCTCTATCTAAGGGAAAGGAGGAAGGGGAGAAGGAAGCACCGGAAAAGGAAGAAGCCGAAGGAGCAGAACCACAAGAGGGACAAGGTGCTCTTGTCCTACAACCAGAACCGATCGGCTCGGATAGTAGTCCGAGTGGGTTAGAAGACCTCGCTGACAAAGGTAAGTCAGCAGCTGTCCACCCCGAGCCAGCACCTCCCTCGACCGAGTTCCAAGAGGATGAACCTCTGGATGACCTGGTTCGGGTCAGCCATTCAAGGCTGAGCCCATCTCGGAGATTCCAGTGTTGCCACCGCCTCGATCTTCAACATCCTCACGCTCTTATCGGCAAAGGCGCACCTGCTCGGTCCTCAACCTCGACTCGGATCGCTCCCTCCCTCTATCTTAGAAATTTTCTTTTCTGTTTTTTAATTTTTTATTTTTTTCCAGACATACACATCTCGTATCTTCTTGATACCTTTTTCCCCTGTTTGTTTTTGCTAAAAGGCAAGGGGAGGAAAGTCAGAAAATTTGTGTTGTCATGTTTAGGGGAGATTTCTCTCTCACCTCTTTTGTATATATATCTTTTGTGTGAATATTAATGAAGTGATTTCGAGTTTCAAGCTATTTCTTCCGAGTGTTACGAGACACTTCATTTCTTTTTGTCATATCAACTTAGTTACATTCTTTTTTGTTTGCTCGATATACGTAATACTCGAGTCCGCTTCACTTCACTTCTATGCGATATTTCAACTTTTATCTCTAATGCAATCCAAACTTTACCTGCTCCGACATGTTTGTTGAGAAAGAATGAAAACTCGGGGTTTTTATCACTAACAAAGTTTCTATCCGAGTAAAGAATGTCTTTCATCAAAAGGGGAGATTGAAAACTCGGACTTTGCATGAGTAACATTCCGAGTGACTGTCAAGGAATCGGTACAAACTCCATCTCTTATAAGTTTTGATTACAAATCATTCTAAGTGATATAGAAACTTTTCCGAGTGGTATAAAATCTTTTCCGAGTGTTACATAATCTTTTCGAGTGTTACGTAAACTATTGCATTTGTTTTCATTTGATTCGATCGACTCGGAAAGCATACTCATTGATCATCTTTCTACATCTCGTAGTTCTAAGTCATTAAGACAACACTCGGACTTATCGTATGTTCAAACAATTACTCTAACGCTTTTATACTATTAAACCTCGTTTTTATCGGTTTTTAAGGCATTATTTAACCCAATTCCGTGATGATTTCAATGATATTTATTTAGTTTTGGGTTAGATTTTGCTCATTTTCTCTTTATCGTCACCTAAGCTTGTAAATCTCTTTATTACAGGTTTTTGGGCTTAAATTTGAGAGATTCGAGGTAACTTTGATGAAAAGCGATGAAGAGAAGAGTCCGGGCCCAAGAGGAGGCAAGAAAGAAGCCTAAAACACATCAAGAGAAGGCTGCACAGCTCGTGCGATTATCGAGCGAAGGGCCCGAAGTCAAGGAAGGCCGCACGGCCCTCGTGCGCATCTTGCACGACCGTGCGAGAAGTTACGAGGTTGAAGTTGTGTACGGTACCTCGTGCCAAAGTTGCACGGCCCGTACAAAAGAGGCAGAAAGTTCAGGCATTTCGCACGGCCTACCGTGCGGAACCTACACGGCCGTGCGAACATCCTGCACGGCCGTGCCAAAATCCCGCACGGCCGTGCGACATTGTTTCGGCGGCTTTATAAGCTTTTTTGTTTAGTTTTTTTGGCAGTTCTTTTATCCATCAAATTTTAGGGTTTCTAGGGTAGTTTCCAGCCGTCAAATCCCTCTAGATTGAAATTTAATATTTTGAATTTTTGAAGATTAATTTGAATTCAAGCATTCGGATTTCTATTCGGTAATTCTTAATTCTCTCTCTTTATGTTTGCTCTTTGCAATTTCTCTATAGTTTTTATGTTTATATTCATTGAATCTTGTCAATTGTTTAGTATTATGTTTAGGGGCTAATTTCTCGACCTAGGTTGGGATTGATCCCTATTATGCCTTGAAAATCATGAATTGAGTACCAATTGAATTGTTCTATGCTTGTTAGGTTAGAATTCACTTCGCTCATCACTTTTTCATTGATTGCCTCGAGAGAGGACTCATATGCTTTTATTAGGGTTTTGTGAATATCGAAAGATGAAAACTTACCTAGAATGACGTTGTGAACGTTTAAAACTTTGATATGAAAATAATTAAGGTTTTAATCGGGGTTGTCAGATGCATTCGTTGTGATTTTGCTCTTTATTAATCCCATGAAAGTAGGTGATTAGATTGTGCAAGATTAGTCTTTGACCTTCGAAAGTAGGCGAAGATAGGCTTAATTTGGTGTCTCCCCTTCTAAACCGCAAGCATAGGCAAATCTCAAGCGGTATTCAATAATTGATTTCAGGCATAGTAGTGTGATTAATCCCAATCTAAGGCTTGTTATTCATTGATCTCTCATAGTTATTTTGTTTTTAGTTGAATCCAAAACCAAATCACCGTCAAACCGAGCTTTTACCTAGATTAGAGATTTTAGGTGAATTTAGTATTTGAAAACGAGTTCCTTGTGGACACGACCCGTACTTGCCGGTTCCTAACTACAGCTACACCGTGCACTTGCGGTATAAATATTTCTCTCGAACATATACTCGAGTCCGACTTCATATTTTAAGTTCCAAGTGAATTACAGGTGGTAATTCATCTTTCCAAGTCGACTTGTTTCGTTTGACCTTTGTTAGTCTAGATCAAGTAGTACTACTCTAATATTCTTTATCCGACTTGATTTATGTCTAGACTGGCTCAGTTGAAATTTGAGTATAATGAATATTAGACTCATAAAATTCCACTTTTCCAGGACATAGATAATTATATACTTAATTATCTTAATTAAATTATTATTTGTGTCTAATCTTGGACCAAAGTATTTTATACTTTGAGAACCAAGTTGATTTACTTTTGTAGGTTATTTAAATGAGGTTATCTTACTTTTGAATTACAAAAGTAACCGGCTTCAAGATGTCAAATCACCAGCGAGACAAGGCTTTTTCTACTTCGACCAAGGCCCGAAACTATGTAAGGCTTGTCTGTTTCCAAACTGGAAACCTTCAACGCTAAGCTCAATGGTGGTTTCCACTCTATTTTTAAGACACCACCAGTGGATTGGGACATTCTAAGGAGTCAAGAGCCGTTGCACAATGTTCACAACTCAATGGATCTTTTCTAGTGACTCAAAAGAACCGTTACAACGGTCACGTAAGACTTCTAATCGAAGTTAGTCATAACGGCTAATTTGCGTGGTCATCTATAAATAAAAGTCAACTCTCAAGACTTGAAGATTGCTGGAATCATTGTCAATACACATACCTAAGTAAAAGTCCTTGTATTCATATTCAATCTTATACTTACAACTCCAACTTTGTACTTAACATCTTTCCGAGTTGTAAGGTTTTGTAATCGATCACAACTTCTCTTCTTACTTTTTAAGTAAGGTCCCTTGACTGAGCCGTAAGGGTTAACTCAGCTCGGTTGTCCCTAGCTATAAAGGTTACCTCAATTAGGAAGTACTAGATCGGATAAGGGAATTTCGAGTCTAGGAAAACCTTGTAAGGAATTGTCCGAGGGAGCAATTCCGGTTAAGTCCGTCTCACTGTATTTTGTGGATTCAAACTAGTGGATTTGACTTGGTGCTTGGATTAGCACCGGCCGTGGTTTTCTCGCCCTAGGAGAGTTTCCACGTAATTGCTAAGTTATCACTTTTCCGAGTCCAATCTAGACTAAGATTGCTTGAAAGTCAGTTTTTGACTTAATTCTTCCTTTTATTGTTTAAGTTTCTTCATCACCCTATTCACCCCCTCTAGGGTGACTAACTATCTCTAAGAGCAAACCTTCAATGCGGACTCGATATTTTGTAATAAATATAATCGAGGAATGTTTGATTACCTAAAAGAATAGACTTGTATCATCCTCCTCATCCACGTTCACTTCATCCTCATCCGATTCGGAATAATTGTCAATATCAACGCCGATGTCATACTCCGCAAGTCGCTAATCTTGAAGAGATATCAACGCTTGTATTTTCTTAGCTTTCAACGCAATATGAGTTGGGGAGATGGTTTTTCCTCCTAAGCTAAATGCAAACTTTGACGCAACAAGTACTAACTAGGATTGTTAGTAAGTCTCGTGCCGTCATTGAAAGATCTAGGTATCTCATCGAACTCTTGTGTAAAAATCTAGAACATCTAATTCCATATTTAACTCAAGAGCCGGTTCCTCCAAATATATATCAAGTTGTGACTCCCCAATTATGACCTTGTACGTCTACCACTAAAGCTATTAGTCATCAAAATAATCATCCCCGAACCCACTAGCAATAGGAGAAGAGCCGATAATTGGGGAAGTTGACATTGAATGTAGCTTATACTCATCAAACAAAGACTGTAAAATAGACAATACATTATCCACCCTTTCCACAGACTTCATCGGACCCAAACAGTTTGCTAAAACAATACTCAACAAATTTGACTTTAAATCTAGGATCAAGAATTGTTGCACATGATAAACGCAAGTTATATCTGCGACCAATATTTGTCAAACTTGCCAAGCATGTTTTTTTCCATGTCAACCTTCGAACGTCTCAAGCAAATGACGATGAACCATCCATGCCCCCTTGAAATACAAATTGGATGTTGGAGTCTTAACCGCACCGAATATGCAAGTTACATCATAAAATAATTTTAGACACTTATGTGTCCTAATGACCTTTTCCCACTCCTCCTCTAAAAGAACATATGGCTTTATGGTGAATTAGTGGACACCAAGTAAACAAACACATTCTTACAAGTATAGAACATTATCCATCATTTTATAAGTTGAATTCCAATGAACTTGCATGTCCGAATTCAATTTCCTTTTCACATCCAAATGAAAAACTTTTTAACTACATTCATGAAAATCTTTACCACTATGAGAAGATATAATTATCAACTTTAATCAAATTTCGAATCTTCTCTAGAATTTCACCAATAAAATGGATACCATCTTGCACAATTAAATTTACAATATGTGCACAACACCGAACGTGGAAGAAAACACTATTGCTAAGCAACCCACTTTGGGGAACAAGATGTCTTTTCAAATTAGACATCATCGCATCATTATACTTTGCATTATCTACGGTAATGGTGAGTATCTTATCCTCAATGTTCCATTGACAAAGAAATAAAAGAATTTCATTCGTGATACTTTCACCATCATAAGGAGGTTTCAATGCCTTAAAAGGATCCTTTTGTGCAACTTCCAAGCATTATCAACAAAGTGGGCTATGATGCAAATATAATGTTGATAAGTGTGATTTGACTTCCAATTATCGGTAGTTAAACAAATCCTACCCGGAACTTTCAATAGCATGTCTTTCACCTTATCTCTATCTCCCACATACGTGGACAATAAATTTCTCTTAGCCGTTGAATGACTAAATGGCAGAAAGTTCGGGTTAGCTTTAGACATCATCCATCTAAAAGTTTTTTCTTCAACAGCTTGCAAATGAGTGAGCTCCTTCCACAATATAGAGCATAATTTCCTTACGAAGTTCGTTCATATTGAAAGCAAATACCTCACCATCATCACTACCCAACTCCCCAACTTCCACTCCACTAGGCCGACTTGGACATTTATTTAAGTGATACTTCAAGTGAGAAGTGCCACTATTTGGATTAGTGGACATGACTACTTTAGAATGCTTACATGTTACGATTTTCTCACCTGGTGCAGTATTGCCTTCTACAAGCTATCTCCATACTTTAGACCTCTTCTTCCTTTTACGTTGTTGAGTGTTATATTCACTATATCCATCTTCGAGTGGGATTAATGAAGTTTCCGCTTCACTTTCCATGTCTAAAATGTAAATTATGACAAAAATATTAGGCTTGAAATTAGAAGAAGCAACATGACTATGAATTACGTAAATTGAAATTCGGATAAGCAAAATCAAACCAAGTCAATTCACATAGGACAACATGGTTGCCCTAGTGCCTATAAAAAACACATCAATATAGTGGACACTATGAGCTGAAGGATTTATTCGGATAAGATACTTATAATAAGTTAAAAAGAGTATAATCTTGTCAATAATATTATTAACCAATCCCTACAAATAAGTTGAAAACTTCCAATAAAATTTAGTTCTATGGAGAATAATCCAAATTTACATTCTCTACCTGTCCAGCATTCTTATTCTAATCCGAGGCAGTAACCATCTTTATTATATATCGCTAAATTGGTAGTTCTGTTCCTCCGACATTTTCACTCCACCATTATCTAGTATCTCGATGTTGTTCGACTCTCAAAGAGCTTCTAGCTAAATGAAAATTGTTTCATTGTTGCTTTGAGTTTCATCATTAGCTATGATATCTCGCTATGAAGGCATTGATGTTCTTTTCCTTAATTGAGCGGTGACGAGTAGTTGGTTATAGTCACAAACCGAGAATCCTTCTAGATACAATATAGTTATAATCACAAACCGAGAATCTCTTTACAACTGTTTTTTCTTTTTCAATGCAAATCATTTTTTTCATGTCTGTCGTTGACTTGGACATGGAATTAAGAAATATGTTAAACACATTGTTTGTATTTCCCTTCCTTTTCTATTCTTCCTATTTTTCTTTTTACGAGTGTCTTTTTCAAATGGATGGTTCTCCTTCTTCAAACAAAGGCTAGACAGATCACACTAGTGTCTTTCTTCATGTTGGAATTTTGATATCGGTTGCCATAGGTAACCTAAAACAAAACCGAAATAAGTGGTTTTGAACTCCAGTTCCCAACTCCTGGAACAAAATTTACCAATTCCGATTCTCGAATTTTAGATAGGTATCCCTTACTACTCATCCTTGTCCGAGCCTATGCTAACCGGCTGAACAGTTTATAGCCTACTAAACTTGCCGAGTACAACCAAATTCCCGGTGCAAGCACAAGCTAGAAGTAATGTCAAAGGTTCCATCATGGATATCTATCTCACGAGACGAGACATATCTCGTTTCCGGAGAAATTCGAGTCGATGAGGTGGATGATGATTCGGAGAGAGGAAGGATTTACTCGCTACGGTTCCGAGAACGTGGCATGAGCGATCCGAGCCGAGTGATGACCGCCTGAACTCCGCAAAGGCGAAGCCCCGGTGGTGGATCCCGGGAACGCCCTCCGACGCTCAAGTTAGTATTCGATTTGATTAAAAGGATCGAGGAGATCTTCCTCGATATGCGTGAGGGGATTCCTTGGGAGTCGAGAAGTTTTCCAAAGATGGAAATTCTCGGTGATGAATGTGTGCCGATGAACACCGATGAACGTTATGAGCGTAAGTGGGAATTGAGAGCTTAGAAGCTTGAGTGATTATCCTTGAATGAGATATCTTGTCCAAATGAACATAAAAGCATAACATGCCTTGGGATGTGTGAAAAGGTGAGTATTTATAGAAGATTTTAAAGGGGTAAAATGGTACTTTTACCGTGGTTTAGGGAAACCCTAGCCCTAGTGGGCTTCGGGGCTTTTACCTGGCCCGTTAAGGATCGTCTTGGGCCGATTCCACCCTGGTCCAATTGATTAGGCCCGGCCGGCCGCTGACGTGTCGGTTGAGCTGGAACTATCCGGGAAATACCCGAATCATTTAGCCCCTCACGTTCGCTCGCACGCCTCCCGGGTAGGTAGGTGGAATGTGGAGCCCATTCTAAGATGCCTTTATGACCCCAAGTTCTTATAAATAAGGGGTGAGCCTTGAGAAGGATTGCCCATCTTCACTTCCTCATTTCTCTCCTCTCTTGTAATTCGAAACAATGACTCGCCGGAGAGCTTCCTATTGGGTACGAGAAGTTGTGCCCCGGCTTCAACCGAGCGGAGGCCGAGGAGGCAGACGATCGAGTACTGCCAACCGTCCTTTGTCTTGGAGATGTTCTACCGACTCCTCATCGATGACGCCGTGAAGATGGATTTGATCGACAATCGTGCCGAGGGTCTCAAGTTACTTCAAGCCGCGCTCCGCTCCGAGTGGGGTATACTTGAGGCTTGGGTGGAGTGCAACTACGATCGCATCATCGAGCGCCAACCGGCGAGCCTTTATTTTTGGCGAACTCGCCAACGGAGGTGGAGCCGCTCTTGGCGTTGGCTCGTCATCCGATCCTCCCTTGGAGAGTGAAGAGTCGCAGGGTGGCCCTCTTACTTCTCTTCACCATGGCCGGCAGGACTTGCCTAAGGAGAAGGGGAGGGTCCTCCCGCGGGGAAGAAGGGGGATCTTCCGGCGGAGAAGAGGAGGGAGCTTCCGGCAGATAAGAAGAGGGACCTCCCAGCGGAGAAGAAGAGGGACCTCCCGGCGGAGAAGAGGAGGAACCTTCCATCGGAGAAGAAGAGGAACCTCCCGGCGGAGAAGAAGAGGAGCCTTCCGAAGGAGAAGTGAGATGGCGGTCGTTGTCTGTTCTTTCATCGGGGTGACATAACCGTAGCGTAGTATCAGTAATCGTGGTGTTGTAGCGTAATATCTTTATCTTTAGACGCTTTCCTTTCCTTGTAATAGCGCGTTGCACGCCCTTGTTGTAATGAATGAATGAATGAATGAAGTTCGCTTCGTTAACTATGCTCTTCTTCGCTTTCTGTCTTGTCGTTGACGTTCGTCGTGAAGAATGGTTTTTACATAGCCCCTCGGACTTAGAGAGTGATTCTTGAGCAAGCTTTCAGCTCCCGGAGGCTTGAAAGTGCTTGAGTATGGATATCTCGCTAGGAGACACCCCGCGGGAACGTGACCTCCCACTTTAAGTTAGGAGTACAAGTGCCCATGACGGAATGGGTCTTTGCGCGACCTTTCGATTCCCGAAGGTTCGAAAGTGCGTGAGTGCCCATGACGGAATGGGTCTTTGCGCGACCTTTCGATTCCTGAAAGTTCGAAAGTGTGTGAGTCTCGCTAGGGAACATCCCACGGAGAACGCGACCCCCAACCTTCTGTTGGGAGTGCAAGTGCCCATGACGGAATGGGTCTTTGCGCGACCTTTCGCCTCCCGGAGGCTTGAAAGTGCTTGAGAGGTAGCTTCTTGAAGGGTATCACCTTATGGGGCTAAGAGTGCGATTTTCGGCTCCCGGTGGCCAAGTTGTCGCTAAGAGCAACCGACTCGAACCCCAAAGGATAGCCCCTTGTGAAGACATAGATTTGACTTGTTAGCCGCGGAGGCTAAGTCGTTGCATGATGAGCGTTTGGGCCATGCTCGTGTTGTTTTTGCAACTCTTGCAATTTTTGTGAGGGTGATGCCCCTTTTTTTTTTTTTTTTTTTTTGACTCCTAAACCCGACCTCTAAAGACGACTTCTAAAATCGGTCACTCGTCTCGCTCGCTTGCACTCCTCCTCTCGGCCCATTCTCTTGCTACCTCGCTGGGCCTCGCCCCTCCCTCCCGCGGCCCACTCTCTCCCCCTCCGTTCCCTTCTCCCTCGCCGGGCCTGCCCCCACCTCGGCCCACTCGCTATCTCTTCCCTCCCGGGCCCGCTCCCCTCACTTGGCCCACGGTTTGAACTCTCCCCCTCCCCTCCCGCCTCTCTCTCTCTCTCTCCTTGCCCTAGTCCTCGCTGCGCGCCGCTGCCGTCCCCCTCTCCTCTCGCTCGTTCGCCGCTGCTCTCGCTCTACTCTCCTCCCCGGCCGCTGCACCTCGCCACCGACCCTGTGTACACCCCTTCCCCACTCTCGGCACTCCCTTCCCGGTCCCGCCCTCCCCTCGCTCTCGCTATCGCCTCTCCTCGGCCCCCGTTCTGCGGCTACCCCCACCCCCACACCGCACCCGGCCGGAGCCCCTACCCCTGGACCGACCGCCTAACCCGACTCCCGGGACCGAGCGCTTGCCCCGCCCCGAACCGACCCTCTCGACCCCCTCGCATGCTAGCCCTCTCTCTCGCCCCACGCTCTCTCGCGCTGGACTCGGTCTCGAAGAGACCGACCCCGCCCTCGCTCTCCCGGCGCTCTGCTCACCTCGCTCGGGCTCGGTCCTGCCGAGACCGACCCTCACCCCTCTCTCCCGCTCTCTCAGCACTGGGACTCTGGTCCCGAAGAGGCCGGCCCCTCCCCTCGTTCTCTCGGCGCTCTGCTCTCCCTTGCTCGGGCTCGGTCCCGCCGAGACCGACCCTCACCCCTCTCTCCCGCTCTCTCAGCACTCGGGACTCGGTCTCGAAGAGACCGACCCTCCCCTCGCTCTCTCGGTGCTCTGCTCTCCTCGCTCGGGTCGGTCCCGCCGAGACCGACCCTCACCCCTCTCTCCCGCTCTCTCAGACTCGGGACTCTGGTCTCGAAGAGACCGACCCCTCCCCTTGCTCTCTCGGCGCTCCGCTCTACCTCACTCGGGCTCGGTCCCGCCGAGACCGACCCCTCACCCTCTCACCTCAAAACCGACCCCTCACCCCTTACCCCAAAACCGACCCCTCCCCTCTCTCCTACTCCGGACTCGGTCTCGAAGAGACCGACCCTGCACCCGAACCCTACTCCGAACCCTTAGCCTAGCTAACAAAACCCAAAAACCCTAAAAACCCTAAACCCTAGAAACCCTACCCTAACCCTAACCCTCGGAATTTAAGTTGATTATTTTTATTTATTATCCGCTTGAGCGGGAAACCGGGAATTTGTTAACTCGAATTTTGAATTTCGAATTTTTAAATTCGGCCTTGTGCAGGGAGACGGTATCGATTGTGGCCGATTCCGACCGATCGGGAAGGGAGCTCTATATAACCCATCTTTTGGAGTTTCTCTTCATTATTCACAAAACCGTTCTCAAAGTGAGGTAGAGAGCACTTGGGAGGAGCCTTCAAGCTAGACTCGGGCATTCATCACCTTCATCGAACTTTGAGGTATATCTTCGAATAACCCACTTGTAGTTTGAATATTCAAGTAGATGCATGCCTTAGGATAATGGGTAGCTCCAAGGATACTGTCGCGAGCCATTATGAGAGTTTGTCGGGTAATTGTGCCTCGGATAGAGACTCGTCGTGCTCCGCGGATAGGTGTAGTTATGATGGTGCTCGTAGGGGGAGTCTCTAGGAGTAGTTGCGTCTCGCCGACTTAGAGGTTTCCGAAAACCTTGATAGTTACCCCGATGCGGCCTCCCGAGAGTTAATCGTAGCTAGTCGCGTGCCGTGGCGGCAAGTCTTGGCGCCTAGCGCAGCTGCGGAGGCCATCCCTTGGCTACGCTACCCGCGACTTCCGATTCGGCTTTATGAAAGGTCCCCCACTCCCGGCCTCAATAGCTGTTCCCGTGAGGTGGTTTATCGCCGGGAGGTTAAAAGAAGTCATGGTCTTCGAGGACAGTGACATTTACGGGTTGTGCCTTGCAGGATTCCGATAGCAGGACCATGGCTAGGATTAAGACCACCTATACACCCAAGTCCATGGATGAGCTCTTGCGGGATGGGTACTCCAAAGGTAACTCCCCATCCTTAGACATTTCTTTAGATAACGAGGCCATCTCGTCTTTTACACCACTTCAGGGGCGGAGGACTTAGTTGAGTCGTTGCTCGAGAGGTCGGACCCTAGTGATGGTCCAGGTTCTCACTTCATCGATCCCCGCTTGCGAATGACATGGTACGAGCGTCAAGGCTCTTTGGTCAATATCGCATCCCCGATAGCTATAGGATCCTCGGTTCCGCTGGAGCGAGACACAGCCAGTCCCCTCCCGGTGTCGCGCCTTTTATAAAGCGACGCCGATGGTGGGGTGCGGTTTCCGCTCCATCCCCTAGTTGTATTAATATGCAATAAGTTCAACCCGGCCCCAGCCCGCATTGTCCCCAACTCGTGGCGCTCGATTTGTTCGTTTATCGCCACATGTGAAATAAAAGACCTCCCTCGTAGCTTAGAATTGTTCTCCCTCCTTCATGGCTTTCAAAAGAGCGTCTCTTTAGATGGTGAGCGAGGGTGGTACAGCTTTTCCAAACAAGAGAGGATACATGATCGCCTTGGGTAGGACTTCATCATCCATAGGTGGAAGTATGAATTTCTCTTTATAGAAAAGTTGGACGGGGAATGGGATGTCCTCGCTTGGAGTGATGAGGAGGAAATCGTCAAAATGCCTGGTTCTCTCCGCGCGGTTTATCGTTCCGAAGTGTACGCCGCAGCGGAGTACTTTCGCACCCGAGAGGTACCCCATCCAACGATTGAAGGAAGGAAAGAAAGGCTTCCTTCCCACCGGCTTCCCAAGAGGGAGTATTTCAAGAAGCACTTGTTCCTTGTCGCCGCGGATTGGCTCTCGACCCGAAACTTCCACAGGGTACTTGTTCCACCTCATGCTTGTTTTTGTTCATGTTTCGAACCGACTCGACTTTGGTTTATTTTTTGCAGATCAAGCAAGGGCTCTCTTGTCCAAGGCCATGGCCGGGAACTCCTCACGACCGTAGGGTGATCGGGATACGGGTCCTTCTCCCCGTGCAAAGACGCCACGGACAAAGGCAAGGGGAAAGCATCGGAGCCGCGTTCCTCGACTGCCGAGGTCCCGAAGGTTGGCGTCTTCAAGGGGAGCGGCAGAGACCCCCACGGTGAGCCTTATACTCCTTATCGAATCCTTTGTATCGAACCTTTGATCTCGTGCTAACATCATATTGTTGTCATAGGCTTGTCCTCCTCGGCCGAGAAAAGTCGGCCGTCGCCTCGATTCAAGCATTAAGGTGGGAGGTCGGTGGTGCGCGGGTCATCTAACTCGGGCAAGCGCTCGAGGGATGCTTCGACCTCTCCTCCCCGAGGGAGTGACTCCTAGCACAAGCGGCAAGGAGGTGTGCCCGGGCCTCCAGCCTCGCCGTTTTCTTCATGCCGACCCGTAGACCAAGGCCCTCTTGGCAGGCAACCTTCTCGAGGACATACGGAGACGGTTCTCGTAAGAACGCCGCTTCTCCGGTTTCCGCAACGATCGGCCATCGCGGCCGAGGTAACGCATAACCTTCCCTATACTTGTATTTTCTTTGCCTTTTGGATTCTAACTCTTTTGTTCCACAGTGCTCTCATCAAGGTTATGGAGGCTATAGAGTCTCGGTCCTCCTCATCAAGTCTTCGGAGGAAGTATCTTCTCTTCGGGGCTCTTTGAGGAAGCTCTCGAAGGAGAAGAAGGATGAGGCCGATCGATTCCAGGGGAAGTGAGCAAGTTAAAGGCCCAGCTGGGGCTTCCTGGGACGTGAGAGGGATCTCGAAGGCACAACTCGAGACCACGAAGGCCGAGTTGGAGGTCACTCAAGGGAAAGAGCGAGACCTCGAGGCTCGCGTTGGAACCGCCCGCGAGAAGGCTCGTAGTTGGAGGTCCCGCTTGAGTCCGCACAGGAGATAGACGCGGCAGCCTAGGGACGCGTCTCTTCGGAAACTTCTTGTGTTGGTTTCCCGGCTTTGAGTGAGGAGGCGGAGGGGCTAGAGCAAGTGGATAGCCTATGCCAACCTCCTTTACTCGAGGCCTTTGCCTCACGATCGACTCTCCGACCGAGGGCACTCCCGAGGACGGTGAGATTCCTCCCGCGGACGGAGCCGATGACCAGTGCCGGGCGGCCCCGAGGAGTAGCCTCCATTCCCTTTCCCTTTTCCAATCCTTAGGATTGCTTTTGATGGCTTGCATGCCATGTGTTTTTGGATGGCTCGCGTGCCGTATAGCTTGATACTTCGCTACTTTGGGTTTGTTTTGCCTTGAACTTTCTCTCTTGGGTATTCCTTGCTTGACGCCCGCTTGTATGCTTGCTTTATTTGATGCTCGCTTGGATGCCTATTCAGTGCTTCATTTGATACTTGCTTCGTTGTCTCTTTTGGTTGTTGCCGATTTTCCTTGTCGTTTCTTGTATATGATCATCTTTTGACTTTGGCAGTTCTTGGCTATCTTAGGGGATTGCATTAGCCCCTAGTGTTGCCCCCAAAATCGGTACAAGCAAAACATACAAGAGTAGAATTTTACAATGTGGTTGTCATCGAATTAACAACAATCCCTACTCTTTTCTCTAACTTTAACTAAGTTCGAGAGAATACAACAAGAGGGACCGAAAGGTTGGAGGCCTTAGGGGTTCGAATTAGCCCCTAGTGATGCCCCCAACTTCGGTTAAGGTGAAATCTACAACAAGAGAGATTGAAAATTTAGTTGTTCTAGGGGATCGTATTAGCCCCTAGTCACATTCCAAAAATCGACTTAAAATAAGACATGAGTCGCAAAGTTGCAAAAAATGTGCTCATTGTATTAACATAGAAGATCGGATTTCGTTACAAGAGGGGGAGAGGAATGTGTGCCCCCGTTGAGCGCTTGGAAAATTCGCGTCAATCGTGGTCGATTCCTTTACATCTTTGGGACTCGGGCTGGGTGGGTCTTTAAAGAAAGGCCCCCACGCCACCCGGTAAGCTTATACCGCATACATAGGTCGCTTCCTAGTACTTAAATGAAGTACTTCTTCAGGTTGCCGCTATGCCATGCTCGGGAATGTCTCGTTCCTTCAAGAGTGGCCAACCCGTAGGTCCCCAGGCGGACTACCTCGTGAATGATGTACGGCCCTTCCCGGCTAGCCGTGAGCTTGCCGTGTTCCGCCGCCTTCCCTATAGCTTCGGTTTTTCTCAAAACCAAGTCACCAACTTCGAGATCCTTCCCTTTCACCCTTCTGTTGTAGGCTCTTGCCATTTTCAATTTGGTTATGGCCTCACGGAGATAGCTATCTCCTCGAACCATCGGGAGCAAGTCAAGGGCCTCCCGGAGGGCCCCGTTGTTAGACTCCTCCCGAAAGTTTGTGAGGCGGTGAGTATGGAGGGCTACTTTGACAGGGAGGACGGCTTCCGATCCGTATACCAAGCATGAAGGGCGTTTCTCCGGTGGCCGACTTCTCGTGGTCCCGATGGACCATAAGACAGCTGGCAACTCCTCCGCCCACTTTCCCTTAGCGTCGTCTAACCTCTTCTTAAGGCCGTTCAGCATGACCTTGTTGGCCGACTCGGCCCGACCGCTGGCTCGGGGATGGGCCACGGCCGTGAAGCGGGCTTGGCAACCATATTGGGCGAGGTAATCCCGCACGTTGTCGTGTATCGAACCGCCGCCCATTGTCAAATATCATTGCCCTCGAACGCCAAACCGGGTGATTATGTTTTTCCAAATGAACTTGCGCACCTCTTTCTCGGTGATCGAGGCAACGGCTTCCGCTTCTATCCATTTAGTGAAATAATCCACCGCTACGAACAAATATTTGCGCCGACCCGTGGCTTTTGGGAATGGTCCTAGGATGTCCATCCCCCATCTTGCAAACGGAAGGGGCGATTGGATGGGAGTCAACTCGGTAGGCGGGCGCTTTGGCACGGAGCAAACTTTTGGCATTTGTCGCATTTTCTCACCAATTCCATCGAGTCTTCTCCCAAGGATGGCCAATAGTATCCGGTTCGTAGGGCCTTTGCTGCGAGCGCCCTTCCGCCTATATGCGAGCTACACACCCCTTCATGGATTTCTTCGAGAACTTTCTGACCCATTTCCGGTGAAATGCAGCGGGTTGGGAGTGTGCCTTCTTATAGAGTGTCCCTTCGTAGTAAACGAACCATTCAGCTCTCTTCTTGACATGTTCTCGCTTCTTTGGTGTCTTGCGGAAGTTCCCCTTTGATAGGTAGTTGATGAGGGATTCATCCAAGTATTGCTCCTATCCAGCCACATGGCCTCTTTAACATCAATGCTTCTTTCTCCAAGTATCTCCCATTGGATCTTCTTTGGCTGCCCGTCAGCCGAAGAGCTGGCGAGTTTGGAGAGGGCATCGGCTTGTCTATTCTCTCGAGCGGGGCACATGAAGGATTTCGAAGTGCTGGAGCCGTCCCGCCGCTTCTTTGACCTTTCGACGATATGCTATCATGTCCTCGTCCCGTGCCTCGTATTCTCCATTCAGCCGGGAGACTACAAGTTGGGAGTCGGAGTAGGCCTTCACGGAGCTCGCTCCCGCCGCATAACGAGATCTATGCCTCGCTAGGAGGGCCTCATATTCTCGCTTCATTGTTGGAGGCCCCGAACATGAACTTAAGCGCGTGTTCGAATTGTTCCCCTGTTGGCGAAGTGATGACCAGCCCTGCCCCGCTCCCGTCTTTGGTTGCGGAACCATCTACGTAGAGGGTCCAACATTCATCTTGGGATGGTAGGGGGTGGCTTGGGTGTGAGCATTCTCGCTATAAAGTCCGCCAATGCTTGTGCTTTGATAGCTCTTCGGGGTTCGAACTCCGTGCCATATGGGGTTAGTTCAACGGCCCACTTCAAGCATTCTTCCTGAGCTTTCGAGCTTCAGTAACACGTTCTTTAACGGCTGGTCGGTAAGGACCGCCACTTTATGTGCCTCAAAGTAAGGGCGTAGCTTTCGCTGGCCAAGAGGAGTGCATATGCAAATTTTTCAATCACCGGTAGCGAGCTCTGGCGCCGGTGAGTGCATGGCCGACATAATACACCGGTATTTGCTCGTTCTTTCGCTCCACAAGGAGGACCGCACTTATTGCTTGATCTCGAGACGGCAAGGTAAATGAGTAGGGCTCCCTGAGTGGGACTCGGCGATTTTGGAAGCTGGGCCAAATACGTCTTCAATTGGGAGAATGCTTCTTCCGCTTCAACGTCCCACTCGAACTTGACTCTCTTTTGAGCACCTTAAAAAAGGGTTGGCATTTGTCTCGCGGACCTTGACATGAATCGTCCGAGGGCGGCCACGCACCTCGTTAATTTTTGAACCTCCTTAATAGTCCTTGGGGACTTCATGTCGAGCACAGACTTGCACTTTGTCTGGGTTTGCTTCTATCCTCTCGTGATTGATCATGAAGCCTAGGAATTTTCCAGCCTTGACTCCAAATGTGCACTTCTTGGGATTCGACTTCATCCCATACTTTCGTAGGACTTCGAACGTCCTCCGAAGGTTGGAGATGTGATCAAAGTCTTGCTTGCTCTTGACGATCATGTCGTCCACATATACCTCCATGGTCTTCCCAATGAGGTGGGCGAAGACCATGTTGACCAGCCTTTGGTAGGTGGCTCCAGCGCTTTTCAATCCGAAGGGCATCACGTTGTAACAATACAGCCCTTGGTCGCTGATGAAGGCAGTTCTCTCCTGGTCTTCCTTGCATAATGGTATCTCGATGATACCTCGAAAAGCGTCCATGAAACCGAGGAGGGCATGGCCGGCCGTAGCATCGACAAATTTGTCGATTTTTGGCAGAGGATAGCCGTCTTTTGGGCACGCTTTGTTGAGGTCGGTGAAATCGACGCACATTCTCCATGTACCATTCGATTTTTTCACCAAAACGACATTGGCGATCCACTTGGGGTAGTGGCACTCCCGTATGAACCCCGCCTCTAGTAACTTCTCGATCTCCTCGGCCATCGCTTTGCTGCGTTCCGCCCCGCATGTCTTCGTTTTTGGATGACGGGCTTGTAGGAGGGGTCGACATTCAACTTGTGCTCGATGACCTTAGGGCTCAACCCGGCATTTCTTTGGGTCCAAAGGCGAAGACATCTTTGAATTCTCTCAAGAGTCGGATAAGGCCGTCCTTGATCCCTTTACTGGAGGTTCCCGCCCACTTGTACGGAACGATCGGGGCGGGTTTCCTCCAAAGGGATGAGTTCGACATCTTCCGAGGGTGTAGGTCGGTCCCCGCCATGGTCCTCGTGGTGGCAAAGCAAACCATCATCGTTTCGGGAATCTTGGCAGGGAGTTCCACTTTCGGTTTCTTGCCCTTGGGGTCATCCTTGGTCTTTTCTTCTTCAGCCCGCTTCGCCATTAGGGGTCGAAGGCTTACGACATAACACTCCTTGCCGTTTTTGATCTCCGTAGATCTCGCCTACGGATCCGTCATCAAGCTCATACTTCATGAGAAGAAGATATGGAGCGATGATCGCTTTGCTTTGGCTGAGGGTGGGACGTCCGATGATGACGTTGTAGGCGGAGGGCACGTCGACCACCAAAAAGTTTACTTCCATGTTCCGTCCTCTGGCCTTGTCTCCGATCCCGATTGGCAGGCGGATCATGCCAAGGGGATGCACTGCTCGCCCCCAAATCCGAGGATTGGATTTACAAGGGGGATGAGGTTCTGGGGTTGTACTTCAACCGGTTCAAACATTCTCGTGGTGATGATGTCCACCGAGCCGCCCGTATCCACTAGGACCCTCCGGACGATAGCGTCTCGAGATTTTCGGCGTGATGACCATGGGGTCGTCATGCGGGGTGGCCAGCCCTCTCAGTGTCCTTCTCCACAAAGGTCATCGCGGGTACCTTCAGGGGTGGAGGTTGCCCGGTGATCGCACTTGTTGCGCACTCCTCGGTGAGCTTTCCAAGAGGAGGGGGTCATGCCT
Organism: Talinum fruticosum; assembly: GCA_021018815.1. Lineage (NCBI taxonomy): Eukaryota > Viridiplantae > Streptophyta > Magnoliopsida > Caryophyllales > Talinaceae > Talinum > Talinum fruticosum. Next base: position 1,397,666 of record JAITYX010000097.1, on the reverse strand, counting down.
CAGCCAAGCCCCCAGCCGATGGTGGCTACGATTCGGGTAGTCTCATCATCTTCATAGCTCTTTTCCCTTGCCTTGAGGAGCCTCCCTTGATCCCGTGGGCGTCCTTTTTAAGGAAGCGGTCTATTTGCCCATTGTCGGCCAACTCCCCAAGTAGCTTTCTTCAAGGCCCGACACTCAGCAGTTGTTGTGCCCCGTTTGTTCATGGAACTCACAATATTTGTTCGAGGTTCGTGCCTTGGCGGGAGTGGACATGGGAGGCGGCTTTTTGAGCATAGGGTGCCCCTTGATCTCCATCAAAATGCTCCGGGATCGGTGTTGAAGCGGTGGTTCACCTCATTCTCGCGGGGCTTCTTTTCATTTCTGGGATTGAACTTTCCTTCCCCTCCTTTTCTTCTTGCCTCCTCCCCTCCTCTCGCGCAGATCTCCGTGGCCTCGGATGAAGTCGGCCGCCTTCCGGAGAGCTTCGCAAGGGTGGTCACTTTTGCTCGGCCGAGGGAAAATTTGAATCTTCCGCTCCCGAGTCCATTTAAGAAGGAGGTGTAGGCAACTCCGTCTTGGAGGTCGGGGATGAGGACGGCTTCCCATGGAACCGCCGCACGTAATCCTTAAGAGTTTCATTCCTCCCCGCTTGATCTTGGAGAGGTGGATGCTAGTCCTCTTTTGTTTGCAACTTGCGATGAATTGCGCCACAAACTTCTCACGAGCTCTTCAAAGGAAGAGATACTTCCTTGAGGGAGGCCGTTGAACCATTTTTGCGCGACCCCTTTAGTGTGGCGGGGAAGAATCGGCAAGAGGTTGCATCGTCTCCGTCCCGCACATACATGTGAGACTTGTAGCGAGCCAGGTGGTCCTCGGGATCGGTAGTGCCGTCGTATGGTTCGACACTCGGGACCTTTACTTTCTTCATCCTAGGTGCATTCATAATTTTCTTCGAGAAGGGAGTGTTAAAAGTATGCTCGGGTCGGCCTCGAGCTCGGAGCCGAAATGGGGACGGCGCGGGGTTGATGACGCGGAACCTCCACCAGGGAAGGACTCTTCCTTCTCTCGCACCGGGTGGAGTGCGCCTGGTCCTCTCTCGACTTCTCGGGACCTCTCATAGCCGATTGCCCTGGGTGCCTTTCCCTCGAGCGTCGCGCTCTCGAACGACTGGATCGTCCTTGGTCGTGTTTGTGAGCGTCATAGGCTCGTTGGGATTCATGACCATGGGTAGCCGATCGCCTGTGGCTGGCCGTCCTTCGACTCCCTTGGGGCTCGGCCCTCGCTCTCGTGCCGGAGCATGGCCTTCAAACCAGGCGGAACACCTGCCGTGAGTGGCGTAGGGGGTTGAAGCCGTATGGGATGTTGCGACATTTTCGTTGGCTCTATGAAGAGCTCTCTGGCTTCGATGATGCCCCTAGCGTCTCCCTCCTCATAGTGTCTCGTGGGCGGGACGTTAGGCCGTTCGAGAATAAATGTCGTCGGGGCCTCGGTGGGTCGTGGCTGGAGCCACTTGGGAAGGCATCCCACCCGAGAAGTGGCCAACAGCCGACCTCCCCAGGGGTTACGCCATACCCGGAGTTGGAGTATAATGGAAGGGCATGATTGGCATGCGCTGTTCCATAGTGGCTCGTACTTGTTCTTGCACTTGTTGTGCAACAGTCGCTTTAAGGGTCTCGATTAGGTTCCGGAGAGCCCCTAGGGTGACGTACTCCTCCGGCTGGGTGTGACGGTTACCGGCAGTTCGGTGAGACGATTCTCGCGTCCTCGGCTGAGGAGCGTCTCGGGATTGGCCCCCGTAGGCATTGAGCGATTAGGGTGTGGGACTGGTGGGTTGTTTGTGTCGCGAGTCATCTTGGATCGAGATCGAGTGCCACCGGCAACCATATGCTACCTTCCTCCCTACAGCACGGCGCCAAACCGTTTCCGGAGAAATCGGAGTCGATGAGGTGGATGATGATTCGGAGAGAGGAAGGATTTACTCGCTACGGTTCCGAGAACGTGGCACGAGCGATCCGAGCCGAGTGATGACCGCCTGAACCCGCAAAGGCGAAGCCCCGGTGGTGGATCCCGGGAACGCCCTCCGACGCTCAAGTTAGTATCCGATTTGATTAAAAGGATCGAGGAGATCTTCCTCGATATGCGTGAGGGATTCCTTGGGAGTCGAGAAGTTTTCCAAAGATGGAAGTTCTCGGTGATGAATGTGTGCCGATGAACACCGATGAACGTTATGAGCGTAAGTGGGAATTGAGAGCTTAGAAGCTTGAGTGATTATCCTTGAATGAGATATCTTGTCCAAATGAACATAAAAGCATAACATGCCTTGGGATGTGTGAAAAGGTGAGTATTTATAGAAGATTTTAAAGGGGTAAAATGGTACTTTTACCGTGGTTTAGGGAAACCCTAGCCCTAGTGGGCTTCGGGGCTTTTACCTGGCCCGTTAAGGATCGTCTTGGGCCGATTCCACCCTGGTCCAATTGATTAGGCCCAGTCGGCCGATGACGTGCTCGGTTGAGTCGGAACTATCTCGGGAAATACCCGAATCAATATCCATAGGTGTACTTACATTAATTTTGACACTTATTATTAAGAATGTTGCTTGGATACATCATGAATGGAATGTAAAGAGAAAGAGATGATACATAGGAGAAGCATATGGGAAGGTTCAAAACCCGAAAATTACAACCAATAGCATATGGGAAAGAAAAAACATTCGATTGGTTCAATTGGGTTGCCAAATTACTACGTAAAAATGGTGTCGGAAGTACTAGAAACCGAGCCAAAAGAAAAATTTTGAATCTTGAGTTACTAACAAACAAGTGAGAGAAAACACCACTAAGAAACCTTAATTCTGAATTTTACAACTCCACATGTAAGCAACACTACTCAGCAATAATCATCAAAAGCAAGGCATTTTATCAAACACCTTGCAGGCATAAACGAGCAACAAATTCAACAAGGAGAGAGAGAGATTTCAAGCACTTGAATGTAGAAGACAAGGGTTCTCAGAAGCAAATGCAACAAGTAGACAAGCACTTGAACGCAACAAACCAATCGACAAGGTGAGAGTCCGACTTCGGCCGTCGACGGCTTCTTGGAGAGAGACAGACGGGTTTGGACTGGAGAGAGAGATAGCAGAGGAGAGGTCAAACAGATGAGAGAGAAGAGGGAGAGGAAGGGGGCAGCGAACCGACTAGAAACCAACAAGTAGAGTGCTAATCGGGATTAAACGGCGCCCAATTGCCCACCCATTTTCGATCCATAATTTGACTTTATTGACGGCCCATTTTTTGCCCAACCCATTTAAGTGATTAAATGGACTTTGACTCCTTTTCTACAGCACCACCCACTAAGGCCTCGTTGGACACCCAGCCGGTCACGTTCTACCCCTCGACTTTTTTCATCCATAGATAAAATTTCATTGAAATCTCCTCCCACCATGGTAGGAATAGTGTTATTGCTCGCCTAGTGGCTCTACAACTCCCAAGTGCCACATGTATTTGGACCTTCTGGCCATCCATAAATGCCTAGGAATGTGACAACTGAAAAAATAAAAAATAAAAAAACATTTTATTATTATGTTGATATTATTATTATTATTATTATTATTATTATTATTATTATTATTATTATTATTATTATTATTATTATTATTATTATTATTATTATTATTATTATTATTATTATTATATGCGAAATTCTAAGTGTCACATGATATATTTACAAAGATTGTGGCTAGGCTAATGAAGGTTACTCAAAGGTTAGGGTTATGTAGTTTAGGATTAATAGCCATCATAAACCTTATGGTTTAATTTTACACTTTAAATGGATACTTTTGAGTGACTATATTATTAAAATTTTCAACACAAATCCCCTATAAATACGCCGCTAAACAAGTTGGAAGAGGTACCCCATTTCCGATCTCCACTCTATAATTATTTTACTTTAGTTCTCTACTTCTTAGAAGGTTACTTACAAGTCCTATAAAAGTATTAAGCATGTCAATCTTTTCTCCCAATCTATCTTTCCACTACAAAAAATGTTTACATGTACTAGTGTATCAAAGTGTTGTTTTTGCCTCATTGAAACCATTGCACAATGATATTGACCGGGTGATCACCTTACTCAAAGCATGCACATCGTTCATCACTCATCGAACCTTAAAGAAGGAAGCACTATCGTCAAGGCCTATTATAGTTTTGATGGATTATTTCCTTGAACATTATTTTCTTCAAGAAAATTACTTTGAAAGATTGTTTTACAAAATTGAGTGTTTAGTACTCGAGAATTTTTGTTCTCATTCTTGATTGTTTTTATTGTTTTCGGATAGCAACTAAACAGATATAGGACTAATAAAGAGTTTGGGACGACCACCTAAAAGATCACTTTTCTTTTCTTTTTCTACACTTCATTACTTCGATATTGACCATTTAGAAATAATGCTAGATGTCATTTGAACAATAACTTTTATTTTATTTTAATTTCTCTTCATTTTAATATATATATATATATATATATATATATATATATATATATATATATATCTTACTTATCAATTAGAGTATTGGCCTTACATGTTTTTAAAATGTGGTATAACACCCTAAATTACCTACCTACCTTGAAAAAAAATTAACTAATTCTTTTCCTTTTAAGTTTCGTAAGAAAAATACATGAGAAATTTTAGGGTGTTATATTGGTATCGGAGCCTAGGTTTGCCAAAAAAAAAATATAGGTATATATAAATTAATTAATTAAAAACGTCGAGGGGTTTAAGGGAGGATTTATTTGATATATATATTAATTATTTCTTTTTTTTTGAGATTCTAATTGCTTAATGTTTTTATTTGTTTTCTTGTTTTTCTTAGATGGTTCATGCATTAAAGTTCATTTTGGATGTCCGGAGGGGATTTAACCCGTAGGTCACTACAACATAGACCCCTTTGGGTGACTCTTTGAACCAAGCTACTTAATCAACTCTCCTCCCAATCACCCAAAATGGAACTGGATCAAATTGGAGTATTATGATCTTCTCACAAACTCAATGAGAGATTATGCCTCTTTTTGAGGGCAAATGCCCTTTGTAGCCATAGCCGAAATAATTATTCAACATGACATGAGGTTCTGTTATGGAGCGAGGATGTTTGGGACACCTCCATTAAGTATCCCACCCCAAACCCAAGTTCCCAATGCCCTCCAAGCACAAGAAAGTGCCGCCTTGAAGACCCTCATCGGCTAGAACCTAGTCGCCGCCATCACAGCAGAAGTTCTAATCCAAGTTACCACCCATCCAGCCCTCCACAAAAGAAGAATTGCATTGAGTCCGATTTAGAGTCAATCGACACTTCCATCTACATCATAGATCGGAGGGTTATGTTTTAAGTAGTGACAACTAGTGTCATCTCTTGATATTTTAATAAGTGTAATAAACACATAGGGTGGTCTTATCTTATTTTATGTTCTTCCTTTTAGTATTAGTGCATCGTAAACATCGTATTTATAAGTTTGTTATGCTTCAGCTTATATATCAATGCCTTGCCAATAAGAGTCAAGAAAAAGAAGAAGATTCATCTTCTAAAGTATTTCAAAGAATAGGCTCCCACAATCCCCTAAAATATGACGATAAAGCTGATCCACTAGTATTGAAGAATTGGATTAAGGCTTTTGACAAACTTTTCTTAGCAGTTAAGTGTCCCGATGATCAGCAAGTGGGGATTGCAAGCTACTATTTGACTGGTCAAGTCGATTTATGGTAGGAGACCCAAAAGGAAAGTTTTATCTTGATTTTCTAAGGAAGGAAAAAGAAAGAGAATTTGTGAGTTTTAGGAAAGGAAGAATGAGTGTAGTTGAATATGCTGCAAAATTCATGGAATTGGCAAGATTTGCTCCTAATTTGATACCAAATGATCCTGAATTACGCAAACAACTAGCCATTTTTCCAGCCCAAACATATCATGAGTTATACAAGAGAGCTGCCCATGTGGAAAGTGTGAATTGTATGGTGAATCACAATTATCAAAGAGATAGACAATCAAGTGAATGGAAGCAGAGAAGGTCGGAACACAAGCCGGATCCTCAAGTTGACAATGGGGAATAAGAGCCCATACCTAGGATAGGATGTAAAACCACCAAGGAAGAAGGTTGAATGTGAGGCAAAAGTGGTTTATGATGGACCACCATGTACCCATTATGGTTTCAAAAATCACCCAGTGGAGAATTACTGCAAGAAACTTGGATTATGCTTATGGTGTGGCAGTTCTAAACACATGGTTGCCAACTACCCAACTCGCAAAGAAGAAGGAACCAAGGAAGAAGTCCTATGGTGGCATACAAGGAGGGACTACAACAAAGGTCAACAATAGTGGTAAAATTTATGCTCTCACCCACAAGGAGGTAGAAAATTCGGGTATGTTTGTTGCTAGAACCCTAACTATTAATGATGTTTGTATCCTTGTGTTATTTAATTCAGGTGCTACACATTCATTTATCTCCAATAAGCTGGTTGCTAAACTTGATCTTAGTCCTAGATTGACTTTTGAAGGCTTATCAATGAATTTACTTGATGACAAAAATGTGTTGTACTCAAAGTCATATCCAAGTTGTGTCATAACCATAGGGAAAAAGGGTGAATTAATTAGTTTTGAGTTAGTTGACTTTGATGCACTTTTTGGAATGGGTTGGTTGTCAAAGTATGGGGCCAAAATAAATTGTAAGTATCAAAATGTTAGCCTTAAGAGTCACTCAGGATGAAAAAAAGTGGTCCATAGGGATCGAGCTCAAATGAAAATACCTCTAGTGTCTATAATGAAAATGCGAAAGATGATTACGAGAGAGGTTGTGAAGGATTTCTTTATGAAATAATTGACACTTCCAAACAAAAGTCCATTCTTGGAGAAATACCTGTTATAAAAGATTCGATCAAGGAAATTAATCTAAACTTAAATCAATAGGTAAAAACATCTAGGGATTTGCTTTCCTAACAATGAGTTTGATTATTTAAACATAATTTGTGTAATTATCCTTTCAATTAAATTAAGATCACAAAATTCTACCGCTCTTTCGATGCTTAATAGAATTGCTCTAATTAACCTATCAAATAACTTTCGTATGCCTTTTAAGTTAATCAAAGTTAAAGATTTCAAATTATCAAAGTGATCCCCTAATTTATTATTCTTTTCTCAAATTTCATAAACTAGGTAGAAAGGTTGGTTGTCGGATTATTCTATTTCACTTTTCAGTATATGATAGATTCATCTCTAAACACAATTGTTCTAGGCCTTCAAAACACTCATGAACATGATAAACACAACCTTCTATTGATCAAAATCATAATTCAAGCACAAATCATGGAAAACTAATCAAACTTCATTGTTTTGGGTTACAAATCCTAGAAGAAACTAAACTACTCACACATAATTATTGAAAGCTTAAATAAAATCCAATACATGGTAATTAAAGCTCAAACAACAAAAATGAAGAAGTAGATGATAGACTTGAAGTACTCCACTTGAATCTCTCAACTTCGAATGGAAACCCGCAATCGCTTCAAACTACTTCTTCGATCTTCAAAAGTATTTGGTTTGATGTGGATGAATGAAGGAAGGAAAAATGGTGATGGATGAATATGGAGGATGAATGGTGGATTCTGAACTGGATGCCCGAAAATCGGTTTAAATAAGCTATTAAGAAGCAATCAAGAGCTGAAACCGTCAAAAATGAATCGTATTGACATAATTTACCTCCAACACGGGCCGTGTCCTCCGACACGGGCTGCCCGTGTTGGCTGCTGGAAGGCATGTGTCAAATTAATTCGATCATAACTTCCTCGTCCGATGTCCAAATGATGCGATTTTTGATTGGCCGGAAAGCTCATTGAGTGTAGTTTCCAATTCTTTCATCATTATCATTGCTTCATAAGTGTGGGAAAAAAACATGATTCAGAGAGTAAAGAAGTGTCCGTTACCGCACCCTTCTTACTTTCCATCTTATATCTTTTCCTTTCCTCAACGAATTAAGCTTATAATATGTCATCGGAAAGCTCTTTCAATAAGAAAATTAGAAACATAGACTCAAAATAGCTTTGGACTGAAAATGTGACTAAAAATCAGTTCCAAATCACTAGGAAGCTGCAGAAACAAACCAAAAACGCAAAACCCAAGTGGAAAGCATAAATGGGGCATAAAGTACATAAATATGAATATAAATCCCCAAAAATGACGAAGAACCTCCTATGAAATCTAATGCAAATATGACACTTATCAATCACATGGCCCCTGCAGAATTGAAAGAACTAAAGGTGCAGTTAGAGGAGCCTTGGTACTTTTTGTTAAAAAGAAGGATGGGAGTATGAGGTTATATGTTGATTACCGGGGTTGAATAAGATTACTATCAAGAATAAATATCCTCTTCTTAGGATTGATGATCTTTTTATTAACTTCAAGGTGCTGTAATCTTTTCAAAAATTGACCTTAGATTGGGTTACCACCAATTAAGGCTTCAGGATGAGGATATTCCTAAAAATGCTTTTCGAACTCGTTGTGGTCACTATGAGTTTGTGGTAATTCCTTTTGGATAAACCAATGCTCCCACTAAGTTTATGGATTTAATGCAACAAGTCTTTAAACCATATCTTGACCAATTTGTGATAGTGTTCATTCATGATATTTTGGTATATTCCGAGAATAAGAAGGAACATGCACAACACCTTAGGATGGTTTTGGAGATATTGAGAGAACATAAGTTATTTAGCAAGTTCAAGAAGTGTGAGTTTTGGTTAAAAGAAGTTACCTTTTTAGAGTATGTTATCTTTAAGGATGGAGTAAAGGTGGATCCTCAAAAGATTGTAGCAGCGATAAATTAGCCCACACCTACCAATGTTGCAAAGTTCGAAGTTTCTTGGGATTGCCAGGATATTATCGAAGGTTTGTGAAAAAATTTTCACGAATAGCGGGACCTCTCACAAACCTAATAGGGAAAACTACCAAATTTGAATAAAGCTTATATTGTGAATCTTCTTTTGCTAAATTAAAGAAATGCCTCACTACTACCCCAGTTCTAGCCTCGGGGTAATGAAGGATTTGTCATATTTAGTGATGCTTCTAAGAAGGGCCTAGGTTGTGTTCTTATGCAAAATGATAAGGTCATTGCTTATGCATTTCGACAATTGAAACCTTATAAGGTTAACTATCCTACTCATGATCTTGAGTTAGCAGGTGTTGTTTTTTTACTCAAGATATGGGGGCACTACGTACTTGGTGTTTCATGTAAGATTTTCACGAGACCATAAGAGCCTTAAATATTTCTTCACCCAACCTGATTTGAATATAAGACAAAGGCATTGGCTAGAACTCATCAAGGATTATGATTTGGACATTCAATATCAACCTGGAAAAGCTAATGTTGCTGCCGATGCTTTGATTAGAAAGTCATCTCATGGTCTTAATCTATTACTTAGGTTGCCTTTAGCTATTCAAAGAGATTTTGAAAGACTTGGGGTAGAATTTTTATAGACGTGTTCTGCAGGAAAACTCATGCCGATGGAAGTGCGTTCCACATTGATAGACGATATTGTTGTGGCTCAAGAATTGGACCCTATGATTTTAAAACTAAAGGAGGATGTGAGAAATGGAAAATGTCCTAGTTTTGTGATTCATGAAGATGGTTGATTAAGGTTTCAAGGACGATTGTGTGTGCCTAACAACAAGGATTTGAAGGAAAAGATCTTGTCCGAAGCACATCAAACCCCATATTCAGTCCATCCAGGGGGAGTAAGATGTATAAGGATTTACGAAAAAAAATATTTGGTGGAGCAACATGAAGAAGGAGGTAGCAGAACTTGTCTCTAGCCGCTTAACATGCCAACAAGTGAAGTTTGACCATCGTAGACCCGCTAGGGAAATGAGATCGTTAAAGGTTCCAGTTAGGAAATGGGATTCTATATCTATGGACTTTATCATGATATTACCTAGAACTCAAAATGGAAATAATTCGATATGGGTGATTGTGGATCGTTTGACCAAATCCGCTTACTTTTTGGCTATTAAGGAGACTTAGAAGGTGGAGAAGTTGGCAAGAATATACATCAAGGAGATAGTCGGATTGCATGGAGTTCCTAGTGACATCGTCTCTTATCATGATTCTCGATTTTTGTCACTAGTATGAACTCGTTCTTCAAAGAGCGTTAGGAACAAAGTTAAATCTTAGCATCGTGTATCACCCCGAGACGGATGGACGGACTAAAAGAACCAATCAAACTTTAGAAGATATGTTGCGTGCATGTGTATTTGATTTCCAAGGGACTTGGGAGGAAATTTACCACTCGGTTGAGTTCTCTTACGAGTAATAGTTACCATGAAAGTATTAATATGGCTCCAGTCGAGGCTTTATATGGACAGAAATATAGATCGCCACTTTGTTGGAGTGATATTGATGAGACCTTGGTAGTGGGATATGAATTAATTCAGGATGCGGTGGAAAAGATTAGAGTGATACAAGGTCATATGACGATCAAACAAGATAGACAACGAAGTTATGCACAAAAGAGGCTTAGCCCCTTAAAATTCAAGGTTGGGGACAAGGTGTTTTTGAAAGTGTCTCCATTAAGAGGTGTCATACAATTTGGCAAAGTAGGAAAGCTAAGTCCTTGGTTTGTAGGACCATATGAGATTATTGAACAAATCGGCCCCGTGGCTTATCGTCTTGCATTGCCACTCGAACTCTCAAAAGTTCATAATGTATTTCATGTATCGCAATTAGGAAGGTATGTTCCCGACTCTAGTCATGTGATCCGACAAGAAAATGTTCAGCTGGTGGATAATCTAACCTATGAGGAGCAACCTATTCAAATCTTGGATAAACAAGAAAAGCGAGTTTAGGAACAAAGTTATACTACTAGTTAAGGTGTTCGGGCTAATCACTCTAGGCAGGAAGCGACATGGGAGACCGAGGCTCACATGTAGGAAAACTATCCAAACCTTTTCACTCATGAAAATATTGATGGTAAGTTTCGAGGACGAAACTTAATCCAAGGGATGAAGATCTGTAACAACCGAAAAAATAAAAAAAACAGTTTATTTGTATGTTGATATTATTTTTATTATTTTTATTATATTGATATTATTGTTATTATTATTATTATATTCATATTATTGTTATTGTTATTATCATTATTATTTTTGTTATTATTAGCTAGTATTAAGGATGTGTTTAATGGTAATTAGCATATGAGAAATTATAAGTGTCACATGGTATATTTACAAAGATTGTGGCTAGGTTCATGAAGGTTACTCAAATGTTAGGGTTCTTTGGTTTAGGATTAATAGCCTTAATAAACCTCATGGTTGAATTTTACACTTTAAATGGAGACTTTTCTCGTGACTATACCATTAAAATTTTCAGCTCAAAATCCCCTATAAATATCCCCCTAAACTAGTTGGAAGAGGCTCCCCATTTCCAATCTCCACTCTATTCTTATCTTACTTTAGTTCTTTACTTCTTAGAAAGTTACTTACAAGTCCTAGAAAGGTATTAAGCATGTTAACCTTTTGTCCCAATCTATCTTTCCACTATAAAAAAATGTTTATGTGTGTACTAGTGTATCAAAGTTTTGTTTTTGGCCTTAGTGAAATCATTGCACACTACTATAGGAACTACGGTTAAAAATGACATTTAATTACAGCTTAACCGGCCTCATGTATGTGGCCGTCGTTGTATGTAACACCTTTTATTATGGTTCAAAACCGTAATAATAGGTCACTATATAACGACGGTTCGGATGGAAAACCGTAGTCATAGGTCACTCTACAATGACGATTTCTTCATCTCGAACTGTCGTCATAGGCCTTCTTCCGTAGTTCAAAACAATTATTACAGAGCACCTATGATGACGATTCGGATGAAGAACAGTCATCATAGAGAAGCCTATGACTATGGTTCAGTGAAGAACCATAGTCATAGGCCTTCAACCAGACCTTTTACTACCTGTTCTTCCTTAAGAACCGTAGTAATAGGTTTGATTTTTAAAAATAATTTTTCTCATATTTGCTTGCCTCCAGATACAGTACAAATCATATACAACCTTACACATTCAGAGTATACAAACCATAATCCAATACATTCTTCACCAGAATATATACAAAACAACATATTCATCACATTTTGTATATGGTACAAGAAAGTGTAAAAACATATATACCTATGTACATATATACCTATAACTATATGACTATTAAAATCACAAACTTGACCAATCAAATAATGAAGAATAACTGTATATATGTACCTATTTCTTTATACGGTTAATACAAATTCTGCCCAACCTTGTTTTAACTTGTTAAGCACTTCATCCAGTATAGGGAGTGGGTGGGTCCTTTCCCAGGATTGTGACCATTGTTGTAAAAGACATATTAATTAGGTCAATTGCAAGTGCTAATCAAGCTGAAAAAAGGATATAATCAATTACAAGTGCAAGTGCAAGTATACCTCTTTGGGACTATAATTTAAATCGAGTTTGGTCATAATCTTTTTCACGTATTGGAGAATGTAGAAGCCGGACTCCACGTTCCTTGGTTGTATGTGGCACTATAATAATAAAATAGATTCCCAACACATTGAGAATTAATTAGTAGTTATGTAGCTAGCAAGTAATATAAAATGAAAAACACTTCAAGTAAACTCTAATAACCAAGAAAACCTCACCTTGACGGGGATAATTAGTGGCTTTGATTTCGCTCATCGGTCATTCAAGCCTCCGCCATAAAAATAACGTGATAGAGCACTATTTTTAATTGAAAAAATAAAATTCAAATTAGACATACAATTGAACGAATAATAATTAACGAAAGAACATAAAATGATTAAAGTATGAACTCACAACTCAATTACGTCCTTGATTTCTTCCCACACAGTATGACCTAGAGGACTAAGCCGAGTACACGATATTAGCCCTTGGATATATGGCAGCAAGCATCCAATGGTGGCTACATAACTACAAATAATACATTTATATAAGTATGTATAACACCATAAAAACTTCGTTAATTAGTTTATTTATACACTTACCTCTCATTGAATGGCGCCAAGCCCCGTGCATTATATTTCATGACTTTGAAGATATAGTCGGCTCATTCATTAGTTGTCTTCCCTAATTCTTGAACGAAATTAGGGTTGAGAAACCGAACGAGTCCTTTCCAATCTCGTGCAGCCAACATACATATTAATTATATATGTAGTTAGAAATTGATGAAATTGATGAAATTAATAGTAATAAAAGAACTTATTATGAATATAGTAACTCATATAATGCCAAGCATAACAGCGGATGTACTCGACTTCCTTCATCTACAAAAATGCATTATGTCATCCGAGAAGCTATATAAGGTCATGTCCTCATTCTCCAATTCAAGTGACCCAAACACATGACCCGGTGCGCTACAAATGAACGGTTCATGTGCCGACGAGTCTTCACATAACTTTCACCAATCCGTGCAGGAATCATCAATGGATATGAGAGGAGACTTGTTCGGATGACGAAGGGGTGCCACTAAACGTTTGCTTGTGCCACTCGGTGCCCTTCATCCCACTCTCGGATCCGCCCCGATATCCTAGTGAATAATTAATACAAAAATAAGAAATATATATACATGATATTAACGACAACTAAATCTAATATTTAAAAAATGAATTATCATAGAGAGGATGACCAAACGCTTGGGCCAACGAAGAAAACTGTTGATCTGTGTCATCAATAGTGTGGAGGTCCGGTGCTTGGATCGACAACTCACACTCGCCCTTCCCGTGCATGACCTCTTTCACACTCACCCTCACCTCATCACCTGCAAGGGGTGTCCCGTGAACGAGAATATCCGACCTCCACGGGAAAACAACACCCAATGCCACAACATGTTCCAGGGGAGGGTGATGAGAAGCTAGCTTGTACTTTCCCAACTGCATAAGAATAAGTATAACAATTACAATCATGGGATAACCTTTGACATAGAAGTTAAACAACCTAAAAATCCCGAAAATAAACGGATAGAGATTCCTTTTAAAAGTAAACATTTCCCGGGATAACGACCCTTATCCGAAACAACAAAAAATACTAAATAAGTAAGTACTCAATGGCCACACACCGGAGTTCCACAGCAACCACACAATATAGACCATTCATTCAACAAGATTATACACCTATTAGTCAAAATATAAATATGCATGCAAATAATGGCACTCATCCGAACAATAAAAACATACTATAGAAGTAATTATTCAATAAGATTATACATTAATTAGTCAAAATATAAACATGCATGCAAATATAATTAGGTTGCAAAATCTAAATTACCTTCGCTGGAACTTTGAATTGGTCGACGGGCAAGCTCGCGCTCACGCTGGCCGGTGTGTAGGGACGTACATCATCAAAGTTGCTAGGAAATGGCATATCCATGTTGGTGATTAAGTACGACCTCATTTGGGCCTCGCATCTGTCTTTACAGATCCTTTCGAGTCATTTGGGACTCGTTGGAACTCTATTATGGATTGTTGGGACTCCATTTGGAACCTCCTATAGGCCATTTCGGCCTACATATACGCTTGGTTAGAAGTGATGGGGTGCTTCTTCCTAGTCCCAAAGTGCTCGCCTATCCCAAGCTTCCCAACGACGGCTCAAACACAACTAGGATACTCATCTCTTTATAGGGTCGAGGCTAGCTTGTCCCTCCTCCCGATGGTGTCGGAGAATTCTAAAGTCGATGTCCGTGACAATGACTCCTGTAAGAAGAAAAAAATTATCATTTGACAATTCATAAATATTAAAACTGATAATTTCTCATATAAATAAAGGAAATTGTACAAAAACTCACAAGTCGTTACGCAATATATTCTACATCGGTCGTAGTGAAGGTTTCATCTTTCTTCTTTCTTCCTCCGACCCACAACTCGCCCCTCGTGATAGCGAGTTGTGAAGTATCTATACCGGAACCTTCACTAGATGTGGTTTGACGTTGTTCAAGATTTTGCTTGTACAACCTCTACTCCAACTTCGCATATCCCCCACAGGACATCACATGATGATATGCATTGCTCTTAATCATCTTCCGGTTGGCTTCACCTAGCGCTTACGCGAGTAATTAGGACAACGAAAATATCGAGTGCATAAGACTTAAATCGAAAAAACATAACAAATGATGATGATAAATAACCATGTATTCTGGAGCAGTCACATGTGCTTCAAACAATCTCCAGTCCTCCTCGTTGATATAATTGTAGACCTCCCGTGGTCTACCTTCTTGTTTCATCTACTTTTTTTATAGACCCATATATTGTTAATGCGAGATTTAAAGTCTTTAAACTTTTCTGTCGCCTACATGAGAGTCTTGTGTTTCACCAAGAGGATCTCGGATTCATTAATGTTCAAGTTAAACGTTTTCGAAACACAAGAACGATATGCATTAGTACATATATATATATTAACCATTTACAATAAGTTGCAATACTAAGATAAGATGTAGTGCATTTACCCGTATATCTTTTCACAGAGTTGTCTTTAATGGAATTGGGGACTTCGTTCCATTTTCTATAATTGATGTTCACGTATGAACGGGTTGCCACACCAACATAGCTCATAAAGGGAGCTTTATAATCACCTACAACATTTCCGTGCCTATCAAAATCGACCCATCCGAGGATGGTTGGATCGTCTCTACTCCGGACCAACTTCTCCTTGTTCATCATAGTTCGCCCCTCGATTTTTTGTACTTTTGGAATAATCCATTTTATACTCGCAAGCAACTATACAAATCTTGATAAATAAACATGTCAACAATTTTCGGACGAAGCACGAAGTTGGGGTGGGCAGCGGCCAACACAGGCTGACCGTGTAGTCTAGCACGGCCCGTGCTAGCTGCCCAAGCACGCCGGTTCCTTAGTTTTGGCCGTTTTTTCGGTTTCTTTGTGTGTCATGTTTTTCTCCTCTTATTGTCACTTATACTTGGCCTTTTACAATAACATTCAATAATGCATAGCATTCAACATGTATAGGTATGTATTTGTCAAGTTTAATTTACACATTTCATTTACACATGTACAAGTATATACTTGGTCTCTACTCTAAATGGTATGAGTTACATATCAAGATTCAAGCCCCAAGTTTCAAGCCCACAATGAGGACCATAAAACATGCCACATTTACATATTACATTTACAAAATAAGAGAGGGAGATATAAGTTACATACTAGCATGCGATAGTGAGAGAGAGGACGGCAAGAGTGAGTGGGGGACCAGAAACCGCAAAAAGAGTGAGTGGGGCGGTGCAACCATGATCCAAAACCATAGAGAGAGTGGGAAGCATGCCGAAAAACACTAGAAACCACCGAAATCGCAGAGAGAAGAGAGAGGAGAACAATCGGAAACCTAACTACGGCAACGAGAGAGTGAAGTGAGAGTGAGAAGCCGCAAGCGAGGTTTTTTTAATGACCTACGATGATGGTTCAATGAAAGAATCATCGTCAAAAGCTTTTGACGACGGTTCTTTCATTGAACTGTCATTATATGTACATTAATAACCGCATTTTTTATAAAAGTTCCACCAGTCCATTTTTTATGACGGTTTGTCCTTTTAACCATCGTTAAAGACCCGTCATTAAAAGTAATTTCGTAGTCATCGGCACAATGATATTGACCAGTTGATCACCTTACTCAAAGCATACACATCATTCATCGCTCATTAAACCTTTAAGAAGGAAGCACTATCGTCAAGGCCTAGCAAAGTTTTAATGGATTATTTTCTTTAACATTGTTTTCTTCAAGAAAATTATTTTCAAAGATTGTTTTACATAGTTGAGTGTTTAGAACTGAGAATTTTGTTCTCATTCTTGATTGTTTTTATTATTTTCAGGCAGCAACTAAATGAATATGGGGCTAATAAAGAGTTTAGGACGACCATCTAGAAGATTACTTTTCTTTTCTTTCTCTTACACTTCATTACTTAGATCATGACCATTTAGAAATAATGCTAGATGTCATTTAAGCAATAACTTTAATTTTATTTTAGTTTCTTTTCATTTTAATATATATATATATATATATATATATATATATAGCATTTTCTCCCTTACTTATCAATTAGAGTATTGGCCTTCTATGTTTTAAACATGTGACATAACACCCTAAATTACCTACCTACCTTGAAGAAAAATTAACTATTTTTTTCCTTTTAAGGGAATGTTTGGTTGGGAGGAAAACATTTTTTTAGAAAATTACGATTCTATTTTCTAGTGTTTGGCAACATAAAAATTTGAAAATAATTTTTTAGGGAAAATTTTTCCCTTGATTAGTAGAAAATAATTTCTATTAATTTTGGGCGGAAGTTAATTTTCCAGCTCTACCTCAACTATCCCTTCCTCTCATCTTAACTCTAAAACCTCCGGCTCATCCTCTCCTCTATCCCGACTCCCTTCTTTCTCCCACTCCCTGTCGGCCACCACCAACACAACGAAGCACTAAATCGCCCGGCGCCGGCGCCATCCCAAGACTACCGCCACTGGTGCCCTCCAGTCAAAGACACCGCCCTCTTTCCATTGACAACGCCACCCTCTCCTCTTGTTCTTAGTCTTCTTAGATCTCTGCCTCACCCTCTTTCCTCCCTTGACCATTGACTCGTGAGGTTCACCACCAACCAACGACTGCGGCCTGTCTGTTTGTGCTGGCCATCCCGATGCCTCCTCTGCCTGTTCCGTCAAGCCTACTATCCACAGTTCTCTCACGAACCGATGTGCAATTTCTTCTCTTCTTTCTGAATGAATTCAAATTCCATTTCCTTGTCCTATCAAGTTGTGTTTTTACCTATATTCGATTCTCAATTGAATCGGATGCGGTTAATTTATACATTTGTATGATTTATGAGTGTTAATTAGTTCAACTCGTAGATGTTTCTTTTATGCCTTCCTCTAAGCCAAAGAACCGTGAGTCAATGAACATGGTAGATTGGATCATCTTATGAGGGATGCTTCTTCTCTTGTTGTCTATGCATTTCTATTGGCCGATGTAAAAGTTGAGTTGAATTGTAATAGCTCATCCAAACAAAGGAAAATGTGGGTAGAAAATGATTTTCCTTGGAAATTCATTTTCCCATGGAAAATAATTTCCTGGAAAAATATTTTCCTCCCAACCAAACACACCCTAAGTTTCATAAGAAAAATATATAAGAAATTTTAGGGTGTTACAAGGAACTTTATTTTCACCATGTCCCCTTCCACAACATCTCCAATAATATAATTTTGATAGTTAAAGACTAGGTTAAAGCTTACCTATTCTCACCAGTAGATCATTAAGCCCCCTTAACGACCGCTACTATTCACACTAAAACTACGTTTCAAACCAAATTTAACACGCAACCGACATTGTTTCAAAGAGAAAAAATAATGTTAGGGTTATGTTTTTGCTGCATAATTAGAGTCCTTGAACCGCTAGAGGACCGCCACATCCTTTACAATTCCAACACTATATTTTCATGATGACTTATGGGGTTGGGTTGTACCAACCTTCTTGTGTACACTCGGCTTTGAAGCATCCTTATCCACCAGTTCCACCTTCCTTTCCCCCTTGTTTTACCCCCTTCACATCGGATATCTTCCTCTTTTTGTATCGCCTCCCTCAATATCTATTAGAATTTCCACTAGGTTCTACTTTAGGTCCACACCAAAAAAAACCTAGGTTTTCCTTCTCCCTTCTACCGCCTCCAAGTTACTTCACGCTAACTACACTTCCTTCACCTCTCAGCTCAAGTAGCTTCTTTCTCTCCTCTTTCTAATACTCCTCAACCCCTCTCGTGTTTCCATTTTAGCAGGGAAGCATGTAGTTTAGGTCCATAAAGTATGTCTTCCTCGGGGTTTCTTCCTCATACAGGTTGCAACCATTATAAGTATGCCCTATAAATCCACAGGCATAGCAATAATCAGCCAACTTGACATATTCAGGATCTACCTACTTAGGTTTTCAATCTACATTAATACGCATCGTTCTTCTCAGGCGCTTATTAATATCAACATCAACCATAATTTTTGGATACCTAGAGGGAGCCAGGATATCTTGTTCATTAACATCCACGTAATTTCCCAATTTGGAACCCGAAAATTCCGCAAAAGAAAAAGTTTTTTTCTTTATCGGCATATCACGAGATCTTGGTTCAAAAACAAGAACTATCAAATGATTTTTCTATTGCCATAGTAACCCTAAGAGAACTTACTATTCATGGTTATTGGGGAGAAAACTAGAACAATAACAAGTTAGGGAAGGACTTCCACCGAAGGCAAAGAGAAAACATCCACTAGAAGAGGAGTCCAGAATCAAATGAGCAACCCTACTAAGAGGGTGAATAACTCTACACTCGCTATAGCGACTTTAGGGTTCTACTAGAAAGAAAACTGGAAGTCGCTAGAGAGGAGAGAAGTTAATAATTACTATTTAGATAAATCTCTTAAATTCACTCTCAATCCACCATTTGAAAATTTTGAAAAGATTACTATTATATATATACTAGTCAAAACGTTTTCCATGCACGGAGTAATTTTGTACAATGTATACCTTAAGAATTTATTGAATCATAGACCGATGTTGTATAGTGTACTTGTTGAATCCAAAAAGATTACATTTTTAATACCTTTTTATATCTTATTTTGTTCGTAATAATTATTAAATGAGGAATTTTAGTTTAATTTATTTTATTTTGTAAAAAGTGGGGAAAAATACGAGAAATAATAAAAAGAGCTGAAATTGGAAGAAATGGATCGGTCATTCGCACTTGGCCCGGTTTGAGCCCAAACTTACCTTGCCCTCAGCCCTTACGTGACATGCATGTCCACCGAACTCCCTCCTCCTGCCTCTCCTTTCTTCGGTTGCCCTAGAGACTCGAAAACCCCAAAGCCTAAATACCTTCCCCCTCTTAGTGCTCCTTCACCAGCCTAAAACCATCTCAAATCTCCTATCTTTCCTCTCGCTTGCCACGAAAAATCCTAACACTATGTTTTGATTGGGGTTAAAGGAGGGGAAGGGAGGGGAAGGGAGAGGAAGGAGGATAATTAACTCCTCTTCCTCTTGTTTGGGAAATTAAAAAGGGGTTACGGTGGACGAACCGTTCCCCTCCTTTAACCCTATTTCATTCCCTGCAAATTGAGACGAAGGAAAGGAAGGGGAAGTAAGATAACTATTAAAAATTATTTTTTATATTACTTTTAATCTTATTTCATTCCTTTCTATTATTATATTATTTTTGCTTACTTCTCTCTAAAATTGTTTTCTTCTTTTTCTCACCTCTAAAGTAATTATATATAAATATATCACATTAGGGTTGTACTTCTATTCTATTTTACATATCGTCATTCAGGTTAATACCTCTTCACCCTTTTTTTAAATCCCTTTAGTTACTTTATTCTAATTCATATTTATCAATAATAGGGTTTTATTGCTATTCAAATTCAGCTTAAGTACTTTATGAATTCGTAGTTATGATAAAGTAGATGATATATATATGTTAATCACCATGAATATATATGTGGATATTAATATCTTTACCGTTACTCTAATTTTGATTACTTACTCTTTTATTTTAAGTGCTTATATTATTTGATTGTTTATTTTATTTTACTTTGAGTAATTCCACACAAATGTAAAAATAATTATTAAAAACTGAACCTTTTTTAAGTGGAACGTTGTTAAGGGGAATGAGTTTCTTGTACTAAATTTAAATTTATTATTTTTAATTTAAAGTAGTAGTAATAATAATAATAATAATAATAATAATAATAATAATAATAATAATAATAATAATAATAATAATAATAATGCATTTCCTTCCCCTCCCTTCCCCTTCATTTTTTAATCTAATTAAGAAAATATTGAGTAACCTCCATTCTCCTTCATTTTTAAATTCACACGAGAGGATGGTATCTCGATTCCCCTCCCTTCCCCCTCTTATATCCAAATAGTGTCTAACTCCATTCCTCTCCTTCTTACCTGAAACAAGATTGAAGACCTCCATTCTCATGCTCGCTAGTCCACTCTTATCCTCTCTTGGGTTTCCTATACACCGAACCCCAACACTTGACAACTCATCTCCTCTCCTATCTCGATGTCTGCTCTCCTCTACCAAAAATTGTAACCCCGTAACTCATTCTCTCTCAAACTCTCCACCTTTTATCCATGAAGAAAATCCATCCACCTCTAACTTTATCCTTTTACTGCCCTTTTCCATCCACAACTTTGCTCTAGTCGGAACTCGTGCAAGAAGACAAGGCCAAAGGAAAGCAAGCATATAAAAGGTGAGATGGCAAGATAGAGCGAGGGAGGCGAAGGTGGTTGGCGATGGTGTGACATGCTAGAGTCGCGCCATGGTTTAAGTTTTCAACTTTTAGTTCTTTATATTTCAATTTTAGTTTCTTCAAATTTTAAGTTTAGTTTTCGATTTCGGTTTTAGGTTTCAATTTTTCGTTTTAGATTTTAGTTTAGATTAGTTGAATTGCTCTTGAAGGATTCAAATTGTTGGGTTGATGTTGGTGTTGAATTGTTACAAATTCGTGGATTTTGGATTTGTGAATTGGCGCTGTTCAAATTTGGACTCGAATTGTTGGTATTCTTCTAATTCTTGCCTGCTTATTTTCAGCTTTACGCTTTAATTTTTGAAGTTTGATGCATCTGTTAGTTCAATTCTTTTGATTTAAGCAATAATTTCTTACACTCTGCTCTTCCGACTCTAGTTTAATGGCTGATGGTCAATTCTGAATTGTTTTTAGTTTAGGTTAGTTTAAGTTTCAAGATTTAAGCCTTCAACTTGCATTCGCAACCTGATTGTAATTTAGTCCATCTCCGTGGTTCGATATAAATCCCATACTCCCTAAATTTACTATAAAAGTACTCAAAAAATTAGTAAGATAAATATATTACAACTACATAAATAATTGATCTTAGTTAATAAGTGAAGGTGCCTATAGTGATAAAAGTAGTAAATTCATACATAACAATGTATTGAAAATAAAAATATTTATTTCTTGATGCATCTGTCAATATATGTATTATGTCCGATAAAGAATGGAACATTCATTTTCTCTCCTTATTTCTTCCAATGGACATTTGTAGGATGATACGAGTATGCCCATTCCTCACCATGATATGGAAGTTACGGTTTGTCTGGGATTATCGAGTACAAGGAAGTTCACCACAAAATCGAGCAACTTGGAATGCACATAACATTGAGGATCGTAACCATGTTTGGGAGGCTGGGTGGATATGGAATCTAGATATTATGCCTAAAACGAAGCTATTTCTATGCCAACTGCAACATAATTCTATTGCTACACGAGATATACTTTTGAGAAGAGGGATTAATGTGGAAAACCGTTGTCCGGTGTGCCAACAAAGTGAGGAATCAATTGACCATCTCTTCGCTTGATGTCCTTATGTTAAAGAGACATGGGAGAAAGCTTATCTCCACAAGTGGCTTGATATTAATATTGATCATCTTCACATTTTGTCAATTTCGAAATTATCCAAAAGTTAGGGAATCTTAATAAACCAACTCAAATAGTTCGTTTGGTTTATTTGATATAGAGTATATGGAAAAGTAGAAATGATATTGTATTTAATAATGGAAGGTATAATTCAATATCAACCATTATTAAAGCTAAAATGTTATGGGTTGAATAGAGGGTAAGAGGAAGATTTGATGATCTTTATTATCCTTCTTCACCTCGAATATCTCCTCTTCCTACCATCACAAATCATTATATCGGATTGGAGAAGCCACCAGGAGGATTCATCAAAATTAACTTTGATGGATCAAAATCTTCTACAACTGCAACTAGAGGTTTTGTCATAAGAAGTTGGGACGGAAGATTTATCCAAGCAGGTGTTTCAAATCTAAGGTCAACCTCGCTTTAGTAGCTGAAGCCACTCGCTATGAGAAACAAAGTACGAGCAGCTATCCAATCAAGATTTTGTTCTATAGTCATTGAGGGGGACAACCAAATTGTTATTAAGGCCTTACGCGGAGAATGACAACCACCATGGGAGATCCGGACACTTATTCATGATACCCATCTCGTATCTTATGAATTGTAGTCATGTCTTTATTAATCATCAATATTGGGAGGGCAATAGGGCTGCGGATTAAGTTGCAAAAGTAGGTCTTTTTATCTCTCATTCTTGTATTGGGATTTTCTTCCTTCTTCTTCTTCCTTTCTCTCCATTTTAATGGAGGACAACTTAGGTAAAACCCTTGCGAGAAGGGTTACCTGTTACTTGATGTACTTACCCTTTTTCAAAAAAGAACAAAAAGAACACAAAATGTCAAGTAAAAAGTACTTGTTATTATAACTTGATGAGTTCCTTTTCCTTGATCACTTGTTCACCTTCAATCCTTTCGTGACGTATCAAATTTATCAAAATCTAACACATAAAATCATCAAAGCCCAAGCATATTCATTCTAAATTTCGAAGAATAAATAAAGAATCTAAAAAACTAAATGGAAAAACACATGAAAAAATATCATCAATGTTTTAAGATTACACTCGGTATTTGTAATATTAAGAAGCAAATCCCTCAAAGAATCAAATAAATAAAATAAACCTCACTCATACGTCCCAAGAACAATGTGGCAATTTGTTTGGGTATCAAAAGGCAAATACTAAATGAATAATATAAGACTGACAGAAATTGAATTAAACAACCCACAAATGATGATAAATCTGTTTATATCACAAATTAATATTAGAATACAAAGTACACCAACTCAATAAAAGAATATCAAACTCACAACTCGTAGCTTCTCAAGCATAATTCTCTACAATTAACTTAATTGATGTCTAGAAAAATATTTACATGCAAACTACTAAAACATATATACCCATAATGGAATCTTAATTTTTAGAATTGTACGGTGATTTATCCATTCTTTCCTACTTCTCCACACAAAGACAATCCCTTCTTAACCTCTTACACTCTTCGATCCTTTGTAATAAATTATAGATGATAGAAGTTTAATTATGAATAATTTTAAGTTGAGACTCCACTTCTTAATCATAAATAACATTAAATTAAGATTTCACCTCTTATCTTCTTGCATTGGCATCCTCAAATCAATTGTATTCGCTAGTCATTACCCAAAATCTAGCTTAGCTTGCAAAATAGATTTATATATTTTGGCTTCAATTCCGACACTATCAAAACTGAATTTGCAATTACGTGGCCGTCATTATATGTATAATCTTTTATTATGGTTCAAAAATGTATTAATAAGTCACTCTATGACGACAGCTTTAACATTAGAACCATCGTCATAGTTTTGAATTTTTTTCATAGTTTTTTTTGTTTTTCCGTACTCCTTGTACAAAATACATTATAAAATACATCACAACTTACATAGCAACAACTAACAATCGCAATTTTTCAATATATATAAAAGTTTCCCCTTTAATCAACAAAAACCAACAACCAACAGCAAAAATCCACTGAATTTTTGACATAAATACTAAAAAGGAATACACAAATAGGTCATCTCAATCTCTATTTACTTTTTCATTGTCCCAAAGTGATGCTATTCTTATGTATTACTTGCTTGGAGTTCGTGCAGGGGTAGGGGTGGACAACCTCACTTCGTCTTAGGTTCCTCTTTTTCTCCTTAGGGAGGTTCCTTTTCTTCTCCTTTGGTAAGTTCTTTCTTACTCGGAGAAGAATGAGAGAAGGGCCCTGTACCGATTCACTACTCTCCAGGGGGACCGGACGATGAGCTCATGCTAGAAGTGACGCCTCTACCCACCGAGTCACTTGCTTATGAGTGCGAATTGCTTGCTTGGATTTATACAAGATTGTCAAAGTGGCACTCTACCCAGGCTTTAAGGAAGTCCTAGTCGAAATGCAACATAACTTGTTCGAGAGCATGAGCTTTGTCAAAGTCTACAAAATCCAACTCCATGGCTTCATCAATCGAAGGTTGTAGAATGTTTTCGCAACGAGGGACGGGAAGCAATTGGCAACGGTAGCTTGTTGGCACGGTCCCTATTGAAGCATGGGCACAATTTCTCGTAATCAGCAGGAAGTGCTCTATAGCTCATTTTCACTATGATCGAAGGAGAGAGTTAAGTCAAAGAATTATTCTTACCAACTCCCCCAATAAAGCCTCTACCCCTCTTCCCATTTAAAGAATTTTTTTGTTTCCAATTATTTACGTGTATAATATACATATATGGTTTCCTTTTGCTTCCAACTTTGATGTATTATACATTATCACAAAATAGACATGATTTTATTTTAAATTTTACATAATGCACAAGATAAATTAATATGAATAAAATGTTGAGGTCATCCCTTTAATTCGCTTTAACAACCCCAAGAGATAACCACAACCAAAGTTCCTATAACGCTTGTTGTCTTTAACAATGAGATTGAATTCACAAGGTAAGAAATAGAGTATATGTGCAGCGTGGGTCGATACACGAAGAAAGGCAAAAGAGATAAAGGATTTATTGGAGAGAAAAGTGGTAAACAATCACAAAACTAGTAATAATTCCCTATTGTTTATCACCTTTTTCTCCAATAAAGCATTTATTCATTTTCTCTATCTTCGTGGACCGACCCACGCTGTACATAAACTTTATGTCTTGCCTAGTGAATCCGACTTCATTGCTAAAGTCAGCAAGGGTTATGGGAACTCCGATTTTAGTTATGTTTTGGGTTGTTAAAGCAAACTAAATAGATGACCTCAATATTTCATTGATATTCATTATTATCTTATGCATTACTTAAACTTTAAAAAATTATGTACTTTAGTTTACAATCTTGTATAATGCAATAAACTTGTACCCAAAAAGGAAATCGAAATTTAGGTAATTGGATAAATTAGTCCACCCCCAACTTCAACTCATCAAAATAAATAAATTTTGATAACAAATTTATCTTTATGTCAAGTAGTTGGGGAGATCCCTCTATCCAAATACCTTTCTAATTTTTTACATTTTTATATTTATATTTTCTCCCGATTGATCCTTAAACATATAACCACAAATTTTTCTATTTCCTCAAACCCTAAACCATACATATTTTTATTTCTCTAAAGTCTAACCATATTTGGATACCAATTTCGATAATTGGATAAATGAGTTCACTCCCAACATCACCTCATCAAAATAAACAAATTTGGATACAAATTTATATTTATGAGAAGGTTTTTGGGGATGACCGTATATCCAAATTATATTTCTATTTCTCTAAAAGCCTAAACAAATTTGGATGCACTCTTTCTATCTATGATCCTTAACTATCATTCTATTTGGCTATAATTACTACAAATCCTAAACTCTTAAACCCATTTCTCAAAATCTCAAGCATTTCATGAATTTCCAACTTAATAAAACATTACCCACATTCTCAATATTCAACATTTCAATAAAGATTCAACATTTCAACAATCTCAAACATTACACACATTCTCAACACACATAATTACCGCAAATAAATTCAACATTTAACTATAGTACATTTTGTAAATAACTTAAACCAAAAAATAAGATAGGATAGAGATTCATACCTAAGAATCGATAACGACGAGGGTATAAGGAGAGGCTTGACAATGAGAATTAGTTTGAGGAGATCTACACTTAAAAGAGACGAGAGGAAACTATGAAGAAACAAAAGAGAAAGAGGAAACTACAACGGCAAGGATGTAAGTAGGTTTACCAATTCAAGTCGATCGGTGAGGAAGCTACGAATTCCGGATGTAAGGAGGTATATGGAGGAGAGAAACTGTAAAAAGTGATCATACCGAGAGTAAAGAGCAGGTGTAAGTGGACGTGGAAACAATGAGGCATATTCGGTGTTTTTAAGTTGCATCTTAAAGACGTATGACGATGCTTCTTTCATAGAACCGTCGTCATATGTGACATTTAACGATGGTTCCGTAAGCGAACCACCATTAAATGTTTTCAGCAATACATATGACAACGGTTCTCGAAAGAACCGTCATCATATGTGTTAAACAATGTCTCGTTATTTATAAAAATTTCACCGGTCCAGTTTTCATGATGGTATATCCTTTTAATCGTCGTTAAAGACCCATCGGTGAAAATGGTCCCTGTAGTAGTGAAATACCAAAGTCAAGCTGCCAAAACAACCAACCTTGCTAGAATTAGGAATCTATAACTCAAAGTCACGAGACCATCAATCCGTTCTCCAATAGTTTTGAAACCCCTTTACCTTTTCACCACAACAAATATATCGTTTTTTATTCCTAAATCTTGTTGATGCTAAACAACCACTCTATTATGTTTATACTGCAAACAACCAAAACTAAAATAATCTAAACTAAGATCTTGAAAGTGTAAAGAAAGAAACATGAAAGGTGAAATAACTACTTCAACTAAGGAAATAATCATTATTCAACATCTCGTATCAATATATGAAGGAGAAAATACTAATAAGACTATTTTTTTTAGTATACAAGGAAATTTCTTTTTTTTTCCTTTGGATAAATTATATTTTTATTTATTTAATTATTTACATCAACGATGATTGAGATTGCACTAAACTCCTACAATCACTCTTTTTGCAACACTTAACCAATTTGACAAGATTATATTATATATAGTATATATAGATTAAAAAGTGTTAGATCTAACAATGATTTTTATGGCCTAAAAAAGGGCTGAAAATATTGGTAATAAATTATCAGCTCCATTAGTATCTTACCATTCAGATTGGAGAGAGATTCATGAAGAGTTCTTCATCAATAATGACAATAAAAGCTTTATGATTTTGACCAAATTCATATACCTAAATTTCGTTGATAGATACAAATACAATTATTCTTCTAGTTAATATTTTACCATTCAGATCGACAAAGGGTTATTGTATATACTAAAAAAAGGATGTCAACGTTTTTTGTTGTTTTTTGATGCAATTGAAGGAGGAAAGTCCATTGTACCCTCAGGTAGATACCAATGTGCATGAGTCGTTTCAAGCCATCAAATACATGATCATCATAGGGCATTTAAGTTAATTGAAAGAAAATATATTAACTCGACCCTATTAAATTTATATATTAAAAGGTTTAAACCTTATCATATTATTGGTAGGTACAAATATAATTTAATTCTTGGGTTAAAATGTATTGATTACCTCGATGAATAAACAAAAGTGCTAAAGATAATCAACTTCATTAAAAAAACAAAATTGCGAGTATAATTTTCTTTTATAATCATAATAATAATTTTTAAAATTGAGAAAATTTTCTTTCTTTTTAAAAAAATTGAGTAAAAATACTAAAAAGTGTATATTATCATTAAAAAAAAGAAAGGAAAGAGAAGAATCCACTTATAAAACAAAATTTTTTTTTCTTTTGAATAAATTTTATTATTTATTTATTTAATTATTTATTTTAATGATTCATATTTAATGGATAAATTATTTTTATATTTGAGATTATACTAAACTCCTACTATCACTCTTATTGCAGTATTTGACCAATTTAAAAAGATTTTTATTATATATTATATAGATAAGAAAATAATTTTACATTGGCAATTCTATAAATATTTCAGATTCGTAGATTCTCACCAAAATTTGCAAATTAATGGATAATTCATATCACATAATCCAATAAAATTTTCCAAGTATATATATATGAGACATGCTTATTATCTAAATTGAAGGTAACAAACTTGGAACTTGATATATTCATGAGAAGCCTAAGGAATAGTTTCCAATATGGAGTCTAATTATAAAAGAAATTTTTTTATGATAAATTTTTTATTTAATTATCTACATCAACGATTCATATTTAATAGATAAATAATTTTTATAGTTAAGATTGCACTAAACTCATACAATCACTCCCATTGTATTATTTGGCCAATATGAAAAAAATTACTACTATATAATGTATAGATAGATGGATACGGAAACGGAACTACATCTTTTCAAAGTAGTTAGAGGTTTGTCTTTATTATTATTTGAGATGTGTTATCCCTTTATTGTTTGATGATACGCTGTTGAAAAAAACTACTTAGTGGGTGTTCGGTCTGATTTAATTGTCAATTTTTAGATTTTAAAAATAGAAATCAAGTTAAACATTACTTTTCTAAAAATTAAAAGGAATATTGGATTTTAAAATCCCGAACTTTTGGGTTTTTTAATGGGAATATCCCGAAATATTGATTGACATCACAAGCATTCCAAATTTAAACCCTAATATTTTTGTTCCCACCACCGAGTTATAGGTGAAAAGAATCGGTGGCGATATGACATAGCGGTGGAGGTAGTGTACATGGCTTTTTTTTTTCAAATAATTTGACTACATTTTTCTCTCTCTCTCTCACTTAACTCTCTCTAGTCTAAGTCTTTCTCTCTCATTTGGGTATTCTCTCTCATCCGAATCTTCCATGGTCATTCTCAAACTATTTCCTTCTCTCTCACTTTACTCTCTATCCTCTAGATCTTTTTTCTCTCTCTGTGAATCATGTATCATATTTTTACAACTATAATTATTTTGGCAAAAAGCAAGATTTTTCCCGAATTCAGAAACCACGAAGAAACCCCACATCCAATTCAAGGTTTCCAAGCAAGATTTTAGCTCAATTCGCCATTGCAGCTTCGGAATTAGATTTCGTCGATGCAGGTACAATCAATCATCTCCGTTATAATCTTTTTCATTTTCCTTATTGACTGGTCAATTTGAATATTAAACAAAGTAGTTTTCAAGATTAAATTCTTATGAAGTAGTAGCACGGAGCGAATTTTCAGAAATTAATCTTGCATTTAACTCGATTTTGCGATTTGGTATTTTTGATTTTTGGTTAGGTATAGTGGAGATTGGTCAAGGATTAGGGTAATCTCAAAAGAGATTGACGATGTGCTCAAGGTTGCTGCTTTTATTGTAGTTCCTCTCTCTTTATTTCTCATTTTTGGCTCTCTAAACCCGGAAAATGAATAGCAATCATGTAACATATTTTTAAAGGCATGATTTTATTTTATTTTTTGGGTTGATGTTTCACCTTGGATTAAAGCCCCAAATTGATTTTTTTTCGGGAGCTTGAACAAGGCCTAGTCAAAATTTTTTTTTGCTTTAATTGCCTTTTAAAATAAGTCCCTCTAATTTTAGAGTCCTTTAATGAGAAGAAAATGATGATATAAGAGTTTGATTTTATGTTGAGATGATGAGATTAGTGTGTCAAGTGTTAATTGAAGAAGGGTAAAAGATTGTGGAATGGCACTTGAGACCCCCAATCAGATTTCAAAGAAAGGGATTTCAAAGTTAGAGGGAATAGGGGGAGAGAGAGGGAGATATGGTAAAAGATGCACATAGAAGTTACATGAGAGAGAGAGAGAGAGAAAAAGGTTATGGACAAAGAAGATGGAGCCACTGAAGGAGAGAGAATGGTAGGGACATTTGTGGAGGAAGAAGATGAAGAGATGTAGAGGAGGAGAGAGAGTGGCATAGGGGAAAATTAGTCAAATTTGGCTGACATGTAAATTGAAAAAATAAAATGGTCAAACCTCTGCCGCCACGTCATATCGCCACTAATTCTTTTCACCCGTAACTCGGTGGTGGGATGCCCAAAAATATTAGGGTTTAAATTCAGGATGCTACAATGCCAATCAATATTTCGGGATATTCCCATTAAAAAACCCCAAAGTTCGGGATTTTAAAATCCAATATTCCAAATTAAAAAATACTTTCAAAAGAAAAATTTCAAATAATTGCCTTCGAAACAAAAATAGCAAAATGTTGTTTCTGTTTCCTACAATCTACTAAGTTAGGGCTTTTATCTCGTCCACTTTCTCTCTTCCCCTAATTACAAATTACTCATGCTCTCTTTCTTCCTTTTGCATTTTATACAACTCTCTCTCTATTTGAAAAATTATAAAGAATATTATTAAACATATAGCTGTTTCATATTTTCATGTTTCATGAGAAAAATAAACTCTAATATGATTACCACATTTGATGTTTGAATATCATATGCTAATAATGCATGATAATTTTTCTATGGTAAACTATTTTTTCCAATTATTTAGTAAATACTATCTTTATCTTAAAGTATAAAGTTAATTAAATAGCTTATTCAAATCCATAACCTCAAAAAATATTTTTTAAATCCTTTATATTTAATTTATTGTAACAAATGAGTCTTGGAGAGTCCACGAATGAGTGAAAACCAATTTGTTTTTAAGGATAACCACTACTATAAGAAACATCTTTTACTACAATTTAAAACGACCTTTTACTACGTTTGTGAGGCATAATCTATGTGAGTGTAGTAGTAGATAAATACCTTGGACTATGGTTGTAAACCATAATAAAAGACGACCTTTTACTACGTCCAGGAAAACAAGTAGTAAAAGGTAAGGCCTATTACTACTGTTTTTCGAATAAATTGTAGTCAAAGGCCCGGTTATGTTTGACAAAGCTCCTACATTCATTCCCATGTCACCATTTTATAATTTTGAAAAGATTACTATTATATATAGTATAGATTATAGGTATAAAATTTTTTCCTTTATTTATCAAAACTATATTTTAATATTAACTTACACACACACACACACACACACATAGGGATGCCAATAGCACGAGTCGAGGTCCGTGAGTCGCTGTCAACCCCTGTCCCATTGCCCAACACTACTTTTCTAAGAATTAAAAAATATTTTTTAAAAATAATTTTTTAAATAACTGCCTTCGAAACAAAAACAATAAAATGTTGTGTCTGTTTCCTAGAATTAAATAAGTTGAGGCTTTTATCTCTCCACTTTCTCTCTTTCCCCTAATTACAAACTACTCACATTCTCTTTCTTGCTTTTGCATTTTATACCTCTCTCTTTCTCTCTCTCTCTCGCGTGCGCTATCTCTTCCTTTTACATTATACTCAAATTATGTAATTATTTTATACAGACTATCTCTCTCTAAAATTGTTGATAAACATGAAATTATTTTAATTCACTAAAGATTTTATTTTAAATTTTATGCTTATCTAAATTTTTATATGTATATTGTCTCTTAGATAAAATACATAAAATTTAATTGTTACAAAAAAATTCTCTTAATCTAGCAAAGAAAAAAAGTATTATCCTAGAAAAAGAAATAAATATTAAATAATTAATAATCATAATATAAAATAGGAAAACGATATGAAATTATACAATAATAAATAATAGTTTAGAGAAAAAAAAATAGGCCAAACAACTCATTGTTCAAAACTACTTCCATATAAGTTCAGCCAAACACTTCAAAATTCTTCAATAAATACTTTTAGAAAAATTACTTTTAAGGGGAAAATTTTTTTAAAAAAATTAGGCCAAACATGTTAACCAAATCTATTGTTTAAAAATTTAAAACTATTTGAAAAATTAAAAAGAATATTATTACACATGTAGCCATTTCATATTTTCATATTTCATGACAAAAAGAAACTCTAATATGATTACCACATTTGATGTTTGAATATCATATACTAATAATGCATGATAATTTTTCCATAGTAAACTATTTTTTTCTAATTATTTAGTAAATACTATCTTTCTCATACAAGTATAAAGTAAATTAAATATCTTATTCAAATACATAACTTCAAAAAAATATATTTTCAATCCTTTAAATTTAATTTATTGTAACAAGCGAGTCTTGGAGAGTCCACAAATGAGTCGAAACCTATTTTTTTTTAAGGATAAACCACTGCTATCAAAACCATTTTTTACTATAATTTAAAACGGCCTTTTATTACGATTGTGAGGTATAGTCCGTGTGAGTGTAATAGTAGATAAATACCATTGATTACGGTTGTAAACCATAATAAAAGAGAACTTTTATTATGTCCAGGAGACCGAGTAGTAAAAGATAAGGCCTATTACTACCGATTTTCCAATAAATCGTAGTGAATAGTCTAGTTATATTTGACAGAGCTCCTACATTCATTCTCATGTCACCATTTTATAATTTTGAAAAGATTACTATTATATATAGTATAGATTATAGGTATAAAAATTTTTACTTTATTTATCAAAACTATATTTTAATATTAACTTACACACACACATACATAGGGATGACAATAGTGCGAGTCGAGGTCCGGAGTGCCCTGTTGACCCCTGTCCCGTTTCCCAACACTGCTTTTCTATGAATTAAAAAACATTTTTGAAAAGTAATTTTTCGAGTAACCGCTTTCGAAACAAAAATAGCAAAATGTTGTTTCTTTTTCCTAGAATCTACCAAGTTGGGGGTTTTATCTCTCCAATTTCTCTCTTCCGCCCTAATTACAAACTACTCACGTTCTCTTTTTTCCTATTGCATTTTATATAGCTCTATCTCTCTCTCTCTTTCTCTCTCTGTCTCTCTCTCTCTCCTCTCTCGCGCGCTATTTCTCTCTTCCTTTTGCATTATACTCAAATTATGTATTTATTTTATACAACTATCTCTCTCAAAAATTGTTGACAAACATAAAATTATTTTAATTCACTAAAGGTTTTATTTTAAATTTTATGCTTCTCTAAATTTTTATATGTATATTATCTTGTAGATAAAAGACATAAAATTTAATTGTTACCAAAAAATTCTCTTAATCTAGCAAAGAAAAAAGTATTTTCCTCGAAAAAGAAATAGTAGTTTAGCAAAAAAGTTAGGCCAAACAACTCATTGTTCAAAAGTACTTCCATATAAATTAAGCCAAACACTTCAAAATTCTCCAATAAATACTTTTAGAAAAACTGCTTTTAAGAAAAAAAAATCAACTTTTTACAAATCAGGCCAAACATGTTAACCCAAATCTATTGTTTAAAAATTTATAACTATTTAAAAATATTATAAAGAATATTTTTACGCATGTAGCCGTTTCATATTTTCATGTTTCATGAGAAAAAGAAACTCTAACATGATTACCACATTTGATATTTGAATATCATATGCTAATCATGCATGATAATTTTTCCATAGTAAACTATTTTTTTCCAATTATTTAGTAAATATTATCTTTATCATAAATTATAAGGCAAATTAAATATCTTATTCAAATACGTAACCTCAAAAAAAAAATATTTTAAAACCTTTATATTTAATTTATTATAACAAGTGAGTCTTAGAGAGTCCACGAATGAGTGGAAACTCATTTGTTTCAAGGATAAACCACTACTATAAAAATTATCTTTTATTACAATTTAAAACGACATTTTACTATGGTTGTGAGGCATAGTCTATGTGAGTGTAGTAGTAGATAAATACATTTGACTACGGTTGTAAACCATAGTAAAAGAGGACCTTTTACTACGTCCAGGAGAACAATAGTAAAAGGTAAAACCTATTACTACTATTTTTCCAATAAATCCTAGTCAAAGGCCTCGTTATATTTGACAAAACTCCTACATCCATTCTCATGTCAACATTTTATAATTTTAAAAATATTACTATTATATATAGTGTAGATTATAGGTATAAAAATTTTTCCTTTATTTACGAAAACTATATTTTAATATTAACTTACGAGACACACACACACACACACATACATAGGGATGGCAATAGCACGAGTCGAGGTCCGGGAGTGCCCCGTCGACCCCTATCCCGTTGCCCAACAAAACTTTAGTAAGAATTAAATAATATTTTTGAAAAATAAATTTTTAAATAATCGACTTCAGAAACAAAAACAACAAACTGTTGTTTCGTTTCCTAAAATCTACTAAGTTGGGGCTTTTATCTCTCTACTTTCTCTCTTCCCCTCTAATTACAAACTACTCAAGTTCTCTTTCTTGTTTTTGCATTTTATACAGCTCTCTCTCTCTCTCTCTCTCTCTCTCTCTCTTCCTTTTGCATTATACTCTCTCTCTCTTCCTTTTGCATTATACTCAAATTATGTATTTATTTTATACAGCTATCTCTCTTTGAAATTGTTGATAAACATGAAATTATTTTAATTCACTAAAGGTTTTTTTAAATTTTATGCGTGTCTAAATTTTTATATGTATATTGTCTCTTAGATAAAGTATGTAAAATTTAATTGTTACAAAAAAATTTCTCTTAATCTAACAAAGAAAAAAAGTATTATCGTAAAAAAGAAATAAAAATTAAATAATTATTAATTATAATACAAAACAAGAAAACGATATGAAATTATATAATAATAAATACTAATTTAGCCAAAAAAAAAAACTAGTGCAAACAACTCATTGTTCAAAAGTACTTCCATATAATTTAAGCAAAACACTTAAAAGTGCTCCAATAAATACTTTTAGAAAAATTACTTTTAAAAAAAAATTTCAAATCAGGCCAAACATGTTAACCCAAATCTATTGTCTAAAAATTTATAAAGAATATTATTAAACATGTAGCCGTCTCATATTTTCATGTTTCATGAGAAAAAGAAACTCTAATATGATTACCACATTTGATATTTGAATATCATACGCTAATAATGCATGATAATTTTTTCATAGTAAACCATTTTTTTCCAATTATTAAGTAAATACTATCTTTATCACAAAGTCTAAAGTAAATTAAATATCTTATTCAAATATATAACCTCAAAAAACATATTTTAAGTCCTTTATATTTAATTTATTGTAACAAGTGAGTCTCGGAGAGTCCACGAATTAGTTGGAACCTATTTGTTTTTAAAGATAAATCACTATTATAAGAACCATCTTTTATCATAATTTAAAACGACATTTTACTACGGTTGTGAGGCATAATCTATGTGAGTGTAGTAGTACATAAATACTTTTGACTATGGTTGTAAACCATAGTAAAAGAGGAACTTTTACTATATCCAGGAGAACAGTAGTAAAAGGTAAGGTCTATTACTACTCTTTTTCCAATAAATCGTAATTAAAGGCCTGGTTACATTTGACAGAGCTCCTACATCGTGTCACTATTTTATAATTTTGAAAACATTGCCATTAAATATAGTATTGATTATAAGTATAAAAGTTTTTCCTTTATTTATCACAATATATTTTAATATTAACTTACACACACACACATACATAGGGATGTCAATAGCGCGAGTCAAGGTCCGGGAGCGCCCGTCGACCCTCGTCCCTTTGCCCAACACTACTTTTCAAAGACTTAAAAAAATTTTGAAATTTTTTTTCAAATAACTCGCTTCGTAAATAAAAACAGACAAAATGTTGTTTCGGTTCCTAGAATCTAATAAGTTGGGGCTTTTTATCTCTCCACTTTCTCTCTTCCCCTAATTACAAACTATGCATGTTCTCTGTCTTCCTTTTGCATTTTACATAGCTCTCTCTCTCTCTCACATGCGCGTGCTCTCTCTCTCTCTTCCTTTTGCATTATACTCAAATTATGTATTTATTTTATACAGTTATCTCTCTTTGAAATTGGTGATAAACATGAAATTACTTTAATTCACTAGAGGTTTTATTTAAAATTTTATGCTTGTCTAAATTTTTGTGTATATTGTCTGTTAGATAAAATACATAAAATTTAATTGTTAAAACATAAATTCTCTTAATCTAGCAAAGAAAGAAAGTATTATCCTAGAAAAAAGAAATAAATAATTAATAATTAATAATCATAATGCAAAACAATTAAATGATATAAAACTATACAATAATAAATAATAGTTTAGAAAAAAATTAGACCAAACAACTCATTGTTCAAAAGTACTTCCATATAAGTTAAGCCAAAGATTTCAAAGTTCTCCAATAAATACTTTTAGAAAAACTGCTTTTAAGAAGAAAAAAACAGTTTTTTACAAATCAAGCCAAACATATTAACCCAAATCTATTGTTTAAGAGTTTATAACTATTTAAAAAATTATAAAGAATATTATTACACATGTAGCGGTTTCATATTTTCATGTTTCGTGAGAAAAAGAAACTCTAATATGATTACCACATTTGAGGTTTGAATATCATATATTAATAATGCATGATAATTTTTCCATAGTAAACTATTCTTTTCAAATTATTTAGTAAATACTATCTTTATCATAAAGTATAAAGTAAGTTAAATATCTTATTCAAATACATAACCGCAAAAAATATATTTTAAAACCTTTATATTTAATTTATTGTAACAAGTGAGTCTTGGAGAGTACACGAGTGAGTGAAAATCTATTTGTTTTTAAGGATAAACCACTGCTATAAAAACCATCTTTTATTACAATTTAAAACGACCTTTTACTACGGTGGTGAGGCATAGTGTATGTGAGTGTAATAATAGATAAATATCTTTGACTATGGTTGTAAACCATAGTAAAAGAGGACATTTTACTACGTCTAGAAGAATAGTAGTAAAAGGTAAAACCTATTACTACTATTTTTCTAATAAATCCTTGTCAAAGGCCTGGTTATATTTGACAAAATTCCTACATTCGTTCTCATGTCACCATTTTATAATTTTGAAAAGATTACTATTATATATAGTATAGTTTTAGGTATAAAATTTTTTCCTTTATTTATCAAAACTATATTTTAATATTAACTTACACACATACACACACACACACATACATAGGGATGTCAATAGCGCGAGTCGAGGTCCAGGAGTGCCCTGTCGACCCTTGTCCCGGTTCCCAACACTACTTTTGTAAAAATTAAAAAATATTTTTGAAAAATAATTTTTCAAATAACTCCCTTCAGAAACAAAAATAGTAAAATGTTATTTCTTTTTCCTAGAATCTACTAAGTTGGGGCTTTTATCTCTCCACTTTCTCTCTTACCCCCAAATTACAAATTACTCACATTCTCTTTCTTCATTTTGCATTTTATACATCGCTCTCTCTCTCTCTCTCCCTCGCTGCACGCGCACGGTCTCTCTCTCTCTCTTCCTTTTGCATTATACTCAAATTATGTATTTATTTTATACAGCTATCTCTCTCAGAAATTGTTAATAAACATAAAATTATTTTTATTCACTAAAGGTTTTATTTTAAATTTTATACTTGTCTAAATTTTATATGTATATTATCTCATAGATAAAAGACAAAAAGTTTAATTGTTACAAAAACAATTGTCTTAATCTAACAAAGAAAAAAAGTATTATCCTCAAAAAAGAAATAAATATTAAATAATTAATAATTATAACACAAACAGGAAAACGATATGAAATTATACAATAAAAAGTAGTAGTTTAGAAAAAAAAAGTTAGGCCAAATAACCCATTGTTCAAAAGTATTTCCATATAAGTTAAGCCAAACATTTCAAAATTCTCCAATAAATACTTTTAGAAAAATTTCTTTTAAGAAAAAAGAAATAAGTTTTTAAAAATTAGGCCAAATATGTTAACCCAAATCTATTGTTTAAAAATTTATAACTATTTGAAAATTACAAAGAATATTATTACACATGTAGCAGTTTCCTATTTTCATGTTTCATGAGAAAAAAGTAACTCTAATATGATTACGACATTTGATGTTTGAATATCACATGCTAATAATGCATGATAATTTTTCCATAGTAAACTATTTTTTCCAATTATTTAGTAAATACTATCTTTATCATAAAGTATAAAGTAAATTAAATATCTTATTCAAATACGTAACCTAAAAAAAAATATTTTAAATCCTTAATATTTAATTTATTCTAACAAGTGAGTCCGAGAGAGTCCACGAATGAGTCGAAACTTATTTGTTTTTAAGGATAAACCATCGCTATAAGAACCATCTTTTACTATAATTTAAAAAGACATTTTACTACAGCTTGTGAGGCATAGTTTATGTGAGTGTAGCAGTAGATAAATACTTTTGACTACGGTTGTAAATCATAGTAAAAGAGGACATTGTATTACGTACGAGAGAAAAGTAGTAAAAGGTAAAACCTATTACTACTGTTTTTCCAATAAATCCTAGTCAAAGGTCTGGTTATATTTGACAAAGTTCCTACATTCATTCTCATGTAACCATTTTATAATTTTAAAAATATTACTATTATACATAGCATAGATTATAGGTATAAAAGTTTTTCCTTTATTTATCAAAACTATATTTTAATATTAACTTAAACATACACACACACACACACATACATAGGGATAACATTAGCGCGAGTCGAGGTTTGGGAGTACCCTGTTGACTCCTGTCCCGTTGCCCTACACTACTTTAGTAAGAATTAAAAATACTTTTGAAAAATAAATTTTCCAATAATTGCCTTCGTAAACAAAAACAAGCAAAATATTGTTTCCGTTTCCTAAAATCCACTAAGTTTGGGCTTTTATATCTCCACTTTCTCTCTTGCCCCCTAATTACAAACTACTCACGTTCTTTTTCTTCCTTTTGCATTTTATACAGACTCTCTCTCTTTCTTTCTCTCTCTTTCTCGCTTACGCTCTCTCTCTCTCTCTCTCTCTCTCTCTCTCTCTCTCTCTCTCTCTCGCTTGCGCGCTCTCTCTCTCTCTTTCTTTTGCATTATACTCAAATTATGTATTTATTTTATACAGCTTATCTTTCTCTGAAATTTTTGATAAACATGAAATTATTTTAATTCACTAAGGGTTTTATTTTAAATTTTATGCTTGTCTAAATTTTTATATGTATATTGTCTCATAGATAAATCACATAAAATTTAATTG
Source organism: Talinum fruticosum (assembly GCA_021018815.1). NCBI lineage: Eukaryota > Viridiplantae > Streptophyta > Magnoliopsida > Caryophyllales > Talinaceae > Talinum > Talinum fruticosum. Next base: position 1,358,144 of record JAITYX010000097.1, on the reverse strand, counting down.
TTACAAAAAAATTCTCTTAATCTAGCAAAGAAATAAAGTATTATCCTAGAACAAAGAAATAAATATTAAATAATTAATAATCATAATACAAAACAGGAGAACGATATGAAATTATACAATAATAAATAGTAATTTAGAAAAAAAATTAGGTCAAACAACTCATTGTTCGGAAGCACTTGCACATAAGTTAAGCCAAACACTACAAAGTGCTCCAATAAATACTTTTAGAAAAATTGCTTTTAAGAGAAAAACAAAATTTCAAATCTAGCCAAACATGTTATTTGAATATCATATGCTAATATTGCATGATAATTTTTTCATAGTAAACTATTTTTTTCCAATTATTAAGAGCATGTTTGGCTTAATTTTTAAAAAATTGCTTTTGTTTTTAAAAAGTATTTTTTGAAAATTATTTTGAAGAAAAATTTGAAGTGCTTGGCATAAATTTTATATAAGTGTTTTTAAATAATTACTTTATTTGGCCAATATTTCTTTAAAGATAGAAATAAGATATAGATAAAACAAACTAAGAGAGAGAGAGGAGAGAGATAAAGTAAAATAACGTAAAAAGATAGGAGAGACAAAAGAGAATGGGATTCTCGGTGATTATTACGGAGTTTTTCCGTAAATTAGAATTCTGTTTCTAGGGAGTTTTTTTTTCCCAAAATCGTTTTTGAAAAATAGTTGTAATTTTTTAAAAACTAGTGTTTGGCCTAACTTCTGTTTTTAAAATTCAAAAACAGTTTTAAAATTTAGGTCAAACACCCACTAAGTAAATACTATCTTTACCATAAATTATAAAAAAGTAAATTAAATATCTTATTCAAATACTTAACCACAAAAAAATATTTTAAATCCTTTATATTTAATTTATTGTAACAAGTGAGTCTTGGAGAGTCCACGAATGAGTCGAAACCTATTTGCTTTTAAGGATAAATCACTGCTATAAGAACCATCTTTTATAACAATTTAAAACGACCTTATACTAAGGTTGTGAGGCATAGTCTATGTGAGTGTATTAGTAGATAAATACCGAAGGTTTGCTCTGGGAGAGTCCGAGTCACCCTAGAGGGGGTGAATAGGGTGATGAAAAATTCTTTGTGAAAGCACACACCTTTTGACAGAGAAGAGTCAAAGACAGATTCCGAGTCTAAGCAAGGGGTCGGAAAATATTGGACTCGTAATGTAACGAATCGGAGTAAACACGTTCAGCAAGGCCGTCCGAGTCTAGAATGAACTCGAAAGTGAACACGGAGATTTTACGTGGAAACCCTCCCGGGGCAGAAAACCACGGCCCGTGTCAATCCGGACACGAAGTCAAATCCACTATTTTGAGTCCACAAAATACCGTGAACTTGACGTGAACCCGAGTTGCTCCCTTAGACAACTCTATACAAGTTTTCCTAGACTCGAAATTCCCTTATCCGATCTAGTACTTCCTAGCTGAGATAACCCTTACAGCTAGGGACAACTAAGCTGAGTTAACCCTTACAGCTTAGTCAAGGGACCTTACAAAGAATGTAAGAAGAGTTTGTAACTTAGTACAAGACCTTACAACTCGTAAAGTAATGAATTACAGAGTAGGAGTTGTAAGTAGAAGTTTGAGAATGAATACAATAACTTTGTTCAAGTTGGAGTATTGACAGTATGTTCGGCTCCTCTTCAAGTCTTGTGAAGTGGCTTCCTTTTATAGATGACCAGGCAGAGTAGCCGTTATCTTCATCTCGCTGACCGAGAGTCCTCTCGTGACCGTTGTGAAAAGCTTTCGAGTCACTCGAAAGTATCCGTTGAAATATGGACGTTGGACAACGGTTTAACTCTCTTGGAAGTCCCAAAACCATCGGTTGTGTCTTGAAAAATGAGGTGGAAACCACCGTTAGGCTTAGCGTTCCAGCTTTTCCGGATATGGAAGCGCACGACTTCGACACAATCTTCCGGGACTAGAGCAGGAAAGGTGAAAAGCCATATCTCGCTGGTGATTTGACGTTACGAAGCTCGGCTACTTTTGTAGTTTGAAAAGATATCCTCGATTGAATAACCTACAAAAGTAAAACACCTTCGGTTCTCAAAGTATAAAATACTTTGGTCCAAGGTTAGACACGGATAATAGAATAATTATGAAAATTAACCAACAGATTATCCGAGTCGAAAAGAAATGGAATATTCTCGAGTCTAATATCCATGATACTCGAATTCCATAACACTTAGTCTTAAGCAAAGAATCAAGTTCTATTAACAAATATCGAGTGGGAAACACTTGATGTAGACTAAGCATGAAATGAACTACGAATGCCGACTTTGCAATCAATAGAGCAAATAACCACAAGTCGATTCTGAGTGAGAGTGGACTCGGAATAAAGAACAAGTTTTTCCGAGTCGCTAACCGAAAAGCGATTAAAGAGATATGTGAAGGCCGAATCGCATAGAAAAGATACTTTTAACTCAAGTAAGTTTCGAGACACAGAGAATGCCTTGGAATCAAAACACTATATGAATGACATCGTTATACCGGATTCCCTTTGCATGACTCGTAAAGATATAGAACAGTTGTCCGAGTCTTCAATACCTTTGATTACAGCTTGTAAACCATAGTAAAGAGGAACTTTTACTACGTCCAGGAGAACAAGTAGTAAAAGGTAAGGTCTATTACTACTGTTTTTCCAATAAATTGTAGTCAAAGGCCTGGTTATATTTGATAGAGCTCCTACATTTATTCTCACATCACCATTTTATAATTTTAAAAAGATTAGCATTATATATAGTATAGATTATAGGTATAAAAGTTTTTCCTTTATTTATCACAATATATTTTAATATTAACTTACACACACACACACGCACGCACGCACGCACGCACAAACACACACACACACACACACACAAGGATGGTAATAGCGTGAGTTGATGTCCGGCAAGTGCCCTGTCGACCCCTGTCCCGTTGCCTAACATTGCTTTTCAAAGAATTAAAAAATATTTTTGAAACATAATTTTTCAAATAATCGCCTTCGAAACAAAATAAGAAATTGTTGTTTCGTTTCCTACAATCTAATAAGTTGGGGCTTTTATCTCTCCACTTTCTCTCTTCCCCTAATTACAAATTATGCACGTTCTCTTTCTTCCTTTTACATTTTATACATCTCTTTCTCTCTCTCTCTCTCTCTCTCTCTCTCTCTCTCGCTTGCGCTCTCTCTCTTCCTTTTGTATTATACTCAAAATATGTATTTATTTTATATAGTTATCTCTCTTTTACATTTTATACATCTCTTTCTCTCTCTCTCTCTCTCTCTCTCTCTCTCTCTCTCTCTCTCTCTCTCTCTCTCACTCGCTCACTTGCGCGCGCTTTCTCTCTTCCTTTTGTATTATACTCAAAATACGTATTTATTTTATATAGTTATCTCTCTTTGAAATTGTTGATAAACATGAAATTACTTAATTCACTAAAGGTTTTATTTTAAATTTTCTGCTTGTCTAAATTTTTATATGTATATTATCTCTTAGATAAAATACATAAAATTTAATTGTTACAAAAAAATTCTCTTAATCTAGGAAAGAAAAAAGTATTATCCTAGAAAAAGAAATAAATATTAAATAATTAATAATCATAACACAAAACAAGAAAACGATATGAAATTATACAACAATAAATAATAGTTTAGAAAAAAATTAGATAAAACAACTCATTGTTCTAAAATACTTCCATATAAGTTAAGCCGGATATTTCAAAGTTCTCCAATAAATACTTTTAGAAAAACTGCTTTTAAGAAAAAAAAATTTTTTACAAATCAAGCCAAACATGTTAACCCAAATCTATAGTTTAAAAATTTATAACTATTTGAAAAATTATAAAGAATATTATTAGACATATAGCCGTTTCATATTTTTATGTTTCATAAGAAAAAAGAAACTCTAATATGATTACCACATTTGAGGTTTGAATATCATATGCTAATAATGCATGATAATTTTTCCATAATAAACTATTTTTTTCCAATTATTTAGTAAATACTATCTTTATCATAAAGAATAAAGTAAATTAAATATCTTATTCAAATACATAACCTCAAAAAATATTTTTTAAATTCTTTATATTTAATTTATTGTAACAAGTGAGTTTTGGAGAGTCCACAAATGAGTGGAAACCTATTTGTTTTTAAGAATAAACCACTGCTATAAAAACCATCTTTTATACAATTTAAAACGACCATTTATTACGGTTACAAGGCATAGTTTATGTGAGTCTAGTAGTGGATAAATACCTTTGACTACGGTTGTAAACCATAGTAAAAGAAGACTTTTTACTACGTCCACGAGAATAGAAGTAAAAGGTAAAACCTATTACTACTTGTTTTTACAATGAATCGTAGTCAAAGGCATGGTTATATTTGACAAAACTTCTACATTCATTCTCATGTTACCATTTTATAATTTTGAAAAGATTACTATTATATATAGTAGAGATTATAGGTATAAAAGTTTTTCCTTTATTTATCAAAACTATATTTTAATATTAACTTACACACACACATACATAGGGATGACAATAGCGCGAGTCGAGGTTCGGGAGTGCCCTGTCGACTCCTGTCCCGTTGCACAACAATACTTTTGTAAGAATTAAAACCTATTTTTGAAAAATAAATTTTCAAATAACCGCCTTCGAAAACAAAAACAGCAAAATATTGTTTCTATTTCCTAAAATCTACTAAGTTAGAGCTTTTATCTCTCCACTTTCTCTCTTCCCCTAATTACAAATTACTCACGTTCTCTTTCTTCCTTTTGATTTTCATAAAACTCTCTCTCTCTCTCACACTCATTCTCTCTCTCTCTCGAGAGCTATCTCTTCCTTTTGCATTATACTGAAATTATGTATTTATTTTGCACACCTATCTCTCTCCGAAATTGTTGATAAACATGAAATTATTTTAATTCACTAAAGGTTTTATTTTAAATTTTATACTTGTCTAAATTTGTATATGTATATTGTCTCTAAGATAAAATACATAAAATTTAATTGTTAAAAAAATTCTCTTAATCTAACAAAGAAAAAAAGTATTATCCTCGAAAAAGAAATAAATATTAAATAATTAATAATCATAATAGAAAACACGAAAACGATTTGAAATTATACAATAATAAATAGTAGTTCAGAAAAAAAAAAAAAAAAAACTAGGCCAAACAGCTCATTATTAAAAAGTACTTCCATATAAGTGAAGACAAACATTTCAAAGTTCTCCAATAAATACTTTTAGAAAAACAACTTTTAAAACAAAAACATTTTTACAAATAAGGCCAAAAATGTTAACCCAAATCTATTGTTTAAAAATTTATAACTATTTGAAAAATTATAAAGAATATTATTACACATGTGGCCATTTCATATTTTTATGTTTCATGAGAAAAAGAAACTCTAATATGATTACCATATTTGAGGTTTGAGTATCATATGCTAATAATACATGACAATTTTTCATAATAAACTATTTTTTTCCAATTATTTAGGAAATACTATCTTTATCATAAAGTATAAAGTAAATTAAATATCTTATTCAAATACATAACCTCAAAAAATATATTTTAAATCCTTTATATTTCATTTATTGTAACAAGTGAGTCTTGGAGAGTCCACAAATGAGTGCAAACCTATTTGTTTTTAGGGATAAACCACTGCTATAAAAACCATCTTTTACTACACTTTAAAACGACCTTTTACTACATTTGTGAGGCATAGTCTATGTGAGTGTATTAGTAGATAAATATCTTTGATTACGATTGTAAACCATAGTAAAAGAGTGACTTTTACTACGTCTAGGAGAACAAGTAGTAAAAGGTAAAACCTATTACTACTTGTTTTTCCGATAAATCGTAGTCAAAGGCCTGGTTATATTTGACAAAGCTCCTATATTCATTCTCATGTCACCATTTTAGATGTTTGAATATCATATGCTAATATGATTACGACATTTGATGTTTGAATATCATATGCTAATAATAATGCATGATAATTTTTCCATAGTAAACTATTTTTTTGCAATAATTTAGTAAATACTATCTTTATAATAAAGTATAAAGTATTTTAAATCTATTATATTTAATTTATTATAAAAGTGAGTCTTGGAGAGTCCATGGATGAGTGGAAACCTATTTGTTTTTAAGGATAAACCACTCGCTATAAGAACCATCGTTTACTACTATTTAAAATGACCTTTTACTATTGTTGTGAGGCATAATCTATGTGAGTGTAATAATAGATAAATACTTTTGACTATGGTTGTAAACCATAGTAAAAGAAGACCTTTTACTATGTCTAGGAGAACAATAGTAAAAGGTAAGGCCTAATACTACCGTTTTTCCAATAAATCGTAATCAAAAGGCCTGGTTATTTTTGACAAACCTCCTACATTTATTCTCATTTCACTATTTTATAATTTTGAAAAGATTACTATTATATATAGTATAGATTATAGGTATAAAGTTTTTTCCTTTATTTATCAAAACTATATTTTAATATGAACTTACACACACACACACACACACACACACACACATACAATGCCCCGTCAACCCCTCGTCCCGTTGCCTAACCCCCGCCTCTATCCCTAACCCTCGTTCCCACTTTGTGGAAAGAAGATACTCCGAATCCCTGGTCTCGGCGAGTCTTCGATCCCCAAGTATATATGTTAATATAAGTTCAAAATCGACCAATTCATGGCTAAAATATACTTAGAACATTAGATTTTCACAAATCGGAAAAAAATACCCGGATGTAACGCTAGGTAGCGGCCACCGTGGTGTGGTGTGTAATGATCGAGCAACAAAGCAGACAGTGAAAGAGAGTGATTGGTGATTGTTGAGTGATGGATAGAAGCAACTTGCCTAGATGGAGCAAAATTAAGGTCTTATGAGTTTTCTTCAAATTCTTTCTTAATAAAACTTCATAGTTCAAAGAGTAGACAAAGAGGGGAGAGGAGAGAGGAGAGAGGAGAGAGAGGAGAGAGAGTAGAGAAAGTGGGGCGGGGGCAAAGGACTATGGAGAAGGGGGAGAGGAGAAAGAATGGGGCAGCCGACCACACAAGACTATAGAGAGCGAAGGGAAGAGGAGAGAGAGAGAGAGTAAGGAGCAAAGGGTGCCAAACGACCGACTTATTCAGGTAAAGTTTCATTTTTATAGTTAGGGTATAATTAGTAAAAATATTTGAAAATGTCCCTTTTTTCAAAATAGGAGAATGGGGTTGAGGAACGGGGAACGGGGATAAAAATTCCTTGTCCCTAGGAGCGACAGAGTTTCTTCCCCATCCCGGGCCAGCTTCCCATTCTAGGTGGGAATTTTTCCACACTTTGGGGCGGGGCCTCATCGTGGTCGGGCAATCCCCGCCCCATTCCCATTCGCACGCACACACGTGCGTGCAGCCACGCCCCGAGTACGCCCACATCCACACACACATGTCCACTTAACCTAAACACGTCTTTCTTTTTTGTTTCTAAAAACCAAAAAAAAACACGCTTTTACTTTGTCAATTATTTTCTTTTTCTTTTGTGAGTTGTAGCTTACAACCTTACAGTTCTTACAACTTTTTACACCTCCTTATTTTTGTACAACTTCTTACAATTACTTACACCTCCTTACAGCTGCTTATCTTCTCACATTGGTATCCTTAAATCAATTGTATTCCCTAGACATGACCCAAAATCTAACTTGCAAAATGGATTTACATATTTTGGCTTCAATTCGGCGCTATCAAAACTAAATTTCCAATTATATTTGTTCTCTCGAAAGTTATAACATCTTAATCATATAAAAGGGAATGAGAAAATTCATTAGATGATAAATTCACTTTCATAGACATTCACACACAATGATAAAAATATGGTGAGGAAAAATTCATTTGACAAACTTACACCAAAATTATATAGATATTAATATCCTTTAAGATAGAAATAGGGTGAGAAAGAATTCAAACTAATATAATTCAACTTAATAATCACCAAATTAGGCCTTATATAATCAGACTAATAATCAAGTAGGTAGTAAATTAATAAAACTGTTTCTAAGGGAGAAAAATACGAAACCTAGAGACATGTAACATAAAACATTTTGTTTGGATATGGGCAATTCAGCAAGGATATGCAAAGACATATAATAAAAATATGTTATATACTTGATGTAAGATATTGAAATGCATTCAATTTATTTTAAGTATTATACGACAATCTTGATGGTCTAATCCCTATTCTTTGACCCTATATTTGCAATGATTCACCATCAAAAGATCGAGACAACGTCTCAAACTCCCCTTAACAATTTCAAATACACACTATTATTCAATTGAAGCCCAAATCAAGAAATGCCTAAATACCAAAGTCAAACCGCCAAAGTAACCAACCTTGCTAGAATTAGGCATCTCTAACTCAAAGCCACAAACTTTCGACCCGTTCTTTAGTAGTTCGAAACCCCTTTACCTTTTCACCACAACAAATATATCATTTTTTTTATTCCTAAATCTTTTTTATGTTAAACGACCACTCTGTTATGTTTATACTATAAACAACCAAAAATAAAATAATCTAAACTAAGATCTTGAAAGCGTAAGGAATGAAATACGAAAAATGAAATAACGACTTCAACTAAGGAAATAATCATTATTCAGCATCTCGTATCAATATATGAAGGAGAAAAATACTAATAAGACTATATTTTTTAGTATACAAGGAAATTTCCTTTTTTTTTCCTTTGGATAAATTATATTATTTATTTATTTAATTATTTACATCAACGATGGTTGAGATTTCACTAAAATCCTACCATCACTCTTTTTGCAATACTTAGCCAATTTGACAAGATTACTATTATATACAGTATATATAGATTAAATAGTGTTAGATCTAACAATGGTTTTATGGCCTAAAAAAGGGGTGAAAACATTGGTAATAAATTATCAACTCCATTAGTATCTTACCATTTAGATTGGAGAGAGATTGTTGAAAGGTTCCTCATCAATAATGACAATAAAGGCCTTATGAATTTGACCGAATTCGTATACCCACACATGGTTGATAGATACAAATACAATGATGTTTTTAGTTAATATTTTACCATTAAGATCGACAAAAGGTTATTGTATATACTAAAAGAAAAGAATGTCATCATTTTTTTATTCAATTGATGGGGGAAAGTCCATTGCATCCTTAGCGGACACCAATGCGCATGAGTCGTTTTGATTCATTGAAGAGTCAACACGTACATGGTCATCCTAGGCAGTCTAAGTTAACCGAAAGCAAATATATTAACTCAACCTTAATTAAATTTATATATTAAAAGGTTTAAATGTTATCATATTATTGGTAGTATAAATATAATTTAATTCTTGGGTTAAAATGTATTGATTACCTCGATGAATAAAAAAAGAGCTAAAGCCATTGGCAAAAATAGAATTGTAATTATATATTTTTTTAATTATCATTAGAATAATTTTTAAAATTGAGAAAATTTTATTTTTTTAAAAAAAATGAGTAAAAAATACTATGAAGTCTATATTATCATATGAAAAAAGAAAAGGAAGAGAAGTATCAACTTACAAAAGAAAATTTGTTTTTTTTTCTTTTCAATAAATTTTATTGTTTATTTGTTTATTTAATTATTTATATTAACAATTCATATTAATGGATAAATAATTTTTATGGTTGAGATTGTACTAAGCTCCTACTATCACTCCTGTTGCACTATTTGACCAATTTGAAAAGATTTTTATGTTATATCATATAAATAAGAAAAAGATTTTACATTGGCAATTCTATAAATATTTTGGATTCATAAATTCTCACCAAAATCTTCAAACTAAGTGGATAATCCATATCAAAGAATCCAATAAAATTTTCCAACTATATATATGTGAGACATGCTTATTATTTAATTGAAGGCACCAAACTTGGAACTTGATATATGCATGAGAAGCCTAAGGAATACTTTCCAGTATGGAGCCTAAGGAATAGTTGCAAATATGGAGTCTAATTATAAAAGAAAATTTATTTTTTTGATAATTTTTCTATTTAATTATCTACATTAATGGTTCATATTTAATAGACTAATAATTTTTATGGTTGAAATTGCACTAAACTCATACAATCACTCCCGTTATATGTATTATTTGGCCAATTCGAAAACAATTACTATTATCTAATGTATAGATAGATATACAGTATAGATAGATAGATAAGGAAAGGGAACTATATCTTTTCAAAGTAGTTGGAGGTTTGTCTTTTTTATTTTTTGAGGCGTGTTATCCCTTTTATTATTTGGTGATTAAAACATTATTTAAAAAAAACTATTAAGTAGGTGTTTAGCCTGATTCAATTGTCAATTTTTAGATTTTAAAAACAAAAATTAAGTTAAACACTACTTTTTAAAAAATTAAAAAATATTTTTAAAAAATAATTCTTCAAATAATTGTCTTCAGAAACAAAAATAACAAAGTGTTATTTTTGTTTCCTAGAATCTACTGAGTTCGGGCCTTTTATCTCTCCACTCTCTCTCTTGCTCCATAATTGCTAATTACTTACTTCTTTCTTCCTTTTGTATTTTATACATCTCTCTGTCTCTCTCCTTCTCTGTCTCTCTCCCTTTTGCATTATACTCAAATTATGTATTTATTTGATATAGCTATCTCTCTGTCAAATGGTAGATAAACATAAAATTATTTTAATTCACTAAAGATTTTATTTTAAATTTTCTTTTTGTCCAAATATTCATATGTATATTGTCTCTTAGAATAACTACATAAAATTTGATTGTTATAAAAAAATTCTCTTGATCTAGCAAAGAAAAAAAAATACCTCCGCCCATGTTGGTAATGCTGAATACATTGTTTACAAAAAGAAAATTTTGTTTGATTTTTTTGAAAACAAATTGTGAAATGTTAGCTGAAAACTTATTAATTTAAAACATACAAAATATTTCATTAATGATAGAAAATATATTCACAATAAATTAAATTTTTATATTTATAAAAGAATTATGAAGACAATTATGAATATATATATATATATATATATATATGGAGTGAAAAATATATACATTTGTAAGGAGCTGTAAGCAACTATGAAAAGTACAAAGTTTTATATAGAATTATAAAATGTTTATAAGTATTAAAGTTATGTGCATTAAAATAGAACAACATATTTTATTTTTTTTGTTTATGAACATTATGTAAATTAAATAATTAAATTCATGTGTTTGTAATGCAAATTATTTCATACAATGTAAGAATTTTTATTTGTGTTGATTCATAACTGTCAATAGGAAAAAAGATAATTTATTGGAGAATAATTATTTTTTTACAGTCAAGTAATAAAGAATTTAAAGAGGATTAAAAAAAGTAACTTTTTTTTGAAATGTTGAGAATATATTAATTTTAAACTCATAAAATATTTCATTAATGATAAAAATAAATTAAATATTTTTATTTATAAAAATAATAATAATAAATATAATTGTTACTAAATATAATTTTTGGAAGTAAAAAATATAGATAACTGTAAAAAGTTGTAAAAATTATAAGGTTATAAGATAAAACTAAATAGGACAAGGATCGTAGTGTCAATATTATGTTGTGTGTTTTTGTGTCACAAATTGTAAGAAATATTTTATCAATCAATTTTTTTTCTTTTTTTTTCAAAAAAAAAAAACTATGGCACCCAATCCCCAACCAAAAAACTTTCTGCAAATGAAGATCGAGAGGAAGCTACCAACGATTGGGGGTTGGTATTGAAAATTTGCGCGAAACATGTTCTAACAAATGTTAGCCTCCATTCATTTTAGAAAATTAAAATTGATGATTTAGCCTGTATTCATTTTATAGAAGTAACATTGATGGCATTCACAATTAATACAATGAACCCTTTCTGAGCATCTGCACCAGAATTTATTGCAACCTTCCAAATTTTATTTCATGCCTGAGTTGCCTCAATATTCCAGTAGAAATAATTTCCCCTTCAAAGTTTCAAATAGTATCTTCAAATTTAAATCCAAACAATCTTTTCTCTTATATGTGAAGATTTTCCTTATATCTTGTACTAAAACACTTGAATTGTATAAAACTCTATAGACCTATTTGTTTCAGCGCTTAAAAACTAGATGTTATCTGTTATGAGCAGTTATGAGAGCGATTATAATTAGTTGCTAGCAGTTATGAGTTGTGACAAACTATTATGAGATGTTATCGGTAGTTATCATTAGTTGTTAAGAACATTTATGAACTGTTGTGGTTATAAGTCATTACGAGTTGGTAACTATTATAAATATTAAAACGAATAAGTTCATAGAGACCAAGAAGCCAAGGTATTCATAGTGTCATCACTCTCAGCGAGCTATTAAAAACTTTACCAAAGTGTAATTAGGGTGTCATTTTTTGTTCTTAGTGATCATTTTACTGAGATTGATAACCTTTGAATTGATTTTTGGGGAAGATTGAACTGATGCACCTTCTTGACCATTTTTAAGAATGATGACACCATGAATACCTTGGCCTTGTTCGAAGAAAATTTCCTCCTCAGTCTTTGATCTTGACTTAGCAAGAATTAGGGTGTCATTTTGTTCTGGTCAATGTAGCCGATAAATACTAAAATTTTACAATTGACAATTAATTAATGGGTGATGATATCTATCTTGCAACAAGACATCTCTTTAAGCTTCTTATTTCAACCTAACATACTATGTTATATATGCTCTTAAATGACCAATTTTTTTAATGCTTATAATTAATTATAAATTATAAAGAATATAGTATTTTTTGACTAGATTGACAAGAACAAATTGATCCTAAATTATAATATTGTACTCTGTATTTTATAAGTGTGAAAAATTATACATAAAAGATGATATTACATAACTTATAAGTTGTAACACCATTATATTATTCAATTAAACTAATATTTTTTAATTTGATACATGATAATATAACTTTTAAGTTGAGATAAGACACTTAAGAGGTATCTTATATCAAGATGCATATCATTTTGCTTAATTAAAATTTAATTATTTTAAATCATACTACATGTCAATTTACTCCATCCATTTCAAAATACTTGTCACTTCAAGTTTATGAGAAAATAACAAGGAAACACAAAATTCGTGACAAAGTTTTTTAAAAGATCAAGTTACCCTAAGATTTCATTGAAAATGAAGAAAATAAAAGAAAAAAGGAGAGAAAAATACAGTTAATAAGACAAAATTAGTAAACTAATCATTAATTGATCATTGAAATTGTAAAGTGATAGATATTTTCAAAAAATAAAAGTTAGTTAAAATAACATATATTTTGAAATGGAGGAAGTAGATTAAAACAAAACATTTGAAAGGTGTATTGTTAGAAAATACATATCATCAAATCAAATTGTTCAGAATGAACTTATTTTATTTAACCTTTTAGAAAATGGACATGAAGTTTTCGTATTTGGTTTGCCCTAAATCTTAAAAATGAGGGGGAAAAAAAAAGAAGAGGGAATGGCCTTTGGGCATTTATTATGGGGTCGCAAAATCTAACCCAAGTCAGGAACCGGTCAGAAATTCACGTAAAAAGAAGTCTTTATGGTGTTGGAAAATGAATATTTTTGGATAAAAGCGTGAAGTTAGCAGGGGGAAAGCTTGAGCCCTGTGAATCTAATTTTTCTCTCTCTCTTTTTTTTTTTTTTTTTCTGCATGCATGTATTGTTGCCAGGTTTCTTGTGACTCCCTCCAAACTTGAGTTACTTTTCTGTGATTCGCTTCAATATTTGTCATCTTGTCCTCTTTTTTTCCCGCCCTTTATATATTTGTCATCCTACCTCATTTACTTGATTGTTGTAAAATATTTGCTGGCCTAAAAGTACACAACATATATACCTAGCCTAGATCGAGAAAGTGAACAAGGAAGGAGAAAGTACGGCAGGGAGAAATAGTAGTACCAGTAATAGTAGTAGAATAAGAAGAAACACCATGAAGATTTCAACAACCCTACCTGCTGTTGTCCTTGTTCTTCTCTTCGTCTTTCCCAGTGTTGCATTTTCGAGACACATTAACAAGTCTCGTACTCGTAAGTATCTCTATTTATCATCTCTAATATTTAATGTTATTTTTGAGTAATGACCTAATAAGTTTTGTGTGTAAGGAAAAAAATGGTGATTTTGAAGAGCTTTCGTACAACTAGGACTGTAAACGTTATAGTTTTAATTGAGTACAGTAGTTTGTAATCAACAAGATAAACTTATTAATTTGATAAAAGACATAACTATATTACTAATTGACAATATACACCATCAACAAAATTGGAAAATATGGCGAAGTTAAACTTTTTCCTCCCATTTTGAGGAGAGTAATATAAAGGGGTTTTTTCTTTTCAAAAAAAAAGAAGAGGTAAATAATTAATTATATAACGCTACATGCTATGCATTAGCTACTAAAATCTACTTTCAATAATTCTCGTGTTATTGTACTATACCAGAAGGTAAACTTTAGAACTTGCATGCATAATAAATATGGCTATATAGAGCATAACGATTTCAGTTAATCAAAAGCTAACTGATCATAATGCAAAGATTATCTGTTCCCAGTTCAAATACTATACTTTTAGTTCATGCAATTGAAAACTTTGCAACACCCACAATATTATAATTTAATTTTTACCTGACATAAAATTAAGTTCAATGCGAGAAAGAAAAACTCTATGGACCGTGCTTAACCTAATTCTCTCATTTGTTACAGACCATAACGCTCCTGGCATGAAGCAAGCAAGAATGAAAGGCAGCTTGGGTCAAGGAGGCAAACTGTTTTTCTTCATCGACAGAGCCAGAATGAAGTCCAAGGGAGGACCCAACACAGTTGAAGTTGCGGGTTCGAGCTTGCCCGATTGTTCTCATGCTTGTGGGTCTTGCTCACCATGTAGGCTAGTCATGGTGAGCTTTGTATGTGCATCCCTTGAAGAAGCTGAGACTTGTCCTATGGCTTATAAATGCATGTGTAAAAATAAGTCTTATCCTGTCCCTTGAATTAATCCCTGTCACCCAACTTTAATTTGTTAATCACCTTCCATGTAACATACAGGCCATTTCATAATTCTTTTGTTTTCAGTAACCCCTTCTTTTATTCGTTGGCTTAAGGCATTTGGGTTTTCACTTTTCTTGGTATTGTGGTATATATCATATACAGAAGCAAAGAAACCACCGAATTGGCGGTCTACTTGGAGACCTCCTTTAAACAAAAATGTGTGGGTTCAAATTCCACGCTGAGAAGCATGAGAGAACTTTTTCTTTCCTCGTTCCCCCTTCCCTCTTCCATGTTTTTCCTCAATTCAGGTATCCCCAAAATATATATACATATTGAACAGTGAAGGACAACAATTGAGCTCTAGTACGACACAAATGTAGGGGTCCATTCGTTCACAACACAAGAAATAAATAACATCCCATCATGGTATTAATATCATTGTCCTAATTAGGTTGGCTAAGATTTAATGATAGTCCTATTCAATAATATCTGTGCATGTAAAAAAGTTGATGAATATTCAACTATTATACTGAAGCATTTACTCCTTGTTGTGATAAGCATTATGTAAACAAATCGGGAATATTTATTTTTACTGATAAGTAATCATTTCCTATGTAGTGAGCATTTAGCACATGTACTAAGAAACATATTTAATCCTTGTCACATAGTAAAAACCATGGGCCATGTCAATGTGGCAGATTGCGATCCCCACAAATGTTGATTTTAGATGAGATGTTCTTATCAAGAAACAAGGCTTTTGAATTTTAAAATTGGCTGGCGATTTTAAGAACCATTTTTATTTTCCAAACGTATTTTAGAATTCTCGAGATCGGTAGCAAAAAGTTAAAACATTCAGGACATCTTGCTGATTTTAGATGAGGTGTCCTTATCAAGAAACAAGGCTTTTGAATTTTGAATTGGCCGGCGATTTTAAGAACCATTTTTATTTTCCAAACGTATTTTAGAATTCTCGAGATCGGTAGCAAAAAATTAAACATTTAGGACATATTACTGATTTTAGATGAGGTGTCCTTATCAAGAAACAAGGCTTTTGAATTTTGAAATTGGCTGGCGATTTTAAGAACCATTTTTATTTTCCAAACGTATTTTAGAATTCTCGAGATAGGTAGCAAAAAGTTAGAACATTCAAGACATATTGCATTGAGACTCTATACGACTCATAATTACTTACGATGTATATTGCTAATGGGAAAAGTTAGGATATACTAGGGAAAAGGGATGTGAAAATTAGAACCTCTATAGTAGAGGATTTTGGAAATCGTAAGGTGTTACGTTTATTCTAGGCTTGGCGAAGATTTTCATTTACGTGAGTTAGTTGGATGAGATGGGGTACCTAACTAAGTTTTGCAATGAGGGTTGGATAATTGTGAAAGGGGCATTGATTGTAGCTAAGGGTGTGAAGTCCAACTCGTTGTACTCTACTAAAGGGTGCGAGTAATTTACACTACTACAAGAATGGTCTTTTACAACGGTTATAAACGACTTTTAACGACGGTTAACAACCGTTGTCTAGGTGAGCATTGTTGTAAGTTAGTAACTTTGAAAACGGTTATTAGACCAGTTATACAACGATTTCATTATAAAACTGTTGTCATAGAGAAGGACTATTACAACGGTTCTTATAATACAACCGTTGTTAAAAGGTCTTACCAAATTAGGTCTAATAACGCTTCTCCTATAACTGTATAGTTAAAGAGACTTATAACAACCGTTATCTTGTCAAACCGTTGTATAGGTGAGGATTGTTACAACGGTTGTTCTTGATAACCGTTGTTAAAAGATGGCCTATAACTACGGTTATATAGGAGAACCATAGTCAAAGCCGTAGTAATTGATAGAGCTGGCAAATAGGTCAAGTCGGTTCTGGTTCGTGTTCGTGTCGAACTTAAACGGGTTGAACAAGTGTCCACCTGAACCTAACTCGTTTATTAAACGGGTTGAAAATCCTAACTCTGTACCTATTTATTTTTTAAACGGGTTGACTCGAAACCGACCTGTTTACCGGTTTACTTCAAGTTTAGATTACCTAAATACATATTTGTCCTTTTAAAATAATCAATTACATTGAAATCATTAGTATAAGAAATAATCATTGGATCTCGTTCATCATCACAAGGCCATAATACATACTTCATAACTCTAAAAACATACATACCTCTGCCATGAATATGTAAGAAGCCTTCGGTTTTCACATTTTTTCCTTTAATGACCCCTATCCCCTTTAATTTTCAATTCCCTCCATTTTCAAAAATCACATAATATTTTTTATTTTGATTTTTAAAAATAAACGGGTTAAACATGTTATTATCATGTTGAGAATATCAACCTGAATCTAACCCAAAAAAATTAATTAAACTCGGTTGTAAATGTCAATTCATTTAAGTCAACGGGTTGAAAATCTCCCAAACCTGTTTAATTTCGTGTAGGGTTCTTATCGATGATCGTTTCGGGTCGACTTTTCCCAACTCTAATAATTTAGGACTATGATAATGACTTTCTTGGACAACCATTGTTAAAATCCCAATCAAACCAGGTCTAATAACAACGGTTTTCGTGGATTTATAACAACGGTTATCATAACAAACGTAGTGATAGGTCTAACCATATGATTGTGATTTATCGAACAACCGTTGTTGAAAGTTTTTTCCCGTCTGCCCCTTGCATATATAATTTTTTTGTTGTGAAGTAACATCAAACTGAAAGTAACATCCAATGTCATTCATTTTTCAAAAAAACGTTATTTTCAATCACAAATATACACATCAAAATGCGGAGACATGTATAACAAGTAACTAAAACAAAATATATAAATTATAAAATGTATACATTATAACTAACTACTAATTTACAGATTTTTGTGTAAGTTCATACATAAACTTCTCACTTCGCTCTCGGAGCTCGTCTATCGTGGCTTTTGTGAAGACTCGGACTTTACTCCGTATCTTTACGAGTTCTATCGAAGGAATCAGGTATAAGACTTTCTCATGAATAGAGTTTTGATTCCAAGTCATTCCTTATTCCTTAGAAACTTTTCGAGTAATATAGTACTTTCTCTAAGTGATATACCATTTATTTCACGCATTCTTGATTGTCTCTGTGAGACTTAGAACGCATATCTATATTTAGTATTGTACACTCGGTTACGAGTTTATCATCACTTAGAATTATCGCATGTTCAAATGACTAGTATTCGCATAACCGCACTCAAGTCCGACTTCATATTACAAGTCTTATATTGTTATAGTCGAGTGCTTCTAGTGTGAACCATGCTTATCAAGTTTGTTTCACTCGATATTCGTTGTGTAACTTGATTCTTGCTTAGACTAAATCAAATGGAATTATGAGTTTCATGGATATTAGACTCGGAAAAATCCATTCCTTTTCCGACTCGGATATTTAGTCACTTAATTATATTAATTATGATATTATCCGTGTCTAATCTTGGACCAAAGTATTTTGTACATTGAGAACCAAAATTGATTTGCTTTTGTAGATTATTCAATCGAGGCAATATTGCTTTTGAGCTGCAAAAGCAACCGGCTTCAAAACGTCACATCACCAGTAGACATGGCTTTTCCTATTCTCCGACGAAGCCCCGGAAGACCGTGTCGAGGCTGTCTATTTCCAAATCTGGAAAACTGGAACGCCAAGCTTAATGGTGGTTTCAACCTTATCTTTCAAGACACCGCCGGTAGTTTTGAGAGTTCCAAAGGAGTTAAGAACCGTTGCTCAACGTTCATATCTCAACGGATACTTTACGAGTCACTCGGAAAGTCCTTAACAACGGTCACAAAGAACTTTCAGTCGGAAGATGGACTCAACGGCTATGCTGCTTGGTCATCTATAAAAGGAAGCCAATTCACAAGACTTGAAGGGAGAGCCGAACATATTGTTAATACACGTACTTGAGCAAAGTCATTTTATTCATTCTCAATCTTCTACTTACAACTCATACTCTATAATTCATTATATTCCGAGTTGTAACGTCTTATACTTAGTTACAAACACTCTTTTCTTACTTTCTGAATAAGGGTCCCTTGACTAAGTCTGTAAGGGTTATCTCAGCTTAGTTGTCCCTAACTGTAAGGGTTATCTCGAGTTAAGAAGTACTAGATCGAGATAAGGGAACTTTTGAGTCTAGGAAAATCTTGTAAGAGTTGTCTAAGGGAGCAACTCGGGTTGAGTCAAGTTCACGGTATTTTGTGGACTCAAAATAGTGGATTTGACTGCGTGCTTGGACTAGCACGGTCCGTGGTTTTCTGCCCTAAGAGGGTTTCCACGTAATTCCTCCGTTACTTATTTTCCGAGTACATTCTAGACTCGGACTAACTCTGCACTTCTACTTCATACTTTCCGAGTTAGTGCTTTTCCGAGCTCATATTTGCTACTAAGAATCATCTCTGTTTGAGATTCGAAGCAAATTCCATCATCACCCTATTCACCCCCTCTAGGGTGACCCAGCCTCTCCCATAGCAAACTTTCATTTTGCATAAGGTGTAGGGAGTTATTTTTTAGGAAAATGTTGTGACTAGTACTTGTAAAATAAACTTTTACGTCAAGTCTAAGTACTAAAAAATGTATCCCGATCATAAATACATATTCAATTTTAGTAAATAAGGGTGGTTAGAAGTACTGATAGGACTTGGAATCATCAAAATCGAAGTATATAGATTTCGAACGCATACATTAGTAGGTACATAATAAGTAATTTAGCCAAAAACTAATTTTTTAAAGCTGAAAAGAAAACCTCACCTTCGATTTACAACGAGATACTTGTTTACGATCCTTTCCATGGGTTTTTGAGCCTCCTTTGCAATTGCAAACTTGGATAGCACTATTTATGAATTTGATGAAAAAAATGAAATTATGATCATATATTAGAAATATATCATAAAGGCATACGATAATTGAAAGAATATTTAACAAATTCAATGAAAATGATTAAGGGTATTCACTTCTCGAGAATGTGCTTAAATCGCAAGAACTCACGAGTTTATCCAGAGGATCAAGCTAATAAGTCACGTTACGAAGTCACGTTACGCCTCGGAAAAATGGCAACAAGCATAATTCACTACTACAGCGAGACAAACAACATCAAAAAACAAGAACATGTAATAACAAATTTTAGGTTAATTATTTAGGTTTGATCCCTTACTTCTCAATGAATGGTGCTAAAATAACATGGCTTCCTCGTTTGTAATGTTAGGGTGGACATGAATTGAGATATGTCGTCAAAGGCCCAGCCTACGGATTGGATCACTTCAGGGCAACAAAAATCAACGGACTCGATGGCCAAGGTGTGAGTCACGTCGTGGAGACACCTAGTACATACTAATTTTATGTAAGTAGTTAGACAAAAAAATTTAACATAAATTAAGGAAAAAATTATTTTTTTGAGAATAATTAATGAATTTCATTAATTAAAGGCCATACGATATCTACCATAAAAGACAAACTCAAACAAATTAATAACTAAAATAACAAAACAAATCTTTTGATTGAAAGAACTAATTGAAACTCTTTTGAATGCTCCTCTTCCCCTCAATCGTTGTTTCATCATATAACATTTAACGAGGAGATCTACAAATCTTGTATAGCCTTCCTGTCAAATAGATTTATTTGTTCTAGTAGTCTAAATTTGAATAATTGATGGTCATTGCAGACTAATTTGACAATCAATCAATAATTCACCTACATACAACCATAATACTTGTGAAAAAAATTGATAGAATCGCTCCAAAATTAAGAGATAATACCACTCATTAGAGGGTATAAAGAGAGTGTCATAAATGGAAAGAGAATAATTATTTGTAGATAAAATATTAAGTAAAACATAAAAGACAGAGTGAATGGGGTTACCATTGGAAAAAAGTCAATGGCGACCCCGAGAAAAGAAAGAGGTAGGGTTTTCTAGAGAAAAGGGGAGAGAGGAGGAGGAAGAGGAGGGGCCTAGGGTTCAAGGAACTAATATATATTAACTCACATTATGCCAAACATAATAGAGTTTGCGCCAAGCTCCTGCGTGTTGCCGAACTACACTAATTCGTCCTGGAAGGTGGTCCATTTCCTCTCACCATCTCCATCATACTCCAACACAGATTCTTGTGTTTTGATTAGGACAACTATTTCCAAATTCCATCCATTTACTAAATCAAGGAGTTGCCTATTCCGTTGCATAACTATTTCGCAAACAGGTTGGAGAACTTCGGGTTTGATCGCTGATTACTTCGTCTTCGACTCATACCGACTTCGTAGTCTTCCGACGAGGAACTAGCTTCGTAGTCTTCTTGTGACAATAAGCTCTTCCGAGGTCCTAATTCACATAGGAGGATACATTACGAATTATGGCAGATAAGTCATAGTAACAAACTTTACAATGGTTAATTGAATTTACTGGTTTTAAATTTAAAATAATACCGTTGAATGACCGGGGATGACCAAACTCTTGGGCCAAGCAACAAACATTTGATCACTTCGTCAATAATATGGAAATGTGCTAAAGGTATCAACAACTAATAATCATCTTTCGCTTCCATAACTTCTTTTACCGTCACCTTCACCGTATTCTCCAAGAGAGGCGGCCGATGAATGAGCGCACTTGGTTGGTAGGGTTGAATAACAACCTTAGCCACAATGTGATCAAGAGGAGCGTAATGAAAAGTTGCAATGCACTCTATCGCCTGTATAAGAATCAATATAATCACCAATGTGCTTCACTTGTCTTATCCGAAATAATGAAAACAAATAACATCAACTAACACAAGTCGCATTCCTTGAGAGAAAACCTAAACAATGAAGAATCTCGGAGATAAACGGATAGAGTTTCACCTAAAATGTCAACATTTTCCAAAGATAACGACCCTCATACAAAAAAAGACACACAAATAATATCCATCGACACAACAGTCACACTCCGAGTTCCACAACAACCCAAAATACACCATTAATCAACAAATTAAATAATTATCAAAAGAAAAACTTGCATAATACGTCATATCAATTCATACCTCGACCACATATCCAAATTACATACACCATTAACTCAACGAGTCACAATCCGGAGTTCCACGACAACTATTCATTCAAAGTTAAACATAGTCAAAAAACATGCATTAAATAGGAAATCATATCGTGTCCAATGATTTGAACTCATCCTCGAGTGAGCTTGCTTTCTTGTTCACCGGTGTACATGCTGTGGGTTGACCTTGATGTCACCTTTCCAAGTCGGATGCCGACATGCCCATCATAGAGAAGTATGTTATGAACCGGGCTATCACTTTCTCATCTAGCTCGATGTAACTTATTGTCCATCTCGACCGCCAATTGGTCTTTCACTTGGGAAACGATCGCCTCGAGGTCGACTTCGGTGGAAGAGACGTTTCGCTTTTTCTATCCCCAAAGTATTGAATTATCCCCATGTTGCCAATGATAGCTTGAATGCTATCGGACGCTAATCTCTTTATAGCACGAAGGCTAACTGGTATTTTCTCCCAATGCTATCAATGACTTTAGAATTCGATCGTTATGACAATGACTCATGTAAGAAGGAAAGAAATTGTCATTAGATATTTCCTATTAACCAATAAGTGCATGAACATAATTATTATTCATAAAACTCATAATTTGCTTGAACAATAGATTCAATTTCCGGTATGATGAAGGTGTCATCTTTCCTCTTTCTTCCTTGGACACATGACTTGTCCTTGTCAATAGTAGTATGCAAAGGATCTATGGTGGTACCTTCATTGGCTTAATTTTAAATTTGTTCAAGCTTCTAGTTGAACAACTTTTCGTTCACGATTGTATATTCCCCATGGGACATGACATGGGGATACACATTGCATTAAATCCTCTTGTGGTTGGCTTCATTTAAGGCTTGCCGAAGTAAACATTTTTAGAACACAACAATGCTTCAATAAAAAGTAATAAAACGAATGTTAATCAACTGTAAACATTTTTAAAATACAACAATATATGGATAAGAAAAACAGAGAATGAGTGTTGACTTACCTAGAAGTCTTCAGCATTGACCCGTTCTTTAAATGTCTTCCATTCATCCTCCTCGATGAAGTTGCAGGCCTCCCATAGTTTTCCTTCTTTCTTAGTCTCCTTTGTCTTATATATGCACATTTTGCATAGGTTAGTCTTGAACAATCTCCATCGCTCTGTAGCTCAAGAGAGCGTCTTTGATTTCACCAGCAGGAGGCATTTCTCATCCACTATTAAGCAAAATGTTTTCTGAAACACAACAACGACTTACATTAGTATTAATATACATGTAAAAAAATCAAAGAGGCATTAGTATAAGAAACTTATACTTGAGACATCACTCCAAACGTTTTCTTTCATCGAGTCCGGTACTTCTCCCGAATTATTGAAGGTAATCGACACGTGGGTACGGGCTGCAGCTGTTATAAAGCTACTGAAATAAGTTCTCCTCCACCCAATGGCATTGTCGTGCTTATTGAAGCAAATATGACTTAGCATCAAAGGATTTTCTGGGTTAGGTGCCAACTTCTCCTTGTTCAACATTGTTCGATCTCTCGTCTTCTTGGTAACAGTATATAAAGACAGAGAGGGAGTACCTGCTTGCTCCATTGTAACCTGAAGAAGGAGACACAAAGGATTTTGAGTCCTTTTACTCTAACCATTCAGATATTTAGGAGCACCCTAAACTCCAAACTCTAATGATTCCTTCATTTATTTAGGTTAGTCGATTGTTGTAATATGCATACTCATATGCATAACAATTGAAGAGAAGTGTAAAACCTAAACTGTAAACTGTAATGCTTTCCTCAACAGTTTGTTAGCATTTCCCAAACCTATTTCTCAAAATCTCAAACATTTGAAGCTTTCAAAATGAATAAACAAAAAGAGAGAGAAGTATCAGTCGTTACTCAAAGTAAACCCTAAACCCTAAACCATAAATTTTTCCTTCACCGTTTCTCATCATTTACCAAACTTACTTCTAAAAATCTCTAACATTTCAACAATTCAAAGTGAAGAAACAAAAAGAGAGACACAAATTCAATACCTAGAAGAAATGTCAGTGAGAGAGAGTGAGAGACAACTCAAGTCACAGGTGGAAGGGGTCCACGAAAGCATCGATTGAGGACGACAACGGTGACGAGTGGAAGCGACCTTGTCGGCGGTGTTGGGTAAGAGAGACAGCAACAGAAGAAGCGTAGAGAGTGAGTGAGATGTTTCTCTCGTAGTGGGGAAAGAGAAAAATAAGAGTCTTTGAAATTTTGGAACAGGACTTATGACAACGCTTCCCGGGGAAAATCGTCATCATAGGATCACTATGACAATGGTTCAAACAAGAAACCATTGTTGTAGGTGAAAATTCTAAAAATTTTAAATTTTTTGTACCAGCCCTTCCTACCAACTCATGTGACTTATGAAAATGGTTCCTAAAAAACAACCGTTATTATAAATCGGATGTATGACAACGGTTACTAAAAACAACCATTGTCATAGAAACTACCTTATGGCCGTGGGGCATGTCTGTGGTGACCGGCAGCAGGTACAAAGGCTGTCTCCTGTGCATGAATTTTTTTTTTAACAATCTTATAACAATGGTTCATACGAGGAGCCGTTGTAATAGGTCATCTTTTATAACGATTCTTCATATGAACCATTGTAATAGCAAAGCAACATAGTTTTTTAAGGAACTAATGTTTGGTAATGTTCATCTGTCTCTTGCATATACATTTTCATTTTCAAAAACAAAAAATCCATGTGCATATGTTGTCAAGACACAACAAACAAATTCTCTCACTTAATATGAAAAATAGTGTAAAATTATCCCACTAAATATGAAACAAATTTATCACGTTAATAAATGTAACCAACATGTACATTAACAACTAATGGTCTTCGTCAAACATGTTTAGATTATTCATTCTAAAACATTAACATTTTTATATAGATAATTTGTTTTGAGTTCTAAAAATCCTTAAACAAACAAAATTAATATAATTTACGTGAACTTAATATTACTAAAAATAAAAATTCTTAGATTAAGATAAGCTTAATGAGCAAGATAATAAAAAGTTTGGAGGGTTAGGAAGTAGATAAGGATAAGGAATTGGATTAGGTTGAGTACTAATAAGAATTGGGCCGGAGGAATTAGGTCGGTCGGCCCAATTGAAGAAATGGAGAAGGAGTATTTAAGCCAAGTTATATAATTTAGGTTCATTTTTAACCTAAATCCATTTTAGTCACACCTCTTCCCCTCTCTCTCTAGCCATCGCACGCCCTCTCTGCGCCCTTGTCGTCTTCACCGCCACCGACAGCCCCAGCGACACCACAGCCACGCCGACAGCCGCTGCCGGTCGGCCACCACCACCGTCAACACCACCGATCCCCTTCAAAACTCCCAACCGCTAACGACCGCCATGAAATCGCACTCCTTTACCCCCTTCGACGTCCCGCCCGGTCGCCGCCCAGCACTAGCAACCACCGCATGCCGCCGTCGGCTTCTATCCCGACCACCACTTTGTCACCGCCTCGGCCACCAAACGCCGATAAACCACCGGTTTTGCGCCTGTTTCTACCCCGAATTTGCGACCATTTGGCCTCGGCTACCCTTGCCCTCAGGCCGTCCGGCCTCGGCCGCCTCTGTCGATCACCGGCGCCGCTCACTAGCACCGACGAATACTTCGACCGCAGCCGCCTGCTCCATTCGAGTCATCCTCCGATCTTCAACCCTCCGATCCTCGGTCCTCCAACCTTCAACCAGCCCATAAACCCTCCTAAATTAACCTCCTCCATCTAATTGTTTAGAGTAAAATTTTCGATTCGATTCGTTAATTTAATTCCTTAGAGTAATTTTCAGATTCGATCAGTTCTTTTAATTTGAGTATTTAAGTTGTAATCGGTTGCTTTTCTTATTCTGTTTGAAGATTGAAGTTGGATTATGGTATGTATGTGGTTGATTGATGGAGTTTAGGAAGATTTGATGACAATTGATGATGTTTGGACATACGGAAGCCGAAGATAGATTGTGGACAAATTTGCGCATAAAGGACGAGTCATGAATACTTTGAGTTAGAAAATGTTTTGGATTAATTTAGATAATTACTTGACCTAATAGTGAGATTAGCAGAAATTTTAGAAAAGGATTTAATCTAGTGAGGGGATTGTGAAAGTTGAAGTAATAAGAGTAGCATGCCGGGGAATGAGCATTTACATTTGCCTGCTATGACGAGAATGGGTCGAGGTAGGTGCATAAAAGAATGAATAAAAATATTTGTATAATTATTAATGAATAAAAATATTTGTATAATAAAATAATTAATAACAGTAATTAAAAGTAAACCCTTCTTTAGTTTTGAAACAATTATTATCATTATCACTTATTAACGAATGCAGTAGAGGAGGAGATAATACCTATTGTTAACATATACACGTATTCATGTACGCATCTTATAAAAGAAATCAATAAATAAACCTTATATGTTAGAGGTAATCTTATTATTATTTAGGAGAAAAAAATTATGTATAATGAGGTGAAGTATATATATATATATATAAGGGTATATATAATTATGTATGTAGTTAAAAAGAAAGTTAGGTATATTTTCAAGGTTGCTATATATATATTTAGGCATGCATTGTATAAAATGAGATAAATAAATCATATATAGATTAAAGACATCATTAGTATTCTTTAGTAAAAGCTAACTTTGTTAATTTTCATTTCAAGTAGCTTTGAAGTGATTTAATAAACAAATAAGATATAAGAATTCAGTTTATTAATAAAACTTTTATATCCTTAATTAAGGTCATCAAGCATCGGCGTCATGCGTTCATCCGGATTCTCGCCCAAAAAAAAAGAAGGAGGAACATCAGCATAAGGTACGCTCATTGATCGTGCCCTTCGAGTGTTTTATTTACAAATCAAGGTCGGATACGGCCGTCATTAACAATAATAAAGAATTGTTTGCAAATAATATTTGCCATCATTAATATGGACCCGCCAATCAAGTGCCATTATTTGGTACGCCCAATATCCAGGTTGGTAACCCCATAACGGTTAACCGCCTTCAACCGGACTATCCGATCGGTGCAGGTGTGTGCACATGCGTTTAGGGAAACCCAATGATCGTAAAGGGATCTATTCGAGATAATTAATCAGTAATAGTTTTACATTATTCACTCCCCTCATTTACAAATGAATTGAAATGCATGCGCTCAACTCATTTACTTCATAACCATTATTTTACTCGCATGATAGTGAATGTATTGAGCTTCGACTCACATTTCAAAAATGTTTTCTTGTTTTGTTTTAGGTAAAGGTGTTGAAGATTTGAAGCAAAGGTCTGTTAAGGACTTAGAGGCTCGCAGCGACAACCTAGTTGGGGTATCAAGGGTTAAGTGTCGTGTCGTAGTTTACGCAGTCGTAGTCTATACTTATGCGTAATCTTTGTACAAGTTATACTTTATGTCTTATCATGAGTCACTTGTTAGTGACTAAGTAAGTGTGACCAAGGTTAAATATATATATAGATATAGCCTTGCCCTTTCCTTTGGTAAGGGCGGCGGTAATGCCCCCGACCTACTTTCCGCTGCGCTAATCATCGGCTAGCGGCTTGCTTAGTCTAAAACCGGTGATTACGGGTTTGGGGTGTTACGAGATGTGGTATCGAGCCTAGGATTAAGATATTCCTACGAGCCATATAGGAACCATGATGATTGAGTTAGAATAGGAAGTATAAGTGCCTTATTATTAAATGTTTGTACGAAGTGTAGAATGGAAACTACTCATAATCCCAATTAAATCTCAAAGTTGTAAACAATAATTAACACTGAGGATGATAATCCTAAACAAATGAAGGACCATACATCCATAAACCTTCATATGCCTATCAACAGGAAGTTGACAAAACTCAACTCCCCTACATATCCAAATTTCAAAGATAAATATCAACCCTATATAAATACTAAGGAAAACATATCCAAGGGAACATATCTACCCCTACGGATTCTCCAACAATATAGGAAAGCAATCCAAAATGCCAAAAGGAACCCCAAAGGATATGATGGGAAGATTGATTAGGAATATAGAAGAGAGGTTGCAATTATCGAAGACCAAAAAGGTGACTATAAGGACATCACATCTAGCAGGAGAGGCAAGACACATAGTAAAACACGATTATAGGAGATATTAGGGAATTGAATTTACATTTGGCCAAATTTTGAAGAAAATTAGGGTCGAGTTCTACTCTTCTCAGCTGAAGGAAAAGAGTTTTAAGAATGGGACAACTTAGAAAAACCCCAAATGGAATTATCGAGGAAACCAAAACCACAATGGGAACCACATGCCAAGAAGGGCCAAAACTCAAACAAATCAAAAAATTTTGTGTCCATTATCCATGAATCATGCAATATGATAAAACCTTCGTAAAGAAACTCGATAACAATGGTTAGGGAAGATTTTACCACTAACCTCAGTCAATTTGATTCAATCGACCTCGAGATAATGCTGGGAAAAGAGAAAGGACTATCGAATTATGATGCCAAGGATTTACTCGCGGAAAATGAAAGGGCGATACTAGAGAGTTGTTAAGGATAAAATATAGGCTATATCGCAATAAGAATGTAAGGAAATATTTCATGATATCTTTGGATATATACAACGAGACTTTTGAGAAAAGAATGTCAAGGTTATTGGTGTTATATTATTAAAAGAGGAAAAAGTGAGACTCGAGGATATTCCGGTGATAAGTAAATTCCTTGATGTCTTCCTGAGTAACTTCCGGGATTGCTGCCTCGGAGAGAAGTAGATTTTGAAGTGAAATTATATCCGTAAGTCCGACCAATTTCTAAAGCACCCTATAGAATGGCCCCAAGCAAAGTTGAAAGAATTGAAAAGTCAATTGGAAGAACTTATGGAGAAGGGCTTTATCGGATCAAGGACTTCACCTTGGGGAGCACCAGTGTTATTTGTGAAGGAAAAAAAAAAAAAAGATGGCACCTTGCGGTTATGCATTGATTATAAGGAGTTGAATAAACTTACGATCAAGAATACATATCCTCTACCCCGGATCGATGATTTATTCGATCAATTACAAGGTGCTGAAAAATTTTCAAACATAGACTTAAGGTCCGGATGCCATCAATTTAGAATAAGGAATGAAGATATACCCAAAATTGCATTTTGAACTAGATATGGCCATTGTGAGTCTATTGTCATGCCTTTTGGGTAACTAATGCACCTGCCAAGTTCATGAATCTGATGAATATGATTTTTAGACCTTACCTAGACAAGTTTGTGGTCGTTTTCATTGATGATATATTGATATGCTCGGGGATTAAAGAGGAACATGTCCATCATTTGAGGATAGTGTTACAAGTCTTAAGGGCGTACCGGTTATAGGCCAAATTATAGAAGTGTGAGTTCGGATAAATGAAGTGACGTTTTTAGGACATGTGGTATCCCAAGAAGGGATAAAGGTAGACCCACACAAGGTACAAGCGATTACCGAATGGCTCGGACCAACCAAGGTTACTAAGGTGAGAAGTTTTCTAGGGTTAGTTGGATACTATCGAAGATTTGTACAAGGTTTTTAAAACTAGCCACTGCCTTTGACTAACCTTTTAAAGAAAACAACTAATTTTGAATGGTCTACTGAGTGTGAAAAAGCATTCCAAACCTTGAAGGGCAAGCCGACTACGCCCCAGCTTCGACCCTCCCTGAAGAAGGCAAGGAGTATACCATCTATAGTGATGCGTCGAAGAACGGATTAGGGTGCGTATTGATGCAAAATGGCAAAGTGGTAGCATATGATTCTTGGCGATTAAAACTATATGAAGAAAATTACCCTACTCATGATTTGGAATTGGTTACGGTTGTGTTTGCCTGAAGATTTGGAGACATTATTTATATGGAGTGTCTTGTAAGGTATATACCGATCACCAAAGTTTGAAATCGGTGTTCACTCAAAAGGAGCTTAATTTGAGACAAAGGAAATGGTTGCGACTATTAAAAGATTATGACTTGGAGATTCAATACCATCTAGGTAGATCCAACATCGTAGCCGACGCCTTGAGTAGAAAAACTCAACATAATGTGAATACCTTGATTATCACCCAACCAATCCTTATTCGGGAATTACACGAGTAGGAATCGAGATCATTCGACACGAAGGAGACAAAAGGGTGCTAAACTTTTTAGAAGTCAAACCGTCAATTGCGGATGAGATCAAAATAGGACAGGGAAAGATGAGAAGTAGGTGAGGATTAAGCAGAATATTAAAAGGGTAAATTCCCGGGATTCATTTTACATGAGAATGGAACTTGGAGATTCCAAAATCATTTGTGTGCCCCGACCAAGAGGAGATTAAAATGAAGATTTTAGATGAAGCTCATACGATGTTATATTTTGTCCATCCTGGAGGAACAAAAATGTATGTAGATCAAAGGAAGAATTTCGATGGCCCAACATGAAACGAGAAGTTGCGAGATGTGGATAGGTGTCTTACATGTCAAAGAGTAAAGGCAGAACAACAACGCCCTATGGGCGAGTGGAGATTCCAACCTGAAAATGGGATTCTATATCAATGGATTTCATCATAGGACTCCCTCGATCTGCCACCAGGAAAAATGCCATTTGGATGATAAATGATCGTCTTACAAAGTCCGCACACTTCATACCAATTAGTGACAATTGGACCGTGGGCAAATTAGCTCAAGTATACTTAAAAGAGATGGTCATACTTCATGGAATACCCAAAGATACATTGTCCGATAGAGGCACCTGATTCCAATCTCGATTTTGAGAAGCCTTACAGCAAGCTTTTGGGACAAAGTTGAACTTTAGTAGCTCATACCATCCAGAGACAAATGGTCAAACTGAAAGAGTTAACCAAATCCTAGAAGATATGTTACGGGCTTGCATCCTTGATTTCCAAGGAAAATGGGAAGAGTATCTCGCTCCGATTGAATTTTCATACAACAACAGCTACCAGGCTACAATAAAAATGGCCCCATTTGAAGCCCTTTATGGAATGAAGACTCGGACCGCTTTTATATTGTTTTCGAGTCGGACCATAGACTCGGACTCACATAGTCACTTCTGAGTTCCCTCTAGGATTCAGATCTATATTGAGCCTATCCGTGTTAAAGTTTTGATTTCAAGTCATTCCTCACACCTTAGAATATTTGCTAAGTTGAAAGATCACTTATTCTGTGCATTCCGATATTACTCATGCATATCTTTGATTGACTCGGATTATGTCATTTAGATTTTGAGTCACGAGTCATCACTCGGACATACTTCATATTTCTAGATTCATTCACTCGATATTCTTGTTCGACTTGAACGTATGATAGTTCAACCGAGATGAAATTTGAGTCATTAGACTCGGAATATTTCTATTCGTCTCGACCCGGATAATTATTGGTTGAATATTTTATTTAATACATTATCTGCGTCTAACATTGGACCAAAGTATTTTATACTTTGAGAACCACAAGTTGACTTGCTTTTGTAGACTACTTGTTTGAAGCAATCATGATTCTTAAGCTACAAAAGCAACCGACTTCGGATGTCTAAATCGCCAGCCAAAAGGAGCCTTTTTCCCGCTTCTAGTCAAAGCCCCATACACTGCGTCGAAGGCATGCGCTCACTGTAATTGGAAATCTGAAAGCACCATACTTAACGGCAGCTTGCACCATACTTCTCAGCTTACGCAAGTGGTTTTGGGACTTCAAGAAGAACAAAGACCGTTACTTCAACGTCTATACTTCAACGGGCATTTTCTGCAAGACTCGGAAAATCACTCAAAACGGTCACAATGGGTCTTCTACTAAGAAGATGGACTTAACGGCTACTTTGTCCGGATATCTATAAAAAGAAGCCACGAGTACAAGACTTGAAGACAACCCAAGAATTACAACAAGAAAGAAAGTCGTACATACTTGTAAAATCTCTTGTAAACACTTCTAGTCTTCAAACTTACAACTCCTACTCTGTAATTCTTTGTATTCTAAGTTGTAAGATCTTGTACTGAGTTAAAAACACAAACTCATCTTACTTTCGAGTAAGGGTCCCTTGACTAAGCTCTAAGGGTTAGCTCAGCTTAGTTGTCCCTAGCTGTAAAGGGTATCTCGGTTAGGAAGTACTAGATTAGATAAGGGAACTTTTGAGTCTAGGAAAAGCTTGTAAGAGTTGTCTAAGGGAGCAGCTTGAGTTACTGTCAAGTTCACTCGTATTTTGTGGACTCAAAATAGTGGATTTGACTTCGTGCTTGGATTAGCACGGTCCGTGGTTTTTGCCCCAGGAGGGTTTCCACGTAAATCTCCGAGTGTTCACTTTACGAGTTCATTCTAAACTCGGACTCTCTTAACTCATATTCCGAGTGATTATTTTCCGACCCACGTACGAGTCGAATCCATTTCTGCTTCTATTCCGAGCAAAAGAGTTTAATTCTCTTAGAAATCCTTCATCACCCTATTCACCCCCTCTAGGGTGACTTTGCCTCTCCACGAGCAAACCATTATGGAAGAAAATGCAGAACTCCCTTATTGGAGCGATTTAGATGAGACGGTCACCATAGGACCGGAGTTGATACAAGAAACTACCGAAACAATGAGAGTAATATAACAGCGAATCGGAAAAGCTCGGAGTAGACAAAAGAGCTATGCAGATTGGCGAAGGAAACCTCTAGAATTTCAAGTAGGGGATATGGTCTTTCTCAAGGTATCCCCAACCAAAGGAATCAAAAGATTCGGAATTAAGGGAAATTAAACCCTAGATACATTGGGCCATATGAGATACTTCGGGAGTTAAACCCTGTGATCTATGAATTATTCTTGCCAATTGATCTTGAGAATATCCATGATGTTTTTCATATATCTCAACTTTGGAAGTACATATCCGACCCAAGCCACTTCATAGAGATTGAACCAGTGGCTATCGCCTAGAACTTAACATATGAGGAATATCCGGTCCGAATCCTAAATTGGAGGATTAAACAGACTTCGTACTAAAACTATTCCTCCGGTCAAGGTTTATGGTCAAATCATACTTCAACTGAAACCACTTGGGAAGCCGAGGAAGATATGAGAAACCAGTACCCACATTTATTCCAAGATAATATTTATACCATTTCACCTACAAGTTTCGAGGACAAAACTCATTCTAAGGGGGAGACTGTAACACCCCGTCCCTAAGAAAATAATTAACTTTAAATACATTCAAGATTAGCATGAGTGCGTGCATTTCAAATTCCAAATGCTTTCATATTACACATGTGTATGTACGTATGTATATATATATATATATGTCAACGTTGTTTAAAGTGCGAGGAACCGGATGATGAACACGACGACGCACGATCATTCTATAAATTTTAATCACTCGGAAGATAACTAACATTCATCATTTCTATAAATTAAATTTTATCAACAACTAATGGTCTTCGTCAAACATGTTTAGATTATTCATTCTAAAACATTAACATTTTTATATAGATAATTTGTTTTGAGTTCTAAAATCCTTAAACAAACAAAATTAATATAATTTCGTGAACTTAATATTACTAAAAATAAAAATTTTTAGATTAAGATAAGCTTAATGAGCAAGATAATAAAAAGCTTGGAGGGTTAGGAAGTAGATGAGGATAAGGAATTGGATTAGGTTGAGTACTAATAAGAATTGGGCCGGAGGAATTAGGTCGATCGACCCAATTGAAGAAATGGAGAAGGAGTATTTAAGCCAAGTTATATAATTCAGGTTCATTTTTAACCTAAATCCATTTTAGTCACACCTCTCCCCCTCTCTCTCTAGCCATCGCACACCCCCTCTCTACGCCCTTGTCGTCTTCACCGCCATCGACAGCCCCAGCAGACACCACGGCCACGCCGACAGCGAGCTGCCGGTCGACCACCACCACCGTCAACACCACCGATCCCTTTCCAAACTCCCAACCGCTAACGACCGCCATGAAATCGCACTCCTTTACCCCCTTCGACGTCCTGCCCGGTCGCCGCCCGGCGCTATCAACCACCGCATGCCGCCGTCGGCTTCTATCCCGACCACCACTTTGTCACTTGCCTCGGCCACCAAACGCCGATAAACCACCGGTTTTGCGCCTGGTTTTGCCCGGATTTGCGACCGTTTGGCCTCGGCTACCCTTGCCCTCAGGCCGTCCGGCCTCATCCGCCTCTGTCGGTCACGGCGCCGCTCACTACCACCGACGATCGCTTCGACCGCAGCCGCCTGCTCCATTAAGTCATCCTCCGATCTTCAACCCTCCGATCCTCGGTCCTCCAACCTTCAACCAGCCCATAAACCCTCCTAAATTAACCTCCTCCATCTAATTGTTTAGGGTAAAATTTTCAGATTCGGTTCGTTAATTTAATTCCTTAGAGTAATTTTCAAATTCGATCAGTTCTTTTAATTTGAGTATTTAAGTTGTAATAAGTTGCTTTTCTTATTCTGTTTGAAGATTGAAGTTGGATTATGGTATGTATGTGGTTGATTGATGGAGTTTAGGAAGATTTGATGACAATTGATGATGTTTGGACATACTGAAACCGAAGACAGATTGTGGACAAATTTGTGCATAAAGGACAGTCATGAATACTTTGAGTTAGAAAATGTTTTGGATTAATTTAGATAATTACTTGACCTAATAGTGAGATTAGCAGAAATTTTAGAAAAGGATTTAATCTAGTGAGGGGATTGTGAAAGTTGAAGTAATAAGAGTAGAATGCCGGGGAATGAGCATTTCTTTTTGCCTGCTATGACAGAATGGGTCGAGGTAGGTGCATAAAAGAATGAATAAAAATATTTGCATAATAAAATAATTAATAACAGATAATTAAAAGTAAACCCTTCTTTAGTTTTGAAACAATTATTATCATTATCACTTATTAACAGAATTCAGTAGAGAAGGAGGAGATAATACCTATTGTTAACATATACACGTATTCATGTATGCATCTTATAAAAGAAATCAATAAATAAACCTTATAGGTTAGAGGTAATCTTATTATTATTTAGGACAAAAAAATTATGTATATTGAGGTAAAATATATATATATATATATATATATATATATATATATATATATATATATATATATATATATATATATATATATATATAAAAGGGTATATATAATTATGTATGTAGTTAAAAAAAAGTTGGTATATTTTCAAGGTTGCTATATATATATTTAGGCATGCATTGTATAAAATGAGATAAATAAATCATATATAGATTAAAGACATCATTAGTATTCTTTAGTAAAAGCTAACTTTGTTAATTTTCATTTCAAGTAGCTTTGAAGTGATTTAATAAACAAATAAGATATAAGAATTCAGTTTATTAATAAAACTTTTATATCCTTAATTAAGGTCATCAAGCATCGGCGTCATGCGTTCATCCGGATTCCGCCCAAAAAAAAAAGAAGGAGGAACATCAGCATAAGGTACGCTCATTGATCGTGCCCTTCGGTGTTTTATTTACAAATCAAGGTCGGATACGGCCGTCATTAACAATAATAAAGAATTGTTTGCAAATAATATTTGCCATCATTAATATGGACCCGCCAATCAAGTGCCATTATTTGGTACGCCCAATATCCAGGTTGGTAACCCCATAACGGTTAACCGCCTTCAACCGGACTATCCGATCGGTGCAGGTGTGTGCACATGCGTTTAGGGAAACCCAATGATCGTAAAGGGATCTATTCAGATAATTAATCGATAGCAGTTTTACATTATTCACTCCCCTCATTTACAAATGAATTGAAATGCATGCGCTCAACTCATTTACTTCATAACCATTATTTTACTCGCATGATAGTGAACGTATTGAGCTTCGACTCACATTTCAAAAATGTTTTCTTGTTTTGTTTTAGGTAAAGGTGTTGAAGATTTGAAGCAAAGGTCTGTTAAGGACTTAGAGGCTCGCAGCGACAACCTAGTTGGGGTATCAAGGGTTAAGTGTCGTGTCGTAGTTTACCGGATCGTAGTCTATACTTATGCGTAATCTTTGTACAAGTTATACTTTATGTCTTATCATGAGTCACTTGTTAGTGACTAAGTAAGTGTGACCAAGGTTAAATATATATATAGATATAGCCTTGCCCTTTCCTTTGGTAAGGGCGGCGGTAATGCCCCGACCTACTTTCCGCTGCGCTAATCATCGGCTAGCGGCTTGCTTAGTCTAAAACCGGTGATTACGGGTTTGGGGCGTTACATCAACAACAATGTGCCTCTTTCTTTGAAGAATAATAGACCACTTCTCATTGGCCGGGTCCTCAACGTAGAACACTTGTCTTGGTTGGGATTCCATAATGAATTGATCTCCTACATGATCTTCTCTTGTAAGATCAATCATCGTGAACCCCAACTCATCAACTCGGACACCGTTGTTATTGTAAACCCATTTGCATCGGAAAATGGGTTCTCGGAAGTCAATATAATCTAGCTCCCATATTTCCTCAATGACCCCATAATACGACATTTTTGCTATAACGGGATTTCTATCTTTGGAGCTCGACACATGAAGTACATGAGCCTCTAGTGTAGCCTCACTATTTTTCACAGTGTTTACGGTGTCCTATATCTTTATATAAAAATATAATCCATTGATATCATAGCCATTGTAAGAAATGACTTCCAACTCCAGCTTAGCCAAGCTAACTAATGCGTGGGAGACATCTTTTGGTGAGTCTCGCCCATTGGATAGTAATTCGCTCTCTAAACCAATTGACAAATGAGCGATTGTGTTGCGCTAGTACCACGTCCGATTCTTCCTTAGTACTTGTTTCTTTAAGAGACTTGTGGTCCTTAATGTATGTTTGCACCTCATCACTGTTATGAAGGACATAAAGGTGCCCTTGATTCCTCATTTCATGACTGATCGTTTGCACTTTTGCCCTTAATTTCCCCTTCCCATTGAACTTCCCCATATGTCGATGTTCAGGAACACCAATAGCTTCCATTTGGGGGAAGTATTCAGAGCATAACTCAGCACAATCCTTAGTTATGTAAGCGACAATAATACACCCTTCCGGTTGATACCTATTTCTAACATACCCTTTCGGAATTTCCATAAACCGTTCAAATGGGTACATCTATCGTTAGAACATCGGACCACGAAGCGGACTTCTTTCACCAAATAAACCACTAGGTGCTCCATGATGTCAAAAAGAAGGTGGGAAGTACCCTTTCGGAATTTCCATAAACCGTTCAAATGGGTACATCTATCGTTAGAACACCGGACCACGAAGCGAGACTTCTCTCATCAAATAAACCACTAGGTGCTCCACGATGCCAAAAAGAAGATGGGAAGTACATATCAATTTGGCACAATGTAACGATAATGCCATTTTCATGATCTTTTAATTTCTCCAAACCAATGACTTGACTACAAATGGCATTGAAGAAGAAGAAAAGTCTTGTAATAGAATGTCTTACATGTTTTAGTATCACCAATTTGTTAGCCACCAGTAGTAATCGTTGCATCGAGCATGACAATCATGAGATTTGAACCCAACTAGTCTATAATCGGACATCGAAACGAGGCGACTGATGTTTAAAGAATATCCCTGTGGCATTTTGTGTTTCTTTCAGGTCTTACACAAATGTTTTTTTTCGCTTCGCTCGGTGTGTAGGAAGCCGAAGGAAAAATGTTTTCTTCCCTTTGGGTTGTGGTGTTAAATTCCTCACATATTCCCATTACACGCCAGTCAAGTCTTGCTTTCTCTCCATCCTTGGTCTTCCCGGGAGAGTTCTAGTAAGACTTTCACAAATGTTTTTTTCTTACGTGTATCACATCAAGGCTATGTCTTACACATAACTCTTTCCAATTTGGATGATCAAAAAATATTGATCTCTTTTTCCACACATTTCTTTCCAATTGACATTGGTATAGCTTGTTGAACTGTACATCATTATCCTTCACTTGTTCATAAATTTTTCTTCTCATTAACGCAGTTGGAGAAAATTCTATCTCGGCTTGACCATTGAACACCTTCTTTTTCTTTTGATAAGTATGCGACAACGAAAGAAACTTTCGATGTTCGAGATAGGCCATCTTCTTCCCATGCTTAAGTTGGCAAGAGGAAGTACCTTCTCCATAAATGGGGCACAAATTATGGCCTTTAACGGTGTACCAGAAAAGTTTATGTATGCAGGAAAGTCATTTATTATTGTGATGATCATAGCTCGCAACCTAAATTGTTCTTGAAGGTATGCATCAAAACCAAAACACCTTCATCCTACAAGAGCCGCAGATCTTCAATAAGAGGTGCCAAATATACATCTATATCATTCCCTAGTTTTAGGGCCAGAAATCAACATTGACATCATAATGTACTTACACTTCATACACGACGAGGACGGTAGGTTGTAGACAACCATCGAACCGGGCAATTACTGTGTTTTCTACTAAGGTCACCATGCGGGTTGATTTCATCCGTGCAAAGACCGAGACATAAATTCCTTGCATCCTTACCAAATTCAGGGAACATAGAATCTATCTTCTTCCATTGAGTAGAATTTATAGGGTGACGTAGCTTATCATCACAAATTCTTCTATCGGCATGCTACATCAAGTGCTTTGCATTATTTGCACTTGAAAGCAAGCGCTTCAGCCTCGGTATCACAGGTAAGTACCATAAAACCTTTGCGGGAGGTTCCTTTCTACTATCTTCATCGATGTTTTTCATTTTGTAGCTAGGCACACCACATTTAGGACATTCATGTCTGTCCATGTATTTTTTTTGGGTACAATATGTAATCATTGGGGCATCCATGTATCCTCTTATAACCTATGCCCATAGGACACAACATCCTCTTCTCCTCATACGTACGGATGGGAAGTACATTACCATCCGGAAGTATATCTTTCAAGCACCAAGCAAGTCCGTGAAACTTTTGTCACTCCATCCATTAGCGACTTTCAAATTGAACAAGCTCAACACAAGTGATAAACAGGTACAGTTTTCACAACCTGGATATAGAGACTTCTCTAATTCAGCTCATAGTCACTCCAAAACATAAAATTGATAAACTAAATCACATTTCATGTCAAGAACCATATCATCAGCTCGATCTACATCCATACTAGCTTCATACTCATCATACCCTTCATCTTCTTCTAATTTGTCATTCAAAGACTTCTCTTTTCCGTGTCATATCCACATCTTATAAGATGTGTCAAAGCCATGCTAAAATAGGTGACCTTTAACAACATTAGGCCTCCATTTTGAAGAGTAAAAACATCTTCTATGAGGGTAGAAAATGAACTCATCATTTGATTTCATAGCATGTTCGATGGAAGTCTCTAGAAAGTTATTAACACTATCCCGAGTATTCTATGGTCGATCGATCGCAATAAACCTATGTTTGATCTATAGCTCACCATTAAATATGAGAAATGTATACATTTATGCCGAATAGTGTAACATGAAATGCATTAAAATAATCACGAAAGCATACATTAGTAAGAAAAATAAGCACAAAATACCCAATTAAGCATGAAAGTATGAAACTGTACATTTCAATTCCAACCTTCCTAAGCACACAAAATCAACATTCCCATATATTTTTTCCATTTCACTAATATTTCACCCATAATCCAATAATTCATGAAATCAATGACTTGCCTATGAGTCTCAAACTAAAACAACCCAATACATTCAATAAACAAATCGAAGAAATAATTGAACAGAGTTTTCAAATAATTCCAAGGGCAAAAATAAAAGAGATAGGGCTACCAAGAAGCAAACATTTGAGAGAAAGATAGGCATCCGAGAGACGGCGGGCGGCAGCGGCAACATTGGCAGCTGAGTGACGGGGAGGATAGTGTTTGCTATAGACAAAGGAGTGAGAATGTACTACGATTCCTGTAAAAGAAACATAGACATAGAACCATAGTCAAATGTCGATTTTTTTCAACAAAAATTTAAGTTCTTCCAATAAAAAATATTTTTGACTGCACCTATGACAATGGTCCTTCAACGGAACCGTTGTCGAAAGGCACTTATGACCTATGACAATGGTCCTGCAACTATTTTGTATTGTCTATAATTACCTATTACAATGATTTTGTATAGGAACTGTCGTTAAAATTCATTTTTTTTCTATGAATAGATGAGTAATCCCTCTCTCATCATCTCCCTTTTCTCTTTTAAGCCTATGCCGCCTTTATCCACCACTTTATTTTTTATCTTTTAATTAGTGGAAATGACTTTTAACCCTAGGTCGCCCCTAGAGTGTAGAGAAGATCTACCCCGCCTTTGACAAGAGGCGCTTACCTAATGAGAAGAAGTAAATCGGTTTCTATACTAGTTTGTTCGGAATTCGGAAAACTCAACAAATATAGTTAGGATTTTTCACTCCTTGCAATCTTGAGGTGCCAAACTTTCTCTCATTTAAGACGAGATATTCCCTAGCATTAACAAGCTCGAACACGAAAGCATCTCCTGGCTTGAGGCAATTGAGGAATACTTTGTCGGGTTGACCCTGAACAAAGTACTCCTTAATCATCTCAATTATGGAGTTGCTTGTCAAGTTGCAGGTCATTAATGTTAGGAAGTGTCCTGTCTTCAAAGAGAGAAAGTTTGGCGAGTTAAGATTGTAAGAAGTGAAAATCCTAATAGCATTCATTAAGTATTTGGATTCTGAAGAAATTGGTATCGAACTTAATGTACCTCCTCTTACAATTGAGGAATACTTTGTCATCCATCCCTTATGAAATCATGTATTTAGATGGTTTGATGTACTTTGTTCCCTTATTTAGATATTTTGATGTATTCGGATGGTTTGGTGTATTCAATTCTGTTGCATGTTTAATTGAATAAAAAATGGAGAGACTTTAAAACTCTTACAAAAAAATAAATTAATATGGTCTTTAACAATGATCCTTTGCAAAAACCATATTCATAGGTCTTTAACGAGTGGTTCCTTTACAATAATCGTTATTAAAAGTCCAAATTTTCTATAAATAGATATTGTTTTAACCCAACGCCACCTTCATCCACTAGTTCATGCACTCCAATTTGGAAGAGGAGCTTACCATAAAGAAGAAGTACAGAATTCCGCCCTTAAATCCTCAATTTGATTAAAAGCTTCAATTTATCTTCATGTTTTCCGTGAAGCTACGTAGGCAAGTTTGGTTGTCATCAGAATTTTGTACTTCTTATGATTGCTTGGGACCTTAATGCTTATATACCAAGTGCTCATAAGAAGTACGTAATTATGATAACTAGCACACTTATCTCGGTGCCTTTACGGAAAACTTGAAGAGAAGTGGAAGCTTTGAAGCAAATTAAGGATTTAAGGGCAGAAAAAGTTTAGAGGATATAAGCATTGAGGAGATACAGAAGTATTTCTCAAAGTGGTGGATGTACCACTCCGGTTTATGATGTCGGTGTTCACTTCTTCTCTATGGGTAAGTTCCTCATGTAAGTGGAAATTTATGAAGTGGTGGATCAGTCGTATCTTTAACTACGGTTCTTATGAAAGATTTGTACTCATATGTCTTTTAAACCTCCCTTTTTAACAATGGTTCCTTGACAAGAACCAAGCTGTTCTCGGATAACAAGCTGTTGTCATAGGACTTCAACAATGATTCCTTAACAAGAACGAGTTGTCATAGGTCCTGAAATTTTTTTTTTTCAATCCTACCCAATTCATAAGAAAACTTGACACTACCTGAATAGGAACAATTTGTTGAAAGTTATCGTTGTATTTTTTTATAAATGCTTGCACCTATGAAAATGGTTGTTATGTAGAATTTTTGTTGAAAGTTACCTATGACAATGGTTACGTATAGGAATTGATGTTAAAAGTCTTGACTTTTTTTATATAAATAGAAGAGTTTTGCCATCGCTTTGAGCATCTCCTTTTCTCTTGTAACCATATCTTTTAACCCTATGCCTATTCATCCACCACTTCAAAGTTAACTTTTAGAGTTCTACCCTCCCATTTTAATAAATAGATAAGTTCTAACCTTTAGTGTTATGCCCTTACTTAATGTCGGGAATGAGTGGAGCAAGCTGTAAGAATGTCATAAAATCATACATTTAGATGCTTTGATGTATTTAGATGATTCTTGTAGTTCCTCCACTTATTATTGACATTAAGTGATGTATTTACATGCTTTGATGTATTTAGATGCTTTGATGCATTCAATTCTGTTGTATGTATTTTTCTTTAGATGCTTTGATGTATTTATATGGATGTATTTTTCTATAAAATAAGATTCCCTTATATCCTGTAACCTTTTTCTATTTTAATATATGCACTTCAATTGCGAGAGGAGTAAGCATTGACGAGGAGTATTCCACGGAGGAATTGAAGAACAACCATGAATGCTTGAAGAAGATTTTAGTTACCGGAAACTTAATACTTCTCCAAGGATCTCTTTTGAGGAGATTCAATGAGAGTTCGATAAACAAGTTTAGGTTTGTATCTCAAATCTTCGTATCGACAAGGTTATTGTTCTATGTCAAAGGTACATAGACAAAAACTTTGTCGGTATGAAATATTCAAGAAATACAAGCCTAAAGTGGGCGTGGTTATTCCAAATCCCCATTTCCAATTGCCAAATACTAATTGCCAAGTTCAAATTCATTTTTCTCTTTCAAATTTCCTTTTATTTCAGATCCATATGAGCAAAAAGCTACTTAGGAATCACGCCGGATCTAGCATGTTAGTCGGGTCCGGATTGTCGGACCCATGTTTTACTAGTCAGCAGCACTACACCAAATTTTTGCTTTGGGCTTCATTTCAAGTGTTATTTTTCTCACGACCCATTTTTTATTACTATCCCATTGTGCTTTGGGAGTAGGGGCTAAAAGTGCACTTTTAGTTTGTATTTTTGTGTCATTTTCGCATCATATAAGTAAAAGACTACATTTGCTCTTACAATAAAGTCTTGCATTAATCTCCTTTGTATGAGTAAAAAATCCTAAAAATATAATACTATAATTGAAATATTATTTTTGAATTGCTCCTTACACCACATTGAATCCCGCCTAAACAAGCCATCTGAAATTGCTTCGCTCCCTTTTTCTATCCTTTTTTAAATTCAAACTAAATTGCTTCTTTTTTGTCAAATATATCTAACACATATACGTCATTTATGGAAAGATGATATATATATATATATATATATATATATATATATATATATATATATATATATGAAGTTTATTCTAACCATTTATTTACTAAACTTTTCCAATCATTATAAAATAAAAATTTACTACAGCAAGAAAAAAAAATTCAACAAAATTATCATTCAAATAAAAAAAATACATTATCATATTCAAAATGTCTTCTTTTATATTAAAAAAAGACTTCATATCCAAATTTATGACATGACAATTATTCTCTCTAATTAGCTCTTCATTCTTATACTACAATTTAAATATTTTTAAACACTTTCTTGCATGATATTAAATTTCGCTCAAAGGCACTGAAATAATCTCCCTCCCGTTTGCAATGATTTCAAATTTAATAATGATAATAATAATAATAATACTTTTCTAAATTAAACCTAAACCTTTAGTATTTAATTAGCTATATTCATTAGTACATATTCAACATCAGTAGTTACTTACATTCCCTACATCTCTAGACTCCCTAGCTTCGCTTCCTCTATACATCATATAAGTATGATATTTTTTTTAAATTTTTTTAAATTTTTTTGATAGTAAGTATATGATAGTCCTATATGACGTGATAGGATTAATTATGATAATCTATAAAATCAATGTTCTAATTTACAATGTGTTTTAGTTTAAATAATAATTTTTACTTTTGTAAAACACAAAAGAACCTTATAAAATATTATGGTTGGACTTTGTATATGTCATATCAAAATTCCTATTTTTCTGGGGATGATTTTAAAGAAAAGAATGATACAAACTATAAAATATTCAAAAATTACAAATTAAATGTATTGGATGAAAATAATATAAATCTTTGGGCTATTAAAATAAAATAATACTAACTTTTTCTTTGATACTAGCAGTATTAACTTTAAACCTATTTAATGACAATAGAATACTGCTAAGTTAAGGGGTTGTGATTAAGTAAGATGATGACATGCTAAGTAATGTTGCTTAGGTAGGCGGTAAGTCACTTAATTTATTTACCATGATTTTTTAACAATTTTTAAGTATATTGATATAAAAAAAAATAAATGTTAAATATTCAACTTTGTCGTCCATGTGACCAACTTCATTTACCATGCTATCGCAGCACCCTTTTTAACTCGGTGGTATTCTAATGACATTAAATGGGGTTAAGTTTTATCTGCTGACATTCGATAAAAAAAGTTCATTTTTTCAACCAATAGCTATAGAGTTGGTCTTATTTTTATCCAAAAATTCAAATTAAAATGGTTGAGAAAAAATTATTTGTGGTATTTTGTTTTCAAATCGTACTACCTCTTGACAATTTTTTATTGTATTAATTTAATTTAATTTGAATTAATTATTTACAAAGCAATTCTCAATTTGACTTTAAATTGTATCTTTTATCATTTTCTCTTTGGTATTATATATTTTTTCTCCACTTTGGGAGTAACTCCT
Organism: Talinum fruticosum; assembly: GCA_021018815.1. Lineage (NCBI taxonomy): Eukaryota > Viridiplantae > Streptophyta > Magnoliopsida > Caryophyllales > Talinaceae > Talinum > Talinum fruticosum. The sequence continues at coordinate 1,313,542 of JAITYX010000097.1, read as the reverse complement.
CTATATTCCACTTTATGAATATCATTATTTTTCTTCCTTAATATGTGTTATACTGTGTACAATTTTTTTTAATTTAGAATACTTATGTAGTAATAAAAACACAAACTAACTTTAATTATATGGTGTAGCTCTAACTATATATTAACTAATTAAAATTTATACGTTTCTATAAATAATATTTTTAGTAATGAATACATGTGCTTTTGCATGGGCACAAACTAGTAAACACTAAAATAAAAGGCACCCTACACGGATTATTCGATCATCATCATCCATGAAGGCATCATCGGGAAGGCCACCAACATCGCCACCTTCGAAGAAATAATCGTTATACCATCAACCAAGCAAGCCGAAGCTCGCCGATTCTCCGATACTTAAGAAGAGCTAGACCTAGGTGCCTAAGAAAAATGTAGGGGATCATAGTAAGACCCGCTAAAAGATCATCTATATGGGTCATAAGGATCATACGACTGCAACAACTTCGGGAATACTCGAGTCAACCTCGGGTTCATTCCCTAGTAAGTGTTGTTAGAAACTTGCCCTAGACACATCTCTAGATCCCTGATGAGACTAATATTGCTTAGATGTTACCTCTTGAATAAAAGGGCACAAATTATCCACCCTACAAACAAAGGAGCTATTAGCAACACAAACTAGAAGATCCAAATTTGCACACCCAACAAGGAAGGGTACATAAGCAGTTTTGAGAATGATGTTAAATGCCTAAAGAAGGCATCAAAAGAAAACGAGGCCATAACATTGAATCAACATCAAATGACCCTTAACCTTATCATTAGAAGCATGACAAGAGGGGAACACAATCCTATATCTACATGAAGGATCGGAATCTCAAAGCAAGGCATAAGACCCTCATTATTCATGAATGTATGCACTACAAAATAAAGGCGGTCTCAAGAATGCAATTAGAAACAAATTAGAATTTTCGTTTTAGAAAAATATTTTGAGATGTAAAATAGAAATGAAATTGTTTCATTTCGATTGAAACTAAAATTAGAAATAAAATATACATTTTGTCTCCGATAGAAACCAAAGCTGGAAACAAAAATGGTTTTCGTCTCTAATTGAAATAAAATGCGGTTTCCATTCCAATTTCCTCTTTGTTAGAGACAAAATTACATCGTCTCTAGTTATTAGCCAAGTAAAACACAGATCCCGCCCCAATTTTATTTTGCACATTATCTCTATTTCTTCCTCTCTTTTTAAACCTAGGCCATTGTCGACGGTTCATCATGTTTGAAGCTTTTGGTTGGTGTATCTGGTGGTGATTGGTGTGTATCTCACATCAATTGGTGTTTATCTCGGTAGTGATTGGCGTGTATCTTATGACAATTGGTGAGTTCGTCTCTAACAAGTGGCTAGGCACAAGTGACTTCGTTTCTCTCTATGGCTTACTCTATCTCTATATCTCTTGCTTTCTCACACTCTTTCTCTTTTCCTTTCTCACTCTATTCCTCTCATTTTGACATGTAAATTAGATGCGAGTGTGTGGTGGCTTACTAAGAGAAATTGTTGTTCAAAAATTTGCTTTTGTCTTTCACTCTTTCTCTAGTGACTAAAGGTATGGTTTGTTCCTTTGAAATTGGTAATTTTAGGAATTGGTTGGTTTTGAAATTGATATTATTCATATTAAACTCTTAATACTCTTTTAGCATTCGAATCCTAAAAGTTGGGTGTGAAAGAGAATTAACAATCTGTGGTTCTATTCGTTGGCATTCCGAGACATAAATTCGGTTGTAGGGTTTTCCAATTCGTATATCTTTGCTTGGTCGTCTCTTAATAGGAATATGAAATTTTAGTTGATTTTAATTCAAGTTTTTGGTAGGAGAGTGTTTCATTAATTCAAGTGTCTACTAAGGTTGCAACTTACCAGCCTCAAATTTTTGCTTAAAATGGAACTTTTGTGATGTGTTTCCCGAGGTCTTTTATTGCAATTTTATTTGTGCATCCTCCAATAAAAAGGGGAAAGAAGGGATTTAGTTGTATCTTGATTAGTTGAAGCTCTAGGTCTCCAAATTTGCTAGTACATTTCATTGAGAAGCAACAATCTCATTAACAAATAAGGGTAGGGTGGTGCATTCAATTTTGTGATGTATCCAGGATAACGTACATGCATTCTCTTATTGTAATAGTTTTTCCTATTGTTGATCAAAATCCTTTGTTTATTGTCTTTTGAATTGCTTAGTGAACATTGACTAAGAGAACGTGCATTTTCGGACCCTTAATTTACGAAGATGTCGGGGAGAAACAGAGTATCAAATAATTAGCATATTAATGTTTTGTTCTTAATTTGTTGAAAAATGTATTATATGGAAGATAAAGAAAGGTTCTCCCATATGTATCACCATGTTGTTGATCTTAACCTTCAAACCATGCTTAATGTGAAGGATAACTAATACATCCGACTTTACTTTGTGGCCAACAATCACTTAAAACTTGTAAGTATGAATCAAAGTTGCCCACCATCTTCATTTTAGTTAAAGCAACCTGCTTATTGTAAATGTATATTGGTTGGACTCCGGCGTGTGACCATTGAGTTGATTGTTGATATTCCAAGCGAGTGACTCGTTGATTTCTAGTTTTTGGAAAATTTTTAATGAAATAAATATAAAAACCCTTTGTCTTCTCATTACTACTTCTGTTTTTGTTAATTAATTGGATTTTGTTTTCTTTAAAAAAGTTTCTATCCTTTTTTGGATGAATTCAAACTTATAAATTAAGAAAATTGAATGATTTGTTTATTGCATGATGAGTTTGAGTTTTTACAGCTGAATACTTTATGATCGGGATCCGAGATTAACTAGGATGAATGTTTTCTTCAAGCAATTGGAGGATACAACAAAAGGGTTTAGTTTATGGGCTTGGGAGCCATTTGTAATTCTAATTCCAAAGACCACCTTTTGGTCGGTGTTCATCCTCATTTGTAACTTACACCCTTTCTATGGTAGCCTAATTAGAAAGTCGCTTGGAAAATCAGAAGAGAATCTCTAAGATGCTTAGACTCAAGAGGAACTTAGAAAATAGAAGGATGCTATTTCAAGAATTAAAGCTCATATTGGAAGCTCTAGCTCTTAAAAACACCTCTCGCCTACTTGGAATGTATATTTTTGGGTTACTATGTTAATTTATATATATGTTGATGTATATAGTAGCTAGTAGGACACGGTACCTGAAAATTTAGAACTTACGTCGTATAGATTTTTGTCTTTTTAGAAACACAAGAACCCTATATGTAAGGGTTTTAGGATTTCAAATATATGCATGTTGTTTTTAGTATATTTGTATTTGTTTTTAAGTTGATATATATATATATATATGTATATTATGTATAGGGGAATAAGTTGAGAGGTCGTACGGAAGGTATAAAATCATAAATTTAGAAACGAAATAATTAAATTTAAAAATAAAATTATTCGCCTCTCATGCGTAACAAAAGAATTTCGTTCCTAAATTCGTTTCAAATAGAAACGAAATATTTCAATTAAGAAACGAAAAGTTCGCCTCTAACTAAAACAAAATCAAATTTCGTTTCTAAATTTTGTTTGTAATTGATATGAAAATTTTGTTTGGATCTTGGACTATGATCGATTGGTACAACATTAGCTAGTAAACCATAAAGAACCCCTAACACCAAATAAACAACCTTTGCCTTGGGTTAGTCCCACAAATCCCCCTTTGTTTCGGACGATCCAAGAACCAGGCCGAGCCTTTAGAGGCAATGGAGTCCAGAGTTGTGTGCTTGGGAAACTCCAAGTTCAGAATATTGCATTTTACTTTTGTCCAATAAGACAAGGAGTTAAAGACACGAAGACGACATTAAAGCATTGCATTTCATGATCACGAGCATCAAAGTGCTTTGCGTTTAAGTTCCATAAGACAGTCCACACGAGAATAGGAACTTTTCTCCTTAAAATGACGTCATGGCCGGTGCCCGCCTTCTAGAAGCATTAATTGGAACGCTGCGTTTTGGCTTAGAGAATCCCTTGGATACACGGTAGGGCACGAAACCCTAGGAGAACCTTGGTGGTCGGCGCCTACCACCCCGGTTCTATCCGGTTTTATCTTCCTTATCCGAGTTCAATCTCTTAGGATTTGGCCCAGTTTAATTTTCTCGTTGTTTGGATGGCAAAATGGAAGGAAACCCTAGGTCATTTATGACCTAGGTCCTCTCCTATAAATAGAGAGCCTTTGCTCTCATTCCCATACTGACTTCGTTCCTTAGCATCACGCTTGGAGAAAGCTATCCCGAGTACGATACCTAAATGTTACTCCACCGAAATCATTACTCACCTCTCACCTTCTCTTTATTCACCGCGAGTTGAATCCGTGTGCGGAGTTAAAGAATATTTGATTATTCTAATCTTTGGGCACTTATTCAACTTATCGTTACTATACCCTACGCACATAATTGACAAAACAATCTTTTTTTTCGTATTTGTCATCTGTTGCATCAAGAGATCCAGTGTGGAGATCCATATCGGCAAGGTGGGATAACTCGAGGGTAATTATTCAACTTTCAAACGGTTTATTTTATTTTATGCTTTCTTTATTGCTTTCAGTATTGTGGATTCGAGATGTATCGCTTTTAATTCCTCCACGACCGATGTAATCTCTTTAATTTCTCGCTTTTCTTTTCTTTGCTCCTTTTATTTCTTTACCGCTTTCGCTTTTATCGCTTTCCTTAATTATGTTTTAGTTTCTTTAATTTTTTATCATATGTTGTTGCTTGCTTGCTTTTATACATTATTTTAATTCACTACTCAAACTAGTAATGGTCGTATTCGGACGGGCGGAACATAAGGGTTTTCCCTACGTTTTGTACCCTCGTCCTTGAATCCGATTCTCGGTTCAAAGACCGATGGAGTCATTTTTAGCCTATTTTAGTCTTAGTTTCCTGTACTAAGATTGGAAGAGCAAATTTTTACTTTTATGTTTTTGTTAGTTTTTCTTTCCTAAAATCTAACAGGCGACTCCTCTTTTTATTCTATTTCTATTCAATCGCTTCTCGGTTATTTTTGGTCGAGCAGTGAAAAACATGATCTGGATCTGCCAAGCCGGGACGGAGGCCGAGGCTGACTGTCTTATCCTTGGCCCCTGGCGTGCGCCAGCCACCATTGGGTGCGGGGTGGTAGTAGGCGAGCTTGGGTCCAAGCCGATGTTTTCACACCGGTTTGGTCCTAGATCCTCAAGGTAGAAATAGAAACCCTAATTCCTATTTTTCGGTTATGAAAAATATCTTGAGACTTTTCAAAATAATTACTAAAATAAAAAGGTTAATAAAACCGCCATTCAACTTTGCTTAATTCTCTTTAAAAATTAATAAAACTTGAAAATCTAATAAAAAGGTTCATCCCCACATTCCAAAATCGACTTTCTAAAACCATCTTCAAAATCAATCTTAAAAAAAAACCCGACACAAGTGGGGAAGCTCGGCAAGCCCCGACGACCAGTGGTTCCTACAACATCAAGCATTCGTCTTTATTTCAATGAAAATGGATAGATGTCTAGCTTCGGATCCATGAATGGTCAAGTTTAGACACCTCGCCGTAGTTTAAATCCAAGACCGGTCAAGTTTAGGAACCTTGCTAAACTTCAAGAAAATCAAGTTCAAACTCCTTTCCTATATTGTAGGCCATCAAGCGACTAAGTCTACGCAACATGCTTACCTAAAGATAAGAATCTGTCCCTATTTCGACGAAAGTGGATAGACGACAAGGCTTCGAGTCCTCTTAATGGCCAAGTTAAGGCACAAACATAATTTGGCTGTAGATCATTGGACTTCTAGTTCGGTAAAAAAATCATATTTTCGTACATTCGATTATCAACTAATGAATGATAGTGCATAAAATTATTCAGCCAAGCATTAAATAGAGAGAAGATTAAGCTTAAGCACACAACCGAGCTTTAGCACTCAGATTAAGCTCAATTCGAAGACTCAAGTATGAACTTACCCGTCTATATGGTTTTGAATTCAAGTCATTCCTACAAAACTTAGAATTTCAGTTCTTAACTTAGACATATTCTCTATGAGTTTTCACTTACGTATGAACCGCTCGAGATAGCATTCGGTAGAATTGAATGAACACTCGGTTTAGGGTTTCGACCCGCTAAGACTATCTCAAACGGAAAGTTTTCCTAAATAATTTCACACACTTAACTTATCTTTTTAATTGGCTTATTTCACATTTCAAAACAAAATTACTACGTTAATTCTAAAATAGCCGATTCATTTAGTTGAAATTAATTTAATTTGGTAAACATTGTGTTATGTCTATATAATTCTTGAACTACTTTATCATTTGAATATAGGCATAAATGGAATTGGAATATATCAAATATTAGATTTATAAAATTCCTTTAATTAGAATAATGATTTTCGATCGTTAATTAATTCATTTAATTATAATCCCTGTCTAATCTTAGACCAAAATATTTTTATACTTTGAGTACTATTTGATTTTTTTTTGTAGGTTGATTAAAGCTGATTAATATCAGTTTAGAAGCAAAAACAACCAGCTTCTTACCGTTTACACACATTAGGCTGAAAGACACTATTTTCGGGTAGGCTCGGATGTCATGGTCTGTTTCTTACCATTTACGGTAAAGATCGAGGCCCAAGGCACAACAACTATTTTCTCTGCTGCTTATAAATAGAAGCCTCTCTACAACACTTATAAGGTTTTTGGAACAACATTCTCAACTATCATACTTATACTTCTAGCATTCAACTCTTGTACCTTTTGTTTTCAACCTTTTGAGTTAAAGAAGAAAGTCTTGTAATCACTTTCAATTCCTTACACAATTTTCTTTTGTATTTCCCTTGAGCGAGATGTAAGGGTTATGTCGGCTTAGTTCTACCTAGATGTAAAGGGTATCTCGGTTAGGAAGTACTAGGTGAAGACTCGGACAACGATCTATATCTCTACGAGTCATGCAAAAGGAATCGGGTATAACGATGTTATTTATATAGAGTTTTGATTCCAAGGCATTCTCTGTGACTTAGAAACTTACTTGAGTAAAATAGTATTTTTCTCTAAGTGTTTCGACCTTCAATTATTGCTTTTCGGTTAGCGACTCGAAAGCTGGTTCTTTATTCAGAGTCCACTCTCACTCGGACTATTCACATTTTGAGTGTATCAATATTCCATGACTTCTCACTCGGAATCGACTTGTGGTTATCTAATCTATTGTTTGCATAGTCGGCATTCGTAGTTCATTTCATGCTTAGTCTATATCAAGTTTTTCCCACTCGATATTCGTTATAGAACTTGATTCTTTACCTAAGACTAAGTCATATGGAATTCCGAGTATCATGGATATTAGACTCAGAAAATTCCATTTTTTCCGACTCGAGATAATCAATTGCGTAATTTTCATAATTATTTTATTATACGTGTCTAACCTTGGACCAAAGTATTTTGTACTTTGAGAACCAAAGGTGTTTTTACTTTTGTAGGTTATTCAATCGAGGATATCTTTTCAAACTACAAAAGTAGCCGAAGCTCGAACGTCAAATCACCGGCGAGATATGGCTTTTCACCTTCCTGCTTTAGTCTCGGAAGATTGTGTCGGAAGGCATGCGCTTCCATATCTGGAAAAGCTGGAACGCCAAGCTTAACGGTGGTTTCCACCACATTTATCAAGACACAACCGATGATTTTGGGACTTCCAAGAGAGTTAAGCCGTTGTCCAACGTCCATATTTCAACGGATACTTTACGAGTGACTCGGAAAGCCTTTCACAACGATCACGAGAGGACTCTCGGTCAGCGAGATGAAGATAACGGCTACTCTGCTTGGTTATCTATAAATAGAAGCCACTTCACAAGACTTGAAGGTTGCCGAACATATTGTCTATACTCTTACTTGATCAAAGTTATTGTATTTACTCACAATCTTCAACTTACAACTCCCACTTTGTAATTCATTACTTTACGAGTTGTAAGGTCTTGTACTTAGTTACAAACTCTTCTTACATTCTTTGTAAGGTCCCTTGACTAAGTCTGTAAAGGTTAACTCGGCTTAGTTGTCCCTAAGCTGTAAGGGTTATCTCGGCTAGGAAGTACTAGATCGAGATAAGGTAACTTTTGAGTCTAGGAAAACTTGTATAGAGTTGTCCAAGGGAGCAGCTCGGGTTCGATCAGTTCACGGTATTTTGTGGACTCAAAATAGTGGATTTGACTTCGTGTCCGGATTGACACGGGCCGTGGTTTCTACGCCCGGGAGGTTTTCCACGTAAAATCTCTGTGTTCTCTTTACGAGTTCATTCTAGACTCGAACTGACCTGCTTGTACTTATTTACTACGATTCATTGCATTACGTGTCCAAGATTTTCGACCCAGTGCTTAGACTTAGAAGCTGTCTTTGCCTCTTTTACGTCGAAAAAGTGTGTGTTTTCGCAAATAATTTTCCATCACCCTATTCACCCCCTCTATGATGACTCGGACTCTCCCAGAGCAAACCTTCAATTCGTATCGAGCCTAGCCTTTCGAAAGGATCTAACGAGTCCAAAGGTTTAAAGATCGGATGGCTCGAGAACACCGGAGAGTTCGACGAAGGTAGATCTTCCAACAGGCCACCAAAATTCAAAGGTTCAAATTTCGGTCCATTGGAATTAGCTTATGGAATGTTTCCTCATGGATCACGATGAAGAAGTATGGGAAATCATACAACAAGGAAACTACATTCCAACAAAGACGAGATGAATTCAGAATCCTTCCCAAGACAAAGGCTGAGTTCAGGCCAACGAAGCGAGAAGTTCGGAAAGAACTTCAAAGCTATGAACGTCCTCATGTGCGCCATAAGCTCGGAAGAATATAATTGAGTCTCTGCCTGTGACTCTGCTAAAGAGGTGTGGGACACTCTGGTTAACACCTACGAAGGTACAAGTCGGGTGAGACAAGCAAAGATCGGTCGGTATCTTCACAAATATGAGCTTTTCAAAATGGAGCCGGAAGAGAACATTACTCGGATGTTCATACGTTTCACTGAGATCACCAACAATCTCAAATCTCCGGGAAAGAAAATCTCCCATGAAGAAATGTGTCGAAAAATTCTCGAAGCCTACCCAAGAGACAATGGGGTCCTAAGGTGACTGCCATAGAAGAGGCTCGAGAACCTCTCACTCTTGAAGCCGGACGAGCTCATCGTAAAGCTTCGACTCATGAGATACACTTGGAAGAAGAAGATGCTGAGGGTACTTCCAAAAGGAACATTGCGCTTAAAGCCTCGAGAATCCAAAGAAGCAATTCCGAGCTCCTCTGAATCAGAAGATGATCCCATGGCACTCATTGCAAGAGGCTTCAAGAAAATGATGAAGCACAAAAGATGGGACAAAAGACCAAAAGAAGAATTCTACAAGAAAGACAAGAGAGATAGAAAAGGTAAGTTTTCTTCTCCTTCAAAGTTATCTTTGTCTAAGAATTCCGGATGTTTTGAATGTGGCGGCAAAGACCACATAGTCAAGGACTGTCCAAAATGAAGACGGGACAGGAAGAAGAAAAAGGCCATGATGGCAACATGGAGTGATGAGGATTCATCCGAAGACGACGAGGATTCGGATGACTCAAAGTGTCCGATGGCAATCACCGACTCGGAAGTCGAAAAGAGTCGGACTCGGACACGGACTCGGATAATGAGGAAACCGATCCTCAAGATGTCTCTCGAAAAGATCAAAGGACACTGGTACCGGACAGCGGATGTTCTCGACATATGTCGGGTAACCAAGGACTCTTTTCGAGCTGGAGTCATATAAAGGAGGAAAGGTGACCTTTGGTGATGACGACGAAAGGCAAGATAGTGGGCATTGGGAAGATTGGTAATGAAAACAATCTGGTGAGCCCGATCTGCCTTGTCAAAGGACTAAAGTACAACCTACTTAGCATATCCCGGCTATGTGACAAAGGTCAAGAGGTAAAATTCACTCAATCCAAGTGCTACATCACGGATGAGATCACCAAAGAGGTAAAACTCTCGGGTAAGAGATCGGGTAATACCTACATCATCCCTCTTTCGACCCAAGTCGGAATTTATCCTGTTTGAAAGCATCTCTTCAAGATGACTCTTGGACTTGGCATCGTAGATTAGGTCATATTAGCATGCATACTATCAAAAAGCTTGCATCTCATCATCCGGTTAGAGGATTACCTAGCTGTGCGTTTGAGAAGGATAAAGTATGTGAAGCATGCACCGAGAGGAAACAAGTCGAGATCTTCATTCAAATCTCTGAAGACAGTTTCCACATCCAACGTGCTTGAATTACTGCATATGGACCTATGTGGCGAGATTCTGTGAAGAGTCTCGGAGGTAAATCTTACATACTTGTTATCATTGATGATTTTCAAGATTTACCTGGGTGTGTTTTCTCAAGCATAAGAATGAAGCCTTCAAGGAGTTCAGCGAAGCTCTGTAGAAAGATTCAAGTGGAGTCCCGGACTCGGATTCAAAAGATTCGAACCGACCATGGAAGGGAGTTCGATTACTCGGAATTCTCGAGTTTTGTGACAAGAATGGAATTTCTCACAACTTCTCGGCACCAGAACTCCTCAACGAGAATGGAGTAGTTGAGAGAAAGAACGAGAACCCTTGAAGAGATAGCAAGGACGATGATGATTGAACACAACTTGCCTTACTATTTACAGGCGGAGGCGATAAACACAGCCAACTACACTCTCAATCGATGCCTCATCGGACCCATTACGAAGAAAACACCTTATGAGCTCTACAAAGGGAGGAAGCCAAATATTTACTATTTCGGATCTTTCGGATGTAAGTGCTTTGTCCACAACAATGGTAAGGATCATCGACCAAGTTTGATGCTCGGTCGAGACGAAGGTATTTTTCTAGGTTACTCCTCTCATAGCAAAGCTTACCGTATCTTCAACAAGAGAACTAACAAAGTGGAAGAAAGTATCCACGTAGTGTTTGATGAGCTTGAACGGGAAAAACCAAGTGAATCTTCATACTCGGAGCCGAAGCTCGAAAGGATGATGACGAAGATGAGCTTACAAAGACTCGAAGGAGATCACTCGGAACGAGGAAGCTCGGAATGAAATAGCTCAAGAGTTCACTCGGAACGAACAAGTCAATGAAGAGGATGACTCGGAACAAGCTGCTGAAGATCAAGCAATTCAGCCCACGAACACTGGTGAATCAAAGAAGCTGGTAAAGCATTCAAATTTACTCCCGAGTCATCCCCAAGAAAACATCATCTCGATATCAATAGTGGGGTAAGAACTCGTTCTTCTCTTCATAATCTATGTGCATTCACTGCATTCATTTCATTAATCGAGCCCAAAATTGCACTAGAAGCCCTTAATGAACCCGAATGGGTAGAGGCCATGCAAGAAGAGCTGAATCAATTCGAAAGAAACCAAGTACGGACTCGACCGACCGACCTTCGACCACCCGGTTATAGGAACCAAATGGGTTTTCAAAAACAAAGCTGGATGAGGGTGGAGTAGTAGTCGAAATAAGGCTAGACTTGTAGCTCAAGGTTACAATCAAGAAGAAGGAATTGATTGTGGGGAAACCTTTGCACCGAGTAGCTAGAATAGAAGACATTAGAATATTGTTGGCATTTGCATCCTGCATGCATATTAAATTATATCAAATGGATGTTAAGTGTGCCTTTCTCAATGGTTTTATTGAAGAAGAAGTTTATGTCAAGCGACCTCCTGGTTTTGAAAACTCGGAATTTCCAAATCACGTTTTCAAACTTCAAAAGGCTCTCTATGGTCTTAAGCAAGCCCCTAGAGCTTGGTATGAAAGACTGAGCGGCTTCCTGGTTCAAAATGATTTCAAAAGAGGTCGGATCGACAAGACTCTATTCATAAAGACCAAAGGGAAAGATTTTCTCATTGTTCAAATATATGTTGATGATATTATTTTCGGTGCTACTAATGAATTTACGTGCAGAGAATTTTACGAGTTGATGAGTCAAGAGTTCCAAATGAGTATGATGGGAGAACTCAATTTCTTCCTTGGGTTGCAAATCAAACAAGACAAAGATGGAATCTTTGTTCATCAATCAAAATACACCAAGGAACTGCTGAAGAAATACAAACTTCAAGATGCAAAGCACGCATCTACTCCTATGAGCGAGCGGTATAAAGCTTGACTCGGATGAGACAGGTAAAGCGGTAGATTAGAAACTCTATCGGGGTATGATTGGATCACTGCTATATCTTACTTCAAGCAGAGCCGAGATATAATGTTCGGTGTTTGCTTATGCGCACGATTTCAAGCTAATCCAAAAGAATCACATCTCATCTGCGGTGAAGAGAGTATTCGAGATATCTTGCGAGGCACTCGAGAATCTAGGGCTGTGGTACTCCGGAGACTCGAAGCCGACTCGGCTGGGTACTCGAGACGCGAGACTATGCGGGATACAAAGTTGATCGAAAGAGCACATCCGGAGCTTGCCAATTTACAGGTCAATCCCTAATATCCCGGCACTTAAAGAAGCAAAACTCGGTAGCTCTATCAGCTGCGGAAGCTGAATATATTGCCGTCTGGAGCTTGTTGCGCTCGGATTCTCTGGATAAAACAACACTTGAAGGATCTTGGACTATTTCTCAACTCGGTTCCAATCAAGTGTGACAATCAAAGCGCAATCGGTATCACTAAGAATCCTGTCCGGCACTAAAAAACAAAGCATATTGAGGTCGGGTATCACTTCTTACGCGATCACTCGGAAAAGGGTGATATTACACTTGAGTTCATTCCTACTAATCTTCAATTAGCTGATATCTTTACTAAGCCTCTTGGTGAAGATCAATTACGCTTTATTCGGAATGAGCTTGGTATGTTAAATGCTTAGTTTTGTGTTATGATTCTTGAATATTTACGTGCTATGTGCTTTCGTTGTTAATAACCATTAGTTCGATTGATGACGTGATCTTGGGCTGATAGTTATTTACGTGTTTCGAGTCACTCGGAATTCTTTACGAGTCAAACTCGGACGTAGAGAAAGTTGGACATCAAATTTTACGAAGCTATCTCTAGAACAGTGGAGAGTTTCGGACTATAATTTCAAAATCTTTTTCCTTCTCTTTCTCGGCGCTGTGATCAAATCTTGGTCGCAGATTTCAAACCGCTGATATCTCAATCGTTAAAGAAGAACCGTCACACGGGCATTAATGACCGATGGACGAGGCTAAGTCGAACGGAGTTACTTAACGGATAGTGAACGGGCGCGCGTATTCTCTATAAATAACGACTATCCATCTTCATCTCGATATTCTAAAACTCCTTCCCTCTCAAACGAAACTCTTCTCGCGGAAGCTCTCTACGTGAACAGTGTTCCCTGATCATCACGAGACATCGAAGAAGCTCTCTCTCACTCTCTCGTAAGTTTCGATTTGCTCTCATCTCTTTTCTTCTACCATTTTCATTATCTTCTCTTCTACACCTCCTTCTCTTTCTCTTTCGAAAAGTTTCATCTTTTCATCTCTCACCATGCCTAAAGAGGAAACCATCCCGATTTTCGGGCTTCTTCATCCTCTAAAAAGCCTCGCACCAATAAGCCAAAAACTCAATCCCTTCTAAACCCATTGTCGCCCGGCACCTTGCGGCTGGACGACAAGTTCTTCCCAACAACCAAATTCTCCTGGTTGTCCAACATCCAAACCACCGGAGTCTACCCTTTCTTGTGTTTCGGCGAGTTCATCTATCCTGAACTCGTTTCAAGTTTTATACTCATCTCTTCCACTCAGAAAATGTTCTAACCTCTCGGGTTCGAACATTACTGTTCAGTATCAACACCTCCCTCCTTCACCGATTGTTCAAAGTTTCTTCTCTCTTCTTGAACAATAACCCTATCCCTTTCATTGAAGTCGCCAACGACTTCTTTGAAAAGTATGCTAAAGAATTCCACTGGGTCCGGAAAGAACTTTTACGTGACTCGGTTGAAGTCGAAGCCAGGCTTACGTGTTTCCTGCTGATGAGAACCTTCTTCTCACGAGCATTCCAGCAAGGAGAACCCCAACACCAAGCACCTCAAAGCCCTCTTCGATATCACGGAGGGATACGAAGTCGACCTCTTCCCCTCCATCATTGAGCGGATGGCGGCTGTGCCGGCTCAACTCCAAACCAAGAAGAACACCTCCCTTCCTTTCGGTGCTCTTCTCACCCTTGTCTTCAAACAATTCCAAGTTCCTCTTCCCTCGACCCTAACGCGGTGTGCGAGGCGGCCATTGTGGTCGGCAGAAGGAACTCCGGGGTACGGATACCAGGAAACTAACCACGGTGTGCGGGTTCACAACTTCGGAGCTGAGGCCTCCTTCTCCACCTCGGACTCGGAAATCAACCCCTCTTCCTCTTCCCTCTTCACCTGGTGGTGCCTCCACCTCCAGGTGCTTCCAAAACTCTCTCTGCCTTCTTGTCCCTGTTTTCATGGACAAGATCGGCTCTGTGTCTTCTAAACTCGAGAGACATGGCCGAGGCTTTCAAGTCTGTTCTTTAGGGTCGACCATCAACCAAAAGACCAGGTCGAGTCCCAAATCCGAGAGCAGCGAGTCTCTCGTTCTTGAGATGAGAGAGCTTGTTAAGGAGCGAAGGAGGCTGGCTGAGCTCCTCGGAGAGAGAAGGTCCAAGGCGGCTCGGGACCCGGATGACTCGGACACATCTAAGGCGTCTTCGAGCCCGAGCCCGACCTCCTCGGACAGCGAGGAAGCCGAGGAAGCAGAGAAAGAAGCTGCGGATACGGTGGAGGATGCTTGAGGAACCTGCGGCTGAAGCGAGGCCCTTCCGGGCAAAGGGAAGAAGAGGCCGTGGCAAGCTGCTCCCCAAGCTCAAATTGCTGTACTCGGCTCGAGACAGCGATCCGAGTGGGTCGAAGATCTCGCTCCTCCGGCGAGTCGGCCGGAGCAGCCCCTCCGGCCCCGAGGTCCCAAGGGAAGAACCCCTCGATCCACTCTCTCCGGGTCGGCCACTCGGAGGCGAGCCCCGAGAACTATTCCGGTTCTCCCTTCGCCGCACTCCGAGCACATCGTCGAGATTGTATCGGCGCCGGCGCACCTCCGCCTCCACTTAGAAATCCCCTTCTTCCTAGTTGGAGCCATGCACTGAGTCACAATTCCTCGGTGTCTCCAGAATTTCTTCTTTCAAATTTTCTTTTTGTCCGGACAACTTATGTGTATTACTTGTACTTTTCTTCCTTCTTTTTGTTTCTTGTTTTTGCTGAAAGGCAAGGGGAGAAATGTAGAAGCTGGTTGTCTTGTTTAGGGGAGTTTATTCCCTTGAAATTTCTTTTTAATGAAGTGATGCATTTCATTACTAATTTACGAGTTCTTTATATTTACGAGTTATTGTTAAAGCATACTTGTATTTCATTTTTGCTACGATATATTATATCTTGCTCCGATCTACTCACTATGCCTTTTTATAAGCGAACTACTCGAGAATCAATCTATTTTCCTCTAACAAAAGTTTACTGTTCAAGTATGGAATGCCTTTCATCAAAAGGGGAGATTGAAGACTCGAGACACTGATCTATATCTCTACGAGTCATGCAAAAGGAATCGGGTATAACGATGTTATTTATATAGAGTTTTGATTCCAAGGCATTCTCCGTGACTTAGAAACTTACTTGAGTAAAATAGTATTTTTCTCTAAGTGTTTCGACCTTCGATTATTGCTTTTCGGTTAGCGACTCGAAAAGCTGGTTCTTTATTACGAGTCCACTCTCACTCGGACTATTCACATTTTGAGTGTATCGGTATTCTACCGTTTCTCACTCGGAATCGACTTGTGGTTATCTAATCTATTGTTTGCATAGTCGGCATTCGTAGTTCATTTCATGCTTAGTCTATATCAAGTTTTTCCTACTCGATATTCGTTATAGAACTTGATTCTTTACCTAAGACTAAGTCATATGGAATTCCGAGTATCATGGATATTAGACTCGAGAAAATTCCATTTCTTTTCGACTCGAGATAATCAATTGCGTAATTTTTATAATTATTTTATTATACGTGTCTAACCTTGGACCAAAGTATTTTGTACTTTGAGAACCAAAGGTGTTTTTACTTTTGTAGGTTATTCAATCGAGGATATCTTTTCAAACTACAAAAGTAGCCGAGCTCGAACGTCAAATCACCAGCGAGATATGGCTTTTCACCTTCCCTGCTTTAGTCTCGGAAGATTGTGTCGAAGGCATGCGCTTCCATATCCGGAAAGCTGGAACGCCAAGCTTAACGGTGGTTTCCACCACATTTATCAAGACACAACCAGATGATTTTGGGACTTCCAAGAGAGTTAAACCGTTGTCCAACGTCCATATTTCAACGGATACTTTACGAGTGACTCGAAAGCCTTTCACAACGGTCACGAGAGGACTCTCGGTCAGCGAGATGAAGATAACGGCTACTGCGCTTGGTTATCTATAAATAGAAGCCACTTCACAAGACTTGAAGGTTGCCGAACATATTGTCTATACTCTTACTTGATCAAAGTTATTGTATTTACTCACAATCTTCAACTTATAACTCCCACTTTGTAATTCATTACTTTACGAGTTGTAAGGTCTTGTACTTAGTTACAAACTCTTCTTACATTCTTTGTAAGGTCCCTTGACTAAGTCTGTAAAGGTTAACTCAGCTTAGTTGTCCCTAGCTGTAAGGGTTATCTCAACTAGGAAGTACTAGATCGGATAAGGTAACTTCGAGTCTAGGAAAACTTGTATAGAGTTGTCCGAGGGAGCGGCTCGGGTTCGATCAGTTCACGGTATTTTGTGGACTCAAAATAGTGGATTTGACTTCGTGTGCGGATTGACACGGGCCGTGGTTTTCTGCCCCAGGAGGGTTTCCACATAAAATCTCTGTGTTCTCTTTACGAGTTCATTCTAGACTCGGACTGACCTGCTTGTACTTATTTACTCGATTCATTGCATTCCGTGTCCAAGATTTTCGACCCCGTGCTTAGACTCGAAACTGTCTTTGCCTCTTTTACGTCAAAAAGTGTGTGTTTTCGCAAAGAATTTTGCATCACCCTATTCACCCCCTCTAGGGTGACTCGGACTCTCCCGAGCAAACCTTCACTAGGGAAGATAAGGTAGCTTCTACTCCTAGGAAAAGTCCGCATTAGAATTATCTAATAGAAAAATTCCGTGAGTCACTCCTTGTATTTTGTGGATTTAAAATAGTGAATTTGACTTGGTGTCCGGATTGACACTAGCCATGGTTTTCTATCCCAAAGGGTTTCCACATAAAATTGTCTCGAGCATTTCTTTCCGAGTCCAATCTAGACTCGGCTTGTTCTTTCTAAGTTCTTAACTTAAGCATAAAGTTTTCAAATTCCGTAGAATTTCCTTCACACCCTATTCATCCCCCTTTAGGGTGACTTAGAATCTCAAATCCAAACCTTCAATTGGAATCAGAATACAACCTTTCAAAAGGATTTAACTATCCAAATGTATAAAGAGCAGATGGCTCTTAACTACGGAGAGTTCAATGAAGAAAGGTCATTCACTAGGCCACCCAAGTTCAAAGGATCCAATTTCGCCCACTCGGAAGAAGATTATGGAGTATCCAAGTCTATGATGAAGAAGTCCGGGAAATCATCTCCAATAGAAATTACATTCCCACTAAGGAATTTGACGATCAAACCGTGGCCAAGGTAAAGTCAAAATTCACTACGAGAGGAAAACGAAAAGCATAGAAGGAATTTCAAAGTCATGAACATTCTCGATGTGTAATATAGATGCCTCGAAATAAAATAGAGTATATGCTTGTGATACTACTAAAGAGATGTGGAACACTCATGTCACCACCTACTAAAGCACCAGATCAAGTGAGGCGAGCGAAGATAAGTAAGTATCTTCATAAGTATGAAATGTTCAAGTTGGAGGTCGATAAGAGCATAACTAAGATGTATATTCTCTTTACTAAGATTATCAACAATCTCAAATTGCATGGGAAGAAGATGTCCAACAAGGAAGTTGTGAAAAAGATTCTAAGAAGTCTTCCAAAGAAAAGATGGGGCACAAAGGCGACAAGCAATCGAAGAGGCTCAAGACCTCAAGCTGAAATTGGATGAACTCATTGGAAGCTTCTTACCTATGAGTTACATCTGCAGGAGGAAGAATCTAAGGTTAGAACCAAGAGAAACATTACCCTTAAAGCCTCCGAAGAAGCAGGTCCTTGTTTGAGCTCCTAAGGCTCTAAAGAAGATCTCATGGCATTTTTGGCCAAAGGCTTCAAACAAATGATGAAGTACAAAAAGTGGTAGAAGAAGCCTAAACATGAGGTGTTCAAAAGGAGAAGAAAGGGAAATTTTCATCCCCTTCAAATTCTTCTTTAACTAAAAACTCCGGTTGTTTTGAATGTGGAATCAAAGAACACATTGTCAAGGATTTCACTAAAGAGAAGAAAAGATCAGAAGAAAAATAAGGTAATGATGGCAGCAGTGATGATGAATCAAAGTGCCTCATGGTATTAACGTACTCGGAAGATAGATTTGAGTCAAAAGGTGAATCATCCGACACCGAGGAAACCGACCCTCTGGAGGTAACAAAGTATTTCCTCAAATTTTCAAAGCAAGATTTAGCTACATATATTTCCACATTAGAGGAAAAGTCCAATTATGATTCTTCTCTAGTCAAAGAAAAGCTGAAGTCTCTAAAGTCTAAGAATAAAGCTTTAAAAGTGATTTAGAAAAACTATGACCTAACATGAAGATACTTGAGACTAGTTCTTAAGATAATAAGACCGAGTCGAGTGCCTCGGAACGAGAAAATGAGCGACCGAAAAGAAGCTCACAGAGTCTCAAGATCTTGTTTTGAGACTCACTCAAGGCAGGAAAACCTTGATCTATTTCTAGGTTCTCGGTTTGTTTCTTTTGAAAATAAGGACTTGGTTATAACTCTAAAAGGGAGCATAACTCCTACTAAAGTCTTTTCAAAAATAATTCTCAAAAAATTCATTTTAGAAAAGCTAAGCACGGTCCTATTCATTCCAAGAAGAAAGGGAATTAGCCCGTAAATGTTTATCAAAAGACGTTTCCTCGGTCTATTTATAAAAAGAAAGGTTTTCACAAAAGGGAGACTCAATTCCCTAAGAAGAAGGGTCAGAATCAAACTAAGCTCAAAATTATTCAAATCGGGTTCCCAAAAATGCTCTCTCTCAAACACCGACCTCACTAAGGACAATTACTAGGTTTGTAAGAGGAAGTGAAAAGGGTTAGTGTGTTTTTGTTTTGCTGGCACCTCGGACAAAGAAAAAAGATGATTGGTATCTAGACAGTGGTTGCTCAAGGCACATGTCCGGAGATTCAAGACTCTTCTCAAAGTTAAAGAACATGAAAGGAGGAAAGGTCACCTTTGAAGATAACAAGCAAGGGTAAGATTCTAGATATTGGAAGAGGTGGTCATGGTGACAACTCAGTTAGCCCGATCTACCTTGTCAAGGGACTCAAGTACAATATTTTGATTATATCCTAGATGTGTGATAAAGGATAAGAAGTAAGGTTTGCTCAAACCAATTGCTTCATTACTGATGCTACTTCAAACGAGATAAAGCTCTCTCGGTCCGAGGTCAAGTAACACATATATCATTCATTTCTTTGATTCTACTCAAAATTTGTCATGTTTAAAAGCTTCTGTTCATGATGAATCATAGACATGGCATCATAGATTAGGTCATATCAGTATGCATACCATTAATAAACTTGCTTCACAAGGGTTAGTCCGAGGATTCCATAAATGCAATTGTAAGAGAGATAAAATTTGTAATGCATGCACAAAAGGAGAAAAAGTTAGATCTTTATTTAAGCCACTCAAAATTGTTTCCACCTTAAAGGTGCTTGAATAATTCATATGGACTTTTGTGGTAAAATCCCTGTTAAAAGCCTAGGAGGTAAATCTTATGTGCTTGTCATAGTTAATGATTTCTCACGATTTACCTGGATTTGTTTTCGAAAAATTAAGAATGAACACTTTAAATAGTTCACCAAGGTCTGTAGAAAATTCTAGAGTCTGAGACTTAGATTAAAAGAATAAGAACCGACTATGGAAGGGAGTTTGACTACTAAAAATTTGCAGACTTATGCGACAAAAATGGTATCTCCCACAACTTGAACACCTCAACAAAATGGAGTGGTAGAGAAAAAGAACAAAAATCTTGAAGAAATAGGAACGACAATGATGATTCAAAATGATCTTCCTTACTTTTTCTGGGCTGAGGCGGTGAACACAAGCAAACTACACTTTCAATAGATGCGTCATTCGACCCATTCTGAAGAAAACACCATATAAACCGTGCAAGGGAAAGAAGCCCAACATCTTATACTGTAAGCCATTCGGGTGTAAGTCCTTTGTGCATAATAATGTTTAGGATCATTTGACTAAGTTTGATGCAAGTTCGGATGAAGGTATATTTCTAGGTTATTAATTACATAGCAAAGTTTATCACATTTTCAACAAAAGGGCTTACAAAGTGGAAAAAAGTATCCACCTTAATTTTGATGAAGTTGACAATGGAATGTTAAATGAATCAACCTTCTTATATTTCAAGCTGAACGAAATGATGATGACTTGAAGCCGAGCTCAAATTGATGGAAAACAAAAGAACCGAGACAACTCAAGTTGACCTAGTTCAAGAACCCGCTCAAACAATTGAAGCACAAGAAGAAGATGAGGCACAATTAGCTCAGACAGACTAAAGAAACAATCGCTAAACCTTCTAACCGAGTAAACCAGAGGTCACGTAAAATTTTAAGTATGCTTCTAGTCATCCACCCGAAAATATCATTTCGACATCAACTCAGGGGTAAGAACTCGATCTTCTCTGTGTAATATATGAGCATTTTCAGCATTCATGTCATTAATTGAACTTAAAAATTTAATAGAAACCCTACTTGAACCTCGTATGGGTAGGGGCCATGCAAGAAGAGCTCTCACAATTTGAAAGAAACAAAGTTTGGACCTTAAATAAACAACCTTATGACCACACAAGTAATAGGAACCAAATGGGTACTTAAGAACAAATAGAATGAGGAAGGGTTGGTAGTTAGAAACAACGCTAGACTTGTAGCCCAAGGATATAACCAAGAGGAAGGAATAGATTATGGGGAAACCTTTGCACCTATTGCTAAGATTGAAGCAATCGGAATTCTTTTAGCAGCTTGCATTTAGCATGAACATTAAGTTATATCAAATGGATGTGAAAATGTGCATTTTGGAATGGCTATATTCAAGAGGAAATGTATGTGGAGCAACCCCATGGATTCGAAAACTCTCAATTTTCAAATTGCAAAAAGCTTTCTATGGTTTGAAACAAGCTTTGGTATGAAAGATTAAGTAGCTTCTTGGTTGAAAATGGATTTAAAGGAGGTTTGATTAACAAAACTTTATTTACAAAAACCAAGAGGAAATATTTTATCATCATTCAAATTTATGTTGATGATATAATTTTTGATGCTACTAATGAAATTTTATGCCAAGAATTTTCTGTGCTCATGAGACAGAATTCCAAATGAACATGATGATATATTTGAACTTCTTTCTTAGACAACAAATCAAAAAAGACAAAGATAGAATCTATATCCACCAGTTCAAGTATGTTAAGGAGTTACTCAAGAAGTATAAGCTTCAAAATGCTAAGCTAGCAGCAACTTCTATGGGCAGCAGTACCAAACTAGACTTAGACGAGAACGGTAAGTTAGTAGATTAGAAACTTTACAGAGGTATGATCAAATCTCTACTTTACCTTATTTCTAGTAGGCCAAATATAACATTTAGTGTCTACGTATGTGTACTATTCCAAGCTAATCCAAAAGAATCACCTCTCACTGCGAGGAAAAGAATCTTTAGATATCTTGCATGAACTCGGGCACTTGGCCTCTAATACTCAAAGAACTCAAGTGTGAATATCAATGGCTGCTCAAACACTAACTATGTTGTATACAAAGTTGATAGGAATAATACTTAAGGAGCATGCCAATTTTTGGGTCAATCATTCATCTCCCGGCACTCAAAGAAGTAAAATTGAGTCACCTTATCAATAGCTAAGGATGAGTACATAGCAACAGCACCTTGTCTGTGCTCGGTTATTATTGATCAAGCAACATCTCAAGGATTTGGGACTGACCTTCTTAACTATTCCTATCAAGTATGACAATCAAAGTTCTATCAATATCATCGAGAACCCTGTTCAATATTCAAAGACAAAGCACATTAAGGTTAGATATCACTTATTGAGAGATCATTCTGAAAAAGGTGATATAGAACTTGAATTTATTCCTGCTAAGCTCCAATTGGCTAAAATTTTCACTAAACCATTAAGTCAAGATTAGTTTTATTTTATTAGAAATGAGCTTGGCATGTTGAATACATGATTACAGGTTTTATTACATGACTTATTATGTGTTCATTTTGATTAATTATGTTTTTAATGAGTGAAGCTTGAATGACTGGTAATTCAGTTGAAAATTCATGAAATTAAGCACTAGTTGTTGATAACCGAGTTGCTTATGAGCACTCAAACAAATAACTAAGTCGGAATCAATTAAGAGAAAATGGACAACAAAACTTCTGAGGTCATCTCTAATCAATAGAGAAACTTAGAAAAATTTTTAAATTTCTCTCTCTCTCTCTCAATCCCACATAATTAGACTGGAAAACTAAATATTGGGAAGTAGTTTCAAGAAAGTCGTTGGAACTGTAATAGTTGGAACTAGCTGTTGCACTCGTTCACGAGGCCGCTTTGGTTTCTATCTGTTGAGAGCATTTTTCTATAAATAGACCTCCCTTATTCTCATTTCCATACTTCACTACTTTGCTCTCGGACTCTTTGAAACTCAACACTCATAAATCCTTTCTCTCACTCGGATTCCCTCAACTCACTTAAACTCATACTCAAGTTCTCACTTCTACTCTCTCTCTCTTTTATACTCTTTCAATTCTACTTCTACTTATACTCTTTCATACTCAACATGCCTAAAAATGGATCTATCATCGAGGATGGTTTGGCAACAAAGAAGGCCCGAAATTCTTCAAGAATAGTTGCTTCATCTTCTCAGCTCGAGGACCCTTAGAAAGAGGCCTCAAAAGGGAAATTTGTTTCTTCCCTAAACTTGGAAGAATAAAAACTCATATTGTTTCCTAGCACTACTTCCTTGAAGAAAATTTCTTTCTTTCGACTAAAGCCTCTTAGGTTGAAAAGTCAAGAAAACTGGTTTCTTTAATCTTCTCAGCTATTGTGACTACATCTAACAAAAGCTACTCATAGAATTCTTTCAAAACCTATTTGCCTCGGACAACATTATTATTTCTTTTGTTAAAGGAATGAAAATTGTCGTGAACCTCGCTCTCCTCCATAGACTTTCCAACATTGAAAGTCTGTTTCTCAATACAAACAATCTTTCATTCAATGAAGCTACTGAGGAATTCTTTTCTAAGTATGCTCAAGTCAAGCTAAAGGCTCAAAAGACTTCTATGTCACACGGTTGAAGTTTGAAACTAGACTTGTCTGTTTGTTCTTTGATGAGAACTATGTTCTCCTTCTATCCCTCTAAAGAAAACCCAACAGAAAGGTTCTCAAAGTTTTTTTGATATTCTTGAAAGGTATGAGATTGGCCTCTTCTTTTTCATTATTAAGTAGATAGCTTCGGTTCCCTAGGATGCGAAGAAGCCTCTTCTTCCCTTTGGAGCCATTCTCTCGCAAAGTCTTTGCTCACTTTAAAGTTGATTTTCCCATGGACACATATAAATTTTGGAACACGCCATTTCTATTGGCAAAGACGAGATTATGAGTCTTGGATACCTAGAAACCGAACTCGGAGTATGGAATCACTCCTCTAAGGTCTCTTAACTTCGTCCTCCCGAAAAGAGCACCCAAGAAAATCTTCTTTTTACTACTGGTACTTCTTCTCGGGTAGTTCCTTCTACTCATCTCTTCGAGCAAATAGCTACCCAATTTGTTGCTCTAGAAAAGAGTTTTAATAAAATATAATCGCCTTCCGAACCTTCATTCCGCTTTTGACCCGAATGCAAGCAACGGATCAAAGGCAAATTGATGAGTGTAAAACTTTAATTAATGAGCTTCAAGACGCCATCGAAGGCGAAACCTTAGATTAAGGATCTTCAAGATCCTCCAGCACCATAGCAACCGGCTACTCCAAAAGAATTTGAGGAAAAGACCTCCTCGGAATCATCATCATAAGAAGAAGAAGAAGAAGTTACGGAACAAGAAGACTCTTTTGAGGAGATAGAGTCGACTTATGAGGAAGTTGAAGAGATTGGCACTTTAGTAGCCCCTCCATCTCCAAAACTCTTCATCCTGTTCAAGGCGAGGGCTCGATGTGGAAGAAGAAGAAGAAGAGTAACCGCTCATTCGACAAAGGCAAACTCAGCAAGTTCAATTAGAACCTTTTTTATGCTTCCTCCACCTCCACCGCCACAAGCCATGCAAGCCCCAAGCTTATCTCATTTATTTCGTTTAAGGTGTAGGGCTCCTAGACAGTCTTCTTCAACTCGAATGCTCCACCTCCCTCTAATTATCTCTTTTTTTTCTCTTTGTCCAAATTTTGTTTCTCCGTGGTCAGTTTATTTTTGATGAAATGCATAGGGGAGAAATAGTTAGATGGTTTACGGGAGTATCTCTTATTTTATTTTTCTTTTGTCTATGTATTATCTTCATTAAATGAAATTTTGGTTATTTGTTATCTCTCCGATATAATTTATCTCTAATCAATTGCTCATCTACTCTTATACATTCATATTTCTACTTACTCAAATACTCAAACTTATGTATTCTTTGCACTAATGTTTAAATCTTGTTTTGATAGTAAGTTATGAGTTCCTATATTGTATTTCATTCTCTCCGATACATAATTACATAGCTTTGTTACATAGTATTTATACTATGCTCTAATAATATTCTTTGAGCTCCGATATCATTGTATCTAAGTCCTACAAAACTTACTCAAATACTCAAACTATATAGTAAGTTATGTATTCTTTGAGCTCTAATAAGATAATAACTCATCTTTCTAAGTTTTGGATGCCTTTTATAAAAAAGAAGGAAATTGAAGACTCAAGCATGAACTTATCCCTCTATATAGTTTTGAATTCAAGTCATTCCCTACAAAACTTAGAATTTTAGTTATTAACTTAGACATATTCTCTATGAGTTTTCACTTCGTATGAACCACTAAGATAAAATTTAGTGAGAATTGAATGAACACTCGGTTCAGTGGTTTCTAATCCGCTAAGACTATCTCAGATCGAAACTTTGCCTAAATAATTTCACATAATTAACTTATCTTTTCAACTAGCTTATTTCACCTTTCAAAACAGAATTACTATGCTAATTCTAAAATAGCCATATTTATTTAGTTAAACTTAATTTAGTTTGGCAAACATTGTATTGTGTTTATCTAATTCTTGAACTACTTTATCATTTGAATATAGAAATAAATGGAATTGGAATATATAATTCTTGAACTATCGTATTGTGTTTCCATTCATATGAGGCCCACATTCCCCACCATGAATTTCAACCATGATGCACTTTGCTTCATGTTGGTTGACATAAAGTAAGCTAATCCTCGTGTTGGTTTTCTTGTACAATTGTCCTTGGTTGATGAAAAACTAGGCTGCTAACATCTTGATGGCTTGTTGGGCTCTAGACATGGAGTCTAATAGATATTCTTGTTTATCTAGATATTGATAGATGCCATGGTACCAGCTGGTTTGGTTGGTACTAGACACTTCTAGCATGTATACGTGTGTAGGCCGACTATGTCGCTCTATGTGGATGGGCATTGAATGAATGTCATTGGGGGTATTGATTATGGATGCTAGTTTAGGTAAAACATCTGCGAACTAGTTGTCATCCTTAGGAAGGTATGTGTATGAAATACTTTCAAAATGTTTTGGTAATTCAATCGGATGTGTCCGGTAAGGTGCCAAGGCTTCACTGTGTACCTTCCATTTTTGTGAAATTTGATTAATGATCGGACTAGAGTCACCAAAAACCCCGATGCTCTTAGCTCGATCTTTATAGTAGCTTGAAGTCCCATGATGCATGCTTCATATTCTGCGGCATTGTTGGTGACCTCAAAATCCAATTTGATTGAAATGGGAGTATGTGCTCCCTCCGGCAAGACTAGAAGGATTTCTACTCCAAAGCCCTTCTAATTGAAAGCACCGTTAAAGTACATTGTCCATACGTGCACCTCTACTTGTAAGATATTTTTGTTTGGAAAGTCAAGGTGTACAAATTGCAATTCAGTTATAGGTAGATCAGCTAGGAATTCCAACACTACCCTTCCTTTGATTGCTTTATGAGGGACATACTTGAGTTCGAATTCGGATCACATGATGGTCTATCTAGCTATCATGCTACCGATGGCTGGTTGCTCAAGGATGTACTTGATGGGATCCATTGATGCTACCATATGTACTGTGTGGGCCAATATGTAGTGCCCGAGCTTCTTGATAGCCCGGACTAATGCCAACAATGCCTTCTCTAATGGCATGTATCTAGTTTCATAATCCAAGAACTTCTTACTTAGATAATATATTGCATGTTCTTCCTTTCCGTCCTGTTGACCTAGCATGGCTCCCATAGTTGTCTCTGTCATGGCGAGGTATAAAAGTCAAGGCTTCCCTGTTTGGGGGAAGAACTAGCATTGGAGGGTTTCGGCACTCATCATCCTAAATAGGCTCGGACCCTTTCTTCGGTTTCTTGAAAATGGGTTCACGGATCATAGTCGGTTTAGATATGAAACGACTAATGTACTATAAACGTACAAGGAAACCCAGTATCACTTTCTCTGTTTTTGGCGATGGAATTTCCTGAATAGCTTTGATCTTGGATAGATCAACTTTGATTCCTCTAAGACTCGACAACAAAGCCTAACAGACTTGCTCGAGGTTACCTTGAAGGCACACTTTTGAGGATTAAGGTGCATGTTGTATTTTCTAAGTCTTTCGAAGAATTTTCTAAGGCTAGGTCGGTGCCTTGCCCTATCCTTGGACTTAATGATCATGTCATCCACATAGACCTCGACTTCTTTGTGGATCATGTCATGTAATAGCATTGTAGTTGTCCTCTCGATATGTTTTGCCAACGTTCTTGAACCCAAATGGCATCACCACATAATAGTACATCCTCCATTAAGTGATGAAGGTCATTTTCTCCATGTCTTCTTCAACCATTTTCACCTGATTATACCCAAGCATAGCCATCCATAAATGAGAGCAAAGCATGTCCCGCTGTGTTATCTATAAGGATATCGATATGGGGCAGTGGGAAATCATCTTTGGGACTTGCCTTCCTTCTTCGGAATTGGTACTATTTATGCTACCTACCGAGGGTAGTGGACTACTTTAATTAACCCAGACCTCTAACTACTTTTGGACCTCTTCCTTAATCTTCGGTTCCCATTCGGCTTTCATCCTTCCGAGCTTCTACTTAACTATCTTGGCGTCTTCATAAAGTGGAATTCCATATTCTCGCTATACTTGGATCTATGCCGGTATGTCTTTGTAGGACAATGGAAAGACATCTACAAACTCGTAAGGAGTGAAGTAAATTGCTTCTACTCTTCTAGACCCTGTGTCTTCCTAATTTTAGCCTCTTCGAGTTGATAAACCGATCCCGGATTAATTGTTATTTTTCCTCTATTATTGGTGACCAATTTTCATGATCTTCCAAAGCTTCTATTAATTATTTAAGGATTTCTTGTTCATCATTAGAGGCAATACAATTAAAAATAGGAGGAGGCAAAAAGTAAGCGAAAGGTTCATCTTATTGAATGAGGAAATGAGTATATCAAACTCGGAAATAGAAAATGCGAAATTAAAAACAATAGAACTAGAAGATGAACTAGAAGCAACAAGAATAGAAATAGAAGCCCTAGTGGTAGACTCGGGAATAAGATGCTCTCCTAAGCTAACAGCGAATTCTTGGCCATCCTCAAAAACGATCCAAGTAATGTGGTTGGACCCTTCGACGTCAACGTCGGTGATGAATCTAGACGGATCAAACTATGGGTACGATATGGCTCGAGACAGATACCGAGACCGAATTCCCTTGTAGGCTCTTTTCCTGTTCGAATAGCGGATCGAAGATGTTATCCCCGGACAAGGTGGTCCAGTCTGGTGTGGATTATCCCTCTTTAAGGAGGTAGGGTGCGTCCTTTTCCACTATATATATTAGTCATTGAAGATCTCCAAGCGAGGTACCAAAATACCCTTCTCTTTGAGGTAATAAGGTTCAGGAAAGCCGTAGTAGAGGAACTCATCCCCTTCTTTTAGGAATTTCCCGTTTAGAGTATGAGGAAAGGGCTTGATGGAACGGACTGTGTGAGGTATAGTCCTCCTAGTAGGTTCAAGAAGTGGAAAGATAGGGTGGTATGCCCTTACGCCTGCAGATAGGTCTAGAAAATACCCCTTATTCCTAAGCATTGATTGGATGCTACAGTTGCCATAAGGATTGAAGTTAAGCAGTGCTTCATCTTTATCTAAGGCAGCGACAGTCTCAAATCCGTAGAGTTCTTCGTCATCGGTGTTGTGCTCAATTTCGACAACCGATTCTTTGGAGGTGATGGTAGCACAGGGATTGTCCTTATTGATGGTTAGGACCCGACCTTTGATAATCATCTTAACTTTCTGGTGCAGTATAGAGGGCATTGCTTGATGGTCATGTAACCAAGGGCGTCCTAGAAGTAGATTAAATGTAGCTAGGATGTATAGGACTTGGAAGTCAATGTTCTTCACCACGGGCCCTACATTAATTGGTAAGGTCACTATTCCCAAGACTGTCCTCTTAGAATTGTCATAGGTCTAAAAATGAATAGTCTATTTAGAGATTTGTTGCTCTCTCGATACCTAACCTTTTGGCAGTCCTCCAAGGACAAATGTTCAAAGTAGACCCGTTGTCCACCAAAGTTGCGAGAATGAACTTGTCGATGCAAGTTACGATTAAATAAAGGGAATTGTTGTGTGGAACGCCTTCTTCGGGAGATCCTTCCGATCAAAAGTAATGGTTTCATCCCCACTATTGACCAATCCTACTACTTCCTCGAGTCATGGTTTTAAGAGAAACCTCGATCTTACTAAGTGCGTCAATTAAGGTGTATCTATGTTTATGGAAAACAGATCCGAGTTGCCGGATTGAAATGTCGGCTTTTAAGTTTTGAAACTATTTTAGGATTGGGTCTTTTTCTTTAGCTGCTTCAAGTTCTTTTAGGGCTTCATGAGTCTGTTGTGGACCCATGAGTGCATTATACCGTCAAGATCTAGTAAGGAATTGGATTTTTAGACTTTTAGGTTCTCCCCAACAGTCTTCTTCTTCTAAGTGTGGTGTGCCCCAAAAGTTGTCGTCATTATCACTATCATCTTTAGTTTCATATACATCTTCTTCATCACTTACCCACAATCCATGGAATTTAACGTTTAATGGAGGCAAGCTAGGAAGTGGTTTGGACTCAACGATGTCTTGAATGAAGACGAGATGGGTCCTACTAACCTGGAATGGGTTCGAGAAACCGGGTAAGGCACCACTAAAAGGGTTCTTATTGTTGCTTGGTTTCTGGGTGGCCTTAGGAAGAGAGAGTTGACCATTACGGAACATACTCTCTAGTTTGTTCTTGAATGTCTAGATTTGTTCGGTGTCGTATCCTCGTGCATGATGGTATTTAAAGAATTTTCCTACGTCCTATTTTTTAGATTGTTTCACGCTTTTGATTATACTCTTATGGGTTGCAATTCTATCTTCCTTTAGCCAATAGGCGGTCAAGGGCTTGAGCGTATGTGGTGTCAATTGGAGTGTAGTCATTATACCTATTGAGGGCATTGACATCTGCACCCCTACTAGTATTGTCTTGATTGGAGGTTTCTTATCTTTAGACCGATAATTACCTTTATACCCTATCGCGACTCGTGGTTGTTGTAAACAATTCTTCTTGTATCAGCATGCCAACATCTCTAAGGGTTAAGAAACTCATGAAAGGTAGAAATTTGAGATGCTTATTGTAGGCATGCTGAAGGTTCTTCACGATGATCTCGTACTTGGTCCTTCTCGGAAGGTTGATCTACCATTTGGACAACCTTTGCCCTTCATCCGGCGAGAAAGTCCGCAAAACTTTCTTTCTCACCTTGCTTGATCAACGTCAAGTCTCTAAGCGTGACAGGTAGATCAATGTTATGGGAGTATTGGTGTAAGAACTCCTTAAACAGATTGGTTCAATTGGTGACCTTGTGTCGGTCAACTCGTGTTATACAACTTCATTACATCGGTAATAAAAGTCCATGGGAAGATGATGTGGTAAGTGTCTTATGGCATGTTCTTAAGAGTCATTGCTCCTAAGAAATTGTGAATATGGTGGTGAGGATTCTTGGAACCTCGAAACTTAATATCGGGCATGGTGAACTTAAGGGGTAATTTCCCTTGAGGGATTAAAGTAAATCCCTTATGGTCAAAGTAGTGATTATTGAACATGGATGACTCCCTTAACATGTGTTCTATCTGATCTATACGTGGTTTATGCTTGGATTCATGTTTGGGACTGCCTGAAGGAGATGAACTAGGTGGAGGTGGAGGTCCTCCTCCTCTTCTTAATCGTTCTTCTTCCTCGTCTCTCTTACTATCCTCAATAGCTTTTAGGATAGCCTTAAGAGCGCCTGCTATAGACTTTATTTTCTTATTCCGAGCCTCAATCCTAGCTTCCATTTTGGCTGAGTTTTCGTTGAGCAAAGCAAGGATAGGTGATTAGTTTGGTGTTTCATCCATTGGATGGGAATTTTTCTTAGGTACTTGTCCTACAAACAAAAATAGATCGAACCGGTGTGATATACACCGAAGTATGTCACATTGGTGTAGATCGTGGCACGTGAACATGGTGTAGAGCGGGGAGAATGAAGACTCGGACATCTGCTCTATATCTTTCTGAGTCATGCAAAAGGAATCGGTATAACGATGTCATTTATATAGAGTTTTGATTCCAAGGCATTCTCTGTGTCTCGAAACTTACTTGAGTTAAAAGTATCTTTTCTATGCGATTCGGCCTTCACATATCTCTTTAATCGCTTTTCAGTTAGCGACTCGAAAAACTTGTTCTTTATTCCGAGTCCACTCTCACTCGAATCGACTTGTGGTTATTTGCTCTATTGATTGCAAAGTCAGCATTCGTAGTTCATTTCATGCTTAGTCTACATCAAGTGTTTCCCACTCGATATTTGTTAATAGAACTTGATTCTTTGCTTAAGACTAAGTCTTATGGACTTCGAGTATCATGGATATTAGACTCAGAATACTCCATTTCTTTTCGACTCGGATAATCCGTTGGTTAATTATCATGATTATATTATTATCTCGTGTCTAACCTTGGACCAAAGTATTTTATACTTTGAGAACCAAAGGTGTTTTACTTTTGTAGGTTATTCAATCGAGGAATATCTTTTCAAAGCTACAAAAGTAGCCGGCTTGAACGTCAAATCACCAGCAGATATGGGTTTTCATCTTCCCCGCTTTAGTCCCGGAAGATTGTGTCGAAGTCTGCTCGCTTCCATATCCGGAAAACCGGAACGCCAAGCCTAACGGTGGTTTCCACCACATTTATCAAGACACAACCGATGGTTTTGGGACTTCCAAGAGAGTTAAACCGTTGTACAACGTCCATATTTCAACGGATACTTTCCGAGTGACTCGAAAGCCTTTCACAACGGTCACAGAGGACTCTCGGTCAGCAGATGAAGATAACGGCTACTCGCCCGGTATTCTATAAAAGGAAGCCACTTCACAAGACTTGAAGGTAGCCGAACATATTGTCAATACACGTACTTGAGCAAAGTTATTGTATTCATTCTCAATCTTCTACTTACAACTCCTACTCGTAATTCATTACTTTCGAGTTGTAAGGTCTTGTACTAAGTTACAAACTCTTCTTACATTCTTTGTAAGGTCCCTTGACTAAGCCGTAAGGGTTAACTCAGCTTAGTTGTCCCTAGCTGTAAGGGTTATCTCGGCTAGGAAGTACTAGATCGGATAAGGGAATTTCGAGTCTAGGAAAACTTGTATAGAGTTGTCCAAGGGAGCAACTCGGGTTCGATCAAGTTCACGGTATTTTGTGGACTCAAAATAGTGGATTTGACTTCGTGTCTGGATTGACACGGGCCGTGGTTTTCTGCCCCGGGAGGGTTTCCACGTAAATTCTCTCGTGTTCTATTTCGAGTTCATTCTAGACTCGGACGCCTCGCTGAACGTGTTTACTCCGATTCATTACATTCCGAGTCCAATCATTTTCCGACCCCTTGCTTAGACTCGGAATCTGTCTTTGACTCTTCTCTCGTCAAAAGGTGTGTGCTTTCGCAAAGAATTTTTCATCACCCTATTCACCCCCTCTAGGGTGACTCGAGACTCTCCCGAGCAAACCTTCGGAGAAGATGTGCTAAACTTCTTATTGAGACGTTCCAACCTTTTGGAGCTCGGATTCGATGATACTCAATTGCAGTAGACTTCCCTATTCTACGGCCTAAAGGATGATGCTTAGGACCATGTGAAAGAACACCACTTTTGCGAGGAAAGGGCTTAAGCACAAGACCCAAGGAGATTAAGAATGCTCTTTTATTTAGATGCACATAAAGAATGCAAAACAAATGAAATGTATGCAATGATGCTTAACTTGGGACGATTTTATGATTTGGCTAATGCATAATTGAATGCATAACTAGAATGCATAAACAATTGTTCCTAACGGAAGATGGATTTATTTTAGCTAAAAAGAAGAATGAAAATCCAAAATGGACTCACCTGATTTGAGATGAATTTTATTTTAGCTAAATGAAAAATGAAAATAACTCACCTAATTGAGATGAATTTGGCTAAATGAGAGATGAAAACGTAAAATAGACTCGTCTAATTTGAGATAAATTTATTTTTGGCTAAATGAGAGATGAAAAATGCAAAATGGACTCACCTAATTTGAGATGAATTTATTTTTGGCTAAATGAAAAATGGTGATGCAAATGCGGAAAAATAAAAAAGGTCAAAATATAAACACCGACTTATTGAGAGATAGAGGGGACCTTGGTTAGACCCTTCTAGACTAACTAAAGGTAACTACCTAGACCGCCTAAACTAGGAAAGATTTTAGGATGACTCAAAAATGCAACTACTTGGACCGACCTAAAAGAGAAAGGTAATTTTTTGACTTTGGTTAAAATGCACATAATGGATCGACTCTAGGAAATTTATTATGATAATTTTATTTGCACCCATGCAAGGGCTAATCAGCACTCCTTATCAATCCCTAAAGGCTCACAAGCAGAATATTAAATCTAAAACAACCATACTCATCCAACCATGCAAATGAAAGGATAAGGTACCACCTAGAGAATAAGAGTCTATGGTCAAAAGAGGGTTAAAACTAGGTAGGATACATAGTGTATCATAGTCGGAGAATTTAGTCCTCCGTGGGGTGCACAATAGGATATAAAATAGAATCCTCGGTGCCTCTCGGTTAGCTAAGAGCGCGTGCTATGAGGGAAGAGGTACCGCCTCCGTTGACAATCAAACCTAATTGGGCCCGTCCGGGACGCAGTAGGAGCCTCTTCCTAAAATGTTTTTAAGGGGGTCAAGCCTAATGGTCCACCAACAAAAATAAACTATGTTCAAGGTTGCTTAAAAGTGAGATGCGTAATGCAAATACATTATTGAAACTCACTACTCAAATTTTCAAGTTTCGCCCTCTTAATAAGTGATTTATCCCTAGTGGAGGCGCCACTCTGTAGGAACCATGGTTTCCCCTAGAGGGGCCCCCGAGTTTCCCCTTGAATTGGCGGCGGGTGTTTAAAAATTATCTTTTTGGTTTTTGAAGATGAAAATTATTTTAAGGTTTTGAAGATTGACTTTAGAAGGTGGAGATGAACCTCTTATTTTGATTTCCGAATTTTATAAATCAAGTTAAAATGAATTAAATCAGATTGAGCGGTTGTTTTTTAATTATTTTATTTTAGAAATTAATTTCAAAAATCTCGGGATATTATTTGTTAACCGAAAAATAAAGAAAATTAGAGTTAGTTGAATTTGCTTGTGGGACTTTAGGGCCAAACCGGTGTGAAAACATCGGTTTGGACCCGAGCCTCACTCGCCGACCACTTGGTGCTCGCTCGCCGAGTACCTGGTGGTCGGCGGTGCCAACCAAGGGCCACGGCTGAGGTGGTTAGCCTCGGCCTTTTGCCTGGTTGGAAGATCCAACCCCCATTTTTTATTGTTTAATCGGAAAAGCCGAGAAGCAAATGTGGTAGAAGTAAATCGAAAATAGGAGTCATCAATCAGTTTTTGGAATGAAAATCTAACAAAACAAAAAGAAATAAATGCTCTTCCTATCTTAGTATAGGAAAACTAAGTCGAAAGAGGCTAAAAAGTGACTCCATCAATCTAGAACCGAGAATCGGATTTGGGGGCGAGGGTGTGAAACGTAAGGATAAGCCCTTCCGTTCCGCCCTTCAAATAACAACCATAACTAGTTTGAGCAATGAATCTAAATAACATATTAAACACAAGCATACAACATGTGATAAGAAATTAAAAGCAACTAAACACATGATAAAAGCGATAAAAAGCAAATATGAAAAAGCGGTAAATGAAAGCAAGTAAAGAAAGGAAACGAACGTGAGAAATTAAAAGATTACATCGGGCGGTGAGGAATTAAATGCGATACAATTTTCTCCACAATATAAAAAATGGTAAAAACATAAAATTAATAAATGAACCATTGTTAAGGCTAAATTGATGCCCTCGGGTTGTCCCACCTGCTGATCCGGATCTCGAATCTGGATTTGGTGTTGCGACGGTTGTGAATCGAGAGAGGCTTTGTTCCGAGTTTTTTAGTGCAGGTGAATAAAACCATGTGTGGGGAGTTGAAAAGATGCGCTGAAAGGAGACCAAGAGATATATATATAACTGAATATTCAATAGCTCTTAATTACGATGCAAATTTGATAAGAATAAAACATAAAAAAAAGGAGTCGCCGATCGGTTTTAGGATGAAAAACTAACAAAAAATGACTTGCTTTTTCAATCTTAGTATGGGAAAACTAAGACTAAAAGAGGCTAAAATTGACTCCATCGGTCTTTGAATTGAGAATTAGATTCGGGGTGAGGGTATGAAACATAGGGAAAATCCTTCCATTCCGCCCGTCCGAAGAGGGCCATTACAAATTTGAGTGGTGAATCTAAATAACGTGCTACACACAAACATACAACATGCTAAAACAATAAATAAAGCAACCAAACGAGAATCAAAGGAAAAGCAATTAAGAAAGCAATAAAGAAATGCAAAAAGAAAAGAAACGCGAAAAACCAAAAGATTACATCGAACGGGGAGGATTAAAAGAACGATTTCATCTCTTTAATCCATAATACGAAAAGCGGTAAAAGCTTATAAATAAAATAAATCGTTTGAAGGATGAACGATTACCCTCAAGTTGTCCCAACTTGCTAATCTGGATCTCTACGTTGGATCTCCCGATGCGATGGTGACAAATGAAAGACAAAGGGCTTGTTTTGTGAACTACATATGTAGGGAATAGGAAAGATCGGTTGAATAACCGCCCGAGAGATCATAATAATTGAATATTCTTTAGCTCTTTACACAGATTCAACGGCAATAAGAAGAAAATAGATGGATGGTTGATAGTAATTTTAGCAAAGTAGCGTTTACGTATGAGTGCTCTGGTTAGCTTTCGGTAACATTACGCATAGGAGAAAGCCGTATAGGAATAAGAGCCAAGGCTCTCTATTTATAGGGGAGAACCTAGGTCACAAATGACCTAGGGTTTTCATGCGACCTGCCGTCAAAAGCAAAGAAAATAAAAACTAGGCCAATAAATCGGGAGATTGAACTGGATAAAAAGGATAAAACCAGATAGAACTCGGCTTGCAGACATTGGCCACCCAGGCTTTCCAATGGTTTCATGCCCTACCGTGTTCTAAGGGATTCTCTAGGCTAAAATGCATCATTTCACTTAAAACTCTAGGGTTGCAAGCGCTAGCCACGACATCGTTTTGAGGGGAAAAGCTCCTAGTCTCTTGTGGATTGTTTTGTGAAGCTTAAACACACCACTTTGATGCTCGTGATCATGAAATACAACGCTTTAACACCGTCTTTAGGTCTTCAGCTCCTTATCCGATTGGATAAAAGAAAAATATAGTATTCTAAACTTGGAATTTCCCGAACACAACGACTGGACTCCGTTGTCTCCGAATGCTTGGCGCAGTTCTTGGATCGGCCGAAAGAAAGGGGGATTTGTGGACCGACCCAAGGCAAAAGGTTGTTTATTTGGTGCTAGGGGTTCTTTGTGGTTTACTGCCTTATGTCACACCATTTGAACACAATCTCGGATCCAAATCCTTAAACAGGACTTGGGATTTCATCATCGAGCCAACAAAATAAAATACAAAATTAAAGAGATAAGAGGTGACACTTTTTAGGTGTCTACAAAAAGCTGCGTTAGCGGGGGTTACAAAATTATGGGACTTGGGCTTGGTGGGTCTTTAAAGAAAGGCCCCCATGCCGGACAATGAGCTCAAACTATTTACAAGATAATGGAGCTCTTAAGTACTTAGATGAAGTACTCTTCAAGGTTGTCACTCGTGCCATGTCCTAGGAGTGGCTAACCCTTTGAGAGTGGCTAACCTATAGGTTCTCGAGGCAGACCTCATCATAGATAACATGGTCCTTTTCGGTTGGCCATCAATCTTACAATGTTCCTTGATCCCCTTTTGGAAGTTCTTACCCGCTTGTACAAAGCGACCGGGGCACACTTCCTCTAAAGGGATGAGTTCGACGTCTTCGGGAAATGTAGGTCGAACCCTACCATGGTCTTCAGTGGTGGCAAAGCACACCATCATAGTTTCGGGAATTTTGGCAGAGGGCTCCACCTTTGGCCTCTTGCCCTTGGGGTCATCCCGATCCCTTCCTTCCTCTTTTGCTTCTCCATCAAAGGTCGAAGGCTTATGACATAACATCACGTGCGGTCTTTTAGTCTCCGTGGATCTCGCCTACTCGATCTATCATCATACTCATACTTCATGAGGAGAAGGTATGGAGGAACAACTACTTTGATCCGGTTTAGGGTGGGCCGCCCAATGATAACATTGTAGGTGGAAGGCACGTCGACCACCAAGAAGTTTACTTTGATATTTCAACCCCGGCCTTCTCTCCGATCCCGACCGACGGGTGGATCATGCCCGTGGGGTGTATCGTCTGCCCCCGAATCCAAGGATAGGATTGACGAGGGGGATAAGATTCCGAGGAGTATACTTTAGCTAACTTAGGCATTCCATGGTGATGATATCCACCAAACTCCTTGTATCTATCAGGACCCTCCGAATGATGGCGTCCGAGACCTTTAGTGTGATGACCATTGAATCATCATATGGGGGCCATGGATTTCAAATCTCGTTCTCCGAAGGTCACTGTGGCTACCTTCACAGGCGAGAGGCTAGCCGGTGATCGGGACTTGTTGTGTGGTCTCGAGGTGAGCCTTCTAGGAAGAGAGGGTCATACCCCCTGTAAAGCCCTCGGGGATGGTAGCCACAATCCTAGTAACATGATCATCATCATAGTGTTTATCTCTATGGGAACCTTTCTTAAGGACACAAGTCAATCTGACTGTTGTCGCCCGGTTCCCTAAGCGCTTTCTTCGAGAGCGAGTATCATGCCCGATCTGTTCGTCGAACTCGTAATATTTATTTTATTGGAGTTCTATGCCTTGGTAGGGGCAAACATGGGAGTTGACTTTTTCAGCATGGGATGGCCCCGGATCTCCATAAGGATGCTCCTCGGATCAACATTGAAGTTGAAGGTTTGCTCTTGTAGAGTCTAAGTCACCCTAGAGGGTGGGTGAATAGGGCGACGAGGAAATTTAAACAAACTTAGAATCTTTACGCTTGGAAGAAGCTAAACAGCTGATTCCGAGTCTAGATTGTACTCGAAAAATAAACACTCACAAGTACGTGGAAACCATCATGGGGCAGAAAACCACGGATAGTGCTAATCCAAGCACCAAGTCAAATCCACTATTTTGAATCCTCAAAATACAACAGATCGACTCAACCAAAATTTCTCCCTTAGACAATTCCTCACAATGTTTTCCTAGACTTAGAAGTTCCCTTATCTAATCTAGTACTTCCTAACCGAGATAACCTTTACAGCTAGGGACAATTAAGCCGAGTTAGCCCTTACACCCGGTCAAGGGACCTTACTCGTAAAGTAAGAGAAGTATGGAATTGATTACAAGACTTTACAACTCGGAAAATATTAAGTATAGACAGGGAGTTGTAAGTAGAAGATTGAGTGAGTATTACACTAAGAGAATTAGGCACTATATTGAAAATATTAAGCTAGGGACAATCGAGCTAAGTTAGCCCTTACAATAATCTTCAAGTCTTGTAAAGTGGCTTCTATTTATAAATATCCAAGCAGATTAACCGTTGAGTCTAGTTTCGGAATGAAGTCTTCACTAGCCATTGGAGGGGTTTTCCGAGTCACTTAGAAAGATCCGTTGGAGTGTAAACGTTGGGCAACGACTATTTGCTCCGAAAGGTGTTCCGATCAACTGGTGTTGTTTGAAAAGCAAGGCGGAAACCATGGTTGAGCCTAGCGTTGGATTTTTCCGGTTTGGAAATAGACAACCCTAACACGGTGATCGATTCCTGTCCAGAATTGGCTAAAACCGTTTATCGGCGTTTAACAGCTAGAAGCCGGTTGCTTTTGAATCAAAAGATATATTAGCTTTGTTTGAATAACCTACAAAAGCACATCATATTGGTTCTCAAAGTATAAAATACTTTGGTCAAAGGTTAGGCACGAGATAATAATTAAATTAGGATAATTAAGTGCTTAATTATCTTTGACCTAGAAAAGTGGAATATTCCGAGTCTAATATCAAATACATTCAAACTTAGTTTAGAATAATTCATACAAAGATCAAGTAGAAGAATATTCAAGTATAGAAAGTGAACTTGAACTATCAAATAAACTTCTAAGTAATAAACTAACTTAGATGAACTCGGTAGAGAAAGACTTGGTTCGAGTTGGCAAACACAATCAACACTACAATAAAATATGTTAAAAGAATTATTTGATCATGCGATGGTTCAAGTATATTTTGAGTAGTTATGAATACCTATAGAAGAGAAGATATAGAACAAAGTGATATCCGAGTCACTCGGAACAAAGATGAAAACTTAGATATAAGTTTCTATGAAGCTTATAATAGCTTGCAATAAAAACTCAAGAGAGATAAAAGTTTATACCTGAGTCTTTCATAAAAATATATGGAGTTTAAATCTAAGTCTTCAATCTCCCCTTTTTGATGAAAGGCATTACATTCTTAAGATAGAAACTTGTTAGTACAAATTAAGTTTTCAGTAGTCAATGATTTGTGATTTCGTCTCGTATTAGAGCAAGTAGAGTGTAAAGAAATTCTAGATCAAATAAGATATTAGAAAAAATGCAGATTTCTCAGTAGAGTAGCTAAATACTAAAGGAAACTCAGAAATGATCGAGAATATAGAAAAGATAAACATTAACATTCAATCATGAAAGAATATTTAACAAAAGGAGGGAAAGAAACTCCCCTAAGCCAAACATCAAGTTTTCTATTTTTCTCCCCTAGCATTTCAGCAAAAAGGAGTGAAGAAAAGTGGAAAGTAAATACACTTAATGTTGGACACAAAAAAAAATTAAAAATAAGAAAAAGAAATAGATCAACACGGTGGTGCTGGTTAGGCGGAGGAGGACGGACGAGTAGTGCGCTTGGGCCGGTAACACCGAGATGAAGTGGTAGAACGAGGAGGCGGTAGCACTCGGATGTTAGGAAGTGGCTTACACTGGGTGGTCGAGTCGGGACAATGTCATCCTCGGGCTCGTCTTCCTAGAAGACTATAGGGGCTTCGAGTCGGCTGGTTTGGACTGTCCAACTTCCCCAACATTTTTCGATCCACTCGGATCCGAGGAGATCAGCTCGAGTTCGGGCTCAATAGTCCCCTTGTTTTTTGTTGCGCGTCCTCTTCTTATCTTCCTTCTTCCTCCTTATTTTCCTCTCCAGGCTTATCCTCACCTACCTCAGCTACATCCTCAGCCTCTTCTTCTTATTCTACCTCAGCAAAGGTAGACTTGGCCACGCTGGAGGACTCCTCGGATGTGTCGGAGTGTTTTGAGTCCTGCGCAACCTTCGTTCCGCTCTCACGAAAAAGTTCGAGCTACTTGTGTTGCTCCCTAAGAACCCCTTTTAACTCAAGCATCAGGGATTGACACTCCTGAATCCGGCATTGGGCGGTCTTCTAATGAATGACCATCCCTTGGAAAATGGGCTTGAGAGAGCGTACAACCGACCGGAGTTGGTCGAGATGTAAACATGAGTTACTCAACTAAGGCGAGCAAATGTGCCGGACGAGAGAGGAGGTTGAGACGAGAAGGGAGGATGATAGAGTGGGTTGAATCTCGAGTGCTGGGGAGAAGGAGATATAGGTTCCAACTTAGAAGAGTGAACCCATTCACCGGGCTTAACCTCCCGGTATCCCTACCCCGAAGTTCTTTTTGGCCTAGCACAATGGCCGACTCGAAATAGCGGAGGGATCGAGAGGGAAAAGGGATTTTAAATTGTTTGAAGATGAGAGAAAGAAGAGCTCCGAATGGAAAAGGAGAAATTTCTTTGATTAAGCGAGCAATTTTGCCATCCGCTCGATAATGAAGGGAAACAGGTCTACATCGTAGCCCTCCATGATATCAAACAAAACATTGAGAACCCCGGAGTTTGGGTTCTCCTTGCTCGAGTGGTGAGTCAAGAAAGTGTGCATTAGAATGTGACAAAGCAATTTGAGCTCACTTTTCATCTAAGTCACGGAGAAATATTTTTCGTGCTCGAGCACTTCTTTGGCAAATTTATCGAAGTTCGAAAAAGAGAAGAAACATTGAACAGTTTGTAGAGAAGAGGGAGGTTGATTCTGACTATGGTACCTTGAACTTTGGAAGTGATGACACCTCCAAAGAAGGATTTGTTTGCATAGAACTCAGCCACAAGTTCCGGATAAATAAAACCACCGAAGCATAGATAGTTGTATACTCCAGTTTCTTGAATGAACTTTAGATAAGAAAAAGAGGTGGTTTTGAAGAACTTGTCATCCAACGTGAAATGCTTGGACAAGAAAAACTTTTAAAGGGTCAGGCGTACCCTCTTGAGTGGTTTTTCGAGCCTTCTTTGTTGCAGAGCCCATGAACTTAAAGGTAGAACCGCGTTTAGGCATTTTGAGAGAGAAAAGATGAGAGATTACTAGAGAAATGAGCGAGAAAGAGAGAGAGAGAGAGAGAGAACAAAAGCACTTTGAGAGCAAGGGACGAGTTAAGAGAGAGTAGAGAATTTCGTGTAAGGAAAGTATGGCGTAAAGTGAAGAAATGAAGAAAAATACATGTTATTTATAGAGAGAATGGAAATGTCCTTCAACCTTCTTTATCATCGTTCAAACGGCATTCTCGAGATAGACACAACTTGCAGCAGTCCAACGGCTACAATTCCCGCATTTGTTTCTCCAATGGTTCGAATTCTTTGAAAGTGATGCGTGTCAAAGAGAGAAAGAGACTTTTAAAAAACTCTTTCGAGATTCTCCATTCATCTAAAGATAATCTCAAATGTATGGTGTCCATTTTGATCAAAGATTGAGTTTGACTCAGTATGGTTTCCGAGCGACTCGTAAAGCAATTAACCAATAGCTCGGTCTCATTGCTAAGTCAAATGATCCATTTGTTAATAAAGTAAAACTCTCAAAATAAGTGAATAAAACATATAATCAAGCATTAATCATGCCAAGCTCATTCCTAATAAAACAAAACTGATCCTCACTAAGTGGCATAGTGAAAATATCAGCTAACCGAAATTTCGTAGGAATGAATTCAAGTTCAATATCACCTTTCTCATAATGGTCTCTCGGAAAATGATACCTGATCTCAATATGCTTTGTCTTTGAGTGCTGAACTGGATTCTTAATGATGCTGATTGCACTCGATTATCGCACTTGATTGGGATAGTTTGAATGAAAGTCCAAGATCCTTCAAGTGTTGCTTGATCCATATAATCTCGAGCACAACACGGTCCAGCTGCAATGTACTCAGCTTCAGCAGTTGATAGGGCAATTGAGTTCTCCTTCTTTGAGTGCCAGGAAATAAGGGATTGACCCGAAACCGGCATGCTCTTGATGTGCTCTTTCTATTAACCTTGTAACCAACATAATAAGCATCCGAGTATCTAGTGAGGGTCGGTTCCGAGTCTCCGGAAAACCATAGACCAAGATTCCGAGTTCCTATAAGATATCTAAAAACCTCTTCACCGCGAGTGAGATGTGATTCTTTTAGATTAGCTTGAAATCTTGCACATAGACATACACTAATCATAATGTCCGGCCTACTGGATGTGAGATATAGTAAACCAATCATACCTCTATAGAGTTTTTGATTTACTTGCTTTACCTTTTTCATCCGAGTCCAGCTTTATGTTGCTAATTATGGGTGTGGCTACATGTTTCACATCTTGAAGCTTGTACTTCTTCAGCAATTCCTTGGTATACTTAGATTAATGGACATAGATGTCATCTTTATCTTGTCTTATTTGTAGACCAAGAAAGAAGTTGAGCTCTCCCATCATGCTCGTTTGGAACTCCTGTCATATCAACCCGGAAAATTCTCGATAGAGATTTTCATTAGTAGCTCCAAAAATGATATCATCAACATAAATCCGAGCTATAAGGAAATCTTTCCCCTTGGTTTGTATGAAAAGAGTTTTGTCAATCTGACCTCTTTTGAAATCATTCTCAACCACAAAGCTGCTCAGTCTTTCATATCAAGCTCCGGGAGCTTGTTTAAGACCATATAGAGCCTTTTGCAATTTGAAAACATGATTTGGAAATTCCGAGTTTTCAAATCCAGGGGTTGCTCAAGCATAGGCTTCCTCTTGAATGAAACCATTCGAAAAGCACATTTGACATCCATTTGATACAATTTAATAGTCATGCTTGATGTAAATGCCAATAGGATTCTAATTGCTTCAATCCTAGCAACCGGTGCAAAGGTTTCCCGCAATCAATCCCTTCTTCTTGATTGTAACCTTG
Organism: Talinum fruticosum; assembly: GCA_021018815.1. Taxonomy (NCBI): domain Eukaryota; kingdom Viridiplantae; phylum Streptophyta; class Magnoliopsida; order Caryophyllales; family Talinaceae; genus Talinum; species Talinum fruticosum. The sequence goes on along the minus strand of JAITYX010000097.1, from coordinate 1,270,410 downwards.
AGCCATAAGTCTAGCCTTATTTCTGTCTAGTAACCCATCCTCATCTAGTTTGTTCTTGAAAACCCATTTGGTTACTATAACTGGGTGGTCGGAAGGTCATTTGGTCAAAGTTCGGACTTGGTTTCTCTCAAATTGATTAAGTTCCTCTTGAATGGCCACTACCCATTCAGGTTCATTTAGGGCCTCTAGTGTATTTCTAGGTTTTGTTAATGATATGAATGCAATGAATGCACATAGATTTTGTAAAGAAGACTGGGTTCTTACCCCATTATTGATGTCGAGATAAAATGTTCTCAAGTGGGTGGCTCGAAGCATATTTGAATACTTTACCTGTTCTCTAATTCACCAAGTTTGTTGGTTGAACCGGCTGATCTTCGATAGTCCGAGCTTGCTCGAGTTTGCTCGTTTGCTTGACCTTCAGCATTCCGAGCTGGTGCTTGAGCTGGTTCGGTTTGAGTCATGATTGAAGGTTTGCTCGGGAGAGTCCGAGTCACCCTAGAGGGGGATGAATAGGGTGATAGAAAAATCTTTGCGGAATCACACTCTTTTGCGCGAGGATAGAGAGGAATATAGATTCCGAGTCTATCAACGAGGTCGAAAAGATTGGACTCGGAATGCGATTAACCGGAAAGAACAAGAGCAGAAAAGCTATCCGAGTCTAGAATGAACTCGTAAAGATAACACTTAGATTTTACGTGGAAACCCTCCTGGGCAGAAAACCACGGACCGTGTCAATCCAGTACACGAAGTCAAATTCACTATTTTGAGTCCACAAAATACCGTGAACCGATCGAACCCAAGTTGCTCCCTTAGACAACTCTATACAAGTTTTCCTAGACTCGAAATTCCCTTATCCGATCTAGTACTTCCTAGCTGAGATAACCCTTACAGCTAGGGACAACTAAGCCGAGTTAACCCTTACAGCTTAGTCAAGGGACCTTACAAAGAATGTAAGAAAGAGTTTGTAATCGAGTACAAAACCTTACAACTCGAAAGTAATGAATTACAGAGTGGGAGTTGTAAGTTGAAGATTGAAAGTAAATACAATGACTTTGAGCAAGTATGTGTATAAACAATAGATTCGGCAATCTTCAAGTCTTGTGAGATGGCTTCTATTTATAGATGACCAGGCAGAGTAGCCGTTATCTTCATCTCGCTGACCGAGAGTCTTCCGTGACCGTTGATAGAAGCTTTCCGAGTCACCCGGAAAGTATCCGTTGTAATATGAACGTTGGACAACGGTTTAACTCTCTTAGAAGTCCCAAAACCATTAGCGGTGTCTTGAAAGATAAGGTAGAAACCACCGTTAAGCTTGGCGTTCCAGCTTTTCCATATTTGGAAACAGATAGCCCCGACACAATCTACTGGGACTAGAGCAGAGAAAGTGAAAAGCCATGTTTCGTTGGTGATTTGACGTTCGAAGCTCGGTTACTTTTGTAGTTTGAAAAATTGTATCCTCGATTGAATAACCTAGAAAAGCAAATTAATTTTGGTTCTCAAAGTATAAAATACTTTGGCCCAAGATTAGACACGAGATAATAAAATAATTACGATAAATAAACCAACCGATTATCCGAGTCGAAATGGAATGGAATTTTTCGAGTCCAATATCCATGATACTCGGAATTCCATCCGACTTAGTCTAAGCGAAGAATCAAGTTCAATAAAAATATCGGAGAGGATTAACTTGATATAGACTAAGCATGAAATAGGCTAAGAATACTGACTAAAACAAGATAGGACTTTTAACCACAAGTCGGATTCCGAGTGAGAAAAGACGAAATACTTGGTATATTCAATCTGCGATTATTCCGAGTAGCTTACAGATAAGCAATAAATATACTAAGTAAGACCTGTGTCACTTAGAGAAGATATGATTTTACTCACATAAGTTTCGAGACACAAAGAATGCCTTGGAATCAAAACTCTACATGTATGAAATTGTTATACCCGATTCCTTTTATATAACTCGGAAGAGTATTGAGCGAGTGTCCGAGTCTTCAATGATATTCTAAGCTGCCTCATTCTGAATTGCTTTCTTCGACTCTGTCCGAGCTTAGCTTCAAGCAAGATCATCTTCATCTCGACAGAGTTTCGGATCCGAGAAGGTTGACTCACTTGTTTTTCCTCGATGAATCTCATCAAACTTAGTCGAGTGATGCTTACCATTATTGTGAACAAAACACTTGCATCTAAAATGTTTGAAGTATGAAATGTAGGTCTTCTTTCCCTTGTAAAGCTCGTAGGGAGTTTTCTTCAAGATGGGTCCGATGAGGCATATGTTCGGTGCGTAGTTTGCTTGTGTTGATTGCCTCGGTCCGGAAATAGAAAGGTAGATCATGTTCAATCATCATCGTCCTTCCTATTTCTTCAAGAGTTTCGGTTCTTTCTCTGCACTACCCCATTCTCGTTTAAGGGTTTTGGGTGCTGAGAGGTTGTGAGAGATATCATTCTTGTCGCATAACTCTACAAATTCCGAGTAGTCGAACTTTCTTCCATGGTCGGTTCGAATTCTTCTAATCCGAGTCCGAGACTCCACTTCAATTTTCCTACGGAGCTTGCTGAACTCTTTGAAAGCTTCATTTTTGCTCTTGAGAAACAAACTTAGGTAAATCCTGAATAATCATCAACAATTACAAGTACATATTATTTACCTCCGAAACTCTTCATAGAGATTTCGCCGCATAAATCCATATGTAGCAATTCAAGCACTTTAGATGTGGAAATAGTTTTAAGAGGTTTGAAGGATGATCCGACTCGTTTCCATTTTGTGCATGCTTCACAGATTTTATCTTTCTTAAATGCACGAGTTAGGTAAACCCCTAACTAAACCATGAGATGCATGATTTTTGATAGTGTGCATGGTAACATGACCTAGTCTACGATGCCATGTCCAAGAATCATCATGCAATGATGCTTTTAAACAAGATAAATTCTAACTTGGATCGGAAAGAGGAATAATATAGGTATTAACCGAACTCGACTTGAGAGCTTAGTCTCTTTGGTAGTTGCATTAGAAATATAGCAGTTGGTTTAAGTAAATCTTACCTCTTAACCTTTGTCACACAATTGAGATATGCTTGAGTAGATTGTATTTTTAGTCCCTTGACAAGATAAACCGGGCTGCTAGGTTGTCTCCTTTCCGAATGTTGCCAATTCCAACTATCTTGCCCTTACTATCATCTCCAAAAGTGACTTTGCCTCCTTTAAAATCTTCTAACACGGAAAAGAGTCTTGAATCTCCTGGCATATGGTGTGAGCATCCACTGTCTAACTACCAATGACCTTTCGTCCTTTTCGAGTTACCCGCAAGTCGAAACACACTAACCCTTCTCACTTCCTCTAACAAACCCAATAGCTCCCTTTATCGTGGTCCTTTTTCTCAGGAAGAAGACTCCTAGGAACCTAGATTTGAATAACTTTGGGTTTGGTCCGATTCCGAGTCTTCTTTCTAGAAAACCGAGTCCGTGTCTCTTTATTTTGAAAATCTTTTTTTTATAAACAGGTGGAGAAGGTTTTCTCCTGTAAGCTGGTCTTGGCTCGGTCCTCCTTTCATTCTTCCGAATAGGACCATGCTCAGCCTTCCTGAACTTCACGGTTTTGGAATCTTTTTGAAAATATTTGAGTAGGAATTAGATTCCTCCTCTTCGTTAAAACCAAGTCCTTCTTTCCTTAAGGAGACACACAGAGAGCCTACAAGCATGTCAAGGTTTTTCTGACCTTAAGTAAACTTCAAAACAAGCTCTTGAGACTTATTGAGCTTTCTTTTTAGATGCTCATTTTCTCTTCGAGTGACTTAGACTCGGTCTCATTAGTTTGAGTACTAGTCTTGAGTTCTTTCAAAGTTAGTCTCAGTTTTTCCAATTCATTTTTCAAACAATTGCTCTCGAAGTTAGAGACTCAAGTTGTTCTTTAAACCGAGAAAAATCAGAATTGGACTTTTCTTCCAAAATGTAAATATATTTAGCCAAATCAACTTTGGATAACTTAAGAAACTATTCAATTACCTCCCGAGCACTTGTCTCCTTAGTGTCCGAGTTGTCGAGTCCGACTCGGATTCAGCTTCTCGGTCTATTAGTGCCATTAGACACTTTGAGCCATCGGAATCATCATCTTCCTCGGATGAGTCGTCATTGCTCCAGCTGGCCATCATAGCCTTCTTATTCTTTCTATCCTTCTTTCTCTTCGAAAAGTCTTTGACTATGTGACCTTTGCTCCCACATTCAAAACAGACGAGTTCTTAGTTAAAGATAACTTTAAAGGGGAAGAAGATTTACCTTTTCTATCCTTCTTATCCTTCTTATAGAACTCTTCCTTTGCCATCTTTTCCCATTTACGGTGCTTCATCATTCTTTTGAAGCCCGGGGCAATGAGTGCCATTAGATCCTCTTTTGAGTCTAAAGAACTTAGACTTTCCCCTCTACTTTCTCGAGACCTTCAAGCACAATGTTCTTTTGGTGATGACCTCGGTATCTTCTTCTTCCAGGTGAACTTCATAGGTAAGCAGCTTCCCAATCAGTTTGTCCGGCTTTAGTTGAGAGAGGTTCTAAGCTTCCTCAATGGCTGTCACGTTAGGACCCCATCTTCTCTTTGGCGGACTTCTCGGAATTTTTCAATACATTTCTTCATGAGAAATCTTTCCGCCCAAAGATTTGAGATTATTTATAATCTCACTGGAGCAAATAAACATTTGAGTGATGTTTTCTTCTAGCTCCATCTTGAACAGACTCATATTTGTGAAGGTCCTAGCTTATCATTTTCTGTTCCACTTGGCTTGTACCTTCGTGTGTGTTGACAAGAGTGTCCCACACATCTTTGGCCGTGTCGCAGTCGACACTCTGTTGTACTCTTCCGAGATGATTGCACACATCGGAATGTTCATTGCTTTGAAGTTCTTTTTGAGCTTCTCCGAATCTTCATTGGTGTACTCAAATTTTTGTTTAGGCACAGATCTTGTACCTTCTGTCTTCATTGGAATGTAGTTGCCTTCTTGGATGATGTTCCAAACATCTTCATCGTTGTCTAACAGAAAGCATTCCATCGGTTTCTTCCAAGTGCACGAAGTTTGAACCTTTAAACTTTGGTGGTCCGGTGAAAGATCTTCCTTCACCGAACTCTCCAATGTTCCGAGCCATTTGATATTTAGACCTTTGGATTGTTAGATCCTTCTTGAAAGGCTAGGCTCGATAACAATTGAAGGTTTGCTCCTGTGGAGTCTAAGTCACCCTAGAGGGGGTGAATAGGGTGATGAGGAAATTTAAACAAACTTAGAATCTTTACGCTTGGAAGAAGCTAAACAGCTGATTCCGAGTCTAGATTCGACTTAGAAAAATATACACTCGAAACACGTGGAAACCCTCCTAGGGCAGAAAACCACGGACAATGCTGATCCAAGCACCAAGTCAAATCCACTATTTTGAATCCTCAAAATACAACAGATCGACTCAACCAGAATTGTTCCTTTAGACAATTCCTTACAATGTTTTTCCTAGACTTAGAAGTTCCCTTATCCGATCTAGTACTTCCTAACCGAGATAACCTTTACAACTAGGGACAACCGAGCTGGGTTAGCCCTTACAACTCGGTCAAGGGACCTTACTCGGAAAGTAAGAGAAGTATGTAATTGATTACAAGACTTTACAACTCGAGAAAACATTAAGTACAGATCGGGAGTTCTAAGTAGAAGATTGAGTGAGTATTGCACTAAGAGAATTAGGCGAGTGTATTGATCAATAGTTTTAGCAATCTTCAAGCCTTGTGAAGTGGCTTCTATTTATATATATCCAGGCAGGTTAGTCGTTGTGACTAGTTTACTGGACTGAAGTTTTCACTAGCCGTTGGAGGGGCCTTTTTGAGTCGATCGAAATGATTCGTTGGAGTGTAAAAGTTGGGCAACGGCTATTTGCTTCGAAAGGTGTTCCAATCAACTGGTATTGTCCGAAAAGTAAGGCGGAAACCACCATTGAGCCTAGCGTTGGATTTTTCCAATTTTGGAAACAGATAACCTTGACACGGTGTTTGAGTCCTCTTCGAATTGGGTAAAACTATATGCTTGGCGTTGAATAGCTAGAAGCCGGTGTCTTTTGAAATTCAAAAGATATATTAGCTTTGTTTGAATAACCTACAAAAGCAAATCATATTGGTTCTCAAAGTATAAAATACTTTGGTCCAAGGTTAGGCACAGATAATAATTAAATTAGGATAATTAAGTGCTCAATTATCTTTGGCCTAGAAAGGTGGAATATTCCGATTCTAATATCGAATACGTTGAAACTCGGTTCAGAATAATTCCTTGAAAGATCAAGTAGAAGAATATTCAAACATAGAAAGTGAACTTAAACTATTAAATAAACTTCTAAGTAATAAACCGACTTAAACGAACTCGGTAGAGAAAGACTCGGTTCCGAGTTTGCAAACATAGTCGATACTACAATAAAATGCGTTAAAAAAATTATTTGATCATGCGATGGTTCAAATATATTCGAGTAGGTCGGAATACCTGTAGAAGAAAAGATATAGAACAAAGTGATATCCGAGTCACTCGTAACAAAGATGAAAATTTAGATGTGAGTTTTTATGAAGCTTAGAATGACTTGCAATCAAAACTCAAGAGAGATAGAAGTTTACACTCGAGTCTTTCACAAAAATATATGGAGTTAGGATCCGAGCCTTCGAAGTGATAGTCCTCTTCTTGCCCCTAGGGCTTCTTATCACTCGATGATTCCATTTTTCATCCCCTCCATTCCTTTCGGCCTCTTCTCCCTCCTCGGTGCATATTTCCGTGGCTCGGATAAAGTCAGCCGCTTTCGAATGCCTCCGCAAAGTGGATATCTTCTTTTCAGCTAGGGGAATTTGAATCTAACGCTACTGAGTCCGTTAAGAAAGGCAAGTGTAGGCTACTCCATGTTGAAGATTAGGGATGAGGACACCCTCTCTATGGAAGCTCGGATATAGTCCTTAAAGGTCTCATTCCTCCCCTGTTTGATCTTGGAGAGGTGGATGTTGGTCTTCTTTTGCTTGTAACTTGCGATGAATTATGCAACAAACTTCTTGCATAATTCTTCAAAGGAAGAGATGCTTCCTTAAGGTAGACCATTGAACTATTTTTGTGCGACCCCCTTTAGCATGGCGAGGAAGAATCGGTAGTAAATTGCATCATCTCTATCCTACACGTACATGTGGGACTTGTAGTACACCGGTGGTCGTTAGGGTCGGTTGTGCCATCTTACGGGTCGATGTCGAGGACCCTTATCTTCTTCATCCTTGGAGCATTCATGATTTTTTTAAAATGGGGAGTTAAAAGCGAGGTTGGATCGGAAATTAGAACCGGAGATGGGGACAGCAGGGGCTGGTGTCGTGGGACTTCTACGAGGGAAGGACTTTTCCTCCTCTCATATCGAGGAGGAGTACGCATGGTTCTTTCGACTTCCCTCTACCCTTCATAGCTTATTGTCCGTGATGCCTACCCCTTGATTGCTCGCACTCCCGAAAGACAGACCGCTCCTTATCATGCCTAGGAGCATTGTAGGCTCACTCGGAATCGCGGTTGTTGCCCTCCATTTGGCGCGAGGGCATTGCCATGGCTCCTCAAACCAGGCGGAGCGCCCGCTATGGGTGGTGTACGGGTCGAGGCTATGTGTGATGTAGCAATCTTCTTGTTGGCCCTATGAAGAGCTCTCTTGGCCTTGATAATCCCCTCGGCGCCACCTTCTTCATGGCAACTCATCGGAGGGCACTTAGTTGTATAGGAGCGAGCGCCGTTGGTGCCTCGGTTGGTTGTGCTGGGGCTGCATGCGAGGGATCCCTCCCGAGAAGTGGCCAATAGGCTGACCTCTCTAGGGGTTGCACCATACTCGGGAGTTGGGGTATATTGAAATGGCATGAGGGGTAGGCACTACTCCATGGTGGTTCACACCTGCTCTTGCACTTGTTGTGCAACATTGCTCTTTAGGGTCTCAATCAAGTTGGCAGTTGCCTTTAGAGGGCTGGGATGACTCCACGTCCTCGGCTTGAGGGACGCCACAAGATTGCCCCTCCCCGCCGCGTAGGCATGGAATGATAAGGATGAGGTACGGGTGGATCGGTTGCGTCGTGTGTCATCCTTGATCGTGATCAGGCGCTGCTAACAACCATAAGCTAACTCTCTCCCCATAGACGGCACCAAAATATTTCTTAAGGAAAACGAGTGTGATGATGTGGATGATGATTTGGAGAAAGAGAGTATTTACTACTTTGGTTGTGAGGGCGTGGCTTGGTTGCATGGATTCCATGTGGCAGCTGTTGACCCCGCAAAGGCGAGGCCCCGGGGTAGATCCCGGGAACACCCTGCGACGCTCAAGTGACTAGTTAACTAAGTGAACGAATCAAGGAAAATCTTCCTTGATGTGCGAGAAAGGGAATTTTTGGGATTTGGGGTTTGCTTACCGGAGTAAGGCTTTTAGGGGATTTGTGAGATTTTCTAAGGGAGGAAAGTGTTGGAAATGGTGTTATGAACTTATGAGCCTCCGTTGTGCTTGGTGGTGGTTGGCCAGTATTTATAGAAGAATTTAACAGGGGTAAGGTAGTAATTTATCGTAATTTTGATGGAAGCCCTAGCCCCAGTGGACTTTTGGGCCTTACCGAGGCTTGCCGAGAGTGGGTTTGGGCTCGTACCTCCATTATCTCGACTAGTTTGGCACAACTAACTAATGATGTTGTGGGTGAGCTGGAACCGACAGGGGAATATCCGGATCACTTTACAACTTGAAGTGATGTAGTAATCATATTACAACATGCACTTTCATGTTCAAGCCTAAGTGAGGACAACAGGTATTGATGGGGCTAGTATTTAGGTATATGGTCTATAAACTACATTGTTAGCTAGTAGGTTCCTCACGACCTAATCTGTTTGGTTGTGAAGTTATAGATAGTGTTTCCGGAGGAAAATGGGTGTGATAATGTGGATGATGATTCCGAGAGAAAAATGATTTACTCGCTCCGGATGTGAGGGCGTGGCGCGATCGGCTACGAAACCCGTAAAAATGCGAAGCCCCGTGGGTGGATCCTCGGGAACGCCCCTTCAACACTCAAGTTAGTTATGAACTGATTGAATGAATCGAGGAAATCTTCTTCGATGTGCGCAAAGGGGAATTTCTTAGGATTTACCTACCGGAGTAAGGCTTTTTGGGATTTGGGAGACTTTCCTAGAGAGGAAAGTGTTGGGAATTAGTGATGTGAGCTTATGAGCACGTGTTATGAGGTTAGAGGTTGGTGAGTATTTATAGGGGATTTTGACAGGGGTAAGATAGCAATTTACCATGATTTAGGAGGAAACCCTAACCCTAATGGGCTTTGGGCTTTACCTGGCCTCGTTGAGATGAGGCTTAGGCTGATATTTCCATCGTCCGACCGATTGGGCCTAGTTGGCTAGCGATGTGACAGGTAAGTTGGAACTGTCCAGAAATATCTAAATCATTTAGCCCCTCACATTCTACTTGTACGCTTCTCGAGGTGGGTAGGTGGAATGTGGAGCATCAACCGTTACGCTTTTATGGCCCCAAGTCTTTATAGATAGATGGTGAGTTTAAGGAGGGTAGTAAACTCTCGCTCCTTTACTCATTTTCTAATTTCTTTGTTGTTGCTCGAACGAGGATGAGTCCTAGGTCGCTCCTCGGTGATTACCAAACATTGTGTCCAAACTTTAATAGAGCATATGTAGAGGAGGTAGCTCGTGAAGCTAATCATCCATCCTTTGTCGGGAGGCGTTCTACCAACAACTCATTGAGGATGCGGCTAGCGGAGATGATTATGAGAGGTTATGGTTGGCTCGGAAGCGGCGCAGCTGGAGAAGGTGCCACTTTGAGCGTGGGCTCGTCATCTCATCCTTTCTTAGAGAGTGGTAAGTCGGTGGATGGTCCTCTTCCCGCTTCTCTCAAGGCTGAAAGAACTTGTCCAAGGAAAAGGGGAGGAGCCTTCCTGTGTAGGAGAAGAGGAATCTCTCGTAGAAGTGATACAGAGACAATGGTTTTTTGTTTGTCCTTATAGTGTAGTACTAGCGTTGTACTCTTCTAGCTTGGAGTTTTAGCACTTCAATCGCATTGTAACAGACATTCTTCACGCCCTGTTTTTAGCGGATAAATGAGTGAATGAAGCTTATTTTGTCATCTTTATCTCTGTTTACTTTTCTGTTTGGATGTTGAAGCTTTGTCGCGATGAAGGATTTTTACTTTTCCCCTGGCACTAAAAAGGAGTCTTGTGGGGAGGATGAGTTCTCCCATGGTCCTTCCGGGGCTCTTGCGAGGAGGATGAGTCCTCTCATGGTCCTTCTAGGGCTCTAGGGGGTAGGATAAGTCCTCCCGTAGTCCTCTAGGATCCTCAAGGTGTTCCAGCCCCTAAGTGCCTTGGATTCGAAAAAGCGAGTTTGCCCACGATAACGTCGTTGTAGGTCTTTTACGTGACCGTTCAGCTCCCGGAGGCTTAAAAGTGCATGAGTGTAAGTATCTTGCTAGGGAACATTCCACAAAGAGTGCGACCCCCTAACCATAAGTTAAAAGTGCAAATGCCCATGCGGACATGAGTCTTTGAGCGACCTTCCAGCTCCCAGAGGCTTGGAAGTGTATGATTCTCGCTAGGAACATCTCACGGAGAACGCGACCCCCTAACCTTAAGTTAAGAGTGCAAGTGCCCATGCGGACATGGATCTTTACGTAACCTTCCAGCTCCTGGAGGCTTGGAAGTGCATGATTCTCCCTAGGGAACATCCCACGGAAAGCGCGACCCCCTAACCTTCGTTCGGAGTGCAAGTGCCTACGCGAACATGGGCTTTACCCGACCTTCCAGCTCCCGGAGGCTTGGAAGTGCATGATTATCGCTAGGGAACATCCTACGAGAGTGTGACTTCCTAACCTTAAGTTAGGAGCGCAAGTGCCTATGGACATGGGTCTTTACGTGACCTTCCATCTCCCGGAGGCTTGGAACCGCATGATTGTGTGCCCTCCGAGGGGTATTCTTTTTATGGAGTTGGAAGTGTGATTTTTAGCTCCCATAGGCTAAGTTATGCTGAGCATAAGTTGACACCGAACTCCGAAGGATGTCCCCTTGTGGAGCTGGAAACGCAACTTGTTAGCTCCTAGAGGCTAAATTGTTACTTGAAGTTGAGAGATGTTTGGGCTCCGAAATCGTATGCTTCGTTGCTGCCATTTTTGCAAAGTTGTATGATTTTTATATTTAATTTTTATTATTATTATTATTTTAATTTTTTCTACCCTTCATGATTCCCGACTTCGACTCCCGACTCCTAAGAATTATGCTAACTCACGCCACGCTTAAAAACGCTCCGTAAAAATCTCACATTGCCCCCTCCCTAATTTTCTCTCCCTACCTCAAAACCCCCCGCCCGTGATCGCCTCCACAACTCGGGGTACCCCCGAGTTCCCCCTCTTTCTCCTAAAACTCACCCCCTCCCCACGTGATCTCCCCCTCTCCGCCGCTCAAGAACTCCCTCGACCCCCGGTATCTCTCTCCCCTCAAACCCCCTCCCTTTCCCCGACTTCTTCATACCCCCTCTCTCACATGATTCCCCCAGCCACCAAACTTTCTCTCGCCCCCTCGAATCCCCCCATTGTGAGACCCAAAATTTCGAGTAAAATAATTTTATAGTTAAATTAAGCTAAATATTTATACATAATTTATTTTTGGTGATTTTTATGTGCTTGTGTGTTTATATAGCTTAATTAATAAAGGCAATTGCTCGTTCGTTGCTATTAAACAAAGTAGAAACCTGGGGCGGACTTACGGTTAATTATCCCTATTCTACCCCCCAAAAAAAGGGGAAAGGATTAGTATTGGGAAGCGAGTGCTGGCAGCACTGATGGAAACTATCGAAAAGGAAAAGCGGCCGGTGAACAATGAGTGGCGGTGAGGCGACCGGCGAGCACGGGGTAAGCGGTAGGGCCCGAAGGAGGGCGAAATTAAGACCAGGAAAGGGAAGCGAACGCAAGGGCCCGGAGAGGCGGCCGGTGAGTCCGGGAACCGTGGCCGGCGTGGCGTCGAGTGCGAAGGAAGGCACCGGAACTAGAGCTCGCAGCGAGGGAAAGAGGAAGGAAAGGGAGAAACTAACCAAGCTAATCTGAACCTCGATAAACCGTTAATCCCCGAATCAAGGTGGGTAGTCTTATATTCTAAACTATTAGTAATTTTGAAACCTAAATGAGTTTTTTGTGAATATTGAATGTTTATGTGATAGAATGAAGTTAGGAAGTGGTTAGGACTGAATTAGGTTATGAGAAAATCGAATTGAACTGTTAAATCTGAATCAGGAACCTGAATGAGCTTAGTAGTTGGTTAAGGCTAAATTGAGATGCTGAAAGTTTAGAAGGAATTAGGTTGCATAGGTATAAATAGTATTGTGAAGATCTCAAATAGCACTTAAGGATGACGAACTGGTGAATTGGGTATAAATGGGGAATTGATGCTTCAGCTTAAACCATAGAGATGTCCTATGTCGGCTAAACCATAGAGATGTCCTATGTTCTTGCTTTGGAAGGTAATGAAGGGTATTGGGGAAACAATGATCCGAGTATAAAGAAGGAGAGTGACTTCATCTTGATTAACACACAATTGAGGTAGAGAAATGGCGAAGCTGGGAATTGTAAGGTTAAATTGAGTTTAGAATATATCTAAGTCCTTGAGCTTAAATCAAGTTTTAAGATAAGCAAAGCGAGAGGGACTTAAGCGATAAAGTGAGATTAAGAGTCGTGTGGTTGAGTATGGGCAAAAGAAGTTGAGTTATAAAGTAGAGACCTAAAATGAATTGTGAGAAGTTGAAACGTTGAATTAGGTGGCAGCTACTTGTGGCTATTGTGGCTCAAAAAGGAATCAATCTTACTAATTTAGGAATTGAGAAAGGTATGGTTGGGAATGGAGCTGAGGATGACTATATGTGATTGAATCATAGCTATTTGTGCAAGTGATTGTGTTAAACAGTGTTCAAAAGTAGTTTGAAAGGAGTTATGTATTTTACGCGAATGATTCTTAAATGCAATTTCTTGAGAATTGCCTTTCAAACGTCAATATGTTTTAAAGAAGCGAAACTTATTTGAGAAAGTAAATCAGATTTGAGAAAGTGAATTTATAAGGGTGACACATGCCTTCCTTGATATTAAACCAACTTGAGAAAGCTTATTGAAACAGATGTGTTGAATGATTATGTGCAAATCGTTTTGAATCGACTGGATACGGATTGTTTAGCATACCGAAGGGTTCGAACCGGGGACGCCCAGCTAGAAACTTCGAGGGAAAGGTTCTAACAGGGTCCTGCGGTGGCGGGATCCCCGATCTGAGACTTCCCGAGGATAGGTCCCAAGAGCCTTTTGTTCAGTGGTCGCGCCCTAGAAATTAAAAAATGCTAGTTGGAATCCTCTGAAGGCCTCGAAAGTTGATTCAGTTCCAAAAGAATTGTTCATGAATGTGAAATTGTGCTTTTAAATAATTGAAGAGTTGTGATCTTTACGTTGCAAGAGATTTCATTGAAAGTATCTAGATTTGTATTATGATATTATGTTTTCACCGATTTCATTATTATGAGTAGTATGTGTAAAGAATTTCCATTTTAAGGGTGTAAGACTCCTGGTGAGCCCGTGGTTTATTGCTCACCCCCACAAATTTCCCCTTTTCCCCTCCCGATTATAGGTACTCCTTGATATGGTTGGCTGGAATGCTTGACTTGATGGTGATCATGAGTTGAAGTGGGTTCACGTATTTTTCCCGTTTAACATGCTATATGTATTCGGTTACTTATGTAAATAGACAATAATGTATAGTAAGTTAGATGTATGTACGGAGACCCGAACTAGTAGCTCCGACAAGCCAGGAATTTCTTTTCAATGGCAATTTTGCTCTTAAGCGAGTTGTAATTTAGTTTTTAGCTCGGTTCGTGACTTAGGCTGTAAACCGGTTCGAAATGTTAATTTTATGGTTGTGAATATACTCCGGCATGTGGCCGTTGAGCCGTGTACTCGAGCGTGTGGCTCGTTCGGTTTTATTGTGACTTTCATGCAGGTTTTAAGGCTTTTAGCCTATGGGTTGGGCCATATTTCAAACAGAACTCTACCAAAATTTTGACAAAACTTCTAACCTTTGTGGAAAATTTCATTCCTTACCCTTAAGTTGGATTAACACAGCTAAGTCAACACCGGAATGAGCCTTGGGAGTTCCTTTGAGGAACTCCGGCGATGTAATACTCCTAGGATGGATTTTGGGGTGTTACACCCATGTAACTACCCTCTCCCCCAATTCTAACTTAAACTAATTTTATAACTTGTAATCAATTTAATTTTTATTTTATTTATTTATAGTTTTTAAATAAAACAAAATAAAATAAAATAAAATTATGTTGGCATATTTTTGGGGCAAACATTCCCAATCACTTTTATGCACAAAGAGGTAACATTGAAGGGGTTCAAGAAGATACGAGACTTCGATTTTAGGGCGAAGAAATTGTAGGCTCCTTTGGATAAAAATATCAACCCATTTTAGAGCAAAAATATGATGGCCCCAACTCCTTTAGTCGAAACAAACTGGTCGTTCTTTGGTTAAGAAAAATTGAACCCCTTCGAGTGACCATGTGTTGACTCCACGTTGAGCTGCAATATGTCGACTCCTCGGTATGGGCCTTCGTAGGGTGCCTCTAATTGTGCCCAAATTGCAATTTTATGTTGGAGGTCTTTGTTAGCTTCTCGTTGGCCCCTAAGTTTGATGTCAACAAGCGACGTTTAGCGTTGGGCTATAAAAACGATTGTGCGTCTCAAAGACCAAAACGTCTTCTTCATCTTCAATTTGTGAATCATCACAGCTTTCATTTTTTGAGAAAAATGTGGTCACCCGATTGACCTTTGCTGTAGTCCAGTGATAAGCAATGGTAGATTAAACCTTATAGTGTTGCGACATTTTCTTGCAGAACAAAAGTGCCCTTCAAGGGCATTGACCTTGTGCTTTTTCCTGGTGACTTAAAGCCTCGAGTGATATCTCTTAGGGACCTTCTATGATCCTATGGGATCTTTGCTTAACTAACCATGTACGCTCAATATTTTTTCGTCCAAGAGGCCTTCTTTTGACTGGTGTATGCATCCGGAGACCGTAGTCGATCCGTTCTCGCTTGGATCTCCCTTGCTTTGATTTGTCATATACTTCTTGCCTTAGCCTCGATCCGTGCATTATTCCTAGCTCGACATACTTGTTTTACTGATCGTCCTCAAGGCTGCTCAAGTCACGGAGTTTTAACCTTCTTCCCTCGATTTTCATTCGCGAGGTGGTGAGGCAGCTGAGGGCTTACCAGAGGCTACCCGAGGGAGAGAGCAGGATCTAGAGTCTCTCCTCGGGTTCATCGGAGAGGAGGGCACAGCCATCGGGGACAACCATTAGGAAGCTTCTCATGGAGGTTTCAGCTACGTGGGGTGATGATGAGGAGATGCTTGAGGGTGGGTTTCCTACGCTTCCAACCTTCACTTTGAAGCTCTTGCACTGGAGTCAAGCTCTCCGACCAAGTTCACCCCCGAGGAAGAGGCACCGGGGAGGGGAGATCCTTGAGGATGATGGTATTGACGAGGATACCGGAGATGACTCCGAAGATTAGCCTCCTTTTCATGACTCTTCGTAGGCTTATGAGTATTTTTGATGGTCCGTGTGCTATATGACTTGATGCTTACTTGTCTTGTTGTTTCTTTTTATTGTTGTCGGTTTTTGCTTTCGCTGCTTGGGTTACATGATCACCCTTCATCATGATTGGGTCTTCATTGAGTTTTGGCTTTCGTATGGGGTCGTATTAGCCCCTAGTCTTGCCCCCAAAATCGGCACAAGTAAAAATACACAATGAGAGAAAACTAACGATGTAATTGCCTTAGGGGTCGCATTAGCCCCTACTCTTACTTCTAAGTTTGACAAAGTTAAAAATATTCAGCAAATAAACATAGAGCTTGGGTGCTATAGGGGTTGTATTTGCCCCTATTCATGCTCCCAAGACTTGCAAAGGTAAAGTGCGAGACGCAAATATGTGGAAAGCTTGCTTGTTGTATTAATATAAAAGATCAAAGTCCATACAATAGGAGGAATGTGTGCCCCGTTGAGTGCTTTCGGAAAAGCTGTGTCAAGCGTGGGTTCCTTTACAAAATTTTGGGACTTGAGTTGGGTGGGTGTCTTTAAAGAAAGGCCCCCACGCCGGACAATGAGCTCGAATTATATATAAGAGAATGGTGCTCCTAAGCACTTAGATGAAGCACTTTTTGAAGCCGTTGCTTGTGCCACGTCCCGGGAATGGCTAACCCTTTAAGAGTCGCCAACCTATGGGTTCCCGGGCGGACCTTATTATGGATGATGTATGTCCTTTCCGGTTGGCCATCACTCTTGCCATGTTCCTTGATCCCTTTTTGGAGGTTCCGACCCGCTTGCACAAAGCGATCGGGGCAAGCTTCCTCTAAGGGGATGAATTTGACGTCTTCAAAAGGTGTAGCATGGACCTTGCCATGGCCTTTAGTAGTAGCGAACCACACTATCATAGTTTCCGGATTTTTGGTAGAAGGCTCCACCTTTGGCCTCTTACCCTTGGGATCATCATGAGTCTTCCCCTCCTCTTTTGCTACTCTACCAAAGGTCAAAGCCTTACGACACACAGCATTCACGTGCGGTTTTCTAGTCTCCATAGATCTCGCCTACGGATCCATCATCAAGCTCATACTTCATGAGGAGAAGGTATGGAGCGATGACCGCTTTGATCTGGTTGAGGGTGAGACGTCCAATGATGACATTGTAGGCAGAGGGGATGTCGATCAATAGGAAGTTCACTTTGATGTTTCAGCCCCTAACCTTCTTTCCTATCCCGATCGGTAGGCGGATCATGCCTATGGGGTGTATCCTCTCGCCCCGAATTCAAGGATAGGATTGACGATGGAAATGAGATTCTAGGGGTAAACTTCAGCTAACTTAGGCATTCCATGGTGATGACGTCTACCGAGCTCCCGTATCGATAAAGATCCTACGGACTATGGCATCCGAAATCTTCGATTTGATGACCGAGATGATCCTTAGTGGGGTGGCCATGCCTTTCAAATCTTGTTCTCCGAAGGTCACTGTGGGCATCTTCATAAGTGGGGGCTGGCCGGTGATCAAGACCTGTTGAATGCTTTTGAGGTGAGCATTCTAGGAAGAGGGGGTCATGACCCTGCGAAGCCCCTAGTAATGGTAACTACAATCCTAGTAGCATCATCGTCATCATAGTACTCATATCCCTACCTTGAAGAACCTCCTTATATTCCACGAGTATCTTTGTTGAGAAAGCGACCAATTAGCCCATTATCAGCCAACCCCTAAGCTTCTTCTTTAACGAGCGACACTCTGCAGTGTTGTGTCCGGTTTGTTCATGAAATTTGCAATACTTGTTGGAAGCTCGCGCTTTGGCGGGAGTAGACATGGGAGGTGTTTTCTTGAGCATGGGATGCCCCTTGATCTCCATTAGAATACTTTGGGGGTCGATGTTGAAGCGATGGTTCACTTCATTTCCCAGGACTTCTCTTCATTTCGAGGATTAAATTTTCCGTCTTCTCCTTTCCTCCTAGCCTCATCTCCTTCCTCTGCGCAAATCTCTGTGGCCTTAATGAAGTCGACCGCCTTTCGGAGTGCTTCGCCAATGTGGACACCTTTTGTTCAGCGAGAAAAATT
Source organism: Talinum fruticosum (assembly GCA_021018815.1). Lineage (NCBI taxonomy): Eukaryota > Viridiplantae > Streptophyta > Magnoliopsida > Caryophyllales > Talinaceae > Talinum > Talinum fruticosum. The sequence goes on along the minus strand of JAITYX010000097.1, from coordinate 1,252,722 downwards.
TGAATCTTCGCTTCTAAGCCCGTTTAGGAAGGAGGTGTAGGCAACTTCATCTTGAAGATCGGAGATAAGGACAGCCTCCCGTGAAACCTCTCGGACATAATCCTTGAGGGTCTCGTTCCTCCCCTATTTGATATTGGAGAGGTGGATACTGGTCTTCTTTTGCTTGCAACTCGCGATGAATTGCAGAACGAACTTCTTGCATAGTTATTCAAAGGAAGAGATGCTCCCTTGAGGAAGACTATTGAACCATTTTTGCGTGACCCCCTTTAGTGTGGCGAGGAAGAATCGGCAATAGGTTTCATTATCTCCATCCTGAACGTATATGTGGGACTTGTAGTACGCCAGGTGATCTTCAGGATCGGTTGTGCCATTATATGGATCAATGTTTGGGACCTTTATCTTCTTCATTCGTGGAGCATTTATAATCTTTTTCGAAAATGGTGTGTTAAAGGTGGGCTGAGTCGATTGTGATTCAAAGCCGAGAGATAGGAATGGAGCGAGGCCGATGTCGCAGGACTTCCAAGAAAGAAGGGCTTTTCCTCCTTTCAAATTAAGGAGGTGTGCACCTAACCCTCTCTAACTTCTCCGGATTCTTTAGATTTGATTGCTCATGACACCTTTCTCTTGATCGCTCGCGCTCCTAGGCAACAGAGCACTCTTGGTCGGGCCTTAGAGCATTGTAGGCTCACCGAGAATTGCAACCATGCGTAGCCGATTGTGCAGGACTGCGGACCTTCTGCTTCCCTAGGGCCCTCACTCCGCGTTCGGGGCAAAGGCGTCGCTATGACCCTCAAACTAAGCGTAACACCTGTTGTGGGTGGCATAGGGGTCGAGGCTGTGTACGAAGTGGCAATCTTCCCATTAGCCCCGTAAAGAGATCTCTTGGCTTTAATAATTCCCCGGTCATTACCTTCTTCGTGACGCCTTGTTAGGGGGCATTTGGTCGCTCGGGAGCAAGCGCGATGGGTGCCTCGGTTGGCTGTGCTGGGGCTTCATGCGAGGGCATCCCTCCCGAGAAGTGGCCAACAAGCCGACCTCCCAAGGGGGTTGTGTCGTACTCGGGAGTTGGGGTATATTGGAAGGGGATGATGGGCGGCGCCGCTCCATGGTGGCTCGCACTTACTCTTGCACTTGTTGTGCAACAGTAGTCTTAAGGGTCTTAATAAAGTTTTGAAGAGCCCTTAGGGTAACGTAACCCTCTCGGCTAAGTGTGGCGATTACTGGTGGACCGCTGGGATGACTCTGCGTCCTCGGTTTGAGGGATGTCGCGGGATTGGCCTCTCGTAGGCATTGAATGGTGAGGATGAGGGATAGGTGGATTAGTTGCGATCAAGTACCACTAGCGACCATAAGCTATCTTTCTCCCCATAAACAGCGCCAAAATGTTTCCGGAGGAAAACGGGTGTGATGATGTGGATGATGATTCCGAGAAAGAAAGGATTTATTGCTCCGGTTGTGAGGCCGTGGCGTGATAGGATGGAATCCACGTGGCCGCTACGAAACCTACAAAATCCGAAGCCCCGTGGGTAGATCCTGGGAACGCCCATCGGACGCTCAAGTTAGTTATGAACCGATTGAATGAATCGAGGAAATCTTCCTCGATGTGCGCAAAGGAGAATTTCTTGGGGTTTGCTTACCGGAGTAAGGTTTTTGGGATTTGGGAGACTTCCCTAGAGAGGAAAGTGTTAGGAATTGGTGATGTGAGCTTATGAGCATGTGTTATGAGGTTGGAGGCTGGTGAGTATTTATAGAGGATTTTGAAGGGAGTAAGATAGTAATTTACCATGATTTAGAAGGAAACCTTAGCCCCTAATGGGTTTTGGGCTTGACTCGACCCGTTAAGAGGAGGTTTGGGCTGATATTTCTATCATCCGACTGATTGGGCGCAGCTGGCTAACGACGTGGCAGGTGAGTTGGAACTGTCCAGGAAATATCCGGATCGAGATAGTATAAAAATGGAACTTCAATCGGACAATTCCGCACCCACTCTACAGCCACAAAGAGGAAACTATAGTTTGTTCATAATCGGTGTCATTAACATAGCTACTAGCCTAAGGGACACTCTAAGGCTACCAGACAAATGACCGTTAAAGGTGGGTACTATAACATCCCAATTTCCCACATCGAAAAATGAGGGAATTATAACATGGCTTGTTGGGTTTTGTCCCAATTCCATTTTATGCAAAATATTAATTTATCTTGGAATTTAACAAGTTGATTACAACTAGAAGACTTTCTAGGGTTTCTTAGAAGTTTTATATATATACTAAGTTATTTTACCTAGTTAGGTGTGGCGTATGGCACATGGCATAACCATTTGTGCCTTTTGGCACCGCCCATGGTTATACTTTTCTATTCCACATACCTAGTTGAGAGAGTTTTAGAGAGTTTTCTCTTTATCTCGATCTCACGTGAACTCATCGTCCCGGAAATCTTACTTTGTTCTCCCTCTTCATTATTAGTGGATTATTTTACTTTTCGCCATCCATGGTTTTAGATTTGGGTTTTTCACGTAAAATTTATGTGTCCATCCCCTATTATTTGTTACTTTATCAACTTCCCTATCTCCCAAATCACAAATTACACTATTCGACTTCGTTGTATATCGAATCCAACCCTAACATGGTTTATAAGTGATAAAGTAAAACCTACTATAATAATAACTGCTTCCTTTTCTTAATTCGTATAGTGAGGACAATGAGTTTTAAAAGGGTTACTCTTTGTACCGAAGGTCTACAAGAGTCTGCCTAACGCCTAACCATCAGGTTGAGGTGTCACCTAGTAGACTAATAGTACTATCATTAGTCGATCTTTTCCTTTCTTAATTGCCTATTCACTTTGCTATGAATGATCTTGACAATATACATAATAATTTAGGTTTCAGGTGGAGCATACTCCTGATCTTTCTTTCATGGCATAAACATGTGATTGATGTTTAAAGAAGTTTCATCTCCCAACCTCAAAATTTGTATGCACGCCATCTCAAACCACTACATCATTAACTGATAGTGAATTGCTTGCTCACGCCTCTCAATGTTGGAGCATGATCGATGCGTTTTATTTCTTACCACGACTAGATTAGACATTATGTATGCCATACATGTAATTCCCAGCTTACACGTGCTCACCATATTTCTCAACTGTATTTGTTGAGAGAATTTTCAGGTACTTGCAGGACATTACTAGTTAATTATGATCTTTTCTTTCGACCAAAGTCCAACTCATGGTGACATTTTATGATGTTGATCCGACATTTTTCTCAGATAGTTGCCAATTTTTGCACAAGGTTTGCTACCAGTTTGTGCCCTAATCTTGTCTTCTGAAGAGCCAAAAGGCAACCCACAGTCTCTCTCGTACCTCTACTAAGGCTGAATATGCACAACAATTACTTACACTAATGCTATTGCTAAGATTCAGTATCTTCTTCAGCTTCTACTAAACCTGGGTGTACTTGTTCAAGTCTCATTTTATCTCTATTGTGACAATATCTCTCCACTTATCTTGCTACATGTTCCATTCTGTGTCATTGCAGCAAACACAAGGTGGGACTATAACTTTATCCATGTAATGGGTAGCACGCTGCCATCTACAAGTTCAGTTCATTCCAACTCAATCCCAAATGGCACATATTTTCACCAAGAGTATCGTCTTAGAGGTTTCAACAATTCAAGGAAAATTTGTCCATTGTTTTACAGCGTTCAGATTAGGGAGTAATAGTGTAGATACATGTGTAACATACACGTTTGATTGGGCTCGTCATTATCTTCTGCAAAATCCTAATTTATAGTATAAATATACATTTAGGCACCCACATTGGGTAATTTACCTCTTAGCTTTGTATCCATACTACATGCAATATGTTGTCTCTAAATAATAGATCAATTGCTACACTTGGCAAAGAAACTTGGAAAATCAAAAATCATCAGAATTCACTAACTGCCAATTACAATTATGTGATTTGATCAACTTAGCCTACTTATGGGCATTTCGACATTAGAAAACACTACATTTACTCAAAGTTGTTAGAAGTTTGTGGTAGATTGTGAGAGACCATTCTCAATTGTGTTGAAATTCATGATTTTCCTTGTGCTTTCGCTGAATGCTTCATGCCCTTGCTGTACTGAATGTTAGGAAATCCACGAGTACATGACTATTTGTACAAGAGGTTGTATGCCGGTAGATCACATATTCTGCTAACATCTTCTAAAGATAACTCCCTCTCCAATTGCTTACGCGTGGCTTCTAATACCTCCTGCAGGGTAAACGCAACTTCATTGTTTACGTTAAAGGGATCAAGGAGGGATATTAAGGAGTCAAAATGTAACAGTCTAAGCTGGTTTAGCTAGCTTAGTTTTACTTACTATTAGCCAACGTTAGCAAATAATATGACTTGGTGTAACAGAGAGTGCATATTCTGCCTTTGGTTGAGTTAGTTTTACGTGAAAGACAATTGGAGTGGATCATTTCAATAAGTGGGCAACAAAATGTAACTATGAGCCTCATTTAGCTAAGGCCTCTAAGGCTTGGCATAGTTCTAGTGAATCTAGAATCTGATAAAAGTTGGCTCGATTAAGTCGAGGAGAGAGGACATGCGTAGCCTGGAAGATGAAAGAAGAAGGAACAAGCAGGACCAAATACCTTGAATTGCATATAAGAAGCATCCATAGCGAGCCACTCGGCATCCATCATCACAAAAGCTATACAATACAGAATGTCAAATGCTTGTTCATCTTCTGCAATCATTGCATGCTATATAAGAGAGATTTATAACTGTGGAACAAGTGAGTTTTAACTTCAGGCCACAGTTTTATGTAACTTACCTCCAAGAATTTTCACAAAAGTCCTTCCAAAAACACATTTTGGTTTTTCTGCAAAGATTTAAACACAAATACTGAAAGAATGAAAGAACAATAAATCATTTTATGGGAAAAAGCAAAAGCATTACCATTCTAATCCCTCTTTTGTCCTTTTCTTTTCAACTTTTACTTTTTTATGTCCTAGGGGCGATAACCTATTAGTGACAGAACAATGTCCCATATTTACGACTCAAACAAATGTACAATACTATTAGTGAGGTCTTGAGATCCATCTCTTAGTACAAGTTTACATCAATTTTGACAATCCTCTTGTATTTTGTACAAAGCCCCCAAGTGTATGGTGATTTTTACTCGGATATTTGTGTAATTTTCCTGAAAATGTTCTTACTAAAGTCAGAATTAAACAAGAAAAGAACGAGTCATTTTGTTGAACATGATTAATCTTAACATAGGTATTGACGGCGCATAACCCTCCCCTGTCCCAGGCCTTACCACACTAATGATTTCCTATGAGATATAGAGTGCTTGATTAATGGCCACTAGTGGTGCTACCATATCTGAATCCTTTTCAACATATATAAGATAACCGACCTACATAGGAGCCCCATTTGAGGTTCGAGTCACCTTGAAATGCAAGTAACATATGCGATTATTAGTACGTATGGCATGACCTCGATACACATAACATATATTGTATGAACAAAAACTAGAAAAGCATAAGATTTCATACACAGACCTGAGTATAAATCCAACATCTGTGTCAACATAAAAGTAAGATTAACACCGGCTACAGCAAATGGGTACTCCCAACGAGCTCTCCTTCCTTCTTGCTTGAATAATAACCTATGGAAAGCTACCTACATTTACAATGCACAACACAGGGAATCAGAAATCAGCATGCACAGGGAAACAAAAAGAAAGAAAATGAATTCACAAAATCAATACAATCATTATAATGAAAGACTGTAGGAAATTGTAAGGGAGGGGATAATAGATATAATATATATACCGGGTATGTTTGGGCCAAAAAGAGCAAATTCTCCAGTGCTAAGAAACCACATCCCCTGTCAAAAACAGATTTTGTACTTACAAGTCAAGTCATGAATGTCCTTTGAGTTATAGAATTTGGTGTTTGATCAATTTGACAAAACCATCTGCCATATTAACCTAACAACAGGAAATGAAAATTTGGCGATATAAATTATAAGCCATGAATGATAAAAACTTGTTTTACCACTATCTGACATACAACTCCAGGGCAATGGTTTTATCGTGTAATGAATGAATAGCGTGTTATGTCTAATTTGTGTGATTTTTTTACTAGGACAACGATAATTATATTCTTCAATGCAATTGAATCACCAGCAACTAATTGTAATAGAACTTCCAAGAATACTAACGCAATCTATAGTTAATCATACCTAAAGTCTGTTGATGGATTTGAACCTTGCCAACCCATATCTTTCCACTGTTCAGAAATCAAACCCTTGAGGTGAACATTTGGAAAGGCAGCTCTCCACAACCTTCTGAGACCTTCCTACAAAAAGAAATAAACCATTTAACGTAGATTTACCAAGGAAGAGCACGAGCCAAATCAGGAAGCATCACAAAGTATATCGATAGAGGTCATTAACACAACATGACAATTTCTTTTCAGATGATGACTAAGACCTGTACTACAGAGAGAGTATGATAGATAGAAATATAAGTGGGATTTCTCCTGTCAAACAATTGAATTTAACCCCCGTGTCAAGGAAGAAGGAAAATCCCCTGTACTTCTTTGGAATTTGATCCACTCTTCTGCCATAGTAGTGGAAGTCGTAAAGGAAGGAAGATTTGAACTCGATTGCCTTGTGCACAGACCACGAGGAGGCAAATGGAGCAACTTTCTCGATCATAAATTACAATTTAAGCGGTAATATGTTGGCACTAGAAAAATAAATAAATAAATAAAAAAGCATAGGAAGATATATACTTGGTGATCAGGGCGAGTTTCATCGAAAGCAGTATGGATTCGACCTTTCAGCTTCTGAAGCCTTTGCTCCTGTCAAAATTATCAACAAGAAAATTTGCTTAAGCTAGAGCAATTCCAACCCATACTTGGAAGACACTTTATCACTTCAGAAGAAAATTGGTCTGTAGACGACAAAAGGCTTAGAGAACTCATTATTTGATGATTAATAATTTTATTCTATAGATAAAAACCTCGCCTGATAAAATTGGTCTGTAGTTTCAAGGTCGACTTTCATGAATATAAATTTAGGTCTAAGAGAAGTTCTTGCATTGATCCAAAAACTGCTAGTTAGTTAAGGAAGTAAAACCGTTTACCTGAGTAGGACTCAACGCAAAATCAATGGACTTGTCACTTGAATGATGTCTAACACCTGGGCGATGTAGAATTCCTCCAAACCAAGTTCGAGATCCAACCATAGCACTAGCTAGAAGCACCATATATAGACATGAATCAGGGATTCTGTGTAGGAAGAAAACCATGTATTACTTAGTAGTAAAAAATCAGTAAGCTTCAAAGATCATCATTGACACATAATCACTAATGCTAGCCAACTTGATTGAATTATTTGTTTCTCTACATTCACAGTAAAACTACCATTCATTTACTATTTCAGATATCTTTTTAACAAGTACATGAAACAAAAGTCACAAATGGACAGTACAAATGAAGGAACCAACAATTTAACAATAACTAGTGTTCCTAATTTAAAGCATATCAAGGAACAAAAATATAGTTTGCAACATTCAAATCGAAGGTGACGATCAGATTGTCATTCAAGCTGTCCAAGGAATTGTCAGTATTCCTTGGATGATACGACAGTTGGTCCAGGATATTCGTGCCATGCTGTTAGGATTTGCCAACTTTAGTATTACACGTGTTTAGAGAGGCCAATACGACTGCCGATTGGATGATCAAATTAAGGTGTGTTCTTGATCCATAGCCACTTTAATCTATCCTCTGACTATGAATCTATCTAATATTCTATCTTATCACAACTTAGGTAGAACTCTTGAGAGGAGGACTAGATGAGGTCCGTTGTACTTACCCTTTTTAAAAATAAAAGAAAGAAAACTATAGCATTGCCTCTGCGCTCATCACATCTCGCTCATGACTTCTCTATACTCATGCATTCTCGAATTAAGACATCCAACTTCAATATTAAAACAATATGTTCCAATTTCAATTATGGACACATGAAAAGTGTTCCTTTGATAATATATTTATAGGATATACCTAAATAAGATTATAGAGAATTACTGCAAGCTTCGGGGAACACCAATGCTATAAAACAAAGATACATCTTCATGAACGAGTGTAAGGACCTGTACTCACAAAAAAATTGAACTAGTTGTGTCATTATGCTACTTGAATCACCCTCCAATTTCTTATCATTGTCATGTTTCTTTTTCCTTAGGTAAATTCCGTCTTTATTAGTCTGCAATTAAAGAATGTCAAGTCTTATCAATAAAGGTTCACTATAATGTACCCAATTTAAATATTATAATAATACACTAAATCAAGATTCAAAACTCCAACATCCTAGAAAATGAGTGAGTGGTAACAAATATATATAGAAACATCTAAATTTTTACTGTAGAAATACGGAAATCAAGTAGCTATAGATTAATTATCATATTTTAATTAACCTACTATAGAGCTAAATATACATTACAATCTATATAAAAAAACCCATTAATGAACATTTCAAAATGTATTTTATAACTTTTACCAAATTAAATGGAACAAGCTATATAAAAACCAAATCAATAAGGGTTTTGCTTATTTTATGAAAGAGAGAGCACAAAGGGATGCACCTACGACACCTTAATCTCATTTAGTTGCAAAAGTTTGAAGATTAGGAGGAACGCAAGAAGGAGAAAGGGAGTGGAAAGTCATTTCCCTGATACATGCTTAGCTACAAAATTCCAAAATCTCTCCTATCTCTACATCCCCCTAACCAATCAGTAAGAGGGAGTCAAAACCATCAATGATTTCATAAATTGTGTAAAAAATAACATCTGAAAAGGGGATTTCCTTTTAAGGCTTGAAACCTAAAAGAGGGATTTTGTTTAATCCTTAAAAATTGAAATTAGGGGAAAAGAAAAACAAAAAAAAGGTGATTAAAAATGCGTCACGCATATAAATAAACAGCATGAACAAGACATGTCCATGAAGCTCTGGTATGCGTTTCAAGGCAAAATCAATGGTGCAGGAGAAACAAAAGGAAAGAAAGAGCGAGAGGAAAGGAGAGCGCCACAAGCGGACAGAGACAGAGTGAATGGATATTGACATAAAGGTCCAAAAAAAAACTTAATAAGTACATGAATAAAATCTAACGTCATTTCAACCAAAAAAACCATAGACTTTAAATTTACATTAAGATAATGTGACGTAAATAGGTAAAATGATGATTTTTTAAGAATAATAATCAAAATCAATTAATTATAATGAATTAATATGTTTTTAACGTACTTTTTGTTGGTAGAAAAATAATTTTACATAACTTAATATAGAAAATTTCAATTGAATATTCTGATCTTGTTTAATGTAATACAAGGACTTGAGTATGCATGATGTTTCTACATACGTGCCTCAACCTATATATTAGCTTTTTAATTATTCATATTTTTGCATTAAATATATGGGATCTACTAAGTAGGGGCATTAAATTAGACATATTGTACATATCTTTTTAAATTAAAAATTTGTTCATGGGTTCCTCTATATTTGACCTTACCAACGGTGATATCCATTATTGTCACCTATCAAGGCTATTTTTAATGCGAACAACTATCTTGAGTTGCTCCAATTGTCATATGGGTAAGAGAGTTGCTCCAAATCTATTTCTATTGTTATTGGAAGCAACTTAACTATAATATTTTATCTTTTAAAATATAAAAAGAAAATGTAAAAAAGAAAAGAAGTCATTATTTTACTTTTTTCTCTCTCCTCTCCTCCATCTTTCTTGTCTTCATTTCTTCTCACTTTTTTTCTCTTTCCTCTGTCCAGTGTCGATAAGTTCCTCTATATAGTAGCTTCATGAAGCAACTCAATCGGCCAACTCTTCTTCCTCCCTATTTTTTTTTTTTTTTGGTTTTCTCTCCTCCATCTAGGAGCAACTCATACCAATAGCCTTGCTGCTTAGTTGCCACTGGGCTTCTCCTGGCAACCGACAACCCTGACGGAGCTCTTCCCCGCAAACAAAGACAAGCACTATTGAAAATGGAAGAGAATAGAAGAAAATTGTTGTAGTGTGGATGCTAGTAAATAGAGTGAGCATGATTTTTAAATACCCTAAAACTAGATTGAGACTAAAAAAGTCCAATTTTGAAATCAAACTCGTTCAAACAATTATAATCCTTGATCCTAAAAATTAGGAACTAGTTTGATCAGCTCTAATTTGGTTCCCAAGGTGATACCATAACTGAAATCGGAAACTAGTGTTGTTATATGTATATCGAGATTGATTTCTATGGACTCCGCATTTAGAAGAACTTTTCAAGTGTCCTAAATGCTATGTTGTGAATTTGATAGTAGCACAAGTTGTGCAACTTTGTGTACTTGAAATGAACTCTATTAGATTTATCCATCGTTTTTTTTAATAATTTTAAAGTAATACCTTTTTAGCTGCTTTTATTTTGTAATTGTTTATCATTCGTAAGGTTTACGAATTTTCAATCTTAAACTTTGGACTTAGGCTCTGTTTGATTCATGGAAAATTGGGTGGAAAAAATAAATTGGAAAAGTAATTTTCTTTCTAGTGTTTGAATTAAAGAAAATTAGAAGGAAAAAAAAACTCATGGAAAATAGAATGGAAAATTAGAAAAAATTTACTTAAAAATTTTCTTTCCAAAATTGGAAGGAAAAAGTCATGAAAACAAAGAAAAGAAAAGCGTGGTGAGCCCGATGAACGTCGACCTCTGCTCCCTCCTCTCTCCTCTCTCTCGCTCTCCATCTCTAACCCTATCTTTCCGATTCTCAATGGCTTCGAACCAAAACCCTTCGATTTCATCGGGGAATTGCGCTAATAAATCCTTTCTCAAGCGTCCAATACATCCATCACGGATCGAGGGTGATTCTTCTCTTCCTTCAAATCGCCCAAAATTACCCTTGAACTCCTCCCTCGGGCATCCGAGTGTCATTAGATTCATCTACTCGAAAGAGTTTGAAGCGAAACCTGATTGATGAGTCTCAAATAGATGGTGATGAGGATGAAACTCCAGCTTCAATTTTCGGGGCATGGCGAAGCCTCTCGAATCCGCTCGACAATGTCGATGAAGAATCCGAGCAAGTTTCTTTATCTTGATTTTATGGGTTTAATCATAATCTTGTGGAGTATTGAATTTTTGGGTTGATTGTCCATGTTGATTTGCACGCAAGGTGTTTGTGAAAATTACCCGGAAGATGGAAATGTGTTGCTTAAGTTTATTCCATATATTATAAACTTGTATTTTGTATTCTGCTGGCAATTTCGAATTTCTGTATAGTTTGTGGCTGATTGTTCGGATCTCTTCTCTTTGTTATACTTCCTTGAGAGCTTTGATATTGTTGATAGCAAAATGTTGTGGAAAAATGATTGTACAGGGCTTCCCTTTAACTCTCTTGAAGGAAAAAATAGTTTTATTTCGACTCTGCCATTTTTCCGAAAATCTTGTATGTTTTAATGGTAAATTAAGTGTCAAATGTTCATATCGGTATCAAATTATTAAGTGTTCAACACAGGCATTCGACTCGAATGAAGAGTTCGAGTAATATAAAATGAATGAATAGTCCGATTAATGTAAAGTAATATGACGATCAACAATATTCCATTCAATGACAAATGAGGTTTAGCAACATGGAGAGTCTTATCTTTCCGGATCGGGACAATTCCCTGAATTATTGCAATGACATCATCCATCTTGGGCTACTACTAGTAATTATTTCAACTGTAAAGATTGATAACTGCAGACTAAATGACTTAAACTCTTATTTTGATTCGATGATCAATAGTGACAATAACCTTCAAAACTTCTGCAGTGCTAACTCTAAAGAGGAATATGGGTAGTAGTTGACTAGTGTATAGCAGTGTCTTAAAATTCTTTGCACAGGCCTCAAATCGGGCCGTGTTGCACAGCTCCAATTCTTGGGGGTTCTTTTGCTAGGGTGTTTTTCATTCTTTGGCTGGAGAATCTCCGTGCATTTGGAAGATAGAAAATGGGCTAGCTACCTTACTGTACATTCTCGTCTATGTCTTTCCGAGTTTCCTCTTTTGAGTTGCCAATTCTTATGAGGAGAGTTCTTCATGCTCTAGTATGTAGTTTATCACATGAGTCTGCTTGCTTCCCATTCTAGGTTTCTTTATATTCTTTTTGTAGCTACAGCTCATTGTATTCTACCCTCCGATCGTTATTGATTACAGAAATTGCAGAGAAAAGCCTTTTCTCTTAATTAATTATCTCCATGCTTGCTTCAATCTTTCTTTCTTTCCTCTTCTTTTCAGGTATTGCCACAAATCCATGACAGTTTTCTAATACTTTTTGTGGATCCGATCATTTACTCGTCTAAGGGCCTGTGCCTCCGAACTAGAAAAGAACCGGTAGTAGTAATGAGGTCTATTACTTGGTTTTATTAAACTGGAAGAATTTTGATAATTTGACTTCTAAACCTAAAATCTTGTTGAGAGTGATTAACAAATCCGGAAGATACAATAATATAATAACCTTTTGTTTACTAACATTTAATTAAGGATTATATGATTGATTGATGAGCCATTTTTGTATGTGACTAATATTTGTATGTTAGAACTAGGGTCTGGGCAATGGACAATGGGCTGTTAGGTTAACGAGGTCGGTCCAATGAAAGTAGGTTCAAGACTTGTCCATGTATAAAATATAGTTGAGTCGGTAAAAGGACGTTCAAATTAACTCGGGTGATTTTTGTAGTGACTTTTTGTTTTTTCCCTTCCTTCTCGGCAAAATATAAATAGGGTTTTCTATTTTTTTTTTGGGATTGAGCCGGATGATTTTCTTTTTTGAACTCATTCTCATTTTGTTATTATGATGAATTGATGATGGTAGCTTTGATGAGGAAACAAGTGGCTTGATGTATTTTGTTTGTAGTTGTGCTAATTGACATCTTCGAATGTATATATTAGTTTGTAGTTGTCTTTTGTCGTTTTTCTTATTTAGTTCAATTGTATTTTTGTAAATAGATTGATGAGGAATGGAACAAGCTTAGAAAATAGACTGGAGCTAATATTGCTATTTATGGTGCCTATGCGGCTAGCCTAGTGTCTCTAGCATTTCTTGATAATTATGTTGATAGGCCAATTCCTAAGGATGGTGAAGGGGATAGTCGTCGTCAATTTTTTCTTAGTATGCTAACTCTAAAAAAGATCAAGATTGTCGTAATGAGTTTCGCATGGGTAAGGATGCCTTTGCTAGGTTAGTGTGCTTATTACGTGATTCGGGAGATTAAGGGACACCCATTGTAGCTCGGTTGAGGAACAAGTTGCCAAATTTCTTCATATTATTGGACATAATAGGAGAAATTATTCTGTGAAATTGGATTATTGGCGTTCTAGTGAAACAGTTAGTAGACATTTCCATAATGTCTTAAGGGCCATCATTTCCTTAGAAGGGATATTTTTAAAGCAACCGGATGGATCGGAATGTCCTTCGGATATTGCAAATAGCTCAAGGTTTTTCCTTATTTTAAGGAATGTGTTGGTGCAATTGATGGGTCACATTTTCGTGTCAAAAGTACCAAGTGATGTAGTTCAAAGATATAGAGGACGAAAGCAATATCCTACTATGAATGTTCTTGCAGCTTGTGGTTTTGATTTGAAGTTCACATATGTATTACCAGGTTGGGAAGGGTCTCGCTTCTAATTCGAGAGTTCTTAACGAGTGCACTAGAAAATAGAATTGATAGGTTGGAAGTGCCTGGTGGGAGATATTATTTGGTTGATTTAGGATATCAACTAAGACGTGGGTTCTTAACTCTATATCGGAAAACAAGATATCATTTGAAAGAATATAATGTTTTTGCCCTGTAAAATGCTAGAGAGATATTTAACCATCGACATTCTTTTCTTTGAAATGCAATTGAAAGGGCCTTTGGTGTTTTAAAGAAGAGATTTGCAATGTTAGCTAGTGGAAGTGAACCTTTTTACTCTGCACAAACACAGGCTGATGTTGTGTTTGCTTGGATGCATATTCCATAATTATTTGATGGTTGTTGATCCGGATATAGAGCTTATAGAACAAGTTGATCGGGAACTACTTAATTCAAACCAATCATATGATATATGTCCTTCAAATTCAACAAGTGATAATAAAGAAATGGAAGAATTTAGAGCTAGTCCGGCCAATGCGATGTGGAGGGATTATAATAGTGGTCGTAATGCTCGGTATGTTATAATTCCCTTTTGAATTCTTTGTTTAACTTCTTGGTCATGAGTTATTTATCTTGTTTCCTAACTAGTCTTGTCTCTTTTGATTATAGGATGAATGTGACATTGAGGAGGACGGAAGCATAACAACTTGTGGAAAGAAGAATCTTACATGGTCCGATGAAATGGATATAATTTTAACGGATGGACTCTTGGAGCAAATGGAGAAGGGTCAAAAAATTGGTAGTACTTTCACTAGTACAGCTTTTTCGGATGTTGCTAAATTAGTGGGGTCGAAGTGCAACAAATTGGGATTTTCTATTTTAAATGTTAAAAATAGGCTAAAAACGTTGAAAAAAAGCATGTTGATGCTCAAACAAATTTGCACCAAAGTGGGTTTGGTTTCAATGAATCGACACGGATGATTGAGGCGGCAACATATGTATGGGAGTCTTACCTTTTGGTACGTATTTTTCTTTCCCATAATGCACTATTGTTTATCTTCTTAATCTTTTATCTTTGCTTATAGATTGCTCTCGCTTATAGATTTTATCATCTCCAGTTGCACCATCACTTAAATGAAAATGGAAAAATAGTTTAGCATGGCAGCTTGTGGGGGATAGATGATGGATTAATCGGTCAACCGGCACATGGTGCATCTAAGAACATGCTGATTGTGATACTCGGTTTCCCTGTACCGCCAATCTTAAGCCTCGTGACTACCATGAGCGTATGATCAATGATTTGCAGTTGTAAGAGCAATATTATGATCTTTCAAAGTTTGTTATACTAGTTTCATTTATCGATTTATCATGTATTATACAATAGTCCGAATACCGATTGTGATAACCGAGCAAAACAAAAAAAGGACGGTAAAAATTAAATCAAGCAAAGATATAAAATGAAAGAATGTTGCGAGAATATGCTTGAAATGCTGATGGAATTCTATCTCTCTCTCTCTCTCTCTCTCTCTCAAAAGAATGTTCCAGATTATCTTGGCTATAGGATAAGAAATCGGAATTCTCTTTCTTGGAATAGAATTCGACACTAAGATAAATCCTCAAATTTGAAAGATCATAGGAAAGGTTCATATTATTCATTTCGCTTATTTCGACTTGGAAGGGAAATAGTGCAATAATTATGTCACAAAACATTTCCTTATTTCAGACATCTGTTAATTTTTTATAGGCAAATCCAACAGCGAATACATTTCGCTTCAAACCTGTGAAGAACTTTTATAAGTTGGACCTTTTGTTTGGGAAAGATAGAGAAACCGGAAGTAACGCGGCTGGACCGAAAGAAAGGCAAAAGCAATGGAGAAAAGAACCAACTTCAAGTGATCTGTGCTCCTAATGAAGAATCTTCATGTGAACCTTCATCAAAAGACCAAGTTGTGGCCAAGAAATTGAAGAATAAAGTAACGGCAATAGAATTTGTATGTGAGGAGTTGAAATCCCGAAATCAGGTATGGATGCTATAGCTATGACACTTGAGAAGGGTAATTTAAAAAATTATACCGAAGAATAATTTTATGATGCAATTACGAAGGTAAAAAATTAGTTTGTGACATGATTCTATACATAATTTTGTTTCTAATGCTTTCTTGGGTTAATAGATTGATGGTCCGAGCGACATATCTCAAATGAAGGTCTATCAAGCTCTTTCTGCGAATCCTAACTCATCTAGAGCTTTCCTTGCCCGCCCAAGTGCTCATCATGCATTGTGGTTGAAAGTGAAATTTGGCAATGATGTTATCTAATTTGTTAACATTTTATCTATTATGGATTGTAAATTTTGTAGTTGATTTTAAAATATTTGGAGAGATGATGGATAGTATAGTGTTACTTTTGGGATTGTAGAGATTTAATTATAGTATTTAGTTTTTGATGACAATGTTAAAAACATTTATGAGCTCCTTGTCGAATTTGGTTTTTGATTACAATGTTAAAAACAGTTATGAGATCGTTGTCAAATTTGATTTTTGGTTTTTTCAACGTGATGGTAATTTCTTATTGATTATTATACATCGTAAGTGATTGGTTTAGTCATGCTTAAGTTACATTACCGGTATGTGAGCTTGTATATAATATTTTAATGAGGTTAGAAACTCACTAGATTAGGTTTTATTTATTTTTCCAATCATTTTTCCTATTTCCAAACAATGGAAAAAATATTAGTTGAAAAATCGAGTGTTTTTCCTTATGTTTTTCTCTAATCCAAACAAGGGAAAAAAAAATCATTTTCTCTCAACTTTTTTCCTTCTCATTTTTTTTCCTCTAAATTTTCTTTCCAACCTACTTTCCATGAATCAAACAGAGTCTTAAGTATATCAAATATTTTCTCCTGTAAACAAAGAAAAATAACTAACTGTAAAATTTTAAATTCATAGTAAGTATCATATAACGTTTTAGTTCGGATTCTTAACTTCTAGGATTTCTCTATCGTTTTTTATCTTTGTTCTTAAAAGTTAGTAATATTAGGTATTAGTTTCTCTCAACCCTGTCACATTCTTGTGAAAATAAGGTGGACTTTTGGGATTGGGGTTGGGGTTGGGGAGGAAGGGGCTTTAAGGAGTGCAAAACGGGCTATATTGGAGTAGCCGGCAACCCTCATAATATAGGGTCACATTGAACGAGTATGGCTTGTGTGGGTGGCATGTGGGTGATAGGTATTATCAAACTAATTGTGTGATAAGGTTTAGAGTTAATTTTACATCCTCTCTTTGTAAGAATTTTTATGTATACTTATTGATGGTAATATAGATAAAATTTTTAAGAGAATGACTACTTAATATTCTTTGTATTTATATTAAGAAAATGTGGGTGATAGTTGGAAGCCATAGTGGTGAGGAAATGTCATCATGGTGAAATATTTTGTTTTTTATCATAAATTACTGGTACAATTTTGTTATTTAGGAATTAAAAAATATATGTTTTAAAAGTCTCAATGAACCTCTAAATTATTTTCATAAATTGTAAATCAGTAAATATTTTGCCAAATTTGAGTGGACCTATAAATGAATCTTTTATCTTAAACAAATGACCTGTATCTTTTTTTTTTCTCTTATATGAAATCGAAAGTTGCAATGATTTTTTTAAGGAAATATCACGACTTCGTCAATAAAGTGTCAAACAATATTTATAATGAAAAACATACATGAATAATTGTAGATCTAAAATGTAAATATAAAATTTGACTTTCAAATAATTAATATAAATCTTACTAATATTTGGCTCCGAAACTACGACAAACTTTTCATGGATAATTTTTAATGATTCGGCATCTTTCATATTGATGGAGAACCTCACAATTCGTGCTATAATGATTTAAAAGTCAATCTTTGTCCATTATCTTGAAACATACCAATTAATCATAATTTTCTTATAAAAGGAGAGTAATACTCCCATCAAAGGGTAAAAAACTCTTACAAATAAAGAGACGAAATTTTATTGGTAAAAACCTAAAATTAAACTAACAATTAATGTAGAAATTACTAAGAAACGGAGCTTAGCATCAACAAAAATTATTGATGGCAGTCCTTCTCAACAAGAAAAAGGGTCAAGGCTAGGATTTTTTAGGGGGAGAGAAGAGGTTTTAAAAAATTAATCTGATACAACGATTCGTCAATGATTAATTACTATGCATTGCAAATTTTCAATATAGAAACGTTTGTAATTATAATATGCAAGAATGATATCACACTTTTTATCCATTTAACTATGTTAATATGGAGAGCCTAACTAGGACTATTACTCTTTATCTTTTTCATTTAAGTAAGAGTGCAACTTTTCCGTACCACACATATTTAAGTTAAAAATTCTCTCAATAATTATATTTTTAGGATTCGACTCTTTTTATCATGATGAGGTCGTTACCACTTCAACTAATAATTTTATTAATTTTAACTTTTATCTTTGAATTAACTAAAATGAGCAATGAATGACTACCAGTCATCCACATTTTGGAATGTGGAATATAAAATTTTAGATCGTAATTTTTCTTTTCCTCCCTTGTCCCCTTCCTCCTATGTCTCACACATGTACAATTTCTTTTAGTTTGCATGTCATACAAATAATCAAACACTTAAACAACAAATGAGAAAACTATAAAACTAACATTAATAGACAAGACCTTGTTGCCATAAGTCCTTTGGAGGTAGTCTAATGATATAAATTTAGCGTTTGATTTCCTCTATGCTGTGTACCTATATTTTAATTTATCCATCTTAAATATAAAATTACAATTCAATATAATTTTTACAACCACCCAAAAATAATATTTAGATACTCACCAAATCAAAATTAATTGAGGAAGCAAATTACACATCAACACTGTCTTCCATTTCCCCACCCATTAAAAATTATTAGATGATCTCAGATCCGTGAACTAGAGGTCACTAAAAGACAAAAAATTCAGTTTTTAACCCCTAAAATCCCTGTCTAATTTCCCCTTCCTCTTCTATTGAGCAATACATATACCGTGTCCAATAAACCCGGGATCACAATATAAGCACAACCCACCCACCCGTATTTACAAAATGCATTAAGCTTTTTTTTTGTATGAAAAACATATGTTTGCTTCTCCTGGTACAGGAACACAGGACCTCTACTGTGCATTCATCTGGTTCACAAACTCAGCTACAATGATTTTGTGAAATATATTAGGTTCAAATATATATATTATTGTGGACCCCAGATTCAGGCTGACAATCCCCACAAATGGGACTAAACGTGGGATGGATAATGGGGCGTGCTGGATAGAGAAAGAGGAGAGAGTGACTGACAAAGAGGAGAGAGAAGGAGAAAAAATGAAGTTGCATTAAAAAACAAAACGAGAGAAAATCCTAGTTGGTATTGATTATTGTATATTTTAGTACTATTTTCAGTCTCAATTGTAGTTTATATTTTTATTAATCAATTTATTTATGTGGCATAAATGGAAATGAAAATGGAATCTTGTTATTGTGAATGCTCTAGGATAGAAGGATTCCTTCATTTAGGGGTACATTATGAGTGAACGCTTATATTCTCCTAATTGTATAAGAAAGTGTAAAGGGATGCAACTACACCTTGAGCGTAGATCTTTACGAGCTTAGCTTTTTTCCTCCATCTTCGTTTGCACTCAACTCTTGGACCTCCACTATTATAGGAATGACTTTTCACTATGGGCCTTTTACAATGAGTATGAAAAACCCTATAGTTAAAAATGAAGCGAGAGGCATTTTTGTAAAAATTTGGAAAATAAAAACTTACTTTTAACTACGGTTCCTGGGAAGAATCATAATAAAAAGTCGAGGCTGGACCTATTACTACGGTTATGCCTACTAACGGTCGTAATAGGTATGACTTTCCATTGTGGTTCTATGTAAGAACCGTAGTAATAGGTCCAGATGTTCCAAAAACTTTAAAACCTCTTTGGTCTTTGCGGATAACTTGACTTGTTACTTGTGGTTCTTTATAGGAACCATAGTAATATGTATGTTCCAAAAATTTAAAAGTCATGCCCTTTACATCTTCTAAGGAAGTAGAAATGATAGAAAAGGCAAGCACAAAGTTAATGTTTAAAGTCTCTCCATTTCTTCAATAAAACATACAATAAGGGTCTTTTATTTAATGGAATTACAAGTGAATACAACCTCGATGTAAGAAATAACACGCAACTACATCACTACATCAAAGCATCTAGATAAGCCAACTAGGGGCTGGGATAACATCTTCACTTCTTCTCTTTCGCTAACTTCCTCTTGCCGGAGGGACTTCATGACGTTAAACCTTTTGTAGTCTTACTCGCCTCCCCTTTTCTCTTTAGGCAACACTCTGCGTTGAAGGTATGATGAACCTACGGTTGTGCCTCCTTTGGCCGTATCGAAGTTCCAAATTTAGGCTCCTTTCCTGGAGGGCAATGAGCTTATCTCGATTGCAATCCAACCACGCCTAAAAAACCCCAATTGGAATACTCAACAACACACTCTAAGTCGTTAGCCTTGGTCAAGTCGATCATCGAAAAGTTGAAAGCGGCTTGAATGATGTGACCATAGAACAACCCCTTGACATTTCCTGGCAACCGATTCTTATGAGTAGTCTCCTCCGCAACCGCCTTGTCAAAGCAAAGGCGAGCTTCTCAAAGTCATTCAAGAGAGGTATGAATTTTTCTCTTGGAGAGACTACGTCACCCTAGAGAGGGGGTAAATAGGGTGATGAAGAAATTTAAATAAAATTAATTTTTTTTTCACATAACTTAGCAAAAACAGATTCCGAGTCGAGATTGGACTCGGAAAGATAAACACACAAAAGCACGTGGAAACCCTCCTGGGCGAGAAAACCATGGACGGTGCTAATCCAAGCACCAAGTCAAATCCACTAATTGAATCTTCAATTACACGGAGTCGACTCTAACTAGAATTGCTTCCCTAGATAATTCCTTATAAGATTTTCCTAGACTCGAAGTTTCCTTATCCGATCTAGTACTTCCTGACCGAGTTAACCTTTACAATCGGGAACAACCGAGCTGAGTTAACCCTTACAGCTCAGTCAAGGGACTTACAAAGAAAGTAAGAAAAGAATGTAACCGATTAAAAGACTTTCTTTACAACTCGGAAAATATGAAATACGAGTTGGAGTTGTAAGTAGAAGATTAAGTGAGTATGAGACCAGCAATTGGTTTTACAATAAATTCGGCAACCTTCAAGTCTTACAAAATGGCTTCTATTTATAAACATCCGAGCGAGAATGACCGTTGAGTCTTATTTCGGACTGAAATCTTCACTAGTCTGTTGTAACGGTTATTTTGAGTCACTCGGAAGAGATTCGTTGGGATGTGAACATTGTGTAATGGATCTTGGCTCCAAAAGATGGTCTAATTATCTGGTGGTGATTGAAAATTGAGGTGTGAATAACCGTTAGACCTATAGTTGGAGTTTTCCAGCTTTGGAAACAAATAACCCTAACACGGTGTCCGAGCCATGTCCAAAAGTAGCTAAATTTTGTCTCCTGGTGTTTAAAGGCTAGAAGCTGGTTGCTTTTGTATTTCAAAAATAGAGTAGCCCTTGTTTGAATAACCTACAAAAGCAAATCACATTGGTTCCGAAAGTATAAAATACTTTGGTTCGAGATTAGGAACAGATAAAAATTAAATTAGAGTAATTAAGTGCTTAATTATCTTTGGCATAAAAGAATAGAATTTTCCGAGTCTAATATCCATGAGGTTCAGATTCCATCTTGAATTAATCCTTAAAAGATCAAGTTCGAAATTAAATCGAGCAATAAGCATGAATTTGATTCAATCAAATAATTCTCCAAGAAATAAATTGGCTTAGAACAAAGAATTAATGCAGTAGTTCATTTTAACTTGAAGTGCAAAGTTAGTGCTCGGAATAAATGTATTAGAGAAATTATTTGAACATGCGACAGTTCCGAGTGATGTCTAAGTGGGTCAAAAGCGTAAATAAGAGATATGCAATGAAGTGTCTGTCTGAGCCGGTCATAACAGAATGAAAACTTAGATACGAGTTTTTATAAGGCTCGGAATGATTTAGAATCAAAACCTAAGAGAGATAGAGACTTATACTTCAGTCTTCAATCTCTAACTTTTTGATGAAAGACATTCCATACTTAAGATAGAAACCGAGTGCTCGGATTAAACTAACCTTAAACTCTCTAGAATTGTCAAAAATGCCACTAATTTAATCGATGGTAATCGTCTACCACTAAGCTAGTAATTAGGTAAAAAAAATGCCACTTGGAGGTTAAAGTGAACTGCTGAGGTTGGTAAAAACCCGAGCAACTGGTCACAACCCACGAATGTTTTTCTCTTTCTTCATCTTCCTCTCGTTTTGAATAAAACTGGTCACAACCATTGAAGAACATCTCTCTTCCCTATCTCTCTCTCTCTCTCTCTCTCTCTCTCTCTCTCTCTCTCTCTCTCTCTCTACTCTTGCCAGTTTACTTTATGAAGAGAAAACCGAATCAATGACAACAATAATAGGGTCCAAGAACAAGAAGATCAAGCCAATCGGTTCACACGGAACTTAAGGTTGAGACCTTCAACAAGTTCCAACTCCCAAATAAGGAAGATGAAGATCAAGAAGTACATAAATTATACCCGAGGCCGAGACCTCTTAGGCCGAGATTTCCTTAGCTCCCGAAGCACTTCCGCATTAGCAACCCCAAGAACCGCTGATTCATACGCAAAATTACCCACAATCCTCTTCTCACTCTCTAAGCACAAGTAAGCCTCGACCTTATTCAGCACTTGCACGGGGCACCCATTGCTTAGAATTGAACATGAGCCCGAGCTCGGCCGGGACCGAATCGAATCCACAAGCCGAGACCACCATACTCCCCGACTCGCCGCCTGATCATGGTACTCCACCTCCATTCTCTCTATGAACTCCGGCTCGCCACAAATGTCGAGGTAGTCGCACCCCACTTCGACGCGAGGCTCGAACCACCGGTTCCCCATGGACCCGAAATGGCCCGACGCAACTGAGCACGAGCCGGGTTTGGCGGCTGAGGTCGAGGAGGGAGTCGGGCGCGCGGTGTCAACGGTGAGGATGGGGATCGGAGGTGGTGGGTTCGGATGGGATGCCCGGGAGGTGGTGGGTTCTAATTACAAGCAAGATAGAGAAAGTGTGAGTGAAAATGGCGAGAGTAGAGAGAGAGTGTGAGTGAAAATGGCGAGAGTAGAGAGTGTGAGTGAAAATGCCGGGACCGGTTTCATTTAAAACAGAGGAAGATGAGGAGAGAGAAAACATTCGAGGGTTGTGATCGGTTGCCTGGGTTTTACCGGCCTCAGCAGGTCACGTTAACCTCCAGTGGCATTTTTTTACCTAATTACTGGCTTAATGGCAAACGATTACCATCGATTAAATTAGTGGCATTTTTGACAATTCTAGAGAGTTTAAGGGTAGTTTAATCCGAGCACTCAATAGAAACCTCGTTAGTTCAAAAGTAAGTTTTCATATTGAATTGATAAGAGCAAAAAGATATATATTCTTAAATTAAACTTATAACATGCAGCTCGAGATCATAAAATAACTCGGAATAGGATTGTTGATAATGGATCGAGCAAGAATTGTAATCGAAGCGAGATATGTTAAAGAGTCAAGTATCGGAGATGTTAAAAAAATGTAACTCGAAACAAATATGTTCGAAAAAGAAAATTCATTCATTGCTCGAAACATATATACACAAAACACATAAAATACATAAACTCGGACATAAGGGAAAAGAACTCCCCTAAACCGAACATCCGAGTTTCTATTTTTCTCCCCTATGCATTTCATCAAAAATAGGGAGAAAGTAGCAGAAAAGTACATCAGATGTTTGACAAAATAAAATATAAGTTAAAAAAATTAAGAAGACTAAGAAGTAGGAGCGGGTTGTCCGGAGGAGGAGGGAGGAGCAACGCACCTTTACCTATAAGCTTGTGTTGACCGAGATGAGCGAGGAGGCTTGAATTGGGATATCGGGAGTTTGCTCAGTCCTAGTTCTTCGAACCAAAGCCATATCATCCTCGGCTTCTTCTTCCCCAAAGATAACTACAGGCGATGCTTCGAGGTAGAGGCCTTTGATCGACCTACATCACCAGCCTCTTCCGAGTCGCTTAGAGCATGATCCGAAGAGATCAACTCCGATTCGTTTGCGCCCGGTCCTCGGGTTGAGTAGCCATATCTCCTTCTTTTTCTTCTTTCTTCTCAGCATCTCCTTCTTTGGCTTTGGCTTCGGCTTCTTCCTCGGCTTCTTCTTCAGCTTCGGTTGAACTTGACTTATCCGGGCCGGAGAACTCCTCGAAGTATCGGACGTTTCGAGTCCTCGGCAGCTTTGGATCCGCACTCTTGGAGGTGGCGGATCCGATCACGTTGTTCTTGGATGATCCCCTTGAGCTTAAATATCAGCTCTTGGTTCTCCCTAATCTAAGACTCGTGCGATTTTCCGGAGCGAGAACCAAGGAGGGAATAAAAGATTTGAAGATTTTCGAGTTGCTTGAAAATCCTCGGTCAAAGAAGCAAATTTGTTTACTATTTAGTAAACACTTCAGCAGAGGGAGGAGGTTGAGAAGTAGAGGGTCCAGCGAGTCGAAGCGATGCCACCGGTGGAGTCCGACTATAAGTAGGAGGAGGTGGAGGAGGTAGCTCGGACGTATGAATCCATTCACCAGGCTTGACTTCTTGGTACCTTAGACCCGTGAACTCGTTCCTACCCGGACAAACAGCAGGTTCCAAGCATGCTTTGGGGTTAAAGGGAAGAGGAATGTTGAACCGCTTGAAGACAATAGCCGGAAGAGCCCCGAAATGAAAAATGAGTCGGCTTCTTAGAATGAGCGAGCACGGTTGCCATTTGCTCGAGAATAGCAGGAAAGAGGTCTACTTCGTAGCCCTCAAGAATGTCAAAAGAGCTTTGAGAATCTTGGAATTGGGATTCTCCTTGCTAAAATGATGAGAAAAGAAGGTTCTCATCAGGATGAAACAAAGGAGTCTTGGTTGAGATTTCATCCGAGTCATAGAGAAGTTTTTGCGTGACTTAGGTACTTTTTTAGCTTACTTATCAAAGAAATCATCAGCGATTTCGTGAAGGGTACGGGGTTGGAATTGAGAAAAATATTTTTGACATCAAAAATCTTGTAGAGAAGAGTGAGATTGATTCAAACAAGCTTCTCTTGAACGACGGAAGATATGACACCTTTGGTGGCTGTCATATTGGAGTAGAATTCAAAAATGAGTTATGGATAAATGTACTCGTAAAAACACAAGTAGTTGTATACACCAGTGTTCCTGATGTATGCCAACTAAGAAAGAGAGGTAGAAGAAAAGAATTTGTCATCCACTGTGAAGTGTTGGGTGACAAAGCACTTAGGGGCATCTCGAGGTACCTTCTTGAGTAGCCTCAATCTTTGATTTGGTTCGAGCCTTCTTTATGGCTGACCTTCCTTCTTGAGTGGTTCCTCTCTTTAGCATTTTCAAAGAACAGAGAACGAGAGAGAATGAAAAGAGATAGAGCAGAGTAAAGAGAACAGAGAAAATTGAGAATTCGAGAGAGAGAGAAAGACCATGAGAGAGCAGTAGTATTGAGAGCAAAGAAAGCAAGTAAGCAGGGGTAAAGTGAAGCAAAGAAAGTGTTCTATTTATAGCAAAAAGAGACTTTCAACCTTCTTTCCGACCCGAATACCAAGCAACGTTCTTAGACCTTTGTGTCATTCTCGTACTCGTAATGGCTAGTGTTTCAACAGACTTTCTTCCAACGGTTAGTTTCTTCTAATTGAAACGCGTGATAGAGAGAGAGAGAAGAAACAATTTTCAAAACATTTATGAGATTCTATATTTATCGAGAGATAGCCTCGGAATTTTGATGTCCATTTTGCTCATATACTCGAGTCCGACTCAGTATCTTTTCGAGTAACTAAGAACGCTAAGAAAGCTAATAACTCATAGCTCAATTTCATTCTGATTCAACTAATCTACTCATTATTCAAACAAAATGCATAATCATGTAAGAATAATTCAGGCAATAAATCACTCAATTATGCATTAATTATACCAAGCTCATTTCTAATAAAACAAAACTGATCCTCACTAAGAGGCTTAGTGAAAATATTAGCTAATTGAAACTTAGTAGGAATAAATTCAAGCCCAATATCACCTTTCTCGGAATGGTCTCTCAGAAAATGACACCTGACCTCAATACGCTTAGCCTTTGAGTGCTTGAACTGGATTCTTAGTGATGCTGATTGCACTCTAATTGTCACACTTGATTGGGATAGATGTGAATGATAATCCATGATCTTTCAAGTGTTGCTTGATCCTAAGAATCTGAGCACATCAAGCTCCAGCTCCAGCTGCAATATACTCAACTTCAGCGAGTTGATAGAGCAACCGAGTTACGCTTCTTTAAGTGTTAGGAGATGAGGGATTGACCAAGAAATTGACATGCTCCTGATGAGCTCTTTCTATCAATCTTGTAACCAGCATAATCGAGCATCTCGCGTATCCAGGTGAGAGTCGATCCTGAGTCTTTTAAAAATCATACACCAAGATTCCGAGTCCTTGTAAGATACCTAAAAATTCTCTTCACCGCAGTGAGATGTGATTCTTTTGGATTAGCTTGAAATATTGCACAAAGGCAGACACCGAACATGATATCCGACCTAATAGATCCGAGATAGAGTAGAGATCCAATCATACCTCTGTAGAGTTTCTCATCTATAGCTTTACCTTTCTCATCCGAGTCAAGTTTTAAACTCGCTACTCATAGGTGTTGCTGCATGCTTCACATCTTGTAGTTTGTATTTCTTTAATAACTCCTTGGTGTACTTAGATTGATGAACATAGATGCCATCCTTGTCTTGTTTGATTTGTAGATCAAGAAATAAATTGAGTTTTCTCATCACACTCATTTGGAATTCTGTCTCATTAACTCGGAAAACTCTTGGCGTAGAATTTCATTAGTAGCTCCAAAAATGATATCATCAACATAAATTTGAATGATAAGAAAATCACTCCCCTTGGTTTTTATGAAAAGAGTTTTGTCAATCTAACCATTTTTGAAATCGGTTTCAACCAAGAAACCGATCGGTCTTTCATACCAAACTCTAGGAGCTTGTTTAAGACCATATAAAGCCTTTTGTAACTTGAAAACATGATTTGGAAATTCTGAGTTTTCAAATCCAGGGGTTTACTCACACATAAAATTCTTCTTGAATAAAACCATTCAGAAAAGCACATTTGACATCCATTTGATAAAGCTTGATGTTCATGCTAGATGCAAATGCTAAGAGAATTCGGAATGCCTCAATCCTAGCAACATGTGCAAAGGTTTCCCACAATCAATTCCTTCCTCTTGGTTGTAACCCCGAGCAACAAGTCTAGCCTTTTTTTTACTACCAACCCTTCCTCATCCAGTTTGTTCTTGAAAACCCATTTGGTTCCTATTACTTGGGTGGTTAGAAGGCCGTTTGGTTAAAGTCACGACTTGGTTTCTTTCAAATTGATTAAGCTCTTCTTGCATGGCCTCTACCCATTTAGGTTCATTTAGGGTCTCTAGTGCATTTTTGGGTTCTATTAATGAAATGAATGTAGAAAATGTACACAGATTTTACCAAGAAGAACTAGTTCTTACCCCACTATTGATATCAAAAGGTATGTTTTCAGGTGAGTGACTGGATGCATATTTGAATGCTCTACTGTCCTCCGATTAACCAAGTTTGTTGGTTGAATGGCCCGATCTTTAGTTGGTTGATCTTGCTAAGTCTCTACATTATCTTGTTCTTTAGCATTCCGAGCTGGCTCTTGATTTTGTTTATTTTGAGTCACAACATTTTAAGTTGGTTTGTTTTGAGTTGTCTCATTCCGAGTTTCCCAACCCTTCTATTTTGACTCTTTCTAAGCTCAGCTTCAGCAAAGTGATCTTCATCTCTGTTAAGCTTGAGATCCGAGAATGTGGATTCACTTATCCTGCCAAGATCAATCTCATCAAAGACAACGTGGATACTTTCTTCCACTTTGTTAGTCCTTTAATTAAACACATGATAAGCTTTACTATGAGATGAGTAACCTAGAAATATACCTTCATCCGATCTAGCATCAAACTTAGTCGGATGATCCTTACCATTGTTATGCACAAAGAATTTACATCCAAATGGTCTGAAGTAGGAGATGTTGGGTATTTTTCCCTTGTATAGCTCATAAGGTATTTTCTTCAGAATAGGTCTAATGAGGCATCTGTTGAGTGTATAATTTGGTCCGTTGAGTGTATAATTTGTTGCGTTGATCTGCCTCAGCCTGAAATAGTAAGGTAGATAATTTTGAATCATCATGGTCCATCCTATTTCTTCAAGAGTTCTGTTCTTGCTCTCCACTACTCCATTTTGTTGAGGAGTTCTTGGTGTAAAGAAGTTGTGAGAGATGTCATTCTTATCATAGAAGTCTGCAAATTCCGAGTTGTTGAACTCCCTTCCATGGTCGGTTCGAATCCTTCGATCCGAGTTTGAGACTCCACTTGAATTTTCCTACAGTTCTTAGTGAACTCTTTGGAAGCTTCATTCTTATTCTTTAGAAAGCACATCCAGGTAAATCGTGAGAAATCATCAACAATGACAAACACATAAGATTTACCTCCAAGGCTTTTCACGAGAATTTCACCACACAAATCCATATGAATCAATTCAAGTACTCGGATGTAGACATAGTTTTGAGTGGTTTGAAAGATGATCCGACTTGTTTCCTTTTGTGCATGCTTCACAGATTTTATCTTTCTTAAATGCAAAGTTGGGTAACCCCTTAACCAATTCATGAGACGCAAGTTTCTTGGTTGTATGCACGCTAATATGACCTAGTCTACGATGCCAAGTGCATGAATCATCATTCAAGGATGCTTTTAAGCAAGATAAATTCTAACTAGAGTCTGAAAGAGGAATGGTATAAGTGTTACCCGACCTCGGACACGAGAGCTTAGTCTCTTTAGTGACCAGGACCAGAAATTTTGTAGTTGGTCCGAGTGAACGTTACCTCTTGGCCTTTGTCATATAGCTGAGAAATGCTAAGGAGATTGTATTTCAGCCCTTTGACAAGGTAGACTAGACTGATTGAGTTGTTTCCTTTGCCAATCTTGCCAATCCCTACTATCTTACCTTTGCTATTGTCTCCAAGTGTGACTTTGCCTTCTTTCAAATTTTCTAATTCGAAAAGACTCTTGAATCACCGGATATGTGGCTTAAGCATCCACTGTCTAAGTACCAGTGACTCTTCTTCTTCTAAGTTACCTGCAAGACACAAACAAACCAACCCTTCTCACTTCCTCTTATAAACTCAGTAACTCCCTTTAATGTGGTCCTTTTCTAAGGAAAAGCACTTTTGGGAACCAGATTTGAATGATTTTCGGTCTGCAGTCCGATTCAGAGTCTTCTTTACGGAAAATTGAGTCCGTATCTCTTTCTTTTGAAAATATTTTCTTTTATAGACAGGTGGAGAAGACCTTTTCCTATAAACCGGTGCAGGCTCGAGTCCTCTTTTCATTTGTATGAATGGGACCATGCTCAGCCTTCTTGAACATTATAGTTCGGAATCGGTTTGAAAAGATTGGAATAGGAATTAGATACCTCTTTAGCATTGTAGTGAAGCCCTTCTTTCCTAAATGAGACACACCGAGAGCAGAGTAAAAGATCAAGGTTTTTTTTACCTTGAGTGAGTTTTAAAACAAGCTTTTGAGACTCATTGAGCTTCCTTTTCGGTTGCTCATTCTCTGTTTTGAGTGACTCGGACTCAATCTCATTGTTTTGAGCACTTGTCTTGAGTATTTTCAGATTTTGTCTTAAGTTTTCTAACTCAGCTTTTAAAACATTACTCTCGGTAGTAAGAGACTCAAGTTGTTCTTTGAACTATGAAGAGTAAGAATTGGACTTTTCTTCCAAGTATAAATATATCCGGCGAAATCAACTTTGGAGAACTTGAGAAAGTATTCAATTACCTCCTCAATATCTCGAGTTCTCATTGATCGACTCGGATTACGCTTCTAAGTCTGTTAGTGCCATAAGACACTTTGAGTCATCGGAATCATCATCTTCGAATCATCATCATCACTCTAGGTAGCCATCATAGCCTTCTTCTTTCTGTTCTCCTTTCTTTTAAGACAATCTTTGACCATGTTTTCCTTGATGCCACATTCAAAACAACCAGAGTTTTTAGTTAAAGATAACTTTGAAGGAGATGAGTATTTACCTTTCCTATCCTTCTTATCTTTCTTGTAGAACTCTTCCTTTGGCCTCTTTTGCCACTTCTTGTACTTCATCATCTTTTTGAAGCCTCGGACAATGAATGTCATTGGATCCTCTTCCGATTCCGAGGAGCTCGGATTTTCACGTCCGCTTTCCGAGGCCCTTAGTGTAATGTTTCTTTTGGTGCTGACCTCGACATCCTCTTCTTCTAGATCAATCTCATGAGTGAGCAGCTTCCCAATAAGCTCGTCTAGCTTTATCGGAGATAGGTTCTAAGCATCTTCTATGGCTGTCACCTTGGGATCCTATCTTCTCTTTGGTAGACTTCTCAGAATTTTTCCGACCATTTCCTCGTGTGAATCTTTCTACCTAGAGATTTCAGATTATTAGTAATCTCTATGAATTGAGCATACATCTAAGAGATGTTCTCTTCTGTCTCCATCTTGAATAGGTCATATTTGTGAAGATAATGTCTTATCTTGGCCTTCTTCACTTGACTTGTTCCTTTATAGGTCCCGACAAGTGTGTCCAACACCTCTTTGGCTGTGTCACAAGATGACACTTTGTTATATTCTTCTAAGTTGATGGCATACATTAGTGTGTTCATTGCTTTAAAATTCTTTCTGAACTTCTTAGTTTTCTTATTTGTGTATAGATTTTTCTTTAGGCATAGATCTTGCACCTTCCATCTTCGTTGGAATGTAGTTCTTATTCTGGATGATATTCTAGACATCTTCATCATTATCCATGAGGAAACACTCCATCGGCTTCTTCCAATGTGCAAAGTTTGACCCCTTGAACTTAGGTGGTCTAGTAGATGATCTTCCTTCATCGAACTCTCCATTGTTACGAGACATTTGATCTTTAGACCTTTGGATTGTGAGATCCTCTTAAAAGGCTAGGCTCGATACAAATCGAAGGTTTTCTCTTGGAGAGACTAAGTCACCCTAGAGGGGGTGAATAGGTTGATGAAGAAATTTAAATAAAATTAAACTCTTTTTGCACAAAATTTAGCAAAAATATATTCTCGATCTAGATTGGACTCGGAAAGATAAACACATAGAAGTACATGTAAACCCTCCTAGGGCGAGAAAACCACGGATAGTGCTAATCTAAGCACCAAGTAAATCCACTAATTGAATCCTCAATTACACGGGACTCGACTCTAATCATAATTGCTCCCTTAGATAATTCCTTACAAGATTTTCCTAGACTCAAAAGTTTCCTTATCCGATCTAGTACTTCCTGATTGAGTTAACTTTTACAATCGGGGACAATTAAGCTGAGTTAACCCTTACAGCTCGGTCGGGGGACTTACAAAGAAAGTAAGAAAAGAATGTAACCGATTAAGAGACTTTCTTTACAACTCGGAAAATATGAAATACAGAGTTGGAGTTGTAAGTAGAAAATTGAGTTAGTATGAGACCAACAATTGGTTCTACAATAAATTCAGCAACCTTTAAGTCTTGTTTATGGACTGAAATCTTCACTAGTCGTTGTAACGGTTATTCTAAGTCACTCAAAAGAGGTCCTTTGGGATGTGAATATTGTATAACGGCTCTTGGCTCCAAAAGATGGTCCAATCATTTGGTGGTGATTGAAAACCGAGGTGGAAACAAGCTGTTAGACCTAGAGTTGGAGTTTTTACGTTTTAGAAACAAACAACCACGACACGGTGTCCGAGCCATGTCCGAAGTAGCTAAATTTTGTCTCGCTAGTGTTTAACGGCTAGAAGCCGGTTGCTTTTGTATTTCAAAAATAGATTAGCCTTGTTTGAATAACCTACAAAAGAAAATCATATTGGTTCTCAAAGTATAAAATACTTTGGTCCAAGATTAGGCATAGATAAAAATTAAATTAGAGTAATTAAATGCTTAATTATCTTTGGCCTAAAAGAATGAAATTTTACGAGTCTAATATCCATGAGGTTCAGATTCCATCTTGAGTCAATCCTTAAAAGATCAAGTTTCAAATGAAATCAACAATAAGCATGAACTTGATTCAATCAAATAATTCTCCAAGAAATAAACCGACTTAGAACAAAGAATTAACGCAGTAATTCTTTTTAACTTGAAGTGCAAAATCGGTGCTCGGAATAAATGTGTTAGAGAAATTATTTGAACATGCGACGGTTTTGAGTGATGTCCGAGTGGGTCAGCAGCGTAAATAAGAGATATGCAATGAAGTGCTTTCGAGCCGGTCGTAACGGAATGAAAAATTAGATACAAGTTTCTATAAGGCTTAGAATGACTTAGAATCAAAACATAAGAGAGATAGAGAGTTATACCGAGTCTTCAAGATATGATTCGTACCTCATTTTCACTTGGAAATGATAAAAGAGAAAAGAAGCCTTGATTTATATAACTGGAAAAAAACCGTACTAAAAAATAAGGTGCTGACATTTTTGTAAAAATTTGGAAAAAATTTAATTTTAACTAGGCTTCCTGGACGGAACCTTGGTAAAAAGTAAAGGTTTGACCTACTAGTATGGTTCTTAGACGGAACCATAGTAATAGTTCCAACCTTTACTGTTTACCACAATTCCGTCCGGGAACCATAGTGAAAAGTTGTAGACACCTAAAAAGTATTGTCCTTTTCTCTGGTTTTTATTTGTTAGCCCGATGATGAAATCCAGAGTCCTATTTGAGGATTTGGATCACGGATCGAGTCCGATTGGTGCGATGGAAGCCGGTAAACCACAAAGAACCCACAGCACTAATAAATAGCCTTTTGCCTTGGATTGATCCAAAAATCCCCTTTTTCTTTCGGACGATCCGGGACCGAGCCAAGCCTCCGGAGACAACAGAGTCTAGTGGCGCGTACTTGGGAATTCCAGGCTTAGAACATTGTGTTTCACTTTAGCCCAACCAGATAAGATGTTGAAGACCTCAAGATGATGTTAGACAGTGCATTTCATGATCACAAGCATCAAACTACTACGTTTTGGCTCCATGACAGTCCACCCGAGGCTAGGAGCACGCATTCCACACTAAAAATAAAACCTGCCAAAAATGGAAACGTGCCAAAAATGAAAACTTTCCATTTTTAGAAAGTTGTCATGGCCGGAGACTCCCTTGGTAACACACTAGGGCAGAGAGCCTCTTTTGGTCGGTGCCGTGAACCGGCCCTATCCGGTTTTATCCCTTCTTTATCCGCTTTCAGTATTGTGGACAAAAGATGTATCGCTTTTAATTCCTTCCCATCCGATGTAATCTCTTTAATTTCTTGCTTTTCTTTTCTTTCGCTTTTACTTTCTTTATTGCTTTCGCTTTTATCGCTTTTTCTTAATTATGTTTGGTTGCTTTAATTTCGCTTAACATGTTGTTGTATGCTTGTGCTTTTTGCATTATTTAGATTCACTACTCGAATTAGTAATGGTCGTCTTTAGATGGGCGAACGGAAGGGTTTATCCTAAGTTTCGTACCCTCACCCTCGAATCCGATTCTCGGTTCAAAGACCGATGGAGTCACTTTTAGCTTTTTTCGGTCTTAGTTTTCCCATACTAAGATCGGAAGAGCAAATCTTTATTTTTGTTTTTGTTAGTTTTTCTTTCCTAAAAACTAACCGGCGACTTCTACTTTTTGCTTTATTTCTATTCGATCGCATCTCGGCTTTTTCGACTATAGGATAAAAATTTTAGGGCTCTCGATCTGCTAACCAGGCCAAGAGGTCGAGGTTGATTTCTTAGTCGTGGCCCCATGGCCGGCACCGCCAACCCCTAGGTGCTTGTCTTCGGCCGGCACCTTAGGATCAGCAGTGGTGGCTTCGGTCCAAATTGGTGTTTTCACACCGATCTAGCCCTAAAGCCTCACGACAAATTTAGAAACCTAATTTTATTTATCTTTTGGTTAAGAAATAATATCCCGTGACTTCTAAAAATAATTCTAAAATAAAATAATTAATAAAATTGTCATTCAAACTTCGCCTAATTCGCTTTAAATCGAGATAAAATAAAATTCGGAAATCTTAATAAAATGTTCATCCCCACTTTCTAAGTTTCATCTTCAAAACCCTAAAAATGATCTTCTATCTTTGAAAATGAAAATAGCTTTCTAAAACCTACACCAAGCATTCATGGGGAAGCTCGGTCCGAGTCCCGACCGTGGTTCCAACAAAAGTCGGTTCCAAAAATTAAAAACATTCTCGCTCATAGTCTCTTATCTGCTCTCACAAACACTCCTCTAACGAACACTCTCCTCTCTGTCACTCAGCCGATGCCGACGATGCTGCCTGTCCTCTCTCTCTCTCTCTCTCTCTCACCCTTCCCCACCATTTGCTTCTTGCTAGCGGGGCACTTCTCTTTTTCTATTTTTTTAATTACTTTGAATTATTTACAAAATTAAAGTTAATTTCCTTCTTAAGATTTGTTTATTGAATATATTGAGTTGTTTAAGTTTGAGATTCATGAGTAAGACATTGATTTCATAGATGATTGGATTGTGGGTAAAATATTAGTGAAGTGGGAAGAATATATGGAAATATTGATTTTATGTGATAGTGAAGTTGGGAATTCTTAAAATGTAGTTTGATAATGGCATGCTTACTTAAGTATTTTGTGCTTATTTTGCTTACCACTCGTATGCTTTCATAATTATTATATGCATTTTATGTCATACTATTTGGCATAACGATGAAAATACTTTTGGAATTATATGAGATAAATTGCATCTCGGGTTTAGGGGTGAGTTATTGATCGAAAGTATGTTTACTTGCGATCAAACGAGTTGTAGATTATCGGGGTGGTGTTAACAAGTTTATTAAGACTGCCATCAAACATGCTTTGTCAAATTAGATGATGAGTTGATTTTCTGCCCTTGGAGAAGATGTTTTAACTCTTAAAAATAGAGGACTAATGTTGTAAAAGGTAACCTATTTCAGCATGGTTATGACACATCTTATAAGTTGTGGGTAAGGCACGGGGAAGAAGAGTCTTTCAATAACAACTTAGAAGAAGACGAAGGGCATGATGAGAATAAAGCTAATATAGAAGTAGAAGATCGAGCTGATGATATGGTTTCGACATGGAAGGTGATTTAGTTGATCATTTGCATGTATTGGAGTGATTGTTCACCGATTCGGAGAAGCCTCTATATCCGGGGTGTAAAAACTTTACCTTTTATCAATTGTGTTGAGGTTGTTCAACCTAAAAAACAGCTAATGGCTAGAGTGACAAAAGTTTCACCGACTTGTGCTTAGTGTGTTGAAAGATATACTTCCGAAGGCAATATACTTGCCATCCGTACATATGAGGCAAAGAGGATGTTATGTCATATGGGCATATGTTATAAGAAAATACATTACTAGCCCAACGATTGCATATTTGTAGATCCCTTTTCTCGTTATTTATTTTGTTAGCCCGAGTGATGAAATCTAGTCCTGTTTGTAAGTTCGGATCATGGTCGGAGTCCGATTGGCGTGACGGAAGCCGGTGAACCACAAAAAACCCTTTAGCACCAAAAACCAACCTTCTTTGCTTTAGGCCGACCCACAAACCGATTTTATTTCGGTTGGTCCAAGCTTGGGTCAACACTCAAGGTCAATACTTGGCTGGCACAGCGCATCATGCCATACTACCAGCTAAATGTAGCATTTCATTTTCAATGTCCAACCGAGACACGAAGCTCAATTTTTCCGTATGACATCGCATTGGTCGGTGTCGCACTTTAGGGAATTTTTGCCAAAGCGCTGCATTTTGCTCCGGAGAACAGCTGCGAAGCACGAAAGATCTATTTAGCCAAACGATGTCGTTTCTTCACCGACGCCGCGATTCTCGGCCTATCCCATGGGATTTCCGGTTCAAGGTGATTTGGTCCGGTTTTTCGATTTTTGGCCGGTCTATTTCAGCATTTTGGACGGCTATTTAGCTCGCTCTTTAGGTTATTTTATGACCTACTCTTTTCACTATAAATAGAGAGCTTAGCCCCTCATTTGAGCATGGCCATTTCCTATGCCAAATGCTTGCTGAATATTAACCAAAGAGGTCATTTCCTATGCCACATGCTTCGCTAAAATTTAGCTAAGAATTACTTAATGCTGCATCGGTATTCGATTTCTTGGCTCTTTTTCAGCTAACCATTACTCGATCAAGCATCTCATCATTCTCCTATTCTAATCTAACTCTGAAAACATTACCAAAGGCCTCTTTTGATCTCGCTCATCCACTATCACGCTTTCGATTCGGTTCGTGAACCCGAGTAAGAAGGTGGGACAACCTCAAGGCGCCGGATTCGCTTTCAATTCTTTACGGTTATATTTATTTAGTTATTTTACCCTTTTTTCATAGTGTGGAGTAAGATGTAATCGTTTTTAATTCCTCCCATCTGTAATTCTTTATTTCTCATTTCTTTTCCGGTTCACTTTATTTGCTTTCTTTTACTTGCTTTCCTATTTGCTATTTATCACTTTCTTAGCATCCCTCGGTTGATTTAATTTCCGCACCTTTCGTGTTATTTGCTTGCTTGTTTAAACAAATTTTTTAACTCACAATTTGAATTACTAAATGCCGTCTGTTTACTAGCGAGGACTTATCGCTACATTTCGTACCTTCACCCCGAACACTAGATTCTTGGTTCTAGACCGATGCGGTCATTTTTAAACCTCTTTTAAGCTTATTTTTCCCATACTAAGATTGGAAGAGTATTATTTTTATTTTT
Source organism: Talinum fruticosum (assembly GCA_021018815.1). NCBI lineage: Eukaryota > Viridiplantae > Streptophyta > Magnoliopsida > Caryophyllales > Talinaceae > Talinum > Talinum fruticosum. Next base: position 1,216,158 of record JAITYX010000097.1, on the reverse strand, counting down.
ATTACTTTTTATTCCTAAAGCCGATCGGCGATTCCCCTTTTCCTCTTTTATGTCTCTTTAATTGTATCTTGGCATTTCTAATTTAAAATGGACAAAATGGGTTTATTTTCCGACAGCCAAGGGCACGGACCGAGACTGATTTTTCGGTCTCGACCTATGGCCGGCACCGGACACCGATCAACGGTGCGGGCCGAGTAGCCGAGCATGGCTTTGGTCCAAATCGGTTTATCACCTTTTTGGCGCAAAAGCCTTGCGGCAAAATATAGATTATATTTTTCTATTTTCCTAAATTATGAAATAATATCCCGAGACATTCTAAAATTAATTTCAAATATAAAAGATTAATAAAATCACTTATCACTTTTTACTTAACTATTCGAAATTAAATTACAAAATCGAAAATCTCAATAAGAGACAACCCCTCCCACCCCCTCCCCCACACTTTCTAGATCTATTTTGAAAAAATCAACTTTTAAAAAGAATCTTCAAAAACCAAAAGTAGACCCAACATTCGTGCGGAAGCTCAATCCCAATTAGGTTCCCTTACGGGGACGGGTTGTGGTTCCTACGAGTGGCAACTCCACTGGGGATATGTGACTTATTAAGATGGTGAAACTTGAAAATTTGACTTGTGAGTTTTCTTAATGTGTTTTACATTAGGCATATTGCATTTAGGCAGTCTTGGACATAGTTTTAATTTTGACTATTAGGCTTTATCTCTAAGAACATCTTTTGGAGGAGGTTCGAACTGCTAAACCTGACTGGCCCAGCTAGGCTTGATTGGCGGGGAGGTGGTACCTCTTTCATCATAGCACGCTCTTTTGGTTTACCAGGAGGCACCGAGAATTCATGTTTTTTCCTGTCATGCATCCCATGGAAGACTAAATTCTTGGATTATGAGATACCATGTATCCGACCTAGAATTATCCCTCTCTTTAACCATAGATCCTTGGTTGTTTAGGTTGCACCTTCTCTTTATTTGCATTCTTTAATGAGCGTGGTTGTTTTTGGTATTTAACATTTTTCTTGTGAGCCTAGTAGTTTAGGTCGGTTCATTAAATAATCCTTACATGGGTGCAAAAATAAAATAAAATAATGAACCTTTTTGAGTAGGTCCAATGTGTGCATTTTAGCCAAATATAAATTGCATCTCCAATTAGGTGAGTCCATTTTTTCATTTAGCCAAAATTAAATTTCACCTCAAATTCAGTGAGTCCATTTTTTTTTTACATTAGCCAAAAATAAATTTCATCTCAAATTAGGTGAGTCCAATATGTGCATTTAACCAAAAATAAATTTCATCTCAAATTAGGTGAGTCCATTTTTTTAAAATTAGCTAAAACTAAATTTCATCTCAAATTAGATAAGTCCATTTTTGCATTTAGCCAAATTAAAATTCATCTCAAATTAAGTGAATCTTTGTTTACATTTAGCCAAATTATAATTCATCTCTAATTAGGAGAGTCTTTTATTGCATTTAGCCAAAGTAAAATTCATCTCAAATTAGATGAGTCTTTGTTTGCATTTAGCAAAATTAAAACTAATCTCAAATTAGGAAAATCAAATTCATCCTAATCTAAGGGACTCCATGTGCGCCATTACATTTCATTTGGTCCAATTTGCATTCTTTATGTGCATCCAAGTAAAAGAGCATATCATTTTCTTTTCTCTTAAGATCATTCGTTCTTGCGTTAAGCACTTAAGCCCCATCTTCCCTAAAATTTTCCACGAGCCAATCCCAAGCACTTACTCTTTTGGGATATATGATTGAGAATCCAACTCAAATAGGGAATCGTAGCACGAAGCGACTAGGAAATAAGAAGTCTACTTCAACACTAGTATGGTAAGCATCGATACGTCCCACATCAACACATACCACACCAGATACGTCCGACAACTTTACTAGTAACACCGATGCGCCGTCCACGTCAAAGCACAATCCTTCCTCTAAAAATGGACAACAAACTAGAACAAGTTCCCATCATGACCTTGTTCAAGGGGTCTAAAAAGTAGAAGCTAAGATTGAGACCCAGGATAAAAAGATTGAGTCAATGGCGAAACCCTTGACCTCATACTCAAAGAAGCTGGAGAAGAAATCAAAGGAAGACTCTCAAGCCAAAGCCTCAGCCTAAGCCGCGATCTATTCCACGAATAGATAAAATAGAGAATTTGTTACGTGAATCATCAATGTTTAATGACTACTACGTAGCTCAAGGATTCGCTTCAATGCCTAAAGAGAAGTTGCCCCCAAAATTCACTATGTCCGACATCAAGTTCCACGGGACTGAAAACTCTCACCATCACTTGAGGAACTTTATAGGCGCAATGACTTTAAAGAATGTGTTGGAGGACACATACCATGTCATCTTCTCGTGGACGTTTGACAAAGATGTCATGAAGTGGTACAATGTTGTTGACAAACGAAGGTCACAAGCTGGCAGGATATTTATCGGCGAGTTCTTACATCAATACTCCTACAATACTGATCTATTAGTCATTCTTTGAGGTCGTGAGCTAATCAAGCAAAGAGACAAGGAGAGCTTCACCGACTTCCTCACTCACTGGAGGGAAAAAGCTGCTCACATGGCATATCGACCTTCCGAAAAGGATCGGGTAGGCTCATCATCAAGAACCCGAAACTTGCGTATCAGCAACACTTGAAGTTCTTACCTTTCATTAAATTCAAAACACTTAGAGATGCTTGACATGCTAATAGAAGAGGAGCAGGCATCCAACAAAGCTTCAACCAGCTAGAAGATCATCCAATGAGTCCATTACTTATCGAGGATGCTAATAAACTGTCATTTCCCTTTTCGGATCCATCCTAGATCTGTTTCCTTTTCCTATTTCAAATAAAAACCCAAATCAATACCCTTCCTTTTAGAATTACAAAGGCTTGATTTCCACTATAGCGGATACGTAGAAACCCTATGAGGTCGGGCCCAAACCTAATCTTATTCTTATTTCTCATTCCCAAATTCAAAGCTACTTTTCCTTACTCGAGAGGAGAAAAAGTCATCAAGAAGCATGCCATTTTGATTCGGCACCCAACTATCGGGTCTACGGTTCACTCTGTTCATGAGTAGCATATCACGGTTCGAGCGACCTACTTTGGGGAGTGAGGGCTAAAGTGCAATTTTGTCTTTGTATTTTTGAAATTTTTCACATTATCTTAATAAAATAAATGCATTTGTTCTTAGAATAAAGTCTTACATTCATCTCCTTTCCATCAGTCAAACTCTTTAAAATACAAATTAATAACAAAGCACCCTATAAGGTATTATTCAATCTATCAAGTCAGCATCAAGACGGTCACCAACATTACCACCTTCAAAGAAACTCAACCGAAAATATTGAAGCTCACCAACTCTCCAACATTCGAGAAGAGCTATACACAAGTATCCAAGAAGAACATGGGGGCTCATGATCAAAAGGGGCATACAACAACTCCACAAATACAAACAAAGGAGCAATTAGCACACAAACAAAAAGCTCAAAATTAGAATGGGGCACATAACCCCACCGAACATCATATTTCAATCGGACCATCCCCTAAATTTCAGGTCATCTAATAGCCAAGTCTAGGTAAAAATTTCTATATAAAGATAAGTATCCATCCCTATTCGACGAAAGTGGATAAACATCGAGTCTCGGGCCCAAGCAGTGGTCAAGGTTCGGACATCTCTGTCGAGCTTCAGCCCAACAGTGGTCAAGATTCAAACACACTCCGGTTGAGTCTCGGACCCGGGAGTGGTCAAGGTTCGGACGCTACATCGAGGTTCGGGCCTAACGGTGGTCAAGGTTCGGACACCCCAGTCGAGCTTTAGGCCTTACAATGGTCAAGGTTTAGGCACCCTCGTCAAGCTTCGGGCCCAACAGCGGTTAAGGTTCACACACACTCTAGTCGAGTCTTAGACCCAAGAGCTTACGTCGAACTTCGGGCTCAACAATGATCAAGATTCGGACATCCCGGTCAAGTCTCGGACCCGGGAGTTGTCAAGTTTCGGACACACCTTGTTGAGCTTCGGACGTAATAGTGGTCAAGGTTTAGACAACCCCGTCGAGCTTCGGGCCTAATAGTGGTCAAGGTTCGGACATCCCTCTATCAAGCTTCGGGCCCAACATTGGTCAAGGTTCGGACATCAAGAAGAAGACTTTAGGACCTCTCCATGGCCAAGTCAAGGAAGCACATTTGAAATGTGATCCGGTTACAAATCATCTTCGGGTAACACTTGAAACTATTTACATTCGATTATCGCCTAACAAAGCTGTTAGTGCAAAAATTTGTATCTAAGCCTCGGACCAAGAAATGGTCAAGTTTAGGCCCCTCATCTGAGATTCATAACATCTGTCAAGCCAAACTTAAGATACTCCACCGAACTTCGGAACCAAGAAGTGTTCAAGTTCGGGCACCCACTGGACTTTAGACTTTACTACCAATCCGAGCTTCGATTGGTAAACTTCGGACTAAGTACATGCTCAAGTTTAGGCACACCAATCTGAGCTTTAGGGCTTTAATTATCCAAGTTTAGGAATCAGCCACTTGGACTTCGGACGCTGTTAGTGAAGTCCGGGCTCCCTGTTACGGTTCAAGTCAAGATACAACTAATTCCGGACGCATTGATTCAAATCGGCATCCGAAGCAACATGTAAGGAATTGATTCTTCTTGGGTCGATGCCCCAAGCAGTTAATGGGGACGGATTGTAAATTAGTTGGCAATATGTCTACCCTAGTTCAAATCCAGCTCCGCCCAAGAATTCACCCATCCGCTATGTACCCTTTAGTGTCTACTTTGACCTTCGTCTTTTAGACTTGGTCGAGTAGAGGCTAACTATAGACACTTAAAAAGTGTTATCCCTTTTTAGTTATTTATTTTGTTAGCCCGATGATGAAATCTCGGTCCTGTTTACAGATTCGGATCACAGTCGGATTCCGACCGGTGTTACGTGAGCTGATAAACCACGAAAACCCTTTAGCACTAAAAATCAACCTTCTTTGCTTTGGGACGGCCCACAAACCCATTTTCTTTAGGCCAGTCCAAGATTGGGTCAACATTCAAGGTTAACACTTGGCCAGCACTGTGCATCATGCCATACTACTCGCTAAACATCTGCGTCTTATCTTTAGCGTCCAATCGAGAAACAGAGCTCAATTTGTCCGTACGACGTCGCATTGGCCGGCGCAAGGCTTCGGGAAATTTCCAAAGTGCTTGGATTTGCTCTAGAGACTATCTGCAAGCATAGAAGATATGTTTAGCTAAACAACATCATTTCTTGACAGGCGCCGCGATTCTCGGCCTTGCCTATGGGATTTCCAGTTTAAGGTGATTTGGTCCGATTTTTTCGATTTTTGGCCGGTTCATTTCAGCAATTTTGACGATTGTTTAGCTGCTCTTTACGCCATTTTATGACCTACTCTTTTCACAATAAACAGAGAGCTTAGCCTTTCATTTGACCATGGCCATTTCCTATGCCAAATGTTGCTGAATATTATCCAGAGAGGCCATTTCCTATGCCACATGCTGCTGAAATTTAGCTAAGAGCTACCTGACTGTTGCATTGGTATTATGTTCTCTTGGCTGCTTTTCAGCTAACCATTACTCCACCAAGCATCTCATCATTCTCCTACACTAATCTACCTCCACAAACTTTATAAAATGCGTCTTTTGATCTCACTCACCCACCGTAACGCTTTCAAATTCGGTTCGTGAACTCGGTCGGCGAGTGGGACAACTCGAGGGCGCCGGATCCGCTTTCAATCCTTTATAGTTTTATTTATTTAGTTATTTTACCACATTTCATATTATGGAGCAAGATGTAATCGCTTTTAATTCCTCACCGCCCTCTCGTAATTCTTTTATTTCTCGCTTTTTTTTCCGTTTTACTTTATTTGCTTTCTTTTACTCGCTTTCAGTATCTCGCTATTTATTGCTTTCTTAGCACACCTTGGTTGATTTAATTTCCAAACTTTTCATGTTACTTTCTTGCTTGTTTAAGCACAATTTTTACTCATAATTGGAATTAGTAAAAGTCGTATGTTGATAAGCGGAATGGAGGGCTTATTGCTATATTTCGTAACTTCACCCTCGAACACTAGATTCTCGGTTCTAGACCGATGGAGCCATTTTCAAACCTCTTCCAAGCTTAGTTTTCCCATACTAAGATTGGAAGAGTATTCTTTTTATTTTGGTTAATTTTTATTCCTAAAACCGACTGGCGATTCCCCTTTTCCTATTTTATTTCTCTTTAATTATATCTCGGCATTTCTAATTTAAAATAGACAAAATGGGATTATTTTTTGATAGCCAAGGCCACGGACCGAGACTCGATTTCTTCAATCTCGGGCTATGGCCGGCGCCGGACACCGGTCGGCGGCCCATGCCGGTGGTCGAGCTTAGCTTTGGTCCACACGGGTTTATCACCTTTTTGGCCCAAAAGCCTTGCGGCAGAATATAGATTATATTTTTCTATTTTTCTAAATTATAAAATAATGTCCCGAGACATTCTAAAATAATAAAATTGTCAATCACTCTTTACTTGAACTATTCCAAATTAAATTATAAAAATCAAAAATCTCAATAACAAACCCCCACTTTCTAAATCTATTTTCAAAAATCAACTTTCAAAAAAATCTTCAAAAACCAAAAGCGGACCCGACATTCATGGGAAAGCTTGGTCCCAATCTGGTTCCCTTATAGGGGACGGGCCATGGTTCCTACAAGTATTATACCAAGAAAAACACACAACTGGACATGATTGTCCCAAATATGGTGTACCTCGGTACAAAATGAAAAACATCAATGGAAAGAGTAGAGACTCCCGCAAAGGTGTTCTACTACTTACCGATAATACCGAGGCTTAAGCGCTTGTTTTCAAGTGTAAGTAGTGCCTAGAACTTGATGTGGCATGCCGATGTAAGAATCTCTTATGATAAGCTACAACACCCTACTGATTCTCTTCAATGGAAGTAGATAGATTCTATGTTCCTTGAATTTGGTAAGGAGGAAAGGAACCCGCATCTCGGTCCCTTCACAATGGGATCAACCCACATGGTGACCTCAATAGCAAACACTACATTGGGCTAGTTCTGTTGGTTATCTACAACCTACCGTCCTTGTTGTGTATTAAGCGCAAGTACGTTATGATGTTAATGTTGATTTCCGGCACCTCTTATAGATGTGTATTTGACGCCTCTTATTAAAGAACTATGGCTCTTATGGGATGAAGATGTTTTGATTTTTGATGCATACTCGTTAAAAGCAATTAGGTTGCGAGGTATGATCTTCACAACAATAAATGACTTCCCTGCATACGGAAACTTGCCCGACTATACTAGTCAAAGGCCATAAGACATACCCCGTTAGTGGACAAGCTATTTCCTCTTTTCACATTCAGCATGGAAAGAAGACGGCATATCTTAAACATCAAAAGTTTCTTCCTTTGTCTCATCATTATTGTAAGAAAAATAAGGCATTCAATGGTCAACCTAAGATGGATTCTCGCTCCAATTTCATTAACAAGACAACAAATTTATGAACTAGTGAAGGATATTGATGTTGAGTTTGGCAAGCCATACCAACGTCAATCTAAAAGGCTTGTGTGAAAAAAGAGATCTATATTTTCCGATCTTCCATATTGGAAAGATTTGTGTGTGAGACATAGTCTTCATGTGATGCATGTAGAGAAAACATTTGTAAAAGTCTCATTGGGACACTTTTGAACATATCAAGGAAGACATTGGACGAGAGAAAGTAAGACTTGACTTACATGAAATGGGAATACATGAAGAATTACCACCACAACCAAAGAGGAAAACGTTTTTCCTCCAGACTTCCTACGCATTGAGCGGAAGTGAAAAAAGCATTTGTATGAGACATTAAAGAAACTCATAGTGCTACAGTGATATTCTTCAAACATCAGTAGACTCGTTTTGATATCCGATTATTGACTAGTTGACTTAACATCTCATGATTGTCATGCTTTGATGCAACAATTGCTACTGGTGGCTACCCCGATCGGTGATGTCAAAACATGTGAGACATTCTATTACAATACTTTGCTTCTTCTTCAATTCCATTTGAAGCAAAGATGTTGATTAGGAGATATTGGATGATCTTGAGAGCGGTGTTATCGTTACATTATGCTAACGTGAGATGTAATTCCCACCTTCTTTTTCGATATCATAGTACACCTAGTAGTCCGTTTGGTGAGAGACGAGTGATTCCGTGCTCCACTTTTTAATGGATGAATGTACCCATTTGAAAGGCTTAAGAAAATTTTGAAAGAGTATGTCGAAATTGGTATCGACCGCAACAATGTATTATTGAGGCTTACATAGCCGAGGAGTGTGTTGAGTTATACTATGTACACTATGCCCAAATAGAAGTTATTGGTATTCCTAAACATCGGTTTTGGGGAAGTTCACTGGAAAACCAGGGTTAAAAGTGCAAACAATCAAGCATGAAATGATGGATCAAGTGCACCTTTATGTTCTTCAAAACAAGCAATGAAGGGCAAGCTTACATTGAGGAGCACAAGTCTCTCATAAGGAAACAACACCGAGGAAGAAATAAGACATGGATATTAGCTCAACATAATCGCTCATTTGTCAATTGGTTCGGAGAGCAAATCAATATCCAATAGGGAGAATCACGAGAAGATATCTCACACACTTCAGCTTAGCTTGGTAAAAAGACTAGGGTTAGATGTCATTTCTTAAGGTGGGATGACATCAATGGAGACTCTTTTCATACAAAGATGCAGGACTCTAGGAACACCATGTAGAATAGTGGAGTTACATTAGAAGCTTATGCACTTCATGTTTTAAGCTCTAAGGATAGACATCATGTTGTAACAAAAATGTCATATTATGGAGTCATGAGGATGTATGGTAGCCTGTTTTTCCATGCAAATGGGTTAAGCATAACAACGGTGTTCAAGTTGATGAGTTGGGATTCATGGTGGTTGATCTTGAAAGAAAAGGCTATAAAGGAGGTCAATTCATTATGGAATCCAAGCAAGACAAGTGTTCTATGTTAAGGACCCGACCAATGATAAGTGGTTTATTACTCTTCAAGGAAAGAGGCACATTGCCATTGGGAATGGTGAAGATGTGAGTGAGTTTATTGAGGAGACCCTACCTTTCTCCTTAGGAATTTATTTCGAAAATGAGGGTCTAAATGTTGAAGAAGTGTATGCCGAGTATATCATCAAGAAAGCACATATATTAGAGATCGAGTCTAGAGGAGCCACAAATAGGATTGGTGGTGGCATTTAAATGATAATGTTATTACATTATTGTTAATAACTTTATAATTGTTCAAATGATGAAGTTGTTGCAGAGACTTCTATTTATGCAACCACTTATGTTGGGTGTTTCTTGACACCGGATGCAAATGGACTTTCTGTTTGTTGCAAATAGACTATGTATATGCAGGTGGCTGATGAAAAATACAAAAGAATTGTTGTAAAAAAACTAACCTATAACTATGGTTCGTATAAAAACCTATCACTACGGATCCTCATACGAACCGTAGTAATAGGCCGCCTATTACTGCGATTCTGTCTATAAACTATAGTAATAGGTGTGTTCTAAAAACGTTTGACTCTCTGGTAATGGTCATCTATTGTTACAGCTTATTTACAAGAACGGTAGTAATAGGTCATCTATTACTATGATTTTGTTTAGGAACCATAGTAATAGGTTTGTTCTAAAAAGTTTAAAAGTCTTTGGTCTCTAGTCTCTGCTTGATTTCTCACAAACATCCCCTCGAGCTCACTCTTTTTCTCCTCTCACAAACGCTATCCTCTCTCTCACTCAACGCCGCCGACAAGCTCCCTTTTGCCTCCACTTGCCGTCGACCTTAGCCTCCTGTTATCATCTATAGCCACCTGTCATCGCCAATTGCCTCTCTCTCTCTCTCTCTCTCTCTCTCTCACACACACACACACACACACACACACACATACACATAATCATTTGCTTCTTGGTGTCCAACTTCTCACTATCTTTTTGTTTTTGCGCTTTAACACATACATATAATCATTTGCTTCTTGGTGTTCAAATTCTCACTATCTTTTTGTTTTTATGCTTTAATTCTTGAAATATTTGAGATTTTGAGAAATGGGTTTAGGAAATGATGAGAATCAATGAAGGAAAGAATTATGGTTTAGGGTTTACGAGTTACAATTTAGGGTTGAGGGTGAACAATGATGAAACTATCTAATGATTTTGTTTATCCTTCTTAGAGGTTATAAATGGAGTTGCAAGGTACTTCTAGTACTACTAAGAAGACGAGAGGTCGAACAATGATGAACAAGGAAAAGTTAGCCTATAGCAAATTAAATCTAATGTTCCTACTCGAAGGTGGAGTTCGATCGTATGGAAATCCAATTGGTGAAGGGAAAGTTCGCTTCGGGAGCTTTGTTGGGGCGCCAGCTTGTACCCACATCAAGATCTCCATCCCTACGCAAAAAAATCAAACTCGGTTAAGGAAAACGTGTGGACTGAAATCTCGGAATGAGTTTATCGGTGTGATGCCTCTATTATTACTGTTCATAGCTTATATTATACACCTATATTAATACTAATGCATGTCGTTCTTGTGTTTTAGAAAACATTTATTTTATTAGTGAATGACGCATACCTCACAATGGTGAAATTGAAGACCCTCCAGACAATTGTGCAATGACGGAGAGCCTTCAAGTCTTACATAGCCACTGTTTGGATCTATAAAACATGGCGGATCAAGGTAGAAGGCAGGCCATGGGAGCTCTACAACCGCATAACTAAGAATGAATTAAAGAAGTTTGAAGAACGAGTTTCCTCTTTTGAATTCCCGGTAATTGAATATTCATTCTCTTTTCTTTTATTAAAGTTTATAATTTTTTGAATTTTTTGTATAGTTTACGATATAGTTTAGACTTATTTTCACCCTCACCCATGCATAAAAATCATCGGTTAGGTAGTATAATATTAGGCTCATTTCGGATGCTAGAATCCGGATAATGCCCTTGAGAGGTAATGTGATGAAATGGGTTCAAACTAAAAGAAATACAATACAAGCTCTTGAACATTAGTCAAATACGGACACTCAAGAATCACATTTTGTTTCATTTAAATTGCATTAGTTAAATAAATAGGTGAAAGTAGAGTCTGAATTATATTATAAATTTGACTAATAAAGCTTTTAAATATCAATGCATAATTATGAAAATACCAATTCTTCCGACTTATTAAAAGATTAGAGTACCATATTTTATTCTCTTTTTCAAATGTTTACTTGCGCGAGCTTTAGGTGAAGCCAATTGGAAGAGGATTAAGTCTAATGCATATCCTCATACGATGTCCCATGGGGACACGAAAAGGCAACTAACAGTTGTTCAAGCGAAGTTTTGACAACCTACACATAAAGTCTGGTGAAAGTGCCATCATATGGATCCTTTGCATATTAGTATCAACAGGGATGACTCATGGGTCAAAAGAAGAAAGAGGAAAGATGGCACATTCATAACAAAAGAAATCAAGTCGTTGTTCAATGAATTGTGAGTTTCATGAATAATTAATTATGTTCATGCACTTAGTAGTTAATAGGAATTATCTAATGACAATTTCTTTCCTTCTTACAGGAGTCTTTGTTACCGCACTCGACTTCCAAAGTGGATGACACCAACGGGAGGAAAGACAACTTAGCCTTGGTGCTACAAAGAGATAAGCATCCCAATTGGGTTCGAGATGTCATGGAAAAGTGGGATAATTTAGCAGTTTGGGGCTAAAAAGAAGCACCCCGACTCTTCCAACCAAGTTGACATCAAGACAATCATTTCCAAATTGATTCCTCAAAGTGAAAGATTAAGTGGCAACCGAGATGAAACAACAAGTGGCAACCGAGGTGGAAGAGAAAGTTATTGTCTGGTTCATGACATACTTCACCAAGATGGGAATCTTGACACGCAACTTGGAAGCATTACATGATCGGGAGGGTTAATTCCCACCCCAAACACCCACAAGCTGGAAAGCAAGCTCACTCGGCGACGAGTTCGAAACAATAGTCAAGGTATGATTTACTATCTAATGCATGCATTTCTTTGGACTAATTGGTTACTTGTTGAATGAATATTGTATACTTGGAAAGTTTAGTTTTGTCTTTTGACTAAGTTTAAATTTGAATGAATGGCTGTTGTGGAACTCCAATGTGTGGCCGTTGAGTGAATGGAGTATATAAGTTGGATATGTGGTCGAGGTATCTATTGCTATGACATTTGATGCATGTTTTTCTTCGAATAATTGGTATACTTGTTGGATCAATGGTGTATATACTTTGGGTTGTTGTAGAACTATGATGTGTAGTCGTTGAGTGAGTCGATATTATTTGTGTTTGTTATTTCGAATAAGGGTTATCTCAGGAAAATGATAACTTTTAGGTAAAACTCGTTTTTTTCTATAGGATTCTTCAAAGTTGAAGTTTTCTCTCAAGGATTGGCCATTATGTTAGTCGATGTTATTTGTTTTTGTTGTTTTGTATATGTGGTCGAGGTTGAGTTGCTAAGACATGTGATGCATGTTTTTCTTTCAATTAATTGGTATACTTGTTGAATGAATAGTGTATATACTTTGGGTTTTTTTGGAACTCGGCATGTGGCCGTTGAATTAGTTGATGTTATTTGTGTTTGCTATTTCGATCGAGGGCCATTATCCCGAGAAAATGTTGACTTTATAAGGGAAATTCTATCCGTTTCTCTCCAAGATTTATTAAAGTTTAATTTTTCTCTAAAGGATTATAAGTGTTGATAATTCTAATGTTAATTCTCATGCACTCGATCGAGTGCATGGTAGCTTCTCATCACCCTTCTCTCGGATCACATTGTGGCAAAGGCTATTGTTCAACCTTTCAAGTCGGATGCCCTTGTTCATGGGGCGGCGTTATTGGAGGACAAAGTGAAGGTGATGGTTAAAGAAATAATGGAATGGAAAGGTTTCTATCAGTTTTCAATCCCTCCAAAGACATATGCAGATTGTTGATGAAGTGATCAATAGTTTTGTTACTTAGCCCAAAAGTTTGTTCATCCTCGGGCATTCGAATATATTTTTTAAATATGTAAAACCATAATTTCAATTAATCTAATATTTACAAGTTATTAATATGACCTCTTTTGGTTAATTCGTATATGATTGTCCTATGTGAATTAGGAGCTTGTAAGAGCTGCTAGTGGGAAGAAGACTGCCAAGTCGGTTGGCGGTCATAAGACAAAGCAATCGGTGGTCGATCATCTTCTAGAGAAAGTCAATGAAACTGAACTTCTTCAACCTATTAACGATTCACTTTCGGAGTGGAATGGGTGTCTCCTAGGTTTGGAAAAAATTTTCCATCGGATGGAGTTGTTCATATCACAACACAAATACATGTGTTGGAGTACGACCGTGATGGTAAAAAGGTATTGTCGATCTTCAAGGAGGACATATTGCAGCTTCTAAAGATGGAGGAGATCAGTGCAAACGCTATTATGCTTCCCATTATGTGAGTAACTATATATAAGTTCATTTAGATTAGTTTTCATTTCTAACTATTTATGTAAAATTAATATGTACTACATGGCTCCACAAGGTGACACGCAACATAGGCAACGAGTCAATTGTGTTTGTTGCCTTGAAGAGATCCAACCCTTAGGATGGACGTCTAACAATATATCTTAATTCATTTCCAACCTAATGGTGAGGATGAGGAAGACGTTATTTGGAACAAGTCATTGAGAGGGAAGTGTACAAACCTTAATAATTCACCTAAAATTCATTAGCAAATGTTCTTATGTTTATTTAGTATTACATTTGATGTTGTTTTTGTTGGTGTAGTCATCATATGATGCTTGCTGCCATTTATCCGAGGCATAATGTGGCTTACTCGGCTCGATCCTCCGGGTTAGCTCGTGAGGAAAGGAACTTTGCTCACTCCCACATCGTAAATTCACTTAACTATTTTCATTACATTTTAAATATTTTTTCAATTATTGTATGCCTTTATGATATATTTAAACAATACATGATCTTCATTTCAATTTATTCATTAATTCATATATAGTGCTCTCGAACTTTACTGGTTTGCAAGGAGGCTGGAGAAACTAGCGAAGCGGTCAACAACCACCTATTATTAATGTTAAGGTGAGGTTTTCTTGCTTAGCTTTAAGTTTTTTTTTTCTAGCGAAATTACTTATTATATAGCTACTAATGTATGTGTTGAAAATCTATTTCAATTATTTATATTGATATAAGAAAATGGGGAACATAGAATGGGACTTTTACGTTCTACAATAGATGAAGGATGTTGGATCCTAATGATTTCAAAACCAATCCGAAAATGGTACTTCTAACCATCCTTAGTAACGTTATTGTTTAGCAAAATTGAATTGGTCAGGAATTTTTTTATTACTCGCATGACGTAAAATTACTTTTACAGTATTGATCGCAATATTTTCTTGAAAAGAAGCCCTCCACCCCTTATACACAAGTTGTAATAGATGAGCTCGAGAGATGGATGGACGCAGTTTGTGTATGAGCTCTCAACCAAATTTGTTATGTCATGCTTATATATATATATAGTTACTTAGTTACTTACTTGTTTATGTTTCCGTATTTATTTGGTAATTTTATGATTGTGAACAACTTTATATTTGTTGAAATGAACGATATTGGATGGTGTAGGAACCACTGGTCGGCGAGGCCGACCGAGCTTCCCCACGAATGTCGGGTTTTAAAAATTTTGAAGAATGATTTAGGGTTTTGAAGATGGTTTTGAAATGTAGGGATGAACATCTTATTAAGGTTTCCGAATTTTATTAAATCATGTTAAAATGAGTTAAATCGGATAGACTTGTAATTTTATTAATTATTTTATTTTAGAAATTATTTTCGAAGTCCCTTCCTAACAAAACAATAAATAAGATTTCTGTCGTGAGGCTCTAGGAACAAACTAGTCTAAAATCACCGGTTTGGACCCAACCATCACCTGTTGACCACTCGATGCAAGCGGCAGCTCGCTCCAAGTGGCGGCCGGCGCTAGCTAGAGGCTATGGCTGAGGAGCTCGACCTTGGCCTCCGGCCCGGCTAATAGATCCAGAGGCCTCTAGCCGCAGGCTATTTTGCGATCAAAAAATAGTTGGGAGGCAGATTTAGAAGAAATAAATTGAAAGGAGTCGTCGGTTAGTTTTTAGGAGAGAAAAACTACCAAAAACAAAATAAAGTTACTTTTCCAATCTTAGTATGAGAGAAACTAAGACAAATAGATTAAAAATGACTCCATCAGTCTTTGAACCGAGAATCAAATTCGGGGCGAGGGTACGAAATGTAGGGATAAGCCCTTCCGTTCGCTCTATCAAATGACGATCATTACTAGTTTGAGTAGTGAATCAAAATAATGAACAAAACACAAGCAAATAACATAATTAAATACGGGAATGAAAGAAACCAAAGCATGCCAAAAACAATAAAAAGAAAATATAGAAAAGCGATAATAGAAAGCAATAACGAAAAGAAAAGTAAAATGAAAAACTACATCGAGCGGGAAGGAATTTAAATACGATTACATCTCGAAACCACAATACGGAAAGCAATAAAAGTATGAAATAAAATAAACCATTTTTGAAGGTTATATTGGTGCCCTCACGTTGTCCTACCTATTGATTTGGATCTCAAATCTGGATCCGGTGATGCGACGGTGGTGAATTGAATGGGCTTTTTGAGTTTTGAGGGTAGGTAAGTGAAAAGATGTGCGACCGATGGAGTTTTTCAGTGCTCGGATGTAATTAGAATGGGGAATAGAATAGGAATATGGTGGCAAAAACCAAGAGATCATAACACAAAGAGAAGTATTATGTAGCTCTTAATAAGGTTTCAGCAGCGTGACGTTGAGGGATGAGCCATATGCTGAATGAAAGCCTAAGCTCTCTATTTATAGGGAGGAGAGTAGGTCACGAATGACCTAGGGTTACTCTCGGCCAACCGTCAAGAACTAGCTGCAAATCCAGGCCAGGATAGTGTGAAGATTGAATCGGATAAAACTGGATAAAAAAGGTGTGGGGCGCCGCCCACAAGGTGCTCTTCTAGGGTTCCAAGCCTTCCGTGGTACAACAGATTCCTTAGCCCCAAACACGAGTGTTTCAAGATGA